>CM040118.1:33920392-34562892 GCA_022559845.1 Amorphophallus konjac
CCGGAGCCCCTCCCCCTGCGCAGCCCCCTCCCCTCCACCGGAGCCCCCTCCCCCTCACCCCACCAGAGCCCCTCCCCCTGCGCAGCCCCCTCCCCTCCACCGGAGCCCCCTCCCCCTCACCCCACCGGAGCCCCTCCCCCTGCGCAGCCCCCTCCCGTCCACCGGAGCCCCCTCCCCCTCACCCCTGCGGAGCCCCCTCCCCTCCACCGGAGCCCCTCCCCCTCCCCTGCGCAGCCCCCTCCCCCTCCCCTGCGGAGCCCCTCCCCCCTCACCCGAGCTCCACCCCCCCTCCCAGACCAACCTCCCCCGCCACCCCTCCCACCGAAACCCCCCTCACTGGAACCCCTCCAAGAAGAAAAAAAATGAGAAATAGGGCATGGTCGATGGCCGGCGGGGAGGGAGAGGGGGGGGGAGAGAGGCGCGGGGCTGGAGGGAGAGGAGAGGGGGGAGATCGAGAGGGAGAGGACTTACCAGACCGAGGAGGGTGACGACGAGGACGACGGGGACCGACGAGGTCGACGGCGAGGATGGTGCGGGGCTGGCCGAGACAGCGAGCTCCGGCGTCCGTCCACCACCACGCCGCTCGCCACGCCCGTGGCCGCAAGGCAGAGGGGGGGGGGGGGGGGAGGGCGAGGGGGCCGGAGGGGGAGGGGAGAGCTCCGGTGGAGGAAGGTTATCAATGCAGGGGGGAGATGGTCGCGCTGTAAATGCAGTCATATCAGCGACCGATTAGAGACCGAAATATATTCGGTCGCAACATCGGTCTCCAATTCGGTCGATTTTGAAAAAAAAGAGACCGGAATAAATTCGAGCTAAATATAGCGACCAATTCGGCGACCGAAATAAATTCGGTCGCCAAAACGGTCTCAGATATGCGACCGATTATTTCGGTCGCCGAATTGGTCTCTATTTGGGACCGACTAGCGACCGATTTAATCGGTCTCTAATTCGGTCGCTATAGCCACTTTTTCTTGTAGTGGGTGTTCACACGAGGGGGGTCACTAGGGATTGGGTGGGGGGAAGCGGAAGGCGGTTGGGTGGAGGAGGCCACTCAGGGGCGGTTCACTAGGGAGGTCCAGTTGGGCACCAAAGGGGAGGTGCCTTCATCACCGCCGTGTGCCGCTAGTGTAGCCAACTCAACCCCTTGATGCCTTCCACTTCTGACACCTCCTGCAGCTCTGCTGCATGCGGGGGTTCTCAGAGAGTAGCCAAAACAACCATGTGAGTCCCGCTGACACGTTGTCTTTCCTTGAGAGTGTATTGTCTCAGGTTTTTTGGACATTTATTAGATCTGGATCCGTGGGTTTTGGATCACTTTCAGGGGTCCCAGAGCGCGTTTTGTGATTCACGCATGTTTTTCCCTGACGGACCTTCGGAACCCTGTGTAGGGCCAACTGTTGCGTTCTCCTACTCCGGGACGGTATCAGTGCGTTGAGCGTGTTCCGAGGATCGAGGAAATAATTTTCCTAATTTTTCACATTTTTCGTAAATTCTAGATTTTCTATAAATAACCCCTTTTTTCTTTTTCTTTTTTCTTTCTTCTTCCTTTTCTCTTCTTCTTCTTCTCGTGAGCGCACCCCCCCCCTTTTTGACCGTTGCTTTCCCCCCGGCATGGCCCGCGGCTTCCCTCCTTCCTCCGGTTGAGACAGCGGCGTGGTGGCGGCGGCGGCGACGTGGTGACCGCGGCGGTGCCTTCCTCGCGGCGTGTGGTGTGGTGTTGTGTTCGGCCAAGATTTCAAGATCGGCGGCGATCCGGCGGCTTCCGGGCTTCCTTAAGGTAGGGGGACAGATCCTTGCACTCTTTCCCGCTTTCCCCGTAAATTGTAGGCCGAGGAGAGGCCGAGAGGGGCGTCTTTGAGCCTGGAGGGTGAAAATTCATATTTTGGGGTTGAGCGCCGGATCTCCCGTTTCATGGAGTTTTTGACCGATCTAAGGGCATAGAAGCATGCTAGGTTGGTAGGGGATCGATTCCCCGTCATCGGGCGATGATCGAGGCGTGGATCAGAGTTTTTTGGGCTTTCCCGCCGTTTTCGTGCTCGGGTGGGAGTTGCGGTCCTTCCAGGAACCGCTACTCCCCTTGGCATCCCTCAGGGGGCCGCCTGGGGACTGGTTCTGTTGGTTGGTTTAGTGGTCCCACGATTGACATAGCGGCCAGATATTGACCGTTTTCCCCCATTTTGGTCAGGGTTTTGACCGTTGGCAGTGTCGGTTGGCCTAGCGGTCCCTCGAGGACCGCCACATCTGAGGAGCGGTCCCGCGACTGACTGCTACTTATCGAGTAGCGGCCAGCCCCTGGCCGTTTCTACTTTTTGGTCAGAGCACCCTTGGGGTGCGTGTTTCTAACCGTTGGGAGTCGTCTGTAGTGCAGCGGTCTCGCGATAGACTGCTACCCTTGGAGCAGCGGCCGTGGGACGACCGTTTCTCCTTGTTTGACTGGATTTCGACTGTTGGGTAGCGGTGTGGGCTTGACCATCTTTGGTTTTCTTGCGGCCCAGTGAGGACCGTTTTATGGGGTTAGCGGTCTGGCGATAGACCGCTATGCCCCCCTGTGGCTCGTTCTCCTTGCGGTCATGGTTTGACCGCATGGATTGATATGGTGGTCTCAGGAAGACTGCTTGACCTGCCTTGCGGTCCAGAAAGGACCGCTAGGCTGAGCGACGGTCTTGAGTGGACCGCCACTCTATTTCCTTACGTTCGGTGATTCTCGCGAGTCGAGTCTCTCCTCCAGTGACCTGTCCACTAGTCGTAACATTCTTGCGCATGAGGGTGCAGACCCACTTCGGAGTGGTGGAGAGCGTGACCCGGTGAGAGACGGTTTTTTAAGTTGGTTTCCGTAGGGCCCCTTGCCTTTACAGCCTGAGTCCGGCTGGGGGGAAAACCAGCTAGAAGCCCCGACCTAGAGTAGATGGTCTGTGTGTTCACACCTAGTTGGGGGCGGAGGACCCTCGTTGACGAGCGCAACCCCAGTTAGTCCTTATTCGTGGTACTTGTTGCGTGTCTCAGTTTCCGCCTGTGGCGAGTAGGGAGATACTTGGGCGCGGTGTAAGACGTTAGGGGACGCAACCGGTCTTACTTCTAGTGGGTAGAGCTTCTATTTCTTGGCAGGTGCGGACTCTTGTTTTGTTGGACCGAGGTTGGTTTGCTCGGTACGGTTAGTTGTACAGAGCTTTTTTGTTTATTTATTATTGCTTGTTACTTCCACCGTACTCCTGCTAGGTAGTGTTACCTTCCACCGTACTTGTTGTCTTGTTCTCTCGTGCGAGGTGGGGGTCCGCGGGATCCCTACCGAGCCAATGAAATGAGGCTCATCCCTGTATTTTTAGGTGGGGCAGGGTCGTCGAGAGGCGCGGCAGAGTTTCAGCGTGGTTTCGGTAGCCAGGGTTAGTCGCCAGTTGCCAGAGTCGGGTATATCCCGTGTACTTGTACTTTTCTTTTTGTTGACTGTACTTAATTTGGACATGAGATACACTGGACCTTGTAACAATTTAGTTACTTATTTAATTTCCTGCATCATTATTTTAGACTATTGTGCTATCTCTGCAGTTATTTCAGCTTCTCTTGTGCCCTCACACCATCATTTAATCCTTCCGAGTCTTCGGGCTCGTGGGTGGCGGGCCGAGGTTCGAGTCGTGCTGGTTCCTTTCCGGTACTCGGATCTCAGGTCGTTACAGAGAGCACTCCTCCCCATCTCCCTCTGCCTCCATGTTCACCCCAGCTCCTCGTCTTCCTCCATAAATGCAACAAAGTGGAATAGGAGGCCTGGCAGGTCGATTCCCACCTTGCCATCTATCGACGCCATTCCAGCATCCATTGCCGACCGTACGATACCGCCCTATCCTCTCTCTCTCTCTCTCTCTCTCTCTCTCTCTCTCTCTCTCTCTTCTCTCTCTCTCTCTAAGGGTGATAAGTTTGATATTGTGAGAAAGTTATTTTGATCCTTCAACATCAAATTAACAGAAATATTCAAATCTATTTAGAATATTTATCTTTTCGTCGATGGAAGTTAACCACGATAGTATTTATGAATAATGTGAATTAAAATAGTGATACATATGGTAATATATTCTTAGGAATAGGCTTGTTGTCAATTCACTTCTAACAATAATTTGTATGCAAAAATCTTAATATATAAAGATGAAAAGCATAAAAAAGATGTCGTACTTAGGATTTATTCGTTTTATCCTAAAACACTGTAAAATTCTTAGTAGTTTTTATCTTATAGCATTTATTTATTTATTTAAATGTAAACCAATGTATATGAATTAATATTGTTGGCCGATTTTCTTGTCTTAGTTTACGGTCTATATCCACTTGATCCTAAAACGCAAACAATTATATCTTTTTACAGCAAAGCAAATAACATCTTAAATATTTATCACTCTATTTGTCGCATTACATTTTTTCATGTCTGATTTGAAGATCGAACAATGTTGAGAAAGGCTAAATTTCGATTAGGAATCTGATCTCATTATCAAACATCCAACATTATAGTAACATTAACCTCACATATTAATTAATATACTCCCATTCTTATATGTATATAATCATTTAACCAATTAAACAGATTAAACAAGAATAAGTTTATCTTTTATCACTTTTGATCCATCTAAGACCAAGATAAACAATTGGCAAATGATATAAGACTAAAAACGATGGAATATGATCACTTATTACGGTAATAATAATAATACAAGAAATATGAGAACATGCAGGAAAATATACAATAGATTCTGAGACTATTCTCGTGGAAATTAGAATCAGAACAAACGTCATCGCAGGCAACACAGTGCGATGATTTTCTTTTTTTGGTGCACGAGATCTACCCCGTGAGCTATCCCCAGTTAGGGAGAGACTTGACTTCAACTGCACAGCCACACCTCCATGTGAGATGAATTTAGGATGGAGAAGCTGAGGTTTAAACGATGCGTCGATATGCGAACCAGCAAGTAGCCGAGTTGACAAAGCCTCGACCTAGCTGAATAATTAGAGTGCTCGTGATCTGAGGGAGCTGGTCTACGGGGCAGACAAAGTTGACTCGGCCTCCACACCAGTAGAAGGTATATAGGGACACTGCATTCGAGTTACTGTGATCGCTGAGCAGGATTAAACTGTGACAAACAGAAGAGTGACCCGAAGACGAGATGAGAAGTGTTCGTTTATGTACATATATAACCAGGCGTTGGTATTATACTCTGACACATACTTGTGAGACCGTGGAATCACCGCATATCTACATGGTGATGAGTGATATGTATTGCAAACTTGGTAATTTACTTTTCATTGGCTCACAAGTGATTGATGTGACGTGATAAAAATAGAAAATGATGTGTACGTACCCTATGCAAAGGATTTGAGAGATACTTTTTTTTCCTTATCAATCATGTCATCATCTAACGCAGGACGTAAGAGTTAATCACGTAAAAAATTATCTTTTTATGAATAATAAAATATGTTATTTTAATATTCACAAAATATATTTTTTATTTTTACATGATTATCACGCCATGTTAGATGATGATGACGTGATCTGCTAATCTATCTTAGAGTGAGATCACTCATTTTTTTTAAAAAATAATAAAAAAATATGTAATACCCCTGCCTGTAATTAAGTAGGGGTTGCACTTAGCATTACTCAATCGGTAAACTTTTAAATTTGGAGGGTGCCTCTGCAATACGTTGGCCCCGCAAAATGTTGACACCCGATTGGCAATTTTCGTGGAAAAGTGGGCCACATCCAATATTATTTGTTTTCTCCAAAAGGCACGTAGGTTCAATGAAATAAATGTGGAGAAAAGTAAAGTTGTCTAAACTTGGAAGAAGTTTTTAAATATAAATATGGAGCATGTGATTTTTGAATCATCGTCTCGTCAGAGCCACATCCTATTTTCAAAGTTAATTACGACTTATATTTCACCATTTTAATCTATCCAATTCCATATTTATAGTCTAAGTTTACATGTCCATGAGATCTCTTATATTCACTTATATATATATATATATATCTGAAATCTTATATTTAAATTGTCAACAAAATATATTCTGTCAATTTTGATGGTATATATTGAAATCTCAGAAATACAAGTAGAATATTATTATTTTTTATGAGTTGTTATATGTGAATATATATATATATATATATATATAAATAAATAAATAAAAAGAGCAAGAGCGTATAAAGCAGAATATATATGAAAGATTCTGGAGATATGTATACAATTACTCCGGTACATAATTTGATGAAACCATGCAATCTACATCTTGGGATGCATATTAATATGCCCGTAGCATATATACATGACACATAAACGTTTATGAGACGAATCCATAGGGACAAATAATGTATATAAAATAATATCTCATGGTCAAGATTTGATAAATCGGTACATTACGATCTGAACTAGACGTATCGGATCGTATCAATTGGTGATCAGTACGACCGACTGTGATACGTAATCGATCGTACACTATATATATTATTTTAAATATTAAATATTTTTTATAATATTTTTTAAATTAATCGGTTGAGATCCTATGTTCCAAACAAATCTTCGATATGTTTTTATTCTACTTTTTAAAGAATATTTTAAATTTAAGAAATTATTTTAAATTTAAGTTAAAATTATTTAAAAATATGACATATATAAAATTCGAATTAAAAATGTTTCGCTTAAATCTCATGTCAACTAATCAATCGACGTAGAAGATCATTTGAATAACTTTATTATATAATATAATTTTTATCTGGATCAGTGACGATATCAATTCGTATCGTATAACTAACTAGCTTATGCTAATTTCAATCCGTTTCATATCTGCCAAAGGAAAACACATTTATCGGAGTTTCACGGACGTGGATGGTAATCTTATGGAGGAATCATGAATTTACCGAACTATGCGTGACGTGAGCATTGCGAGAAGTGACATGCAACCCTCCTTCATTTTAAGAGGGTGAGACTGCCCGTGGGGCCGGGAGTAACGGCTCTGATGATGGCCTAAATGGGGGATCGTCCATTTCTCTTGGTGGTGGTCTTACGATTAATGTTTCAGTCCCGAAGAGGGGTAGCATTTCCTCGTTTTCCGAGTAGACCAAATCAGATGGCGCCGTTCATTTTGGATTGTTCTGATTGTCCGCTCTCCGGCTCTTCGTCATCTGACGTGTCTGTGATGCAAAATGTGAACTGTTGACGAGCTTTAGATAATTAGTTGAACTTTTAGTCGATATTATTTAATTAGTAAGCTTTATATTGTGTACGCCCTCGTATTCGGAGAATATCTTATTAATTGTGTTGAATCTTATGACTCATATTCAGATAACTATGATCTGCTCTTGATTAATTAACCCAGGGTAATTTGTCGTATATATATATTTATGCGAGAATATTCAGATTTTTTTTTCCATTTAGAGTAATGGCAAGAGGGAAAATTTCTAAAAATATATATATGTGGACTCTTTTTTTTAAAAAAAAATTGAAGG
Organism: Amorphophallus konjac; assembly: GCA_022559845.1. Lineage (NCBI taxonomy): Eukaryota > Viridiplantae > Streptophyta > Magnoliopsida > Alismatales > Araceae > Amorphophallus > Amorphophallus konjac. The sequence continues at coordinate 33,927,867 of CM040118.1, forward strand.
GTCATATTGGACTTTGAATGTCATCGATGAGAGAGAGAGAGAGAGAGAGAGCTCGTGTAGGGAACTCCTACCGTCCTACGTACACACGTAAGGGCGATGCTTCTCTGATAAGCTTAAGAGTGGGTACGTCGCCCCGTACTCCCCATGGGAGTTGAGGAGGTCCGGGCGGGGGAGAAGATGTGTTTCTTCTTTTTATTATTATCAGAAGGGGAGAAGATACCTAACGTCAAGTTTGATCGGCCTTTCAATGTTGGGATTCCTCTCCCTCGCAGGTAAACGACAGTCCCACTTTCTTTAGTACCTCAGACCACATTTTCTCAGAAGTTACGACATTAATTAACGTCGTGATCTCACCTAAATATAATCAGAGAGAGAGAGAGAGAGAGAGAGAGTCAGTCTTGGATTTAATTAAACCCACTTAATTTGTGATCGTGTGCAAAGTGTTTTAACACATAATTAATACAGGAGGTTTACGTACGTCTGAAGTTCTCCATAATTACTCAATGGTGAATTAGTCTGAAGGAGAATTAATGTTATTTCACATCGTAGAACTTTTAGATTTGAAATACTCATTTGAAAAGATCGATGGAATAATTGTGAGGACAGAGAAAAAAGCTCTCTAGTTAGGGAGCAAAATTATACTCCTAAATATATATCTGAAGTCGCCTTTTATCTATTAGCTAGCTATCTGGAACATCTTTATATATTTGAGTCCAAATTTCCTTAGGTATTCGAGTATTTCACATGCAATTTTAACAAAGTTTTACGGAGCCAACAATAAGACAGAAAGCAAGCAAGGTGGACAACTTGACGAAAATTCCCCAAAAGTAATAAAATCAATTTAATACTTCGACCGAATTAAAAGGAACTTTGAATTGGGCACTAATTAATTAATTGATAGCAAATAAAGAGTGTTTCTATTCCTGACACCACCACCAATATGTCGCTTCCAAATTCCGTACTACTCGATGTCACACGACGAGGACAGGATGCAATAGGTGAAGGAGTTAATGGCGTGACCCGGGAGGTACAAACTTAGAGGAGAATGTATATTAGAGTTATCAATAAACTTGTGACTTATAACAGTATACGGAGAGGGATAGATTCGCGACCCAAAAAAATATGTGGTTCAATACGGCCTAACAAGACTTGCATAGTCCAAAGAGTGACGCCCCCCTATTAGGTCCACTCATCAGGAGGCCTAACTCATTCGGACTAACACAGCCCGTTTGATTTTCTGGCTCGGGAGTCTGAATAACGGTACCTCTTATGCGCGGGAAAAGTCCAAAGGGCGACCGAGCATAATCGGCTGCAGGGAGTTCAGAGGATAAGAGAAGGGTAAGAGTCCTCGAACGGTGAAGCCCTCACCCAGGAGGTAACGCCCCCTAGCTAGGCTCTCCCGCTTCCCCTGTTCCAAAAAAGGAACGAGCCGCTATATAAATCTAGGAAAACTCTCTGGAAAGATAAGCCAACTCTAGCCACTTCACTGGTGAGGAGCAGTCTCGTGCCCTTCGCCCCCCTTGTCTCCTTCTCACAATTGGCTCTTACCATCGCTGACTTAAGCATCATAGGGTTTTCCCCGGGATCACAACTCCGGGCCCCCCTGATCGCTTCTTCCCCATTGTTTGTAGAATTCTCCGTTGAGGTGGCTGCCCCCACGATCATCTCAGATTCGACGGTCCACAGTTTGGCTCGAGATCTCGCCTCTTCAGTATAGATTTTCCTCTCTCGCTGGGGTCTTGAGTTTAAATTTTATTTTGCGGTTGTGAGAAAGAAAGGATATATAATTCTTCTGATTAAGTCAGAACAGTCGGTGATGCTTAGAACAAAAATCTCCATGCATGTTATTAGAGAGAATTAGTAATAATTGAGACAATATTGAGTCATAAAAACACATATCAAAGCTTATGTTGTGAGAGTTCATGCGATGCACACAAAGAAAGTTAATTGTGTGTTAGGTTTCGTTTGCACGAATTTGATCCACTCATCAATTGCAGTCTTGGACTGCACACTGAGGTTTGCACTTAGCACAGCTTAATTAATTGATTAGGGTTAATTATGGGGAGTTAACCCATAAGGGATATTTTGTCCCCGATTAAATTCATTTACTTCGATGATTAGCATGCATTAATTAGGCTCTATAACTTACCTCTCAAGGTGGGGCATATTATAAACCCGAGATTAAATTAGATTAACTCATTTTATATACCAATTAGATAATCCGGTCCATCAAATTAAAATTCTAGTCAACCCCGGGACATGCAATTCAGGCATAACTCCAGGATATATATATATATATATAACCCCGTATGACAGTTCTACTTTGATGACTTACAATCTTTCAAGGCAGGAGACAATAAGGGTCTCCCACCGGTGGCGGAGTGGACACCGTCCTCTTTTGCAAGGGGAAGTTCATGGTTCAATTGATACCTGGTTCTCCCTCTTCGTAAAAAAAAAAATCTACAAAAAAAAGGACATAAAGAGTACCTATACGATGGTATGATTGCTCAAAACACCCGGTCAAACATAGACTACTTTATCAGTGATTATGGGTGAGATGGAGTACATAAATCTGCCTAACGAAGGTGTAATTGGAGAAAGGGATTATTACAGCCACGCATGTGGGAGACATGCATGTGGGGAACTGTTTTCCTTTTTGCCGATGAAAAAGGAATATGGCCCCAGCGGATATGACTGTTATTAGTGTTTCATTCTAACAAACACAATCCCGAGTCAATCGCCTTGCTAGCTATGGATCTTGTGAAATCGCATCTCTACTTGCTTCGGGTGATTTTCTAAGAATCACACGATTTATAGTTGTTTCTGACGTGAAGGAAAATCAAGGTAATCGGCTTGAGTTTGTCAGAACAGAACCACGTGATGTAAAATTTTATGTGACGTTTGGAAATACTCTTTGTTGATAGACTTCAAAAAAAAAACTGTGTTTTTGTTCTGATCACATGAAAAATAGAGATCTTAAAAGTTAAAAGCTAGCATTTGCAATATCATATCGTGCATGCCATTAATTTAAAAGTTGTGCGAGAAGTGGGATTTAGCTCACGAATTTGTGAAGACTTATGTCCGTGTGCTCTCTGCAAGCGGCGGAGTCTAGAGAAAATTTATTTCTCACGATAAGACCCCTTGATCTGAAATGTAAGGGTAACGTTTTCCTAAATAATATAACCATTCAAAAGGAAAAGAACTGCATATGTTTTACTTCGTACACACCACACAGGTCCACGATTGCTCGGCGAGAATTAAATTCTTGTTTCTTTTTGTTCTGAAGAATTCCGCGAGATTCCAGCTCGAGAGACACCCGCCGTACTCCTTCCTCTCCCCACTCGGGGAGCCCATCTTGATGGAGAGAACGATCGAGCATGCTGTGTACTGCGATCCCGGTGGCCATGGCCAAGCAACGCACGAGGCGAGAGAGAGGGGAGAGACATGCGGGTCAACGCGTGGCGCTCGGCACAGATTTGCGAGAGTGAAATTAACCCACGAGAGCAGGTGGTGTGTTTGGCCGGAGAGCCGGCACCATGCATCAAGGTGTCCCCCCAGGAAGCCAATCAATTGCAGTGGCGTGAAACCCTTCCCTTTTGTTTTTTTATAGGATACGGGGGGAGGACGAAACGGCGACACTCGTGAGCCAGAGCCAGAAGAAACACAGCACACACAGGAGGAGGATCGAAGAAGTCACGGTGAGAAAACAAGTGGAAATAGATGGGGGGGCCGGGGTCAATGATCTTGGGTGGTTTAAGTTTAGTTAGTATATATCTATTGAGTTACTTTTACAAGAAAAATTTACGAGGGAAATGGCTTCACATTAAGCTTAGTGCATAAGAAGAAGAACAGGAAAAAAATGATAATAAGAGATCATCTCTGTAACCAGGCCGTGATATCCATTACTGAAAATTTTATAACGGAAACACTCCGTGTGGAGTTCGATGTCAAAGAGACTTTTTGCAGATTGTACTGCAAGAATTCTTCTCTTCATAGTTGAGGAAATCTCAACTCTGACTTGATGTCAACAAAAAGTCCCACCCATCTAAATCCCAGATGATCTCCTCCCCTGAAAAACAGGTTTAGACCGGCAGTTGACAGCTCCTTCCCCGCCACCGTACCTGGTACACTCAGCGTGGCGTACCAGAACGGGGGAGAGGAAAAGGAGGCACCGTAAAGACTCTTGAGAGAGGAACACGACAAGCACTTCGGCTATTAAGGGGAGAGAAGCCAACGACAGTCCTCGGAGCCCCACCTCCACCCCCCCTCCCCCACCTCAAGAACTTTCCATGGTGGGAGTGGTGGTGGTGGTGATAATGCCGGTGGGTGGCGAAAGTGAGGTCCACCACCCACTGCCCCCACCCTCCATGCCCGTCCATCACATCACTGTTCCTTTCAAGCGTGATGGCGATAGTGCCCATTTCCCACCAGCACAAGAAGAAACACCCAGGCCCCCGACTTCGACCCGGATCGTCAAAAAGTAGACACCCACAAATCTGTTGGCTAGCTAGCTGCCTTGCTCCTCCTCCTCACTGCTCCTTCCTCCACACAGCACCTCCATTAATTAGGTCATAACCCTCGTTAAAATATTACCCATATATGCATGTCCGTGATGTACACAGACAGATGAACACGAGCACAACAGGCCAGTGGAGGACGAGCTAGCTAGCCCCGGCGCGCGTCGTTTTTCTATATGTGCTGGGGGTTGGAGTTGCGTGTGTGAAGGAGTGGAGAAGGCCGTGGGTTGCTCTCTCTTGGCCCTCTTCCACGGAAACCATGGAATGTGGGAGGGTGGGAGGTTGCGAGGGTTTTATTATAAGAGGCCGGGGGGCCTGTTGCTGTTTGTCGTAGTGATGTCTGTTTCTGTTCATGCGAGCCTAGAATAGTGGGAGTCTAGAGAATGTTAATGCCTGCAGAGACCCACCCCATCTCTCAGAACCACTGTTCTTCCCCAGCACCAACAGTGGCCACAATAATTGTTTGTTCTTTCTTTTTTTCCCCATCGTAACAGATGCTTGAATGATGGAATTGACGCGCGTGGAGTCGTCTGTACGTACCACATGCAAACACTGGCATATGGTACACGCCTGATTAGGGCAGATGGAAGAACAATATTTTGTATGCGACACCTGCGTTTCATGAAGTTCACCTTAAATTATAACGCTCTCTCACCTTCGCAAAGAAAAATAAGACACCTTGTGATAGGAAAATTACAGCCGCCGATAGTCACATTAAATATCCGACATACCTAATAAATAGGTGAGCATACATACTTGACGAAAAAAATATATAAATAAAATATTTTAGTTATAAAAATAAAATATTTATTATATAAATGAAGTATTTATTATATAAATGAAGTATTTATTATATAATTAAAATATTTTGTTAAGTTATATTCTTATAATAAAATGATTTATTTATGTAATATCTTATTCTTATAACAAGTATTGATATACGATATTTTATTGATTTATTTTTGTAGTAAAAATATTTTATTTTTATAACAGAGTATTTTATTTTTATCCCAGATGGAATAGTACATCTGGCTGCTGAACTGCGGTGCTTTGCTTGAGATCAGTACCATGGTGTGCATTGATCTCATTAATTTTGTATAAAAATCTATTTTTTATCAAATCATTATTGTGTGTGTTTTACATGGAAAATAATCTTTTTGGAAAATACTTTTTTTGGAAATCCTACTCTACTAATGATGTATACAACCTTTATTATATATATATATATGTGTTTAAATTTAACCCTTAGGGGAGTTTGAATCTTCATCACTTGAGAGTGTTACAAATTCAGCCATGTTTTTGAGTACTGTAAAATAAAAATACTTCTCCATATAATTCTCTCTGGCAAAAGGCCTGTCAAATATATCCCTATAATTAATTGCCATCATTCTTTGTTAATCAAGATCGGAAAATTTTTAAATGCTCTGTCCTCCTCAAACCAATAATAACATACAGGGATATATAAAAACCATTATAATGAATTGGTGTGGCCTGATGGCAAACGTAGGTATCTAAACTTCAACAAGAGTACCGATGGCAGGGCTGAGATGGCGATGACGGTACCTCCACCTTCCAAATGCCTACAGCATGTCGAGCGAGAAGGCTTGAGACCTCTCTCTCTCTCTTTCCGTGGAGAACAGACCTGTCGGCGTTATGGCAGTGGCTATAAGATGTTTGATGATGCACCATCAATGCTGATGTAGCACAATCACCGTTTGCATGGGGGAGATGAGACAACCAAAAGAGAGAGGAGGAAGATGTTTTCGTCCACACAAGCGTGGGGATGTGATGGCTTGTTCTCAACATATTCTCTCCTATCCGAGGGTTGAGCATATATCAGACCATACTTGATGCCATATTCTTCCACAGGAGTTACTTTGCGTAAATGTGTTCCTGAGAGACAATTTCGGAATTTTTCTTCGAAGAAAGCATATATGAAAAGGTATTATCACATATAATGCGCTCGATCTTGTGACAATTTTGACGTCGATGTTTATCATGAGAACATGTTAATACGTACCACAGTTTCTTTTTGAGGTTAACGAAAGTATTTTTTTAAAAAGAAAACTCTTTATTGTTTTTTATATATAACAAGTTCATATATACTATTCAAATAGATCATTATTTTTTCTTTGAACCACTTGTTTTTAATTATAAATAAGCCATTCTCATATATAATGACTTTTCTTGACGTCCACTTAAGACTTTTGTTCCGAGACAGAAGGACAAAATGGTCGCTAATTCGTAAAGCAGCCTTTCTAAAGCAAATCATATCATAATATAAAGATATTTTGAAAGTTACATTTCGGTCCATCGCGATAAGTACCGGGAAGGACCCCAACAAAATGGGCTCTCCTTTGAGAGGGGAAGGTCATTCATACACTTTCAATAACTAAGGGGGGGGGGGGGGGGGGGGAGAGAGAGAGAGAGAGAGATGCTTCGACTTTGAACAAGGAAACAACATTCCTTAGGTTACATTCTGAAACAATGTTCATTTGGACACCGGGTATGCCCTCTCACAATTCCTTCCAAAAGTGCATATGTTCCATTAGTTTTTATCTTCCAAATAATTTGGGGGTTAGAAAGAGATAGGGAGACAAATATGGCACTTTTAAAATCTTGAAAACTACCCAAAGGCTGCTACCTCTCTCTCTCTTGAAATATTGAAAATTTTTTCTTACCTCCAATTGTTTCCAAACTAAGTCTAAACATAAAAGCATTGAATCTTCTGCTTGAGTGATAACATTTGGACATGAAGTCATACAGTGGGCAAGATTCATCGAATCGGATCAAACTGATCGATTTTTCTGCGAACCAACTTGATCTCGAGCTGACCTATCCTGATCTTTCATTTGGATCGACGAGATCGATCGAGATCAGTCTGGGATCCACTAGATTGGGTCGAATCGTCTTATCCCAGTCGAAACAAAGGTATTTGATCCTTAAGACTTGTTGACTATTATTTCACTCTCACACGTATCATTTCACTTTATTCTTTTCTTTTTCACTCTCCTATCTATTATCTAGTCTCCTTGCTCTTCAAGTCTCCTTCACACCCTTCTCTCTCTCTATCCCTCTATTTCTCTTCCCTCTCAATCTAGACTCATTGTTAAAGGAAGATCATTAAGGGTGGTTGGTGTTTGAGTATGTCACCTATTACATAAAATGACGAGTATTTCTCAAGTATTTCAAATTAAATTTGATATGAAAATATACTAGAGTAATTTTTCTATTTCTTAAAATTTTAAAATTTTTGATTTTTTTAACATATCTAATCCTAGTTGAGTTTGTTAGTTTGACTCTGTCGGGGATCAATCGGATCATCTGATCCCACCGATCTAAATCATTTTAAAATTAACAGATACGATCTCGATCCCCGATTAATTTCACCTTCCTTTGATAGCGGAGCCACCCGGTAGGGGGAGGTTGGGGACCTGTGTTGGGGGAGTGTGGAGTCTGATCCGGATATCGGTAGGCTCCCCCTGTCCTTTCGCGGATCCAACTGGTATCAGAGCATTGTTCTGGTTCGGGGGAATAGTGGGAGCGATGGCTGCAGAAGAGGGAAAGGTCAGGATCGAGAGGTTCGATGGCAAAGATTTTGGTTTCTGGAAGATGCAGATGGAGGACTACCTGTATCAGAAGAAACTTCATCAACCTCTTGCTGGTACGATGCCGGAAGGGATGAAGAAGGAAGATTGGGATCTGATGGATAGACAAGCTCTGGGGGTCATCCGGTTGACGTTGGCCAGAAACGTTGCGTTCAACATCGTGAACGAGAAGACCACAGCAGGGTTGATGAAGGCGCTATCAAATATGTATGAAAAACCATCCGCCTCTAATAAGGTATATTTGATGCGTCGTTTATTTAATTTGAAGATGGTCGAAGGTGCTTCTGTTACAAATCATATCAATGAGTTCAATCTGATCACGAGTCAGTTGAGTTCGGTGGACATCAACTTTGAGGACGAGGTTAGGGCATTGATTTTGCTCTCCTCTCTACCAGAAAGTTGGGGTGCGACTGTGACCGCTGTGAGTAGTTCTTCAGGTTCAAATAAGTTGAAGCTGGATGAGGTTCGAGACTTGATTCTAAGCGAAGACATTCGCAGGAAAGAATCAGGTGAATCATCAAGTTCTGTCTTGAATGTCGAAGGCAGGGGACGAGCAAATCAGCGTGGTCAAGATCGAGGTAGGTCTAAGTCAAAAGGAAGAAGTCAGTCGAGATTTCGTGGTGATGGTTGTTGGAACTGTGGTAAGAAAGGGCACTTGAAAAGAGATTGCAGAGCATCGAAGAAGAAGTACCAAAATCGAAACCAAAATTCAAACCAAAAGGAAGAGTCTGTGAATGCAACAACAGAAGAAATAGAGGATGCCTTAGTCCTGAGTGTTGACAGCCCTATAGAATCGTGGATCTTAGATTCTGGAGCATCTTTTCACTCTACCTCACAAAAGGATTGCCTTGAAAATTATGTTGCTGGTAATTTTGGTAGGGTCTATCTTGCTGATGATGAACCCTTGGATATTGTGGGGAAGGGAGATGTGAAAATCATGACAGCAAATGGGACTGCATGGAAGTTGCATAATGTCAGACATGTGCCTGGGCTGAAGAGAAACCTGATTTCTGTGGGGCAGCTTGATAGTGAATGTTATATCACTACCTTTGTAGGTGGCTCCTGGAAGATCACTAAAGGCGCTATGATCATAGCACGAGGTAGTAAGATGGGTATCTTGTACATGACAACAAATACAAGAGACACAGTTGCAGTGGTTGATTCTCATGGTGATTCAGAAACTTGGCATTGCAGACTTGGGCATATGAGTGAAAAGGGAATGAAGGTACTGCAGGCGAAGGGAAAGTTGTCTGGTTTAAAGACTGTAGATGTTGGGTTCTGTGAAGATTGTGTATTTGGGAAGCAGAAAAGGGTTAGCTTCTCCAAAGTAAGCAGGACATCCAAGTCTGAAAAGTTGGAGCTTGTGCACACGGATGTGTGGGGGCCTTCATCGGTATCATCTCTTGGAGGCTCACAATATTATGTCACCTTCATCGACGACTCCACCAGGAAGGTATGGGTTTATTTTCTGAAGAATAAATCTGACGTGTTTGCTACTTTTAAAAGGTGGAAGTCTCTAGTTGAAAATGAAACTAGTTTGAAAATCAAGTGTCTGAGGTCAGATAATGGTGGAGAGTATGACAGCAAGGAGTTCAAAGACTTTTGCGCACTGAATGGAATTCGAATGCAGAAGACCATTCCAGGAACACCTCAGCAAAATGGTGTTGCAGAACGGATGAATAGAACACTGAATGAGCGTGCCAGAAGCATGAGAATTCATGCTGGTTTGCCCAAGACATTTTGGGCAGATGCAGTGAGTACAGCCGCATACCTGATAAATAGAGGACCATGTGTCCCCTTGGATGGCAAGCTACCGGAGGAGGTATGGACAGGAAATGAGGTAACTCTTTCACATCTAAAAGTCTTTGGTTGTACTTCCTATGTGCTTATTAATTTTGAAAACAGAGACAAGTTAGACTCTAAGTCTAAGAAATATTTTTTCATTGGATATGGTTCTGATGATTTTGGATATCGTTTCTGGGATGATCATAATAGAAAAATCATACGAGAAAGGAATGTGATATTCAATGAAAAAGTCTTGTACAAAGATAGATCTGTTGTAGAATCTGATGATGCAGGGAAGCAAGTCAAAGATCAGGTGGAGTTAGAGGAAATCTTAGAGGAAGATGTTCCAAAAAAGACTCAAGCTAGCCTTGAGAATGTCATGACACAACCAGAACCCTATACACCAGCACCACCACTAAGGAGATCTAATAGAGTACCCAAACCCACTGAAAGGTATTCTCCTTCTTTGCATTACTTGTTATTGACTGATAATGGTGAGCCAGAATGTTTCAGTGAAGCAATACAAATGAAGGATGCTGTCAAGTGGGAGCATGCTATGAAAGAGGAGATGAACTCTTTGCTGAAGAATGAGACTTGGGTACTGACTTCTTTACCAGAGGGTAAAAAGTCACTCCATAATAAATGGGTGTATAGGTTAAAAGAAGAATGTGATGGCAACAATATGGGGGCGTGGTTGGAATTTTTGGGCGTTCTTACCGTTTTCGGCCGCGGACTGAGAACGCGCTATACTCCAGTAGCGCGTTCTTGGAGGTCGCGCTGCCCCGGCCGAGCGCGTTCATCGGAGAAGATGAACAGTTTGGCGGTTCGTGTCGCGCTATGGGGCCCTAGCGCGATCATCATTGTCGCGCTAGGAGGACCTAGCGCGATGGTCCCTGTCGCGCTAGGGTTCCCTAGCGCGATGGTCCGTGTCGCGCTATGGGGCCATAGCGCGACAACCCTTGTTGCGCTAGGGGACCCTAGCGCGACATGCCCTGTCGCGCTAGGTATCCCTAGCGCGATTTGGTTCGTTATTGGGTGTTCCCCTTGGGCCGTGTGTGCGTCCCGGGCACCCCGTGGAGTTCCGTGACCGTGTCTTTGGTGACCGGAGGTTCCGTTTGCCTTGGTCATGAGTTTGGCCGTGGGCGGTGCGTCCGTTTTTCTCCGACCGTGTCCCCGTTTGACGGAGCTGGTGCGTGGGGTGATTCCCACACGTTGTCGGTTTCGGACGTTGTTTTCCGTTGACTCGAGAGTCTACTCCTTCAGTGACCCTCCACTAGTCGTAGCCCACCAGTACGAGGTGCTGGTCTCACCTGGGAGTGGTGTACGGGCACCCACCTTTCGAGACGGTTTGTGGACCGGTTACCGTAGGCCCCTCGTCGTAGCCAGAGTCCGGCTGCGGGGGAAAACCGGTCAGAGGGCCAGACCTAGGACGCGTGGTCTGTGTGTGCACACGTGGTTGGGGGCGGTTGGACCCACGTCGACGGGCGTGACCCCAGCTAGTTACTTGTTTGTGGTTACTTGTACGGTGTTTGCGCCTCGGGTAGGACCTACCACGTCAGGCGGTTCACCTGCGGCGCGGTGTAAGACGTCAGGGGACGCTACCGGCTGTGCTTCTAGTGGGTGGTACTCCTGTCGAGTACGGAGTGTTAGACTGTCAGTCGTGTGTTTCCGACCTTCGGGTTTTGACGGTTCGACCGTTGGGTTTCGGTCTTCTCGTACCGTGGCACGTGTGTCAGTTTGCGTGCCGTAGGGTCTAGTTCTGTAGAGTACAGGGCTTTCCTTTCCGAGGTACTTTCCTACCGCTAGAGTAGTGGTTTCTCGTTTTTCGAGGTAGGGTTCGAGTGATCCCTACTGAGTCTTGTTCTGAGACTCATTCCCTGCGTGTTTTCACCGTGTTTCAGGTGAGGCGCCACCTTCGGGGAGCGCGTCAGGAGCGCAGCGTGGTGCGGGTGCCCAGAGGTAGTGCCAGAGGTCAGAGCCGGGGGATGTCCCGTGTAGCTGTACTTTTCTTTCTTGTCACTGTACTAGTCGTGGACTGCTGTTATTATTGTTCTTTATTGTGGACCATGTAAATTGTTAATTTATTTCCTGCTTAATATTATAACTGTTTAATTTCTGCAATTATCTGTGATGCTTATGCAGTTTCCACACCATCCTTTTAACCCTTCCGAGTCTTCGGACTCGTGGGTGGCGGTACGAGTCTCGGGTTATCGGGCCTTCCCGGTAATCGGATTCTCGGGTCGTTACACCGTCATCTCGTCCCCGTCTCCGCATCGCTGTGGCGATCCCCATCTCCAAGGGTTTGATCCCGTCCCCGTCTCTAAGGGTTCGATCCTCATCTCCAAGGGTTTGATCCTGTCCCCGTCTCCACATCGCTGTGGCGATCCCCATCTCCATCATCGACGCATCGCGGCCTCCCTCTACTAGGGTTTGGTCCCGTCCCCGTCTCCTCATTTCAGGTGCATCTTCCTCTCTCTCTCTCTCTCTCTCTCTCTCTCTCTCTCTCTCTCTCTCTCTCTCTCTCTCTCTCTCTCTCTCTCTCATGCTAGGCTCTTCTTTTGGCTTTCTGCCGGGGTACCTGAAGGAAGCCCCTTCCGATGTCGCCGCCTTCCGGTGAGAAGAAGATGTCGATCAAACATTTGGAAGATCCCAGTCATGCACCCAATTTGCTTATGCAAATCGGGGTTCTCATCTGTGAAAGCATTTAGAAGCTTCGCCGACATCTTCCGATTTCTCTGCCCTCCCAGCCCCAAGTAGAAATTTCAAATCCCAATTACGTTTGTTGACAAGCCTCGTACAAGAAAATGAAAATATTGAGGAAGAGCTAACCAATGACTTCCAGGTCAAGAAAAACCCAAGTCAGATTCTTTACAACTCGCATGCAACCAAAACACAGAACCCAACATCTCTGAACCTTCCCCACCTTGGTGAAACCTATACTGATACCTGGGTTTGATCCTTCCAACCTTTTGAAAAAGAAAATATTTTTTTCCGATTTCAGAGTTTGATGCCTGGGTGCTGCTCCTTCTATCTCACTTGTACGACGCCTTCTCTGGGGATTGGGTTTCTCGAGGGTATACTTAGATTTGCTCCAAGCAGAGTCTTCCACATCTCCATCGTCGGGAAGTTATGGTATGCTTCCTTCACCTACCCTAGCTGTTGATGTTCTCCAAATTGTTCTTTTTTGTTCCTCTCTTGTTCGATTTGCAGAACGTATATATATATATATATTGTTGGACTATTTTCTTTTCAAGCTTCGCCCTAAAGAAATTACATCTGGGGAAAGTATTCACAAGAACAATTTTTATCTGCAGGCTGAGCCTTAATATATATGTGCATATGTATATATTATATAATACCTTGTATGTATGTGCATATGTATATTATATATATATAATATATATATAATATATATATATATATGTATATAATATTCATTTGAAATCTGAATATTATCGGTTGTTTTCCCATTTCCCCCCACATGACAGTGTGGTCTTTGATGATGTCAAATCTCTTTGAGTTCTGCTTAAAGTTCAGTACAGTTTAGAGTTCATTGACAGATCACAGGGCAAAATATGACAGCCTATTGACATGCGTGTATGTGCTCATTGTATATATAGCCCATCCATCTTTGTTAATTGATCGGAAGGAAAAGGTTGGATGAACATTGATTTGGATGACTTGCTATGTCCATTAGCTCTTGTTTCATTCATGTTTCCTATCATTAACATCTCCAGTTTGGTATATAAGAAGCTTAATGTTACTATTGTAGAGTATTTGGTTATACATGTTATTATTGCTAGGGATATAATAGTCCCATATCCAGATATGTACTTACCTGTTGGACTGCTTCACCTGTTCAATATTAACCTACTACATTTTATAACCATTTGGGTTGGGCACTAAGAGTGTAGATGTTTAGTCTCACATAAGATAATTTGTGGATACTTTTCCTCTTTATTTGTGGATAAATGAAATGCCCATATTGTTCACTTTCTCTATGTCATTAAAATGATGCACAAATTATGATGTTGAATATCATTTCGAGGGCTAATGACCAAAATATCCTAATTTCTCTTTCTAGCCAAGTCTAGTTGAAGATAAAACAATATCAGTTTCTTTTTAAACATTTACAATTACAAAACTTCATGACATTTGATGAAAAATTATGAGCATTATGGAGTAATGCAGGTTTTAGATGTTAGGAACTAGTAATTTCAACAGCAATAAGAAGTCGGGTTAATTAGTTCTTATCTTGTTTACCAAACTGGAGAATTTCTTCTATAAATTTTAAATTCTAAAATTGCTTTGGCTTTTGTCATGTATGTTATGAGTTTACACAGATAATTTGAGCTGAACTTTTCTTTTCAAGGTGGTGTATAATGTGTGTTAGTTTCTCCTTTCAATCAGATTTCTCTATTGTGTTTCCTGTCTTCATGATTTTCTAAGCTGTAAAATTTTAATCCTTGTATCTCTTCAATATATGAGTTTTATCTCTTCAAACTGTCATGCAGAACCTTAGTTTCTAGTTTTGTTTTAGGTTGCTTCAGCATTCTTCAGTCCTTTGATTATTTTTGTGTGTATCAAGTTTAGTACAGTTCAGATTTGATTTTTGAAGTTCAGTCGTTTGCTTCGTGTGACTGGTATATCAAAAGGTGCAGCGGCACACTTTGCGTGAGGAGAGTCCTTGGACTCAAACCTCCGCCGAGTACCAGGTTATGTGATTGACAGTCTGAATATTATGATTGCTGGTTGTACATCCTTATTTCTGCCAAGTGTTTGATAATTATCTCTGATTTTTTTCTATTGTGAATGGTGTAGATTATAGCGTCATTTTGATTTGAAATATGGGCCATAGTGAATATGTATTGGAGGTCCATAATGAAGCCAAATTTGCTAGTTCAGTAAACTTTTACAGTTAAAAATTGTCATTCATCATGTTTTTGTCTGGCTTTTACATGGGGGTATCTTTTGTAGACAGCTATGGCATTATAGTTAATGAATAAGATTGTTAGCTTTCAAGCAAACATATAGATAATGGAAATGTCTTTTACCTCATGTATCATCCATCTTCAGAGGCTCATGTGCATTGATGCTTGTTTTTTTCCCTTGTGATTACAGAATCTTTCAGTTGAGAGGATAAAACAGTTCACAGACATTCCTTCTGAAACACCTTGGGAGATTAAAGGTTGTCTATGGACTCATTTTGTGAAAGTTGCATTAATACTTAGGAAAAATGATCAGGCATGGATCTCTGGACTCATTTTCAAAGGCATCTTATTATTACTATTTTGTTGACTGTCCTAGTTCAATTAGACGCAATAACCACCAGTAGAAACGCCATGAATACCTGGATGTTATCAACTGCATTAATATCCGGAAGTTTTCTGCATCCATGGACATTAAAATTTTTCTTAAATATACATGCCATGACTGTAATACTCTATTTTGTATGTCGCATGACATTCGAGCCACTACACTAAGTAATTCTGTGGCCTTCAACTTGTTAAAATGTAGTGCGTGAAACCCGTTTGAAGAACACTATGGAAGTTGAGCTTAGCTATCTATTAAAATTTCTTCACTGTGTATCATGTCAGACATTTAATATTTTTCTAATAATAGCTTAGCTATATATACATCTGAACTTGCTGTTAAAAGATAGATGTTCAATCTGCAGATGGTGGAAGAGATAAAAGAACTTATTTAGCAACGTGATCTTGCTCAATCTCGGGTTCAAGATCTGCTCAGAGCTTTAGGAGATGATGGAGAATCAGGAAAATGGGTATTTCTCTTCCTGAGTAAAAAAAATTAATGCGTCATATAGTGATTTTTTATTTTATTTTATATCCTTGGTTTCTTACTTTCCTCAACATGCATATGATTAACCTCTCACATTACACGTGCCTGATGGTTGGTAAGAGGAACTTTCCACATATAACTCATCAGGTGTTATTGATTTTAACTTCATTAAGTCTATTGCACTGCAGGATTTTACTAATTTGAATGAGAGTTTCAACGAGACTTTGGAAAACTCAAATGAATATGGTACCAACTCACCTCAAAATTCAATTTGCATTACAAGTTCCATTGGCTTGACTTATGAAAGAACATATGTTGAGCTTTGATAACATAAGATACTGATTTTTGCAATGTGTAACACTCTGACAATATTTTAGTGTTACTGTCTCATGAACATTTTTGCAATGTGTAACACTTCACAAGATTTTATTGTTACATGTTAGACTTTCATAACATAAGATACTGATTATTCATGCCCACGAAGTTACATTATGTTAAACTTGCTCTAGACAAGGTGATGGATAGTAGGGAATATACACATTTGATCCTAAAGTTCCATCTATTCAGGTGGACACCTTCTGTTTGAAAATTATTTCTTGTTTAAGACTGAAACATCAATTCATCTGGAGGAATATGTTTCTATTCGTTGAAGGTAGCATTGAATTTGTGTCTAAATGTGTTTTTTATCTCATCATTTCTTGCTCCAGGCTGATAAAATCTTTGGGGAGTGTGTGACTAGTTTAATGAAAATATTTTAGAGAACAGATATCATCATTGAGCTAGTATGTGTAGATTGCATCATTCTAAGTTTACATGAACCTCATATTCTCATCTTTTACACTTGCATATCCTTTTTTATTTAATACATTAGTGGTACTATCCTCTTTCAAAAAAATAAATTTTTATTGATTGTGGAATGTGGTGTTTGTGTCATGCTCTTTTGTATACAGTTACGTTATTTATAATGAAAACAGGGCATTGAGATCAGACAAATAGTTACCTTTACAAACTTAAGGTTTTGCTATCTTCATGTTTTATCTTTCAGTTTACAAGAGCTGGAGAAGGCATGGGAAGAGTACATTCGGCCCTTCTTTCGAAGGCCAGGGGGGAATGATTCGGGCAGCCTTCAGTGTATAGGCTAGGAGCAGAAGATCCTTCTTCCGAAGATCATTGAAACTTTTGAATTCCAATATAATCTATGTTTACTATCAGGATCCGAATGTCAATGTAACATGTGTTTATTATCTAGTGGTGTGTGTTATGTGGATCCGAAAACAGAACTATTGGATCTCAATTTTAGATCCAAATATATAAATTTAGATCTCCCTATCTCATTAATTATAAAATATATATATTATGATTTTTGGGTAAGATCCGGATCCGAAAAGTTAACTTCGGATTCGGGTCAGATCCGAATCTGAAATGCTGTTTCATTTTGGATTCGGATCAGATCCGAATTTTATAATATCGGATCCGGATCACACAGGATCCGATCCGGATCCGATTTGTTTACACCCCTAACTGTGAGATTAATATATATAGTAGGCAGACTTTTTAAAATATAGTAGTTTTATATGGGCGGAATCCTCTAAATTTGACACTCGAAATAAGCTTGAGCTTAGCTCAAAGTCTTCAATGAACCAAACTCGATCGAGCCTACGAAGGAAGCTCAAGACAAACTCGGGCTCGATTTCAAGCTGGAACGTTGTTGGTCGAGCCAGGTTCCAATTTGGGAAAGCTTGACTGTACTCGGCTCATTGTCACCCCCAGGTCCGGGGAGGAGATTGGCAACGTACGTATAAGCCTGCAAAGAAAAGAAAGCGTATGAAGATCCCTGCAGTTTTATGCCAAGGGGTATCAACCTGATCCGGCTCAAATAAGTGCATGTAGCTAAAAAATAAGGAACAAAAAATAGCTAAATTCGGGGAGATGTAAGATTAACAAACAAAAAAACTTTTTATTTATTATTTACGGTTCATGTATAAAAGGCAGGATTCTCGATATGTGACCAGTTCAAAAATTATTATGTGCGAAGAACAGAATCTTACCAGAAAAACTGACATATTTCAGCTTCGAGAAAGACTCGTTGCACATCATGGTGTGTTGTACGTATACTCAGGGCGTGCAATGCTTTTATTATTTTTATTATTTAAATTTTTTTAGAGTGACTCTCAAAATATCATAACTTGTGATATAAGTTACGTCACTATTGAATTATCTAAAAAAATAAAAAAAATGACAGTGAACGAATAGTATTAAGTCCATTCTTTTAAAAATTAATCTATTTTTTAATTTTTTAAAATAATCAGATGATAACATAGCTTACACTCTAGATTAGGTTAACTTAGGAGTCACTCTAAATTTTTTTTAAAAAGTAAAGAAAAATTAAGGACACTGCACGTCCAGAATATGCAACCAAACTTTCTCTTCAAGTGTTTTAACGCGCACTTTCGGGTGGATCAAATGGATTGACCCCTTGGCTCTGTTGGTGTATGGGCCGGTCTGGTGGCCCAGACTTGTAAGGCCGAACCGAACTCCGTCGACGGTGTCAATATGCTTATTAACGGGCCGGTCCAAAATTGTACATGGCCTGTGAGTTCACGGGGCCAGCCTGTACGGCTGTCAATGGAGCAGATGTGACACTGTCTAACCCTGCTCCATTTCGAATTATTATCCAGATATCCGACTCCATGGTATTGTCCAGCATATACTTTTTTTTATTCGAATTCCACTCCACCAGATGTCCGATTATATCTTTCGGGCAAATATTCGAACAATGGAATCCGAATTCAAATCGGATTCGATGATACATACATTTGTGATAATGATATATAGTATACTTCATTCTCACAATAATATTGTATTCTTAAAGTGCATGTATTTTATTCTTTCAATAAAATTTATTTCTACATAATGTATTTCATTTGTACATTAAATAGCTATATATCATTTCGTACAATAAAATGTACCCCATTTCTTGATAATGTTAACATCAGATTGTTCAACATAATATGAGATTTTAACTGTTTTTAGTTTTTCATTAATGTGTTCTTTGAATTAATATTATTTAATATTATATCACTAAACATATTGTATTTATCAATCTAACTCTAAAATACTAGGAATCGTTTGCCTTCCAAATAGGAGAGTTCATGTTTAGCTCAGTTATGAAATTATGATTATATCACTAAAATGAGAGAAATAAAGAGGCGGAGGTTAGAAAGGAAAAAACATCTCTTTTATTATTTATAAACCTAACATTCAATTTGAAACTTTCTTCCCTAAATTGTCCAAAAGGCATGATTATAGAGTTTCGTTTGTACTTGAAGGGTATAAGAATTAATATAATGATGTTGGGAATATAGCATCGAATACTTCAAAATTTTAAAATACGCAAATGTAAATATTTTCTTCTTTTATTTTACCGACTAATGTGTTGAATACTAATATGTTCCTTAGGGTCATGTTTGATAAGGGGTTAAGTTCGGGTAGGATAGCTTAATCGGTATCTGGTAGGCTATTCTTATTTGACATAATTTTTTTAATCGAGATCGGATAGGGTTAAAAGTGGATTAACTTATTTCTATGAAATATGTGATGTGAATTACTCGGGGTCGATTAAGGTTAGGGGTCGGATATGCCATCCCGAGTAGGCCACCCACCCCTAACTTACTATGTTATTAAACTCGCCCTAGAAGTGTAGACAACTTAGAATGAGATCTCTTAATACCAGTGTTTTAAAACTTGACTTGACCCGGTCAGTCCGACCGGTCAACCCGTCACCCAGTCTCAAAATTGGGTTAAAGCAATGCTTAGACTGCCCAAGATCTAAACCCGTTCAAACCTGACTAACCCGGCCCAACTCGATTAACCTGGCCCAACTCGGTAAAACAAGTGTGACCTAGGCAGGTTAGAGACATATTTTTTATTTTTAATTTCTTATCATTATTTTAAATTTTAATTTAATCTTTTGACCTTATCATTTAATGATATTAATGAATGATTAACATAACTTTTGGAAGTTGAAAGGACTTGGGCTCTAACATTTCAAGTTCTAATCTTTCTAATTCTAACTTACTCCTAACATGAGTACTTGTGGTGTGCAGAACAACATAAGGAAGAAGATGATGACCCGAGAATACTAATAGAGAGAGATTAAGACAAGGAATAAGATGAAGGTCCGTTGACATATGAAAATTTAGATGAAGAAGAAATTTGACTTCACACACTGTGAAACTTTTGTTTTATGAGATACTAATTATAGTTGATAAATTGTCATATGTAGTGTTTATTTAATGTATTTTTATTCTTTTTTAAGATTATCTTAATGATTTTTTAATAAATTTATTTTTATTTTTACAATATATGTTAAAGTGTACCCTTTGTATATCTGATTTAAGATATATTAAAATTTTATAGCGATAAATAATATTGATATTTATTATCCTAATATTACGGGACACAAGTTAACCCGAACGATTAAACTATTGACCCGTGACTCACTAATGGTTAAAGTCATCGTAGAATTTTAAAACATTGTTTAATACCCTATTTGATTGACGAAACAAGTTCCCATTTTTAGGCATCATCAACCGTGGAAGTGGTACAGGGGGTCTCGCCCAGGGTTTGACAAACCGTTTTGGGACGGGTCGAATCGTCCGTCCCGGACCGTCCCAGTCAAAGACCGGGACGACCGGTACGTGAGACGCAATCGGGACGTAACATATATTTGTATAATTTTTTTATATCAAAACAATTCTATAAGTTGGTTGGTTGAGAACTTCTAACGGTTTATAGTGAAGTTGGCGGTTCGAACCGCGCTAAAAACATCTGTTTACATTTTTTTAATTATAAGGTTAAATTTAAGGTAAAAAATGAGGAAATTGAGATTCGAACAGCGATGGTTTGAGTTTTCGGTGGGACTACCTAACCAACTAAGCTAAAAATTCATTCAAGTATTATTTTTATATAACATATATATAAAGGTTATTTAAATTGGGACGGTACAGAGTGGGATAGAATCGTACCATCCCGTACCGGTAAAAAATCAGGACGGCCGGTACAGTCGGTCCGACAAACCCTGGTCTCGCCTTAGAAACTTGGCATCATAAGAGGTGGAGAATTGTGAAAGTAACCCTATTATATGTGTAGTTAAACACATCATTCTTATGTGCACATTAATTAAAATAATCTTATTAACAGAAACATGAGTGCAAAAATGTCTCTGTCACTGATTATCATTTAATGACACAAACAGAGGATATTTTTGTGCTTATGTTTACGTGGTAGGATTAGTTTTTCACTTATGTTGATGTGGTAGGGTTAGTTTTTACTCTAACAAGTTAAAATAATGCGAACATTTTTAAGCTTTAACCGGAGTCACTTGGGTGTGTCTAACGGTAGATCACGACAACTAACAACAGGTGTATTTTGGCACATATGTGTTGACCTAACAAAATTGTATTAATTAATGTATATGTAAGAAAAGTTCTCTTTTAGGGATTTTTTTGCCAAAATCCCTTAAAAAATCCGGCTTCATGCTGGCCCAAGGGAATCCGATGAGGTTCGCCAGCTGTGCAGGGGCAGCTCGCTCCTTGGCGCCACCCCGAAACGCCCGTTCTTTTCCCGGGAAAAAACACACAAATTTTGGCGCGAAACTGAAAACTGCTCCCTTCCGCCACCGATCCCGCCCCCCGCCCTCTAAAAACGCCACAGCCACAGGGGGCCGTCGCAGCCGCAACAGTGGCCTGGCCTCCCCACCAACAGCAACACCTCCGCGCCGCGCTCCAGACTCCGACCCCATCCTCCTCCTCGCCCTCTTCTTCCTCTCAGCCGAGCGCTCCCACCCGGCTCTCGGTAATGGCCCCCAAGCTTCCCCTGAGGAAACGAACCCGTGCTCTCGTCCCTGCCTCTCTTCTCTCGCCTCCCCCGGGCGCCGAGATCCGGTGCGAGGAGTGCGGGTCGGGCGACGCCGACGATGTGCTGCTCCTCTGTGACAAGTGCGACCGGGGGTTCCACACCTTCTGCCTGCGGCCCATCCTCGCCTACGTCCCCAAGGGCCCCTGGTTCTGCCCCTCTTGCTCTAAGCCCAAGAACCCCCGGCGTATGCTCTCTCTCCCCCTCTCTCTCTCTCTCTGTGGGTGTGTAGTCATCTTCTTGCTGATTGATTTGATTTCCTTGTATTGCAGATTTTCCACTCGTCCAGACGAAAATCGTGGACTTCTTCCGGATCCAGAGGTCCTCCTTGAACGCGGACGAGGCATTGTGCCAGAAGCAGCGGAGGAAGAGGGTGGGAGCCCTTGTGATGGCCAAGAAGAAGAGAAAGCTGCTACCTTTCGTCCCCAGCGAGGACTCAAGCCAGAGGCTGGCGCAGATGGCATCCCTGGCGACAGCTTTGATGACGACGGGGACGGACTTCAGCAACGAGCTCACCTACGTGCGCGGCATGGCGCCTCGGTTGGCCAACCGTGCCGCCTTCGAGCGGGAGGGCATGCAGGTGAGCAATGCCCATGAATCAATTCGGACAGTAATTGCCAACCTTGGGTTTGGGCTCGCTTCTGAGTAGTTATCAGAAGTGGGTATCTTTTACAGTTAGATCTCGAAGTAAGACAGGATTTGGGTCATGCAAATTTTCAGGTTTTATCAAAAGAGGACGCTGAAACATTAAACCTCTGCAAGAGAATGATGGAGACGGGGAAATGCCCTCCTCTGATGGTGGCCTTTGACTCACAGGAAGGGTGGGTTTGGTCTTTCTCTCGTGGGATTCCCGTGTGTTCTTCCGTTTCTATTTGCATTTAGTTCATTGAAGTTTTCGATGCAAAACAGGTTCACCGTCGAGGCAGACAAGTTCATCAAGGACTTGACCATCGTTGCAGAATATGTGGGCGACGTGGATTACCTGAAGAACCGAGAGCACGACGATGGCGACAGTATGATGACGCTGCTGTCAGCAGCAGACCCCTCAAAGAGCCTCGTAATATGCCCGGATAAACGGGGAAACATTGCCCGTTTCATCAATGGCATCAACAACCACACACCGTAAATCTTCTCCTCATCTCATGCGTTTGAAAAAAAAAAGTTCTTATGCTTACCGGAACATGGGTTTTTGTCCTCTCACTGCCTGGTACTTGTTCTGATTGAAAGCATTGTCTACTCGATGCAGGGGGGGAAGGAAGAAGCAGAACCTGAAATGTGTGAGATTTGACGTGGATGGTGAATGCCGTGTCTTGCTCATTGCGATCCGGGATATATCCAAAGGTGAGAGATTGTACTATGACTACAACGGGTATGAACAGGAGTACCCCACTGAACATTTTGTTTAGTTCCTCCCTTTTACTTTTGCGCATCCAAATTTTAAGCCATTTGGTGCTCTTGTAAAGTTTGCATTAAAGTTTCTGGGGCACCTATTGGCAGAACACAATGGAGTGATTGCTTACACACACAGCAATGCACTTAACTGAAAGCAGATGTTAGCAGGAGAGAGATCTGACATGTGAGACAGAGTTACAGAAACCACTGATGAGTTACCAATGGTATTCACAAACGGGTGTATCATGTATCAGCAGATGAATTGAGCATAAAGCAGTTCTCTATTCCTTTTTGGTTTAATTCTTCTTCTTGGGGAATCTTGTTTGTTGCCAATCTATTGCCGAAGCATCAGCCTGCAGGTGTATCTAGTTTTCTTTTACTTGCTTGCTAGCGAATGAGAGGGAAACGTCTCTCTTTAGGTGCCGCCTTCAACATTGTATAGACCAATGCTAGTTCTATCTATGCCCTTGGCAGTGGATCAGTGATTCAGTACCAAAGGCAAAACCCTTCAGTTTATGGCATGTCACATTTCCGGCTTCCCAGTGGAATAGCAGAGGTAAAAACTTGGATACTCGTGAAGGCTTAGATCTCCTTGAAATAATTCATCCGCAGGCCTCTTCCCATTGAACATCTCCAGTAAAAGTATGCCACAATTATATACATCAACTAAAGTGTATGGTATGCTGCCAAACCCATACTCTGCAATAATGTTCTGGCTATGAGAAGTATGCATTTGTGCATAAATAATTAGAGCGACTAGATTCTTATGACGAACAAAGATCACGCCATAAATTTATTGATTGTGGTTATAATATAAATCCAAGGGTATGACGAGTAAACATAATTTTAGAATTCACTTTTGGATGCGGGTGTCAACCCTCTATAAGAGATGCAGGAACTTTATATAAGCGGCCTGCGAAATATTGTACATACCATTTTCTTGGTGAAAGGGGAAAAAAAGCTACTTGGTTATAGATATTTGTCTAAACTCAATATCACTAAGGTGAGTTCTCATCTTTTTCCTTTTTTTTTTCTAAATTGTGGAAAGCCTGGACTAAAACATGGGGAGATGAATTTGGCATGGGACATGTGTAATAATACCTCAAGCAATTTGTAGGCAAAAAATGTATTATGTATGAACTTGGAGGAGCATATAGAAGCAAGCATCGAAGCTTTGTATCTACTTAAAAATGTAGACTATACAGGAGACATGGAAGGAAATATAAAGGATTTCCAAAAGCTAATATGAAATAAAGAAGTTTGAGCATGGAGAACATATAATTTTCACAATGATGTATTCATTATAATGTTAATTATAATGCTGGGATCGTTTTAAATTATTCTTGTTACTGATACAACAATGCGTCATGCTTAAAGATGTCTTTTTAGGAAGGCTTGCTTACCCGTTTTCGTTCGGCCCCAGTGAACAAAACTGGCCCGGTTAGGATGTTCAGGGCCCAGACTGTCACTTTCACTTGCTATACTGCCGCCGGCAGTATACACAATTCCTTCTTGAAAGTTCAGGATTTAGTGTGCCCAAAAAACTGTCTTCATCAATTTTCATCCACGTTACGTATCATTACAGTCCAATTGTCATTTGGCCGTTGAAAAATACTAAAAAAAATAAGGATCACATACCCTAGTACACGGTAAATAATGGGCCTGTCACTTGTGGCCCATTAAAGGCATACGAATTTTTAAATTTTTTTAGCTATCTGATCAACCATCAAACTATACAGACATGTAATTTGATGAAGATTGATGTGAATTATTTTTTGAAAATTTCTTTATGGTACCTTGTTGGGAGATGTAGCAAGTGAAACTCTTTCATTTGTGGCCAGGTTTTCTTTGGCCTAGTTAGGTGGCTACGTATACAGGTTGAGTTGTATTTGAACTTGGGTTGCATCTGAAGTTAGTAGTCTATCTAGTTTGCAGTTGTCTTACGAATAGAATATGATGAGCCTAAATGCCAAATTATATGAAATTCTGGAATGAAATATGTGAAAAAAAGTTG
Organism: Amorphophallus konjac; assembly: GCA_022559845.1. Lineage (NCBI taxonomy): Eukaryota > Viridiplantae > Streptophyta > Magnoliopsida > Alismatales > Araceae > Amorphophallus > Amorphophallus konjac. Next base: position 33,952,898 of record CM040118.1, read on the forward strand.
TAGTGATTCATTCATACCTGGTGCAATATATCCAATGGTGCCTTGGATCCCAATAGAGCTGGTGAAGTTTTCAGACTCTTGTCATTTCCGAGGATAAATCTTGACAATCCGAAGTCACCTACATGAGCACACATATCACAGTCCAGGAGAATTCTGCTAGGCTTCAAATCACAGTGAATGATTGGTGTTCCACCACGGTTGTGAAGATGATCTAACGCACAGGCCACGTCCATAGCTAGACTTAACCTCTGAAGGAAGTTTAACGTACTTGATAATCTGTTTGCACTTTCCTCAGGATGCAACCATTTTTCTAGGCTTCCAATGGGCATGAACTCAAATACTAGAGCCTTGAAGTTATTGCCTTGGAAGTCAAGACTTGAGCAAGAGGTTACGATCCTGATCAGGAGATTGTGATATGCCAAATGTTTCTCAGCGCATCACATTCTGCCATGAAACTCTTTAGAACTCCATGTTGTTGAAGATTAAGCACCTTTATAGCAACAAGTTTTCTACCTTCATCCAAGACACCCTTGTACACCAACCCAAAGCTTCCCTTGCCCAGAAAGTTCGCCGCAGAGAGCTCATTGGTCGCTTTGAGCAACTCTTAGCTAGTAGGATATCCTTGGGGTGTTGATCAACATCATTCAGTGAAACCAAAGCTGGAGATTCTCTTCTTGAGCTCAAAATCCGACGGTATCTTGCAAACATGGAGAGGAAGACAAAACATGCAATTGAAGCAATTGATATATTGACGATTGTAATGACTTTGCGTGGCCCATGTTTCTTCTTAGAAGCTTGAATACGGCATGCATCTTGGTAGATGTAATTTTTGATGACCTCCACAGAGCTTTGAATTTCCCGTGATAGAGTACGTACGTAGGCGCTGTAATTTTGGAATATCCCTCCTTCGGGTACCTCTCCTTTGAAATCATGCATTGAAAGACAGATCTAAAACTTGTAAAAATTGAAGTGTCTCAAGGAATGTTGGTTAATGTGGCCAGACAATCAGTTGTGTGAGACATCTTTCATTAATTTCTACGGCTTTCACATTGCTCAAGGATGAGGGGATAGATCCTTGGAAGGAGTTGTCACTCATCGAGAGATATTCTGGACTCTCACAATTGCCTATATATATATATGGACCTTGGGATTTCTTCGAACAATTTGTTTCCAGATATGTTGAGGATTTGAAGTTTCTTCAGCTTGCTTACCATGGCAGGTAGGGAGCCGGTGGGGGAATTATGTGACAGGTGGAAGAGGGGTGCAGGCCTGCATCAGAGAGCGTGGGGCAAAGGAGAGAGTACACTATCCTCCGTACGTGGAGGATTGAAGATATGATGCCTCATCGGAGTGAAACCTTCCGACTGCATTGCATGTGGGAAATTATACTCTTGACTGGCATGCATGGGCAGTACTGGGAGAAGAAGGAGGGGAAGGAGGAGAGAGGGAAGGGATCTCTACTACGTACGTTGGATGAACTAAGTTAAAAGACCGCCCCTCAAGGTAATGCCATTATATTACGACGAGAGATGATCTGAAATGGGCAAGTGGATGCGTGTCTGAATCCCTTCTCCCTATCTGGGCAAAGTAATCATCCTATAGAACGCACAATTCTGTGAGAAAATACACATGAAGAAGGTATGTATAGCAGCAAGTCACACTTCTCTTCTCCATTAATTTAAGACCCCTCGCGTCTTTATATATCACGAGGATTAATTAATACTTGATGTTCACATCCAAAGGTATGCAGTAAGTCACACTTCTCTCTCTTCTCCATTTTTTCATACTTGTTCATACGATACTGATGAGAAGATCTGGAGGTTAAAAGAAGAAGAAAAATTTTTAAATATATATATTGTGAACTCTCCTCTTTTTTCTTGTCATGCAAGGCTCTAGTACTCCCATTAATCCATTAATCGTTTGGACCGATGGGACCTGTCTACTATTTCTAGTCCCGCGCGCAAAGGCTATGATTCGTATAGGCAACTCCATTGCGGCTTCATCCGAAGGTGTCAAATGTAACATTTAAGGAGGTCTTGTGGCCGCTGAGATTAAGAAAAAAATCTTAAAATAGTTATATTTTAATAATGATTTATCCAAATATATCCAACCTCAACTCATTCACAAAATTATGATCCATTTTTATCACCCATTAATTTTTTCCCCTCATCCTTACCAGTCAGCTAGCTTTGTGTGTGCGCGCGCGCCATGCACCCCACCTGCTGGGTAGGAGGGGGAAACATCTCTCTCTCTCTCTCTCTCTCTCATGCACCCCACCCGATGGGTGAGGGTCCTTATGTTGAAAGCGAAAACCCACTAATGGCAACCCCCCCTCCCTCTCTCTCTCTCTTTGCCGTGCGCCCCACCGGTTAGGTGGGGGTGCCGGTACCAGTGGGGGTGACATCCCTACCCAATGAATGGAGAGAGAGAGAGAGAGAGAGAGAGAGAGAGAGAGAGAGAGAGAGAGAGAGCTGGCGTGGTAGGGAATATGTAACGGCTCGGAGATCCGGATACCGGTAAACCGATACCAAGAACTCGGAGACGTCACCCAAGAGGCTGATGAGGCCCCGTAAGGGTTGGGAGGATTGGTTGAGGAGGTGCATAATGAACTGGAATTACACGTGCGCATTATAAAATAACAATTTTAAAGCAATTTTAAGGCGGAAGCAATTCACAACATCAGAGTGATATATTTATATAAAGTACTCCAGATCTATACCTCACAAGTCCAAACACTGAACAAAAGTCAAAATAAACAACTACACGGGGCATACCCCGGTCAAAAGGGAAAGAAAGACAGACAAACAGACGGACCACTGCTGGCACCTATGACCTGCCATCAAAAGCACGAGAACCACCGGTGGACGGCTGCTGTTGCTCACTTGGAAAGGAAAATGGTGAGTCTCTCAACAAAGACTCAGTAGGGTTCACGCAGATCCCTACTTCACAGCTAAACTTATAAAAGTAATTAATAATACAATGACATAAGAATAACAACAGAAGTTAAAGCTGTACATGTATATGAACAATTAAAGACATCTAACTTAAATGCCATTTAATATTCAACTGAATATTTAAACATGAGGAATCATAATCTATCTAATAGAATAAAAATGCAATGTTTCCATCATTTCCAAGTGATAGGAGAAAGAGAAGACCACCAGAAAGAAGACCAGACGCGTCCACTGACGACTTACACTGCGTCTCAAGTATCTCCACTAGCCTGGAACGCGGCAAGTGAGACAGGTAATAGTAACCAAGGTCAAGAACTAGTCAGGGTCACACTCGTCAGTGTCAGTCCACGCCTCTGACCATGTGTGCACACACAGGCTCAATGTCTTGAGCCAGACCTCTAGCTAGTTTTCCCCCCAGTAGGACGCTACTGCCAAGCAAGGGGGCCCACAGAAACTAGCTTAAAAATTGTATATCGGGACTACCCCGCCACCTCTCCCAGGTGGGCCGACACTAAAGGTCGTCGGGTTATGACTAGTGGTTCCATCACAAGGAAAGAGAAAACAATTCTCTTGGAATATAGAAATGTGCCACAGTTTGTAAAAATATCTAAACATGGCGAACATGTATCATTAAACGCATAATGAAATGAACAGGATATAATTGATATGCTGCAGGACCAAACAGTCTAACACAGGGCTGCAAGGGTCTGGTAAGCGGTCAAATGCTTGGCCGCTACCCTGGCCCAAACGGTCTTGTCCATGACCGCTTAGCCACGAACACTTCATATAATTTACACCAAAATAAACAGAATAGTAAACGGTCGCATGACTGGCCGCTAAAGGGTGGAAAATGGTCTAGGACGGGGCCGCTAGGCTCGCACCGCCTGACTCGGTCAAAGAGGCTTAGCAGTCATTTACTGGGCCGCTAAGGTCCCCAAACGGTCAATCGAGGGACCGCCAAGAAATCACAAACGAGTCTGGGGTGAGACCGCTAAGGTCCACCGCCTTACAATGGTATAAAAATGGTCTCTGGAACGACCGCAAGCCGTTCAGAGATTCCGAAATGTGGGAAACTCAATGGATTTCCCTCCCAATCGATTCAAATCGATGGGAAAATATTATTAAACATGTTCCATGCCTTTCCACATCCATTCCACGACAATTTTATATCCAAAAACATAAAACAATGGCCAAGAATGGATTGAAAACACAAATGACAATATTCATGCTCTTAAAACATAAATGACAAAGTTCATACGTATAACCATCCTATTCGCATGTCAATGGATGGGGAATGATCCTAAGGAGATAAGGAAGCTATCCCCCTACTTGGTTTAAGACGAAAATGCCGTTCTACGCCCGTTCTTCACAAAGGAGCCGCGCCCTTCACATGCGATTTCCCGCCTCCACTCTCCACCGTCGCCTCCACGACGACAGCACCACTCTACCCACACCTCGGGCTCGCCAAGGCACCACTTGCACACCCTGTAAATCCCCCAGGGTTATCAAACCACCAGAGAGCAAGAGAGAGGGGAGGTGCGACCGTGGGAGAGAAAGAGAGAGAGGAAATTCCACATAAAAAAATAAAATGATTTTATGATATTTTTTTGTTATAAAACTTTAAATTACAATAAGGCCTTAAAATAAACAAAATTGCATAAATGCCTTATCTAGCTTCTAACAGCTTATAAAGATGCCCAAGCACATTAAACTAGGCCCATTAAGCCCAATAAAATGGTTTAAACTCATGAATTAGTTCATTCTTCGCTACCGATAAGAATCCATTAATTACCAGGTCTTACAGTCACTCCATCCTAATAGAAATTTCATCCTCGAAATTTAAAAGGAAGCACAAGGAGAGAATTGAAAAGATATACCTTACTCGAATAAAAATGGAAACTGCTGACGCATTTCGTCCTCACGTTCCCAAGTAGCCTCATTACCGGAGTGACGCTGCCACACTACCTTTACCAGAGGGATTACTTTATTCCTCAGTCGTTGTTCACGATGATCATCAATCCGTATTGGAAACTCTGGCGTGGATAGATCTGCTGTCACTTCAGGCCACATTGAATCATCTAATACGTGAGATGCATCAGGAATATACTTTCTCAGCTGAGAAACATGAAACACATCATGGATTGCTTACATCGCCGATGGCAACAGAAGTCGATAAGTCACTTAACCCACTGTGGACACTAAAAATTCTCGCCCTATGTTTACGTGCATGGGAATAAAGAAGAGAAGAAAAGAGAAGAGAAGATGAAAAGAAGAAAAGAAGAAAAGAAGAAAAGGAAACACTTTCAGGTGCCTCAGCGGCACACCCCTGAAGTGCCTCCAACGGCGCATACCTTGAAGTGCCTTCCACGGCACACCCACCAAGCCCCTCCAGCGGCACACTTCCAAGTGCCTCTCCCGACGGCACACTGTCTAGGCCCTCCAGCGGCACACACTGAGAAGCCCTCTAGCGGCACACTTCCTGACGCCCTCCACCCGGCACGCCCCAAACGGGCTTTGGCCGGCACACCTGCAGGAGCCTCCATCCGGCACACTTGCTGCTCACTCCAGCCGGCACGCCTTCAACGGCGTTCACCCGGCATGCCTCAAGTGGGCTTCACCCGGCACAACCTCGCCATATCTCCACCCGGCAAGGCAGTCTAGCCCTTTTGACCCGGCACAACCAAAGGCGAATACAGCGGTCACTGCGCGTGACCCTTGACGCGCAGTGAAATCACGTCGAGGCCAGCTCCGAACTGCCCAGGTGTCAACAGCGGGCTAAGGCACGCAGACGACCCCTACTCGAAGACAAGATGGAGGTCAATCCCCGAACGCCATGGCCACCGGACCTATAAAGGCTAGTCACGAAGAAGAAAGAAAAAGGGGGAGAGCGGCTGAACTTAAAAGGAGGGCGGACGTTCTAGGAAGAAGAGAAACAAAAAAGAAGAAGAAGAAAAGTCCGAGCACTGTAGCAGGCAGGGCACTGTAGCAGTCTGAGTAGTCGAAGAAAAAGAAGGCCGAGCACTGTAGCAGGCCGAGCACTGCCGCAGGTCGAGCACTATAGCAGTCTGAGCACTGCAGCAGGACGAGCAATGTAGCAAGACGAGATATCGAAGAAGAAAAAGCCAAGCACTGTAGCAGTCCGAGCACTGCACCAGTTTGAGTACTGTAGCAACCTGAGCACCGCAGCAGGACGAGCGACAGAAGAAAAAGAACCCCGAACACTGTAGCAGGCCGAGCACTGTAGCAGTTCGAGCTACTGAAGAAGAAGGAGCACGAGCACTGCAGCAGTCTGAGAACTATAGCAGTCCAAGCACTGTAGCAGGCCGAGCACTTTAGCAGTCCGAGCACTGTAGTAGACCGAGCTACCGAAGAAGGAAAAGTCCGAGCACTGTAGTAGGCCAGGCACTGCAGTAGTCTGAGCATTGTACCAGTCCGAACACTGTAGCAGGCTGAGCTACTGAAGAATAAGAAGTCTTAGCACCGTAGCAGGTCGAGCACTGTAGCAATCCGAGCACTGTAGCAGGCCGAGCCACTGAAGAAGGAAAAGTCCAAGCACTGTAGCAAGCTGAGCACTACAACAGGCTGAGCACTGTAGCAGTCCTCCTGCGTGACAAAAGGACTGCTTTTGACCAATAGTCTCACCTTTTCGGCCGACAGCTCATTGCCTTGCACTACAAGAAGCCATTCGGTACGATGGAGACCTGGACTTCTAATACAGTGAAGAAATGATTTCACGTCCGTCTATATAAATGAGACCTCCCAGAGGGCTGAAGAGGAGGATCCCGTGCGAAGATGGAAGAGAAGAAGAAGAAGAGAAAAGAGAGAGGAAAAGAGAAGCTCCTGCTCCCCCTTGCTGCTCCATCCACCACCGTCTGTGTGAAGAGAAGAAGAAGAAGAAGGAAAGAGAGAAGAGAAGAAGAGAGGAGTGGGGTCTGGGAGGCGAGGAGCCCCCTGCTCCATTCCCCTCCCCACATTGTATTTTCTTGTTTTTTTTTTGTTCATCTTTTCTTTCCCCTTGCGATGTATTGGCCATGGTTCTCCGTGAATGGAATGCACTTTGTTAGTTTGTTATGCCCAGTCTCTACAGTTGGCCTTCTCACGCCCCTTTCTTTTTCTTCCATTCTTTGGGGTTTTATTTCTTCCTGGTGTTTTGCCTTCGTTCACCCTCGCCTGGCCTTGCCCGACACACCCTCAGGGTGTTCCAACTCCCAACGGCCTTTGGCCGGTGCACTCCCCCAGCCTACCTTTACCCGGCACACCTGGGCCACTTCCAGTCGGGGCATCCTTAACCCGTTTTAGCCCAGTGTTTCCCATTCATTGATTTCTCCGATTTTTTTTCAAAGTTTTCTTAAAGGTGTCGCTGCCCAGGCACGCACCTCGACTTGTTGGGTCACGTCACTCCTTGTGGACGTGTTCCCCTTTACACCCTCCCTTAGCATCCGGGTCAAGGGGAGATGCTGTCGAATTTTCGTTAGAATTAACCTAATAACAATAACAATAAAAGAAAAGTAATAATATAAAATGAAACAACAAATAAACAGAATAAACACCAATGAAACGGCTTTGTCGGAATAACAACGAACCACAGAGACCCCGAATAACTGAACACTTATATCTATATGATGGACTACCGAACATAACCACGAACATGGTCTACATGAATAAAAGAAAATCAAATCAAAACTCATGCATCCATTCCATGAATAAAAAAGGGGAGAGCCCCTTTATGCATTTCGTGAATAAAAGAAAATCCCTGCGCATGCATATCATGAATAAAAGAAGACTCCTGACATGAGCCTCACTAACAAGAGGACATCCTCTCAGACCTTACTCCACCTACATGGACTCTACCCCAGCTGTATTGGCACTTGCACCCTCCTCCACTTGGTATACCCTAGGTCCATCCTCACCCGGCACACTCTGCCTTCGCCCTGTCCGGCACACTCCAACGTCTCCCTGCCGACACGCTCTGCCCAGCCTCCCCCGGCACACTCGTGGCTCTTTCTCCGACACACTCTCTGTGGCTCTACCCGGCACAGCCTTATCTCCCTACCCGGTGCACTCTCACCTTCCTCCAGCGGTACACCACCCCCAGCCTCCCTTGCCCAGTACACCCAAAATGCAATAAAACAAGGAAGAACATAATAATAAAACAAAAGAATAATAATAATAGAAAAATTTGAAATAAAAATAAACAATAAAAAGGGAGATATAACGCATAGGCAATGAAACAAGAATCAATAAACACAAAAAGCATAAATAAATAAATAAATAATAATAATGATGAATAATAATAATAATAACGAGAAGAAGAATAATAAAAAAAATAAGAAGGGACATCACACACATGCAATAAAAGAAGAGTCAATCAACATAAATATATATATATATATAATTAAATAAATAAATGAATAATAATAATAATAATAATAATAATAATAATAATAATAATAATAATAATAATAATAATAATAATAATGAATAGAATGAGACGGCTCTCGTCATCCCCGGACCCTTCGCATGGGAATATTGATAAGACCTTCCTGGGTCATGCTTAGACCACGGGTTCGCCCCAACCATGGTCATTGCCCGACCTATATCTTAGGCCTATAGCCCGCTATCCTCGAACATATCTTTATTTTGAGATCTAATCCTGGGACACTTTCCCGCTACCCTTCGACACCAGAAATATTAACGATGTCCACGCAAGCCTCGCTTTGACCGCGGGAAGCTTCCCCAGAATGGTCCTGACTTGATCTTGCACCGGGCCAATAAACTCACCGATTTCCTACCATTCCAACCAGGATTCAACCGAGTATTTCCCGTTCCTCAGAATAATAAATTTGCCGTACCCCGACATACATACGTTCCGATTTTCCCGTGACGCTCTTATCAAGCTGGACACTCGTCCGAATATCAAATGGTCCCCTGAGTGACCGACATGTTTCGAATGCCTGCTTCCCTAGACATAGGGCTTTCCGACTGATTCAAGATCGCTATCGTCTTGCTTCTCTCGACATAATTTCCTGGCCATGTGGCCCTGATTCCCGGCGATTAATCAAGGGTGTTCCCCTCTCCGAGGGGATGTAAATAATGCCGTGACCTTTATGGCACTGTGGATTTTGGTCCCGACACGAACCACACAATCGTCTGATTAGTCAGATCGAGCGCACAATAAATCGTCACTTTGTGACTGGCACGTCCACGCACTTAATAAACCAATAACACGAATGAACCAAACATATTTAATATAAAGTGCGTCCACAAGTCTGGCACGCCCGGTGGGACTTAAACCACCCTTCATCTCTTCGCCGTGATTTAGGGCCTCATGGCCTCCTAATAAACGATGTTTACCTATTTTGATGAATTACATGTGTTGTCTTTATTAGCCCTATGGGGAGAAAAGCCAGACTAGTGAAATTATCTTTGTGGCCTCGAAGATGCTACTCCGAGGAACCTGCAGCTTCCAGGAATCATGAAGGCCGCTAAAAAAAAAGAGAAAGAAAGAAGAATGGAGAGGAAATCATCCCCCCATCCCTAAGAAGAAGAAAAGAAAGAAAAGAAGAGAAAAGAGAAGAAAGAAATAAAAAAAGAAGAAGGGGAGAAAGAATTGGCGAGAGAGGGTTGTACGACCATATCCGTCGAGACCCCTGCTGAACAAAGATTACCACTGTGGGAGTGATGCGGTGGAGCGAACCACTCATTCCCTCCCTGAGGGGGTGAGCGCTCTCCTGTGCACCCGCCTTGGTCTATTACACAAAAAAAAGAAGAGAAGAAAAGAAAGGACAAAAAGAAAAGTTGGAAAGCATCGTCAACCAAAAGGACAAGAAAAAGGCCGGCATCTCGCCCGACTCTAGGAGGGTCCAAGTCCGTGGTGCAATGTCCCGGTCTGTTCCACCTTCCTGCTGCCTCTATCCGGCATAAGACGGTCCCTCGAGTGGCTGTTAGAAGATCCGGCATAAGCCGCAATTGTAGCTTGATGAATTACTGCCCACTGCGGAAAATACTTCATAGCAATGAGGCCAAGCATGACCACGACTCCCAAAGAGAACACGCATCCCCCCTCCACAGCCCCCCTGACAGGTCACTCCATGCGGAGAGGAGGGGCAACAGAGCAATCAACCCTCGCTCAAAATTTCAATTTGCCTGAGGGCACTTAGGAGCATATTCCCCTCTCGGGATTGCAAAAAACAAACAAACAAACAACACGTTAATGTACACCTGATGCGAGCCAGGAGCATGAAGATTGCCCCGCTAGGGGACTGATTATCGAAGCACAGCGGCAGGGCGTCCTCTGGCTTCCGCCAATGCACCAAACACCCTAATGTGGGGAGGGAAAAGGGAATCAACCTAACACGCCCACTTGGGACGTTTGCATGCCACCTCCCTTTTGAGGTAAGACTTTTCATGAAAGGAAGCAAAGAATGGCTCGTCTAGGTGGCCGAAGATAAAGAAGAAGATGCCGGGACCTCACGACTGTCCCCCTTTACTACTGCTTGGCCGACGTGACTCACCATCAAAAAAAAAATAATCAAGCTAGCCGAAGTAAAAGACGCTCCATGAGCAACTTCCCAAACATGCACCCTGCCCTGGGTGCATCTGAAGTAGAAATTACACCCTGCCTGGGGGCATAAAAGTCAAAAAGAACACACCCCGACTTAGGGGCATTTGAAAAAGGAACACACCCCGCCTAGGGGCATAGAAGCTGTAAAGAACATACCCCGCCTGGGGGCACAGAAGCAGAGAAGCAGAATACACCCCGGCCTCGGGGCATAAGAAACATGAAGATACACCCCAGCTTAGGGGCATATGAAGAAAGAACACACCCCGCTCCTGGGGGCACATGAAGAGAACACACCCCGACTCGGGGACGCGTGAGAAGAATTTACCCCGACTTGGGGGCATAAGAGCAAATAGAGTTGCACCCCGGCTTGGGGGAATACGAAGAGAAATATTCCCCACTCTAGGGCAGAAGAAGTAGAAGAATCTACCCCGACCTGGGGGCACGACAAGCAACATAGTTACACCCTGATCTAGGGGCACATGAAGAGAAATATATCCCGCCATAGGGGCGTATAAGAGAAAAGAGAGCAAGAATACACCCCGATCTGGGGCACAGAAGCAAAGAGACATACATCCCGACCTCGGAGCATATGAAGAGAGGTATACCCTGGCTTAGGGGCATTTGAAGAACCAACATACCCCGCCACGGGGGCATGGAAGCCATGAAGAATTCACCACAGCTCAGGGGTATTCAGAAAAAAATCTACCATGGTTTAGGGGCATTTGAGGCAGAAACTACACCCTACTACTGGGGCATGAGAAGCAAAGACTATACCCTGCCTGGGGGCACACAAAAGAAGAAACTCACTCGCGCTCTAGGGGCACGAGAAGCAGAAGCTACATCCCGACCTGGCGGCATAAGAAGCAAAAGGTACGCCCTGGTTTAGGGGCATTTAGAGGGAAAGATACCCCACTCTGGGGCATAAGAAGCAGAAGTTACACCCCGTCTGGGGGCCTAGAAGCCATGAGAGATACACCCCGCTTGGGGGCACAGAAGAAAAGTTACACCCCAACCTGGGGGCACATTAAGAGAAATGCACCCTAGCCCGGGGGCATTAATGAGAAAGGAAGAGCAGAACAAAAAGAACAGTCATGAGGTGGATGTGGTCTTTGAATTCGTCTCTTCATAATAAAAAGAAGAGCAAAAAAGAAAAGAACAGTCATCAGGCAGACGTGGTCATTCCACTTGCCTCCCCACATAAAAGAAGAAGAGAAGAAAAGAAAGTGAGCCTTGAGGTAGACATGGTCTTTCACTCTTGGCCTTTAGCCATCCAACAAATAGACTTCACATGTGGTCGGCGTCATGACCTTTCGTCTAAGCCGACAAAGCATTCCACCAACGGGGCGTTAAACCGACAAAGCATTCCGCCAACGGGACGTTAAACCGACAAAACATCCAGCCGTCGGGGCTTCAAGCCGACAAGCACTCCGCCAACGGGGCGTCAAACCGATAAGATGTTCAGCCATCGGGGCTTCAAGCCGACAAAGTATCCAGCCATCGGGGCTTCAAGCCGACAGCTTCCCCATCATCGACTTCCAGGCCGATAGCTACCCCATCATCGGCTCCTAGCCGACAACTTCCCAATCAAAGAATCAACCTTTCACTTTGGTTTGGATCCTTTCCCGGCCAGAGAATTAAAGAATCAACCTTTCACTTTGGTTCGGATCCTGTCCCAGCCAGAGAATCAAAGAATAACCCTTCCACTTCGGTCCGGATCCTTCCCCGGTCGGAGAATCAAAGAATAAACCTTCCACTTCGGTACGGATCCTTCCCCGGCCAAAGAATCAAAGAATAACCCTTCCACTTCGGTCCGGATCCTTCCCCAGCCAGAGAATTAAAGAATAAACCTTCCACTTCGGTCCAGATCCTTCCCCGGCCAAAGAATCAAAGAATAACCCTTCCACTTTGGTCTGGATCCTTCCCCGGCCGGAGAATCAAAGAATAACCCTTCCACTTCGGTTCGGATCCTTCCCCGACCGGAGAATCAAAGAATAAACCTTCCACTTCGGTCCGAATCCTTCCCCGGCCAAAGAATCAAAGAATAACCTATCCACTTCGGTCCGGATCCTTACCCGATCGGAGAATCAAAGAATAACCCCTCCACTTTGGTCCGGATCCTTCCCCGGCCAAAGAATCAAAGAATAAACCTTCCACTTCGGTCCAGATCCTTACCCGGTCGGAGAATCAAAGAATAAACCTTCCACTTCGGTCTGGATCCTTACCCGGCCAGAGAATCAAAGAATGAACCTTCCACTTCGGTCCAGATCCTTCCCTGGCCAAAGAATCAAAGAATAACCCTTCCACTTCGGTCCAGATCCTTCCCCGGCCGGAGAATCAAAGAATAAACCTTTCACTTCGGTCCGGATCCTTACTCGACCGGAGAATCAAAGAATAACCCCTCCACTTTGGTCCGGATCCTTCCCCGGCCAAAGAATCAAAGAAAAAACCTTCCACTTCGGTCCGGATCCTTACCCGGCCGGAGAATCAAAGAATAAACCTTCCACTTCGATCCGGATCCTTACCCGGCCAGAGAATCAAAGAATGAACCTTCCACTTCGGTTTGGATCCTTCCCCGACCGAAGAATCAAAGAATAAACCTTCAACTTCGGTCCGGATCCTTCCCTGGCCGGAGAATCAAAGAATAAACATTCCACTTCGGTCCGGATCCTTCCCCCGCCAAAGAATCAAAGAATAACCCTTCCACTTCGATCCAGATCCTTCCTCGGTCGGAGAATCAAAGAATAAATCTTCCACTTCGGTCCGGATCATTCCCTGGCCAGAGAATTAAAGAAAAAACCCTTTCACTTTGGTCCGAATCCTTCCCCGGCCAGAGAACAAAAGAATAGACCTTTCACTTTGGTTCGGATCCTTCCCCGGCCAGAGAACAAAAGAATAGACCTTTCACTTTGGTTCGGACCCTTCTCCAGCCAGAAAACAAAAAAAAGGACCCTTCTCTTCAGCTCTCGTATCCTGCTACCCGACGCCCTTCGGCTCAGCCATTTCGGCCAAGGCCCACTATCAGGATTAATCCATCCGTCCCACCATGCTCTCCGATATCTTTCGGCTTTATAGCCTACTTTTAACATCTCCCGGCTTGTTAGCCTGCTCCCAATATCTCTTGACTTTTTTAGCATGCTTCTCAATATCCCAATCTTGGCTTTTGTAGCCCACTCCCGGACTTCAGCTCTTGTGGCCCGCTTCCCATACTTTGGCTTTCGTAGCCTGCTTCCCATCTCTCGGCTCTTTGTAGCCTGCTTCCCAGAATTTTCGGCTCTTTGCAGCTCGCTCCACATACTTTGGCTTTCATAGCCTACTTCCCATCTCTCGGCTCTTTGTAGTCCGCTTCCCGACTTTGGCTCTTGTAGCATGCTTCCCAACTTTGGCTCTTGTAGCATGCTTCCCAGAATTTTCAGCTCTTTGCAGCCCGCTTCCCATACTTCGGCTTTCGTAGCCTGCTTCCCATCTCTCGGCTCTTTGTAGCCCGCTCCCTGACTTTGGCTCTTGTAGCCTGCTTCCCAACTTCGACTCTTTGTAACCTGCTTCCCAATGTTGGCTCTTGTAGCATGCTTCCCAATTTCGGCTTTCGTAGCCCACTTTCCTGATTTCGGTCTTCATGACCCGCTTCCCAATCTTTGGCTTTATAGCATGCTTCCCAACTTCGGCTCTTTGCAGCCCGCTTCCCAATTTTGGCCCTTGTAACCTACTTCCCAATTTCGGCTTTCGCAACCCGCTTTCCAACTTTGGCCTCTGTCGCCTACTTCTCAATTCTGGCTTTTCAGTCACTTCCCCCAACTCTGGCTTTCATAGCCCGCTTCCCAGAATTTTTGGCCCTTGTAGCCTGCTTCCCAACTTTGACTCTTTGCAGCCTGTTTCCCAATAACTTTGACTTTTGTAGCCTGCTCTCTCATCTTTGGCTTTTGTAGCCTGCTCTCTCAATCTTTGGCTCTTGTAGTCTGCTTCCCAGCCTCGGCTCTTGCAGCCCGCTTCCCTAATTTCCTTTCGGCCCTTTGCGGTCTGTTTCCCTAATACCTCTACTACCACTACGCTTATACGTAACAACAATATGTTCCTATGCAAAAAAAAGGAGGGAAAAGAAAAAAAGGAGAAAACAAAACAAAAAATGCTTGGTTGTCCTGCTTGCATGCTTGCTTATAAGATAGAATAACACACTTCCTTGAAATTTCTAGGACCATGTTTCCTTACTAAATAATATCACCCCGACTCCGGATGCACGTGTGTCATGACATACGCTCGAAGGGAACCCAATTATGACAGGTGCACACGTCAAGGGGAAGGGTCATGGCTAAATTGCTAAACCCAACTTACAAAATAAACATGAGGCAACACTCCCCCACTCCGCGCTTAATGTGTTTAATGGTCTTCAACCATAGGGATTGCCCAAATTTCTTCTTAGCACTCAACGGATGCTTGAATTTCTACACTCGCGTGAAAGGTAATCGTGAGAAAAAAGCTACCTACCCCCACTTAAAAAAATGATAAAAAAAGAGAGAAACGTGAATCTGAATAGCCGGGAATCTCCATTGAGACACATGAGGAGACTCGCGCGAAATGGTGGAGCGAATTCCAATAAGGATGAAGCATAGTAGCCGGGAATCCCCATTGAGACACATGAGGAAACTCGCGTCAAACAGTAGAATCTTTAATAGAATTATCACAAGGACGAATCCTAGTAGTCGGGAATCTCCATTGAGACACATGAGGAGACTCGCGCCGAACGGTAAAATCTACTACCAAAATAAACAGATGGGGGCTGTGCAAAGCTACCGAAATCGAGAGCCTGAAACCCATGTGTAGGCGCTAGAGTAATCCTCGAGTGTTGCTTAGAAAACATGCATATCCCTATGTTTAGGGCCTTTTGTTCACATGTTTACTCCTCTGCGCCACAAAGAATTACCTCGGGTGAAGTGCGTGAATTTAAGCTATGCATGCAAGACATGCGATATCCCCTTGGCGGGTGCACCATCCCCTAGCTGTGCCTTCTGGCCTGCACCGTGTCTGCGAATCATGGGCGATGTCCCTATCCCATCCCCTATAGAGGGAGCTACCTTATTTATATTTATGTTATGCCCGCTGACGAATGCATTCATGCTTGAATAAAAAAATAAAAAAATAAAAAATAATAAAAATAAAAATAAACTCAATTTTGGCTATCGTAGCCTGCTTTCCCAGTTCTGGCTCGTACAGCCCAATCTTAGCCCTCACGGCCTACTTCCTGCCCTTGTGACTTGCTAATCTCCCAACTTCAGCTTCTATAGTCCGCCTCCTCAATTTGGGCTCTCATAGCCTACTCCCCAATTTCGGTTCTTGTAGCCAGCTTCCCGATTGCGGCTCTTGTAGTCCGCCTCTCCGATTTCAGCCTTCACGGCCTACTTCCGCAACACCGATTCTAGCCCTTGCGGTCCACTTTCCTGGGTTCAGATTTCACAGCCGGTACTCCTGGCGCATTGAAGGACATCAAAGACTTTTCACTCTAGATCGGACCTTCCATCTGGCTAGAAAATAAAAAGATTACTTTCACTTTGGTTCGGACCTGCCGTCCAGCAAGAAAACAAAAAGATTCTCTCCACTCTAGATCGGATCTTCCCTCCGGCTAGGGAACTAAATAAACCCTTTCACTTTGGTTCGGACCTGCCGTCCAGCCAGAGAACAAAAAGACCATTTCCACTCTAGATCGGACCTTCCCTCCAGCTAGAGGACTAAAAGATCCTTTCACTCTAGATCGGACCTTCCGTCCAGCTAGAGAACAAAAAGACTCTCTCCACTCTAGATCGGACCTTCCGCCCGGCTAGAGAATAAAAAGATTCCCTCCACTCTAGATCGAACCTTCCGTCCTGCTAGAGAACAAAAAGATCCTTCCACTCTAGATCGGACCTTCCGTCCGGCTAGAGAACAAAAAGATCCTTTCACTTTAGTTTGGACCTGCCGTCCCGACTAGAGAATAAAAAGATTCTCTCCACTCTGGTTCAGACTTTCCACCTATCCAAAGAATAAAAGATCCCTTTCACTCTAGCTCGGACCTTCCGTCCAGCTGAATAATTGAAAGACCCTTCATGCAGCCAGTACCCCCGGCGCATTAAAGAACAAAATGCCCTTTCACCCTGGCTCGAGCCTGCCGGTCGGGTGAGGAATCAACCTTCTCTCCTTGCGCTGACACTACCCCGTGTCAACGACTTGACCACCTCTCCATCCCTCCGGGTGACGAACAATCCATTTTTGACCAAGACCTGTCGTCTAGGTCATTACATGAACCAACTCTTCCCTCCGTCCCTTCGGGCGACGAACGGGTCGTTGGACCAGCAAACTCTTCTCTCCATCCCGCCGGGTGACGAATATCCCTTTTGACTTGGACCCTCCGTCCGGATCATGGAATCAACAAACTCTCCTCCCCGTCCCCTCCCGTGACGAATACCTCTTTTGATTTGGACCTTCCGTTCAGGTCGTGGAATCAACAAACTCTTCTCTCCGTCCCTTCGGGTGACGAATACCCCTTTGATTTGGACCTTCCGTCCATGTCATTGAACCAACAAATTCTTCTCTTCGTCCCTTCGGCTGACGAACACCCCTGTCGAATCAATGAACTCTCCTCTCCATCCCTTTGGGTGACGAATCCCCCCTTTGATGTGGATCTGCCGTCTGGATCATTAAAGGAATAAACCCTTCTCTCCGCCCTCGTGGCTCGCTTTCCAACAACTTCAGATTCTGTAGCCGCCTTCCAACATCCTTCGGCTCTTGCAGCCCCACTCACCTCGTCATGTTGATAAATCTCTCAGTCGGTCTGCAGCCTCACGCCTCGCTCTCTCATCCCTCTCTCTCACCGTCTACGGTTGGGGGGCATTTGTGGATACTAAAAATTCTAACCCTATGTTTACGTGCAGGGGAATAAAGAAGAGAAGAAAAGAGAAGAGAAGATGAA
Source organism: Amorphophallus konjac (assembly GCA_022559845.1). Taxonomy (NCBI): domain Eukaryota; kingdom Viridiplantae; phylum Streptophyta; class Magnoliopsida; order Alismatales; family Araceae; genus Amorphophallus; species Amorphophallus konjac. The sequence goes on from CM040118.1 coordinate 33,970,350, forward strand.
AAGAGGAAAAGAAGAAAAGGAAACACTTTCAGGTGCCTCAGCGGCACACCCTTGAAGTGCCTCCAACGGCACACACCTTGAAGTGCCTTCCACAGCACACCCACCAAGCCCCTCTAGAGGCACACTTCCAAGTGCCTCTCCCGACGGCACACTGTCTAAGCCCTCCAGCGGCACGCACTGAGAAGCCCTCTAGCGGCACACTTCCTGACGCCCTCCACCCGGCACGCCCCAAACGGGCTTTGGCCGGCACACCTGTAGGAGCCTCCATCCGGCACACTTGCTGCTCACTCCAGCCGACACGCCTTCAACGGCGTTCACCCGGCATGCCTCAAGTGGGCTTCACCCGGCGCAACCTCGCCAAATCTCCACCCGGCAAGGCAGTCTAGCCCTTTTGACCCAGCACGACCGGTGGTGAATACAACGGTCACTGCGCGTGACCCTTGGCGCACAGTGAAATCACGTCGAGGCCAGCTCTGAACTGCCCAGGTGTCAACGGCGGGCTAAGGCACGCAGACGGCCCCTGCTCGAAGATAAGACGGAGGTCAATCCCCGAATGCCATGGCCACCGGGCCTATAAAGGCCAGTCACGAAGAAGAAATAAAAAGTGGGAGAGAGGCTGAACTTAAAAGGAGGGCAGCCGTTCCAGGAGGAAAAGAAGCAAAAAAGTCCGAGCACTATAGCAGCCCGAGCACTACAGCAGTCCGAACACTGTAGCAGGCCGAGCTACCAAACGAAAAGAAGTCCGGACACTGTAGCAGGCTGAGCACTGTAGCAGTCCGAGCGATTGAAGAAGAAGAAGCCCGAGCACTGTAGTAGGCCGAGCACTTTAGCAGTCTGAGCACTGTAGTAGTCCGAGCACTGTAGCAGATCGAGCTACTGAAGAAGAAGAAGTCCGAGCAATGCAGCAGGTCAAGCACTGTAGCAGGCCGAGCTACCGAAGAAGGAAAAGTCCAAGCACTATAGCAAGCCGAGCACTGCAACAGGCCGAGCACTGTAGTAGGCCGAGCACTGTAACAGTCCTCCTGTCTGACAAAAGGATTGCTTTTGACCAGTAGTCTCACCTTTTCGGCCGATAGCTCATTGCCTTGCACTGCAAGAAGCCATCCGGTACGATGGAGACCTGGACTTCTAATACATTGAAGAAACGATTTCACGTCCGTCTATATAAATGAGACCTCCCAGAGGGCTGAAGAGGAGGATCCCGTGCGAAGAAGGAAGAGAAGAAGAAGAAGAGAAAAGAGAGAGGAAAAGAGAAGCTCCTGCTCCCCCTTGCTGCTCCGTCCACCACCGTTTGTGTGAAGAGGAGAAGAAGAAGAAGGAAAGAGAGAAGAGAAGAAGAGAGGAGTGGGGTCTGGGAGGGGAGGAGCCCCCTGCTCCATTCCCCTCCCCACATTATATTTTCTTGTTTCTTTTTTTGTTCATCTTTTCTTTCCCCTTGCGATGTATTGGCCATGGTTTTCCGTGAATGGAATGCACACTATTAGTTTGTTATGCCCAGCCTCTACAGTTGGCCTTCTCACGCCCCTTTCTTTTTCTTCCCTTCTTTGGGGTTTTCTTTCTTCCTGGTGTTTTGCCTTCGTTCACCCTCACCTGGCCTTTCCCGGCACACCCTCAGGGTGTTCCACCCGGCACACTCCCAATGGCCTTTGGCCGGTACACTCCCCCAGCCTGCCTTTACCCGGCACACCTGGGCCACTTCCAGTCGGGGCATCCTTAACCCGTTTTAGCCTAGTGTTTCCCATTCACTGATTTCTCTGATTTTTTTTTGAAGTTTTCTTAAAGGTGTCGCTGCCCAGGCACGCACCTCGACTTGTTGGGTTACGTCACTCCTTGTGGACGTGTTCCCCTTTACATCCCCCTTAGCATCCGGGTCAAGGGGAGATGCTGTCGAATTTTTGTTAGAATTAACCTAGTAACAATAACAATAAAAGAAAAGTAATAATATAAAAGGAAACACCAAATAAACAAAATAAACATCAACGAAACGACTTTGCCGGAATAACAACGAACCACAGAGATCCCGAATAACTGAACACTTATATCTGTATGACGGACTACCGAACATAACCACGAACATGGTCTACATGAATAAAAGAAAACCAAATCAAAACTCATGCATCCATTCCATGAATAAAAAAGGGGAGAGCCCCTTTATGCATTTCGTGAATAAAAGAAAATCTATGCGCATGCATATCATGAATAAAAGAAGACTCCTCACATGAGCCTCACTAACAAGGGGACCTCCTCTCAGACCTTACTCCACCTACATGGACTCTATCCCAGCTGTATTGGCACTTGCACCCTCCTCCACCCGGTATACCTTCGGTCCATCCTCACCCAGCACACTCTGCCTTCGCCCTGTCCGGCATACTCCAACGTCTCCCTGTCGGCACGCTCTGCCCAGCCTCCCCCGGCACACTCGTGCCTCTTTCTCCGGCACACTCTCTGTGCCTCTACCTGACACAGCCTTATCTCCCTACCCGGTGCACTCTCACCTTCCTCCAGCGGTACACCACCCCCAGCCTCCCTTGCCCGGTACACCCGAAATGCAATAAAACAAGGAGGAACATAATAATAATAAAAAAGAATAATAATAATAATAATAATAGAAAAATTTGAAATAAAAATAAACAATAAAAAAGGGGGATATAACGCATAGGCAATGAAACAAGAATCAATGAGCACAAAAATATAAATAAATAATAATAACGATGAATAATACTAATAATAACGAGAAGAAGAATAATAAAAAAATAAAAAAAATAAGAAGGGACATTACGCACATGCAATAAAAGAAGAGCCAATCATCATATATATATATATATATGTATAAATGAATAAATAATAATAATAATAATAATGAATAGAACGAGATGGCTCTCGTCATCCTCGGACCCTTCGCATGGGAATATTGATAAGACCTTCCTGGGTCATGCTTAGACCACGGGTTCGCCCCAACCATGGTCATTGCCCGACCCATATCCTAGGCCTATAGCCCGCTATCCTCGAACATATCTTTATTTTGGGATCTAATCCTGGGACACTTTCCAGCTGTCCTTCGACACTGGAAATATTAGCGATGCCCACACAAGTCTCGCTTTGACCGCGGGAAGCTTCCCCAGAATGGTCCTGGCTTGATCTTGCACCGGGCCAATAAACTCACTGATTTCCTACCATTCCAACCGGGATTCAACCGAATATTTCCCATTCCTCTGAACAATAAATTTGCTGTACCCCGGTATACATACGTTCCGGTTTTCCCGTGACGCTCTTATCAAGCTGGACACTCGTCCGAATATCAAATGGTCCCCTGAGTGACCGACATGTTTCAAATGCCTGCTTCCCTAGATATAGGGCTTTCCGACTGATTCAAGATCGCTATCGTCTTGCTTCTCTCGACATAATTTCCTGGCCATGAGGCCCTGATTCCCGTCGATTAATCAAGGGTGTTCCCCTCTCCGAGGGGATGTAAATAATGCCGTGACCTTTATGGCACGGTGGATTTTGGTCCCGACACGAACCACACAATCGTCTAATTAGTCAGATCGAGCGCACAATAAATCGTCACTTTGTGACATGCACGCCCACGCACTTAATAAACCAATAACACGAATGAACCAAACATATTTAATATAAAGTGCGTCCACACCCACACGTTCCAAGATAGGAAACAGACCAATATATCGGGGACTAAGCTTTCCACGCTTCCCAAATCTCATCACGTCTTTCATTGAAGATGTTTTCACAAAAATAGAATCTCTAGGTTCAAACTACAACGGTCTTCTACGCCGATCTGCATAGCTTTTCTGTCGACTTTGAGCTGTCAACATTTTCTGCCTGATCAGACGTACCACATCAACACACTGCTGAATCATATATGGTCCTGTCAATAGTTGGTCACCAGTCTCAAACCAGTCCAATGGTGTACGACAAGGACACCTATACAAAGCTTCATACGGTGCCATATCAATACTGGAATGATAACTATTATTATAAGAAAATTCCACAAATGGCAAGTGTTGACTCCATGAACCCTGCCAATATAGATAACACGATCGCATCATATCTTCTAATGTCTAAATAGTCCTCTCGGACTGACCATCAGACTTAGGATGATACGTCGAACTAAATGCCAATTCTGTACCCAACGCCTTTTGAAAACTTTGCCAGAAGTAAAACGTGGGTCACGATCTGACACAATGGATATTGGAATTCCATGCAATGGCACAATCTTTTCAACATAAAGCTCAGTCAATTTCTGAACATTCCACGTCACCTTAATCGACAACAATCTCGCTGTCTTAGTTAAACGATCAACTAACAGCCAAATACCATCATAACCTTGTGAAGTGCGGGGTAAACCCACAATAAAATCAGTAGTGACATGATCTCACTTCTACATCAGAATTTCCAAGGGTTGAAGCATTCCTCCAGGCCTTTGATGCTCAGCTTTGACCTGTTGACATGACAAACATTTAGACACGAAATCAGCTACATCCCTTTTCATACCTGGCCACCAAAATTACCTTTTCACATTTTGATACATTTTCGTGGTACCAGGATGAATAACATAACGGGATCCATGCACTTCACACAAAATAACATTCCTCAAAGAATCATCAGCTGGAACATAGAGTCTACCTCTGAATCTAACCACTGAATCATCACCGAACTCCACATATGGCATTAACACAATGCGAGACAACTCAGAATCTGCCTGCCGTGCCTTCCTGATCTACTGATAAATAGCTGGAGTCATCACCATACTAGCAAGAACAGCTACCATCGAATCACATGGAATTTTTAATCTGAATGTCTCACAAGGAAACTGTTCCCACAACTTCCATTCTCGCATCAACAAATGACTGATCTGCACTTTTCTGCTCAGTGCATCAGCCACTACATTCATCTTGCCAAGTTGATAAGACAGAGTAAAATCATAGTCTTTCATATACTCCATCCACCTGCACTGACGAAGATTCAAATCTTTTTGAGAAAACACAGATTTCAAGCTTTGATGATCTATGAAGATCTTAAATTTTTCACCATACTAGTAGTGTCTCCAGATTTTTAATGCAAAAATCACCGCCGCCAACTCCTGATCATAAGTAGGATAATTTTTTTCATGTTGCTTTAATTGCCAGGATGCATAGGCTATGACCTTGCCATGCTGCATAAGCACTGCATCCAAACCTACTCGAGAAGCATCCGTACACACAACGAATCCACCTGAGCCAGAAGGCAAAACAAGCACTGGAGAACTGGTGAGCAGCCTTTTCAACTCATTGAAGCTCTATTCACACTTATCCGACCACACAAAGAGCACATCTTTGCGAGTCAATTTAGTCATTGGCGCTGTAATTCGTGCAAAATCTTGAATAAATCTTCTATAATAACCAGCAAGACCCAGAAAACTCCTGATCTCTGTCACGGTCTTAGGCTCTGCCATTGAAGAACAGCTTCAATTTTAACAGGATCAACTGGCACTCCATCACCAGAAATCACATGGCCTAGAAAATGAACTTCCCGAAGCCAAAGCTCACATTTGCTGAATTTTGCATAGAGCTCGTGATCTCGCAGAGTATGCAATACCACCCTAAGATGCTGAACATGTTCTTCTTCAGAAGCCGAATAGACCAAAATGTCATCCACAAAGATCACAAATTGGTCTAAATATGGACGAAACACACGATGCATTAGGTCCATGAACGCTGCTGGAGCATTGGTTAGCCCAAATGGCATAACCAAAAATTCATAATGACCATACCTCGTGCTAAAGGCAGTCTTCTCCACATCAGATTCCCTAATCCTTAATTGGTAATAATAAGATCGAAGATCAATCCGCGAAAAGACACTAGCCGGCTGAAGTTGGTCAAATAAATCATTGATCCTGGGCAAAGGATATTTATTCTTGACAGTCACCTAATTTAATTACCTGTAGTCAATACATAGCCTCAGGCTTCCATCTTTCTTCTTCACAAATAATACAGGAGCACCCCATGGAGAAAAGCTAGGACGGATATAGCCATTTTCCAGCAATTCTAACAACTGTGCTATCAATTCTTTCAATTCTACAGGAGCCATACGGTAAGGTGCCTTTGATGAAGGTGCCGTACCTGGAATTAGTTCAATTACCATCTCAATCTCTCGCTGTGGGGGTAAGCCTGATAACTCATCAGGAAACACATCAGGAAACTCACAAATCACAGGAATATCACATATCTCCTACTGTGGTGCCTCAACAGCAACCACGGAAGCAAAGAATCCCTGACAAACTGCATTAAGTAATCGATAGACTCGAATAGCAGAAATAAGCAAGAGAGGAGAACGAGATCGAATACCTTGAAAATAGAATGTTGCTTTCTCAGATGGCTGAAAATAAACTTTCTTCGATTTATAATCAACCACGGCTCCATAAGCCTCTAACCAATCCATGCCTAGAATAACATCATAGTCTACCAGCTTCAACGCATATAATCTAGCTGGCAACTGCTGATTTCCAATCACTATAGGAGTCTCATCAAGACAGAAAGGCGTAAACATGAACTCCCCAGAAGGCAATTCAACAACTAACTCACAAGACATCTCCGATGTCGGCTCCTTAATACAAGCAACAAAATCTTCAGAAATAAATGAATGAGAAGCACCTGAGTCAAATAAAACACGAGCTGCATGACCATAAATCATAAGAGTACCTTTCACAAGATGAGACGCAACTACTTTAGAATGAGTCATATGCATGACTCTCCCTTTCTGCTTCTTACCACCTGCCGTAGACTGCTGCGATGATGATACTGATGCCTGTGAATACTGCTGTGACTGTGATGGTGGTGGAGGACGGAACTGCTGTGGCTGTGAAAATTGAACAGGCTACTTTGGCCTTAACGGACAATCACGGACCACGTGTCCCACCTGATCACACCGAAAACACACCACGGGCATCGAACACGGTCTACCCAAATGATTACCACCACATCTCGGACATGGTCTCGGCTGACTAGCCACCGATCCTTGTTGTTGAAAAGAAGAGGATGTTGATTATTGCACGGTACCAGAGGAAGCTTTCCGGTCATACTGCTTCTTGGATTTCCTGAACATCCGCTTGAATTTTGATTTCATGGAGGAAGTACCACTGGCAGAAGGAACAGAAGATGGTACCCCCGTCACACTTGGTTGACTACTAGCCTGCTGATGCTGCACACTCTGTTGCATTGGCTCAACTTAGGTTCACCCTCGAGATCTTGCCATATCCAATTCTAATGTTGCTGCTGCTTGATAAGCCACATCTAACTCGGCCACTCTAGTTGCAATAAGAGGTTTCCTCAGCTCTGGCTTCAAACCACACAGAAATTGCTCAGTCTTCAGCCCTTCATCAGCAAGAATATGAGGAGCATACCGACCGAATTCCATAAACTTGTTCAGATACTACAAAACTGTCATATCACCCTGAGCCAATTCCATGAACTGGTACATTTTGTCCATTCTAAGATATGCCGGACTGTATGTACGCTCGAACGAAGTAACGAACTCCTTCCATGTAATCAGTCAAAGAAGACGGGACTTAAAAGTCACCTCCCACTCCGTGGTCCACCACGCGAGCGCTGCCCCCTGCAACTGGAAAGTAGATAGCATCACCTTCTCCTCTTCAATGCACTCCATAGAGCGGAACACATGTTCGATTGCATCCAGCCAAACCCTAGCTGCATCTGGATCCGCTTGTCCTTCATATGTTGGTGGGTGGAATAAAAGAAATTCCTTTAGAACTCGACCACGACCACCTTGAGGCAATAATTCTTCTCCAGCAATAGGGTCAACACGGCCTTGCCCTTGAACATTCATTGGATGAGGCGAAGTACCGCTCTCTTCCCTTGGAACATCTTGGGCCACGTTGGCTTGGAAATGAACTCTTCGTCTAGGCGGCATTGAAATCTAAGCTTAAAAGAAAACACACAACGAAAGAATCATAAGTACTCACGGAAAAATAACCTAAGCCAGCAATTGTGGTACACATGGACTTGTTCTGGACTATTACAATTTCAATTCGTTATACATCACACCAACACCGCTCTGATACCAATTTTAACGGCCCGGACATCCGGATACCGGTAAACCGATACCAACAACTCGGAGACGTCACCCAAGAGGCTGATGAGGCCCCATAAGGGTTGGGAGGATTGGTTGAGGAGGTGCATAATGAATTGGAATTACACTTGCGCATTATAAAATAGTAATTTTAAAGAAATTTTAAGGCGGATAACCATCCTATTCGCATGTCAATGGATGGGGAATGATCCTAAGGAGGTAAGGAAGCTATCCCCCTACGTGGTTTAAGACGAAAATGCCGTTCTATGCCCGTTCTTCATAAAGGAGTCACGCCCTTCACATGCGATTTCCCGCCTCCACTCTCCACCGTCGCCTCCACGACGACAACACCGCTCTACCCACGCCTCGGGCTCGCCAAGGCACCACCTACACACCCTGCAAATCTCCCAGGGTGATCAAACCACCGGAGAGCAAGAGAGAGGGGAGGTGTGACCGTGGGAGAGAAAGAGAGAGGGAGAGAGAGGAAATTCCACATAAAAAATTTTAAATTATTTTATGATATTTTTTTTGTTATAAAACTTTAAATTACAATAAGGCCTTAAAATAAGCAAAATTGCATAAATGCCTTATCTAGCTTCTAAAAGCTTATAAATATGCCCAAGCCCATTAAACTAGGCCCATTAAGCCCAATAAAAATGGTTTAAACTCATGAATTAGTTCATTCTTCGCTACCGATAAGAATCCGTTAACTATCGGGTCTTATAGAATAGGTGGCAAAATTACTTGATAGAAATGAAATATGGTTTTATAAATGTAGCGGCAAGAATCTGGTTCCTACGCCACGTACCACACTTTTATATTTGTTTGTTGTGGAAGGTCGTCCGGCACCCGTGGAAGCCTGCAAGCACCAGGAAGTAGAGCGTCAGAAGGAGCCCTGAGTGATACCCCCCGGGACAACCCTCCGATGTTTAAGTCAGCAAAGGATTAATAAATTAACAAAGAAGAGTAGGAATTAGGGAGAACGATAGAGGTAGCCGTAGGAGGCCGGAGAGAGTTGTTGGGCTTCTGCGCGAGTGCTCGCCGCGCCAGAGACCACTCGATGAGTGTTCGTCAGGCGGTGGGATTGCTCAGAAGGGATTCCCTCTCAGGGAGTAGACAATCGTGATCTCTCTTCATAGTAGCTATACGGTGGCTCTATTCTCTATGTGTAGCTCTTGGCAGAAAAAATCCACCGTGGGTTGTCCTTCGTTGGGGTCCCTTTTATAGGGGGTCCCCCTAGTAGGGACGGCCGGTCCCTTAAGAGGGAAGGGCATAAGTCGTAGAGTAACATTCCCCGCGATCGTGGCAGGAGTTTCCCGTTGAGGGGCAATTACCCCAGAGTTGGTCGATCCCTAGATGAGTCTTACAGTGCTCGTGGGGCGTGCTCGTTTGTTACGGGGTCGAAGCCAGCGTCGTGGGGGGTAACGGTCAGTCGCTGGAGGGTCATCCAGTGGTAATTGCGCCTAGGCCAAATCCCTTTCTACGCTGTCGAATCCGATGCCGAGTCGTAGAAGGCCGCGCCTTTATGGGCCGCGGCTATCGGGCGCCCTTGGGCGCGTTGTACACCGTGAGTCGAATTGGGCTCGTCGTTGACAGCCCTGTTATGGGCCGAGCCAGATCTACCCTCCTCACTAGCCCCCCTACGCTCAGTTGCCGAGCACTTTGCAGGGAACTGAGAGTCGAGCATGAGAGAGTCAATTGGAGGTATGAACTCGAGGGTGATTTCCTCGTATCGTTAGGACCGATGGTCCTAGTCGCATGCTTGGCCCGCAAGGTTCCCCTGGCAGTGGCAGGCGCCACTCCTGTAATTATGACGCGAGTCTTGTTGTCTGGGAGTGTGGGCTTCGAACAGGCGTCTGAGCTTGGCGGTCGTACCGTGATAGTGATGGGTGCCTTTTCACCTGCCCTAGGGCTTCGAAGCGGCCATTCTGTCTTGGAAGGCTATAAGGACCGCCACAGGGTTTTTCTTAGAACCCCATCTGCTCCCTGTTGTCTGCCGCGCTCGTTGTAGGCTTCCTCCCTCTTCGCCTGGTGTGGGTCTTCTTCCTTATTCTGTGTCTCCCATCTTCTGGAGCCATGCCGCCCCGCAAGAGAACCCTTCGTGTCAGCCCTACACCGTCTGCTGAAGAGGTGGAATCTGGTCGTGGTGGCACTCCGAGTACTTCGGGTGCAGGCCCTAGTCGTCCCCGTTCTCTGCCGTTGGTGGCTTATAGGGTGGTTCACGGACTGTGGGAAGCCTTTCATATTCCCCCTGACTTTGACATTATCTTTTCGACTGTCGATGATGACCTATTGAGTCTACCTCCGGGTGACATTAGGGTCCCCGTAGCATCCTTCAAGGCGGGTTTTTGCCTCCCTGTACATCCCTTCATTGAGTCCGTTCTCCACCATTATGGTCGGTACCCAGGGGAACTTTCCCCCAACTCCTACCTCATTCTTTGTGGTTTTATCTTTGTGTGTAGGAAGGCTTCGGTGGAACCAAGTGTCTTCCTCTTTCGGCAGTTCTTCAGTCTCCAGAATTGCCCTGCCGATACTTCCTTCGCCTACTTCCGGGCTCAGCCTAACTGAAACCTCGTCCGTGTCTCTGACGCCGCGTCCAACCTCAAGCGTTGGGCGGAGCATTTTTTATATATCACCAAGGCGGGAGCTCACGGGCATTCTAGTGACTGGAGGTTTGTCGCGGGCTCTCATCCTGTTTGGGCTGATAGGTGGCCTTCGGCCACAACCGCAGAATCTAGGGTGATCAAGGCTCTTCTTCACTTTCCCCTCCTAAATGCTGATTTTGAGCTAACTTCGGTGGTACTACGGGAGTTGGGGATGAGCCCCCCATTGCCTCAGGATACTAACCTTGATCTTTGTCACGTTTGTTGGTAGTGAGCTGAACTAATCTTTTTTGGATCTCCTTGCAGGGGTACAGGAGTCGTTGGAGCTGCGGTGCGAGATAGTTCGGTTGCCGCAGTGTGCTCCTCACTTGATAGACCATGTTTAGCCGGGGACCGGCCAGGTGACTATTGCTGCCCCTCAGGTCGCGGTTGGTTTCGTTCCTGGGCACCTTCAGTACCCGCTCCCTGTGTCTCTCCCAGCGGAGGGTTCGACTGCGCCTCCCGCGGCCAATGGCGGGTCGAGTGCTCGGAGGGACATCTCTGAGGAAGTCGCCAGCGCTATTGAAGTAGAGTCTACCATGCCTGGCGGTGGACGTATCTCGTTGAATGTGGACGAGCTGGCGGTACTGGACACCCAGCATCGCCCGAGGAAGAGGAATAGAGTTCTTGCTCCGGTCCGAAGTCAGACTCTGCCACCGTCACCGTCTAAGGTTCCTCCTCCTCCGCCGCCGACGGAGGAGCTTGTGATCGTTTCTCCTGCGCCTACCCCCGCGAGGGAGGCGCAAGACAAGGGAAAGACTCCTACCCTTGAAGGCATGTCGCTCAGTTGGGAGGAGGTGAGAGCTCATCTTCTGCCGCCCGTCGTTCCCTCGGGCTCTCGCTTCTTACCGTCGGACGAGCCTGTCCTTAAGCCTGTCCTCCAGGCGGAGGTGGCCAGCATTATGGACAAGGCTATGCAGCCGCAGGACTGGACTGGGGAGTTCAACTTCGGGGCCCACGATGAGTTGATGGATCTGACGGCGAGGAACTTCGCCTCGTTTGCCAGGGTGCATAGCTTGTGGCGGTGTTGGCACTCGAAATATAGTCGATGGCAATCACGCCTGAACGACGGAAAGAGTGTGGCCCTCCAAAGTACAAAAGCCAAAGAAAATCAACACACAAGGGTCCTCTCGGACTGCTGAAACCTCTGGTCACCTGACAAGAGCGTCAGGGACTCCACCTCAGGATGGTCGGAAGAAAGCTGCAACAAACTGGCAGTGTCGTACGGCCTGCACAACAAACCTGTGTCGACTCGATCATGTCGAACAAACCCCCTTCATCATCCGATCAGGATGAGAATGTACCTGGTGGTCCGCCACCTGATAAGAAACCCTCCTGAGGTGAAGGAATGTCTCTGACCCCCAGAACAAGGTGCCGAAGGCCGTATCAGCGGAAGACCCGAGTGACCCGGCACGGGTATGTCTTCTTATCAGATGGGTCCTTTAGTGACCGAATAGCAGCCCAGCCAGGGTGAAAGCACCCCGGGTGGTGATCCACTCTCTGGGAATCTTACAAGTATAAATGAAGTCGGCTCGGTAGCACAGATCATAGTGCCGAAGGCCATGTCAGCGGGAAACCCAAGTGACCGAACTAAGGGCACGGACGGCGCCGGAATTGGCCAGTCAGTGGCCTGAAGGATTTCTCGATACTTCTCATGTCGGTTCCACAGGGCCACGATGAGATGAAAGTTCAAGTTGACTTTCGGAGCCAGTCCGAGATCCATAAGCCGAGACCGGCCCGTACAAACGCAACAAGGGGTTAATCCGGCACGCCCCTTACCCGGTGCGCTCCCCTGCCACCGGCGCCCTCCAAATCCGGCGCGCAAAGAAAATATGAGCGGCACTTAATCAGCGTGCTCACCCCCCGCGCGGGTGAAGTCACACCATTTTAAGCCTATGAAGAGGTTCGATTTTGCTGAAGAGGGGGGATTGGAGGAACACACGCTGAGTGAGAAAAAAAAGAAGGTTCGAAGAGAAGAGACTTGGAAAAGAAGAAAGCTAAGGGAAGAGTTCTCTGGGCCATCGTCCGCCATTCTTTCGTAGAGGAGAGAGGTCCGAAGCGAGGGGAGAGAGAGCGATTCCGATACTCTGTTTTCGCTGCGAAGAACAGAGGTGGGTTCCGACGAATCACCTCGATCGTCTCCTTCCCCCTCTTACCTATGTCTCTGTGGTGATTTGTATTTAGACGGGCGATGATATGAGCCCGCATTTCCCCTGCAATCTCTTTTAACCTTTGCTTCTGATATCCCTTTTCATTTCTGAGGCAAGGATGTAATCGACCGGCCTCTATGCGACAGCGCCAGGCCGTGTCTGTGTATACCACATTTTGTTTATGTTTTAAGCTATGTGATGACCTCCGGGTCTGAATGTGAATATTAATGCATGTCTGAACTCCTCCTTCTTCTCTGTTACATCCATTTTTTATACTACCCGTGTGCCATTGTCTGATTTCCTCCAACGACGCCAAATACGCCCTGGGCTAACCAAGGGCTATATTAATATCATCCCCTCTCCCCAGGCCCCTTTCAGTGTATTGGTTATATTGAATATGCCGTGTGTTCATCCTGGGTTTCACCGTCGGAGACATATGTGTATGTGCATCTCCGACCGTCCCTGGGACTGGTCCCCCTCATGGCTCCTTCGTTCACGACTATGAACTGGCGAGAATGTGGCTGTCCCTACAACCTGGGCACAGTGTGTCTGATGACATAGTTATGTTCCTGCAGGCCGCCTGCTAACTGCTCGAGCCTTTGCTGCATACAATCATCTGTATGTCACCCCTCTTTGTGAGCCCCGTGACTCACACGCTTATGGATAACCCCCCCCCCCCCAGATGCTAACCAACTAATCTCTCTACGCCTAACCTACCATCGATGGTTTAATGGTTGAATGACTGAGCATTGTATTTTGTTTTGCTCTGAGAAGTATAAGGTGAGGGTCTATCCAATGTGGCCCATTCCCCCTTCCTGCTATATGGGTGATGTCAGGATGCCATTGCAATCACTATGTCTCTCTTGACAGTAACAATCCACTGACCGGGGAGGGGGAACATCCCCCATCAAACATTCATGCCGCCAATTTTCCTATGAATCACCGGAAGGCCATAGGGTCTCGTCCACTTGTGGCGTGGAGCCCTACGAGCCATCAAAGGTGAATAGAAATGGGTCTTCTCATCCGACATTAAACCCACATTCCTCTGGAGAATGGTGGTGGCCATGGGTCACGGAACCTCTTGTAGGCTAGCCCTCGGGGTCTCCTCCCAATCAGGCCGTCTCATTGAACAAATTTCAGACCCACGGAATGTTGGTGCCCTTTGTAGGCTAGCCCTCGGGGTTTCCATCCGTTAGGGTCCGCCGGTCGCCGTCTTGGCCTCCCGACATTCAGGAGCTTACCCTAGTTTCTGTGGGTATGTTTCCACTTCTCCCCCGTGACCCTCTGGGTATGGGGCGATGCTGCCCAAATTTTGTTTGGTCAATTTAACCAAGTTCTGCTGAAACCCAAATTATGGTGACTATGGATGCACTTTGAATTGAGAATAGACTGTGCTTGAGTATGAACTTTGCACAAGTCTTGATCCATCACACTTGCAGGGCAATTAGAACCTGAATTCACTCAATAATAACACTAATTATCAATGAAAACAATTGGTGAATGAACTAAGTTGCAACCTAATTCAAATAGGCTTAAAACTCAGAAAAAAACTAAAAAAAAATAGCAAAACCCCTAAACCGGTGCGCCCTATTCTGGCGTCCACCCCCACCGTGCCGGATTAGCTCCACACACAAAACCGTGAAAACCTCAAGCTCAATCACTCGGCGCGGCCTGATTCGGCGCGCTCCTCACCCCCCGCGCCGTTTGAACCTTTGTAACACCCCACGGCGATTTAAGCCTATTCCTACGCTTCCCCGCGCCAGATTAGAATATATCAACTCCCCTCTACGCCGATTTAACTCCTCACTCATACTTCTACCAATCCGTTTACTTCCCATTTCTGTATCACACTTAACTCATGAGTGCTCCATAATAAACCAATAAAAAAAATCATTGCTGGCTCCCTGTCTTAAGCTGTTTTGGGTCTGCTTTTGCCATGCATCTATATATATACATGAATGCATGCTTGTTATTGTTGTCTATTCATCATTAATCCAGACTTCGATATATCAAATGGTGATTTGCTAAAGGCCAGATCAGGTCTGACTGGAAGCTTTCACTAGGTGTGATGGTGGTCTTCGGACCTATGTTCTCCGCCATGTACCGAGGGCTTAGGATAATAAATGCGTTTGAACTGCATGTGTGAACTTGTGTTCGGTTCCGACATTGTGCAATATCATTCTGTTACTCTACTTATGCTTGCATACTTATACAACCTCAGTGGTTCATTATCTTGACAATTAATCAAGGGTTTTCCTCCTTTCCAGAGGATGTAATTAACGTTACAGCCTTTGTGGTATGACGGACTGCCAGTCCCGACACGGACCTCACTTTCGTCTGACCGAGTCAGATTGAGCGCACAATAAACTCGTCACCTAGTGACTGGCATGCCCTACGCCAAAATAAAGCCCCTAATAAATAAACCAAATAAATAAATATAAAGAGTTTAATAAAATATATCCCCACAGGCGGTACCACTTTTGTGGCGTTGCGCGGGAGCTGGAGGCTAGTCAGGCCGCGCAAGCCAAGTTGACGGCCAACTGCGAGAAGCTCGAGGGGCGTCAGAAAGTGTCTGAGGCAGAAGTCACCAAGCTCCAAGGATAATTGAGTCAAGTGGAGCGGGTCCTCGCTGAGATGGAGCGAGATCGAGACTTCTTTCGTGCTCGGGCCGAGACGACTGAAGCCCAGGCGTCCAAGCTGGGGGCACTGGTCAAGGCCGTCGAGCTCCAGGCTCAAGAGGTGGAGGTACAAGTTGAAAACCTACGCTTGTCGATGTCTACTACCGGTGAGGAGGCAGTGGGAAGCTTCCGTTCGTCCTCGGCCTATCGAGATGAGCTGACCACGGCGGCCTTGGAAGTCTTTGGGCTGGCCCGTGACCGCGGTTTCTGAGAGGGTTGGACGGCTGCTCTCCAGGCCACGACCAAGAGTCTTGGCATTTCGGTGCCCTCTCTTCCTCCTCCGTCGACGCCATATGGCCCTGAGGCCAGTGGTGGCGAGGATGAACTTGGTGACGAGGAGGCTGGGGCCGAGGATCACACACCGGAGCCGAGTACTGGTGGGTACGCACCCGTTGATGGCCTGTTGAGGAAGGAAGGTCTGGTCAACTCGACCGACGATCCGCTACCTCCAGAAGCTATGGCCGAACACGAGCTCGAGGATGTCGGGTCACGTGACGCTGCTGCCGAGGCGAGTCCTTGAGAGAATGCCCGCTATTTTTTCTTTTCCCTCTCTTGTAGTTTTCTTTCTGCTTGGATGGGGTCAGTCGTTCCCTTATTTTGTAAACCTTTTTTTCTTGAAATGAAAACTTGCCTTTCCTTTGCAATTTCTGGAGCCACTGGGGCCTGCTGTGTATCTTGCTCTTTTCCATTTACATTGAGATCTCCTAGGGATACGTAACGGCACCTCGGAAGTTGCTCCGTGAGGGCGCGACCTTCGGGATCCGCTGCTTCGATTTCTATGAAGTTAAAAAGGCGGTGAGTTTCCCTCCTCCTTCTGAGAACTTCGCTTCTTTCTATAAGTAACGACCCCCGTTGAGCCCCCAGGCCATCTTCGGTTCGCTGGGCTACGAGGAAGGAGTTCTTGCAAGATGTCGTCGGAGAAGTCTGGCACTTCTTCTGACGATGGATCCTCGCAGGTTCCGCGCGATCGCCTGCACCTCCGGAAGGAAGCGTTGCCGGCGCCGTGGCTAGCATGGTCGACACTGGGAGAGAACAGCGGCGGACGCGCCTCCAAAGAATACAAGCTGGGTTATCTGGCTGGCTGGCGGGAGGCCTTGGAGAAGGTCAACCGCCTGTACTCCGACAGGGTGTCCTGTTCCGTGACCCAGACAGGTTCCGTCCCTAAGGGGACGAGGAGTTTCATTGTAGGCTTCCCCCTTTGCTTATAAATAAAGCTTCTCCTTCTATAGTCTGCCTTTAGCTTTGCGGTGTATGCTTGTTCTTCATCTTCTCCCTTGGTTCGCAGGCACATGATGAGGTACTTTCCGCTGCTGGAGGGAAGCGTTTCTTATTTGTAAATAGTAGTGATAATGGGTAGGCCTTTTGGTCTAATGGGTGGGCCTCGATGTCCGTCTCCATCCCCGCGGTGCCAGCATGATGATGCTAGATCTTCCCAGAGTCGCGGCTTCAGAGGAGCAGGTCTCCAGCCCTTTTCCTGGTGCAGGCCTTTGAGCGGGCGACTTCTCCAGCTGGTCCGCTTCCTCAGAAGCCGTGGTGCCAAAAGGTGATGCGTCCGTTGAGGTGGCTACGTCGAAGGTCGAAGGCTGGAGACTAGAACGGTTGCGGCGCCATCGTATCTTTAGTTTGTCTTGTTCTTCC
The DNA here is from genome assembly GCA_022559845.1 of Amorphophallus konjac. Classification (NCBI taxonomy): domain Eukaryota; kingdom Viridiplantae; phylum Streptophyta; class Magnoliopsida; order Alismatales; family Araceae; genus Amorphophallus; species Amorphophallus konjac. The sequence goes on from CM040118.1 coordinate 33,987,540, forward strand.
ATAGACTTGTATGTTGGCTGCATAACGATGCCATTTTAGCGACTTGTATCTTGACTAAAGAATAAAAAATTCTTAGCTCGTAACTGTGTTGTGATGCACCTCTTGGTGGTAGATGTCTGCGCATGTGGTGAGTTTATGAGAGCTTGGTAATCAATATTTTGATCGTTTCCAGCTTCTCTCTGTCATGCGCATGTGCTCATCTCTTTGTGCCTATGGTGCATTGTAGTTGTTTCCTTTAAGGAGCTCGTGGGCTACCTTTGTTTTTGAGGGGAGCAGGAGTGCTCGCCTCTAGGAAGCTCGTATGCTACCTTCATTTCTGTGGGAAGCAGGGATACTTGCCTCTAGGGAGCCAGTGGGCTACCTTCATTTTCAAGGGGAGCAGGAGTGCTCGCCTCTACGGAGCTCGTGAGCTACCTTCGTTTCTGAGGGAAGCAGGGATACTTGCCTCTAGGGAGCCCAAGGGCTACCTTTGTTTTCAAGGGCTACCTTCATTTTTGAGGGAAGCAGGGATACTTGCCTCTAGGGAGCCCGTGGGCTACCTTCGTTTTCAGGGGGAGCAGGGGTGCTCGCCTCTAGGGAGCTCGTGAGCTACCTTCATTTCTGAGGGAAGCAAGGATACTTGCCTCTAGGGAGCCCATGGGCTATCTTCGTTTTCAAGGGGAGCAGGAGTGCTCACCTCTAGGGAGCTCGTAAGCTACCTTCGTTTCTGAGGGAAGTAGGGATACTTGCCTCTAGGGAGCCCGTGGGCTACCTTCGTTTTCAAGGGGAGCAGGAGTGCTCGCCTCTAGGGAGCTCATAAGCTACCTTCATTGAATATAGTTGGTGACGCTTTTGTTGGACTGTTGAAAGAGTGCTTTATTGATAAAATACTTTGAGATTTACAGAATTCCACATCCTGGGTACCTCTCGCCCTTCCAGCGTCGTCAGCCTGTAGACCCCCTTGCCGAGTACTTCTGTGACGACCCAAGATCTGAATACCGGGAAGAACCCGATACCATTCGAATCTTGGCCCGCCGCCCAGGAGCCGGGAGGGCTCAGAAGGGCTAAAAGGAGTGTGGAGGTACAAAGAAATAGGAAATAAGGCAAGATAATTCTACAATTAACATAAATAAATAACTACTACAACAGAGTCCAGTCCAACAGAAAGTACAGTCTAAAGTAGTAAAGCGTACCACATGCCAAGTGAACACTCGGCCCGGCGAGCTGGCAACTAAGCTCCTCTGTTGGTGCTTCTACGGCTTCTTCGGCTGATGGTTCCTTTAGACCCCCAGTTATTTACCAGGTTCTTACTGTTCCTGGCTATGAGCCTTCCACCTCCGTGGATTTCACCAAAGTGCATGCTAACTGGGTCAGTCAACAAGCCTTGGAGCGCCCTAAGCCCTCCTCCAAGCTTCCCGGTACTCGATCAAGGGGCCCTTTTCGTCATTCTACATTAGCTAGCCCCCCGCGTAATCAAGTTTGAGTGTCACTTCGCTTTTAGGCCCTCGGTGTATCTTGTAAAACTTTATGATTGGGCCTTTGTTTATCTTGTTTCAGGGGTGTTTTCCCTTTTGGTTGTCTTGAGCCACTTTATGTTCATAGCCCCTCTGCGCAGGGTGTCTTTCCTTTTGGCTCCGTTATCTTGTATTTCTTTCTTTTCTATCATTTAATAAAAACGCCTAGTTGATCTTCGGGTCTGCCTAGGTATTTTACTTTAGTAAAAAAAAAACTAAGAACCTCTGAACAACATCCTCAAATCTCGAGGCAGAACCGCCGCACCTGAAAAGCAGGGGTGAGCCTCCTGTCACTGGCTTAGTAGAGATCCCGCGGAACCTCAACCGAGAACAATGACGGTAGCGGAAAGGAAAAATAGCTACAAGTACAGCAGAAATAGCGAACCGGTGGCTGGTCAAAACTCGGCACTATAGCTACTCCTACTGTACCGGTCAAGCCGAAAGAGAAATCTCGATCTCACAATCGGGAAACGGACCACTCTAACACCAGGCCTACCAAGGAACCCTCATGGCAACCCTGCCGTAGAAGTCTGCCCACACAGGCACGACCAATCGGGACCGCACAGTCCCACACTGGAACGACGAAACCTCGATGAAGCCACTGGCACCCTGGACACTACCTCGGAAACACCGGACGGTCCAGAAAACCACGTCTCGCAGACGGAAAACGGAATCCGGAAACAGGAGAGTCACGTCTCACGTGACAGGAGTACCTGCCCACCAGAAGCAATGCCGATTGCGTCCACTGACGACTTAGACCGCGCCTCAGGTGTCCCCCTCGACCACTGGTGGAACGGGGACACAGTACTAGTAACCACAGAACAAGTGACTAGCTGGGGTCGCGCTCGTCAGCGCGGGTCCAACCGCCCCCAACCACGTGTGCACACACAGACTGTGCATCTCTGGTCTGGCCCTCTGACTAGTTTTCCTCTCAGCCAGACCCTGGCTGGTAGACGTGGGGCCAGACGGAAACCAGTCTAAAATTGTCTCTCTCTGGGATAGCCTCGCCACCACTCCCTGGTGGGACCACTCGCGTGTCAGAAGGCTACGACTAGTGGGGAGTCACTGGTGTGACCACTGTCTAAGGAGAAACTTCGAGAAACACGCACGCACCCTGCACGAAAGTCGAGAAGAACCAAGTGGCATCGAGCCACTGGACTCTGGACAGTCCTCTACACTCACAAAATCTAATGGTCCTTGAGTCACGAGACTCGGGGTCAAGACCGTCATACGTAACGGCACAATGTCGTTAATCTAGCCTCATCCCTAGGTCTAAAACCACAGTAGCATGAATATCGAGGCAGCTCACAAGCCGCCAAGACCACCCCCTCAAAAAGGAAACTCAAGGGACCTCCAGCCCCAGGCTGGGTGACTGGACTCACAGTCTAAGGCCACACATATGACCGACGCGGAAAGCACAGAAGCACGATTCCCAAGGTAGCACACAAGCCGCCACGCCGATTCCCCATCCCAAGGAAAAGCGAGAAACCTCCAGCTCTAGGCTAGATGACTGGACTCATAGTCCAAGGCCAAACACATGGCCCGCTCGGGAATCATCTTCCGCAGAAACCCACGACATGCGGGGGAACCCCACCGCACTCACACCAATACACGGTGACTCGATCCAGCGTAGGATAAAAGCCCGGAACACACACCTATGGGCACGCTAATCGAGATAACACGACACCTCCAGACATCCCAGAAACACGGACACGGAACCCACGGGGTGTCCGGGACACTCACGAGGTCGAAGGTCGACCACTGGGTCACAACTGGGTCGACCGGAGACCAACACAACGCGAACCTGACGTTGCAAGCATGGAAATCGCCTAACGGTCTAACCCTAGACCGCCACGTGGCCTAGCGGTCTACCATTGGGCCGCTAAGGAAAGGCTAGCGGTTTAACATTGGACCGCTACACACTGAAACCATGGGCCCATAGCGGTCTACCCTTGGACCGTGAAACATAGCCTAGCGGCCTATTACTGCACCGCCAACGGCCCTGGCGGTCTATCGTACGACCGCGAGGTCCAAACCGATATACACGGGGTTCTAGCGGTCTATCTCTGGCCCGCTAAACCCTCGGAACACACGAAGCTCAAGCAGTCCTAGCGGTCTAACTCTGGACCGCCAAGGACCCTGGCGGTCTATCGCGTGGCCGCCAGCCTTGAACTGACACAGGGAGACCCCTAGCGGTCTACCCTTGGTCCGCTTGGAGCCCTTAGCGGTCTCTGGAACGACCGCTAAGGCGTCCCGAACCCGAAACGGTGGGAAAACGGCGAGAAATTCATTCCACGTCCCAATCACCCCTGGGTGATGGGGAAACAAAGGGGAAACCCTTCCCCAAGCCCCTAGGCATTCGATGATGCCCTAAAATCACCGATTAACACATTAAAACGCTAGATCGGGCTCACACCCCAAAATCATGGATTTCCCCCAAAACGGCAATAAACCCACACTCGGCTCGTCGCGGGCTACCAAATCCGCGGGGAATTAAATACACGAGCTGAGGGTCCATCTCCCTACCTCCACCGAAGATTTCGCGCCCCGAGGTCACCGTTCTGCGAAGAAATCGCCACGAAACCCTCGCCGGTTCACGAACTCGCACCCGAGCTTCCACGCGCCATCGGCCCTTGATCCTCGACCCGTTCCTAGTTCCTCACCTCCCGCCATCGCCGCCTCGCCCTCCTCCGCCACGGTCGGCCGCCCGGGGAGAGGGGGAGAGAAAGAGATGAGAGAGAGTGAGAAAGAGAGAATAGGGAGAGAGAGAGGTTAAAGGGTTAATATATAGAAAAATCTAAAAATTCTAAAAACTCAGAAAATTACAAAAAATTACCTCCGCGATCCTCGGGGAGAGCACAACGCGTCGTTACTGTCCCGGAGTCGGAGAACGCCACGGTTCGCCTTGCACAGAGTTCCAAAGGAGCATCAGGGAAAAACACGTGTAAAGTAAAAAATACACTCCGAGACCCACAAAATGATCCGAAAAATATCCGAAAAGTCCGGGACATTACAACTTTGGTTACCCGATATGGGCCTTCCCAGTTGGGCGCAAACTTCCCCGAGGCGACTCTAGGGTCTGCCACGCTTGCTCCCCGTAGCACCAGATCTCCGGGGAGGAAGTGTCGTTCTTTTACGCGAGCATTGTAGTACTGGGCCAGCTTCTGTTGGTAGGCTACGAGTCGTACTTGGGCGCGTGCTCTGTCTTCCTCAAGCAGGTCCAAATTTTCTCGCATCGCTTGGTTATTTCTGGCCTCATCAAAATGTCCCACCCGCAGTGAGAGGTTAGAGATTTCAATCGGAATCACTGCCTTTGCTCCGTATGCTAGGTGGAAGGGTGTTTTACACGTGGTAGCTCTGGCGGTGCTCCGGTGTGCCCACATGATGCTCGGGATGGAGTCTACCAATCAGTCGCCTGCTTGTTCCAGGCGGGTCTTGATGCCGTGGAGGAGCGTCCTATTAGCGTTCTCCACTAACCCATTTGCATGGGGATGTCCCACCCAGGTATAGTGGTTCCAAATCCTCAGTTTCGAGCACTTTTCCTGGAAGGCAGCGCTTGTGAATTGTCTGTCGTTGTCAGTTGTGAGGACTCGTGAGATCCCGAACCGGCAGATGATGCCCCACAACACAAACTTCCAAGTTGCTTTGCTCGTAATCTTTTCTAACGGTTCTGCCTCGACCCATTTGGTGAAGTAGTCAATGGCGACCATGAGAAACTTTTTCCTCCCTTGAGCTTCGGGGAAGGGACCCAATATATCTATCCCCCACCGAGCAAATGGGCAAGGCTCCATCAGGGTATGTAGCTGTGTAGATGGATGGTGGTGCAGGTTGGAGAACTTTTGACACTGAGGGAACCTCCGAGCGTAATCGAGGCAGTCTTGTTGCAGGGTAGGCCACTAGTATCCTTGTCGGATTAGTGTTCGTGCGAGTGCTTGCCCTCCTACATGACTTCCGTAGAGCCCTTCGTGTACCTCTTGTACAACTTGCTTAGCTTCCGTAGGGAACAAGCATTTTAGCAATGTGGCTGAAAGGGATCACCAATATAGGCGACCATTGACCACTGTGAAATGTGTCGCTCGTGCTCGTACGCGACGGGCCTCAGCGCGGTCGGCTGGGAGTTGCTGTCGAAGGAGGAAATCCAAGAGGGGATCCATCCAGGAGGGTTTGTAGTCGATGGCGTTTACCTGGGGAGCCGATTCCTATATGCTCGACGCTGACAGTTCCTCTATCAAGATGGACCTTGAGTTGGAGACTGTGGTTGCTGACGCCAGTCGAGACAGAGCATCTGCTCGAACGTTCTCCTCCCTGAGAATGTGCATCATCTCGAAATGAGAGAATTCTGCAAAGACAACTTTGGCCTTATCAAGATATTTGATCATGGTTGGCTCGCGTGCTTCGAACTCTCCCTTGACTTGGTTGGCGATGAGCATGGAGTCACTGTATGCTCGCACACTGGTCGTCCCCAGATGTTTCACCATTCGTAGCCCTGAGAGAAGTGCTTCATATTCGGCCACATTGTTCTTGGTCGGGATGTTGAAGCGAAGGGCGTATTGATCTTCTATCCCCTCGGGTGATAGTAGGACTAATCTTGCTCCGCTGCCGGTGGCGTAGGATGATCCGTCGACATATAGCTCCCATGTTGGCCCTAAGGGCTAATCACGTGAGTCTTCCGCAGGTATTGTGCACTCGGTGACGAAGTCGGCGAGAGCCTGAGCCTTGATCGCAGTCCTTAGGTGGAATTTGATGTTGAACTCACCCAGCTCGATAGCCCACTTGATCAACCTTCCTGACGCATCGGGGTTCTGGAGGATTTGGCGCAGAGGTTGATCGATGAGAATGGCGATCGAGTGAGCCAAGAAGTATAGTCGCAGCTTGCGAGTAGCCGTGATTAAGGCCAGCGTGAATTTCTCCATCCTTGAGTACCGAAACTTTGGCCCCTACAGTGCCCGACTTACATAGTAGACGGGCTTCATAATGTTTCCCTCTTCTCGCGCGAGCACTGCGCTCATAGTGCTCAGCGTCACCGATAGGTACAGGAGCAATTGTTCCCCTTTTTGTGGTTTGGAGAGCACGGGAGGGGATGCTAGGTACCGCATCAGCTCCTCGAACATCTGCTCGCATTCCTGATCCCATTTGATCTGCCCTTTCTTCTTCGGAGCCTTGCTGGCTTGCTCGATAAGCCGAAAGAAGGGGAGGCATCTCTCTACTGCTCGGGACAAGAACCGAGTTAAGGTTACGACACGGCCAATGAGGCACTGTACATCCCTCACTCGTCCCGGTCGCTTCAATTCATCTCCAGCACTGCTCGAATCTGGTCAGGGTTTGCCTCTATTCCTCTATGGGTGACGAGGAATCCGAGGAACTTCCTTGATTTCACACCGAACGTGCATTTGCTTGGGTTGAGTTTTATATTGTACCTTTTGAGTGTCGCGAACATCTCCGCCAAGTTTTCCAGGTGCTCGGTTGCCCGGAGACTTTTGACGAGCATGTTGTCGATGTAGACCTCCATGTTGCGACCGATCTGTGCGTCGAACATGTGGTTGACCAGACGTTGATAGGTTGCTCCTGCATTCTTCAGTTCGAACGGCATGCGGGTGTAGTAGTACAAACAGTGGTCAGTGACGAACGTTGTCTTGTCTTGGTCGAGCTTGTGCATGCTAATTTGGTGATACCCAGAATAGGCATCTAGGAAACTTAGCATCTCGTGCCCGGCCGTAGCGTCGACCAGTTGGTCGATCCATGGCATGGGGAAGCTATCCTTCAGCGTAACTTTGTTGAGGTCGGTGTAGTCTACGCACATCCTCCACTTCCCGTTCCTTTTAGGAATGAGGACCACGTTCGCCACCTAGTCGGGGTACCGGGTGGGTCTGAGTAGCCCTGAGCGCAATTTCTCGCTCACTTGTTCCCTGATAATGGCTTGTCGCTCGGGGTTGCAACGCCTGCGGCGCTGCTAAATCGGGTGGCAGCTTGGGTCCAACTTGAGTTGGTGCGTGATGATCTCTGGTGGGATTCCGTGGAGCTCATCCTCGGACTAGGCGAACACGTCCTGGTTCGCCACCAAAAAACTGGTATAAGCCTCTTTTTCTTGCTTGGATGGGGTCACTCCGATCCTCATCGTCCTGCTCGGATCTTCCCCCACCTGGATGTGGTATAGATCCTCCACTGGAGTGCTCGTACTGGGACCGGGGTCTTCTGTCCTTGCTCTCTTCTCGGGCGGCACTTCCTCGGACTGTCTGTCGCGTGTCGAAATGAGGTAGCACCTTCTTGACTCCCTTTGATCTCCCTGGACTTCTCCCACTCCACGAGGCGTGAGGAACTTGAGCTTATGGTGATATGAGGAGGGGATGCCGTTGAGGGTGCCGAGGATTCCTCGCTCGACGGTGGCGTTGTATCCGGTCATCGTGCGGACGACCGTTAAATCTGCTAGGAACGTTACGTCCCTCAGCGCGGTCCCGAATGTAACCGGTAGTGATATACTTCCTTCTGGGGGGACGGTGGTGCCAGAAAATCCGTACAATGGTGTGTGCAGTGCTGTGATCCGCGATAAGTTCACACCCATAAGTACTAGACAGTCATACGAAATAACATCCGGACTGCTTCCATTATCAACCAGAGTGCGTCGTACGGTACATTAATTAATGGTGGCTGAGACCACCAAAGCATCGGAGTGGGGAGTAGTTACGCCGTCTAAATCATCATATGGGAAGACGATGGGCTCTTTCAGGTGCTCCCGGGCGGCAGCTTCCCGCCGGCTACTGTCGCCCTGCTCCACGGCATTAATAGCCGATGCATACCGTCAACGCCTATTGGCGCTGTCTCCGCCCGAGGCCGACCTTCTGGAGATCATCATGATCTCCTTCCCGTTGGGTCGGTTGTCGAGTGGCGGAGGGGTCCGTTCACATTGTCGCTTCTCCGCGGCCTTGGCAATGAACTTGTCAAGAAGTCCTCACCAGATGAGGTCCTCGGTGGCGTCCTTCAAGTTGATGCAGTCGGACGTGTCGTGGCCATGGTCGCGATGGAAGCGGCAATACTTCTTCTTGTTCCTCGCGCTTGGATCCGACTTCATCTTGGGAGGCCATTTGAGGAAGGGTTCCTCGCGGATCTCCATTAAGATCTGGTCGGGAGGAGCCGTCAGGGGCGTGTAGTTGCGATACTGGCCCCTTTCCTTATTTCCTGAGCAGTCGCGACGATCTCGGTCTCGTCGCTCCTGCTTGTTCCGCCCCTCGTGAGGTGAGTCGGCGGATCTCTTCTGGTCGGACCAATCAGCTTCGGCCGTGCGTCCCAGGGCCGTAGTATTCTCCTCGCACCGCGCATGTTTCTACGCCAGGGTGAGGAGGTCGGTGAGGGTCCTCGGAGCTTCAACTCCGAGAGCGCGTCGAAGAATGGAGTCCCGCGTCCCCTGAGTGAGTGCGGTGGTGGCGATGCTAATGTCAAGGCGTGGGATCCGGAGCGCCTCTGTTTGAAAATGGGTGACGTAGTCCCACAGCATCTCCTCGTGTCCCTACCCGAGGGAGAGCAGGCTTACCGCAGACTTGGCTACCTTTCGGCAGCTGATGAAGTTCTCCTTAAACTACATTTTCAACTGCTGGAAGGAGGAAATAGTCCCGGTCTGCAGGGACTCAAACCATGCCTGAGCGTTCTCCCGGAGGGTCGTGACGAACGTTAGACACTTTACAGTGTCAAAGGTCCGGTGGAAGACCAGGTGGGACTCAAAACTATGCATGTGGTCAGTCGGATCGGTGGTGCCGTCGTAGGAGGTAAATGATGACAACTGTAGCTTCGGCGGGATGGGTGCTTCCATGATCTCCCGAGAAAAGGGTGCATGGAAGTCTTGGTCATCGTCAATGAGGCCGCGAGTCTTGGTGGCGAGACGTCGTCCAGATAACGGACCTTGTCCTTAATCTTGTCGATGCATTGGAGCCGGCGGTCCATCTCTGGGTTGGAGTGCAGTGGGCTCTGCACTCTTGGTACGGGCGAGCTACGCGATCATCGGGTCCTTGCGACGGAGACATGGGAGGCTTCCCGCACATGGCAAGATTTCTCCACGGTCCGGGCCCCCTCATTCCGATGCCGTTCGGGTGGAACGTGCTAGGGGTCTGCTTGCTTCTTTAAGAGATCCTGACATATCTCGACGAGATCGTCAGCGGTGACTTCTTGGCGTGGATTGGCTGAAGAGGCTTCCTGCGATCCACGACGGGAGTTGGGCCCTTGGTGAGAACCGCGCCCCCGGTTGCTGGCGTTGCGAAGACTTCTACGAGGTGCCATGGCTTTTCACTCGAGGTTCCCACAGACGGCGCCAAAAATGTAGCCGCAAGAATCTGGTTCCTACGCCACGTACCACACTTTTCTATTTGTTTGTTGTGGAAGGTCGTCCGTGTTAGTGTTGGTGTACTACAGGTCAATTTCGGGTCGGGTAGGCCCAATAGTTGTACGATCTTGTTCATTATTAATAAAGTGGTATTTGAGTGTAAATATGCGATTGTGTATTACTTTACGATGTCCCTAGGATATGTGGTTGTAAAGTCAGTTCGAGATGGGATCTCGAACATGAGGCTGAATTTACATGGAAGCACACCTTAAACTGTTCCTGGTTGGAGGGTAATCACTCGAGGACTTTGATTACCTATTAAACCAGTACACATGATGTGTTAGTGACCAGTCTCATGGTCATTGGTGCGGGGCACCAACACATATGTGTAGGTGTGTGTCCTTGGAGGATGTACACTGAACTGATCCGCTATTGGATCTTCAGATGGTTGATTATACCTAATGTCAACTGAAGATCCAACTGTCTCAGTAGCATCGTTGGTCCTTTGACCTGAGACATTGATCGGATCTTACACGAGGACTGGAATGGTTTAATTACTTGGCTAAGTGACTTTAACCATAAGTCATGAGTTGCCGAGTCATTAACCACTCCAGGATACGTGTGAAGATCATCAATGGTCAAGAGGGGATCGCTCACTGTCGGGTATATATCAGACAGTTAACGAGTCATGACATTGACGCTCCGTTAAATCCCTGGCCAGGGTCGTGTGAGTTCGTTTAGAACAGACGCCATACACTTTAAGGAGGTCATGGTCAAATGGCACGATCATGGGGTTTGACAGAAACCATACCCTCGATCGTACCAGACTCATAGAAGGAGCGAGGGATTATATTAATGCGGTAACTGTGGACTTACAGGTACCAGACAGACTGGTTTAAACCCGACGTCTTCTAGGATCACGCGGATTTACTTGACCCAACGTGATCGAAGGTTCAGAATGAATTAAACTATTATTCGGCTCTAGTAGAAGTGAATAATACGTTTAATTTACTTCTAATTGGGAATTAGAAGTTAATGGGCCTTAAACTAGAGTGACTATAGGCCTAGAGGATCACCCACAATGGATTATTGAGTGACGGATTATTATTATACAAATGTATGTATTATTTTCTTTTTAGTTCTTTTTGGAATGGAGTATAAATGGAGCTTAATACATATGTATAATAGAAGAAAGGACATATATACAGTTTCGATCTTTTGGAGCCCTTTTAGAAATGGCCAAAACTCTATATATATGGCATCCTACGTGAGCTCATTCGAACTCTCTTGGCTTAACCAAGCATTAAGGGTTAAGAGAGGAGGATTAGCTCCTCCCCCCCTTTCCTCCCTCTTGCTCTCTCTCTCCAGAAGGTGAAAGGGTCGGGGAAGATCCGTGCCGGGGGGTACCGTCGCTGCGCAAGGATACGTGTGAATCATCTCCAGAGGCCGTGCAGCTGTGCGGCTCGGTATTCTGCATCGGGCTTAGCGGACAGCGTCGTTCCGCGCAAGGTGAAATACGTAACCCGTAGTTAGGAGTTGGGGTGATTAAAACATCGATTATAGCACAGATCTAGGTTTCCATGCAACCGGGATCAGGCAAAATAAATTTTTTGTTATCCGCTGCGCTACCCGATGGTGCTGTGCGAAACCTTACAGTGGTATCAGAGCCAGGTTGACGCTCTGGTCGGTGTTTTATCGCCGTTTAGAACCGTGTTTTAGGGGCATTAAATCCTTCAATTATTAATTGTAGAAGGGGATACTGGGCATCTCTCTTCTTCTAGGATGCTGGGCATCGCTGGAGCAATTTTTTTTAAAAAATAAAAATAAAAAAAAAATTTGGGCCCGATTTGGGCGCACTGCGCCCTGGTCGCGGTGCACCCGCCGCGTGCGCCTCGAGGGGTGCCGCGTGCGCGGGTCCTGACCCGCGGGGGGTGGGCGGCCGCCGGCGGCGTGCCACGTGGCGGGCGCCGCGATCGGCGCCCGCAACGCGGGCGGGGGCGCGACCGTTTTAATAAAAAAAATTTGCATTTATTAATTAATTTATATGTGTGTAGATATATATATGATATATATATATAACACAATAAATTAATTTATTTTTTTTTATCTCAGATTAATTGTGTTATCTCAAAAGTAAATGTCAAATGGTAAATTTTATTTAACCTTTTGAATTTACTAAGGTGAGATAATTACTATTTACCTTGAGATAAAATGGTAATAATTGAAGTTACTTCAGTAAAAATTTAATTTTTGAATATTTAATTATTAGATAATTAGTAAATTCAGAATTTAAATTTTATTGAAGATTAAGTGTATAAAATTCAATTATTTGAATTTTAATTATTAGATAATTTTTAAATTCAAATTTTGAATTTTAGAATATTGATAATTGAGGATAATTACATTATTTAAATTTACTTTCAAACCAAATTATTGGATAATTAGTTTGAATTTAAATTTAAATGATTGCCATGTTTAAAGTTGTGATTTAAATTTGATTATTCGATAATTAAATTTAAATTTAAATTTAAATAATTATCCTAATTATCTGACTTATTTGAATCAGATTCAAATATGAATGCCCCTGTGAAAATGATGGTTCTTTACATGATTTACTTTATTTACCTTGCAATGGCTTACTTATGTGTTTACTTTTAGTTAATCCTGCTACGTTTTTAAAATTAAACAAAGCTAGCCTATTTTTATTTGCACGTCCCATTTTAAATCCAAAAGTAAGGATTATTTTCAGATAATAACCCTTGATTGATTTTGATTGAATGGGTTGGCAAGTGATCATGGACTTGGATTAATGTAATTAATTGGGATCTGCGAACCTCCTTTCTCTCTCTGTTAAAATTCTAATGTACTTCTATCTCCCTCCATTGTTGTACTCGCCCTAAGGGCTGCTGGAATTTGAGTCACATGTAATTTAATTTTTTCGACCTGCGTGCCGTGTAAAAGTTGTAATTAATGCGGCGTCGGAGTTTGAAAGCGCGGAGCATACCCGACGAGGACGATCCAACTGCTTCGGAAGCGGCCCGGATGTCTTAGTTATATTAGGGTTAAAGTCCATGATCACTTGCGTTTAATTTTACATTGGATGCATTTATTTTGTGCAAACTACTAGGTATGGTAAATATATTGGATATATTTATATTACCACCTAGGGTGAGATCAAGACAAAATTAAATTCCCTCGCGATTGAATTTTAGATCTGGTAAGCGTGGCTCTAGGAGTCGTCGTGGCCCTCCATCATTATGGAGTGAATGAACGTCTTTATTTCATGGATTTGTTGTGCTTTCCATAAGGTCCATGAGTTTGGGGGTGGGATTAAACTCCAAGACTCGGTCTCAATATGGTGAGAAAATGAACTCGGCCTTGTTGTGCTTTCCACATGGGTCGGGTCATGAACTCATTGCTATGTAGTAATGATGGTTAGATCTAACCGAGAATATCCTTTGTTGTGCTTTCCACAAGGGGATGATTTCTTGGGGGCCGAATATCGGATATTACATTAGATGCAAGTGCCTGTTGACTGCCCTTGAGATGGTGTATGGCTTGTTGTGCTTTCCACAAGGTCGTACACCAGTCTCGTTGGGATTTCGACCCACTAGGTTGATCTCGCTGATCTCCCGTTCTATATACTGAGGGTTATATAGTTCGATCGAAAAATAGTGGGACTAACTAAGATAGAAAAATCACATCTAAGTTAGAATTTGAACACATGCTAAGTTGTCTTTTATTTCTTATCTAGATTATAATGTCGTCGTCCAAACCCCTCCGCGGCATCTTGGATGCAAATATATTAACTGGACCGAACTACTCGGATTGGCTGCGTAATCTACGCATAGTCCTTACCGCCGAAAAGATAGCTTACGTGTTGGACACGGTTCATTCTGAGCCAGCTCCTGACACCGACGAGGGCGAGTTATTAGCTTATGCCAAATGGTCTGAAGACTCCTCCCTTTTCCAATATTACATGTTGGCCTCTATGGCTCCCGAGCTGCAGAGGTAATTTGAAAAGACTGATTGTAGAAGCATACTTCTCAATCTACGCCAGCTCTTCGGGGAGCAAGGTAGGATTGAGAGATATGATATCTCAAAAAAGGCTTTTCAGAACACGGATGTCAGAGGGTTATTCAGTACATGCCCATGTACTGAAAATGATGGAGTGGATTGAAAGACTCAATGCGTTGGGGTTCAAGTTGGATCTTGAACTATGCATTGATCTTATACTCTAGTCATTACCTGATTCCTTTTCTTCCTTCATCATGAACTTTAACATGAATATGATTGAAGCAACTCTCCCAGAGCTGCTCAACATGTTAAAGAGTGCTGAAGGAACAATGCAGAAAGATAAACCATCTTCGTCTGTAATGATTGTTGGCCGGGCCAACAAGAAAAGGAAGGCCACCCAAATATCCACCACAAGTAACAAAGGGAAGGGAAAAAAGAAGGCCATGGGTAAGCAACTCGCCAAGGTTGACAAAGAGAAGGGCAAGAAGAATGAAAAAGAAGACAAGTATTTTCGATGCGGGGAAACAGGGCATTGGAAAAGGAATTGCAAGGCAATTCTAAATGAAGGTATTTTTGTCATAGACCTCAATTTGTCATATATGGAATCTACATCATGGGTATTGGATACTGGATGTGCATCTCATATCTGTAATTCTGTGCAGGTGCTGGCAAATAGAAGGCGACTGGGTAAAAAGGAGATTGAACTGAGGATGGGCAATGGAGCTTTAGTTTCTGCCAAAGCTGTCGGGACTGCACGCCTCAGTTTACCTTCAGGAGTCATTCTGGAGTTGAATGACTGTTATTATGTTCCTAATATTATTAAGAACATTATTTCAATCTCTGGTTTGTATAACATTGGATATACATTGGCTTTTAATAGCACTGGGTGCTCTATAATGAATAATGGTTTGGTTATAGCCAATGGTTCATTAGTCAATGGTCTTTATGTATTAGACACACGTTCTAATGTTATGCAAGTTTTCAATACTGATGAAGTGAATTCTGCATATCTATGGCATTGCAGACTTAGTCATGTAGGTGAGAAAAGAGTCTCTCACTTACACTCAAATGGGTATTTGAATTCGTTCGAATACAAGTCATTTGATACCTGTGAGTCGTGTCTCATGGGGAAAATGACCAAGTCTCCCTTTAGTGGACATGGTGAGAGGGCTGTTGACCTTCTCGAGCTCATACATTCGGATGTATGTGGACCCATGTCCATAGAAGCAAAAGGGGGTTACCTCTATTTCATTTCTTTTATCGATGACTTCTCTAGATATGGCTATGTGTATTTAATTAGACATAAGTCACAAGCCTTTGAGAAGTTTAAGGAATATAAGAATGAAGTAGAGAAACAGACTGACAAAAGTATTAAGGCTCTTCGATCGGATCGAGGAGATGAATACTTGAGCCATGAATTCACTTCTTATCTTAAAGACCATGGAATAGTTTCTCAGTGGACTCCACCGTATACACCACAGCATAATGGTGTATCCGAAAGGAGAAATAGGACCTTGTTAGACATGGTCCGATCCATGATGTTTATGTCATGACTACCCTTGTCTCTCTGGGACTATGCATTAGAGACTGCGGCTTATTTATTGAATAGGATCTCAAGTAAATCAGTTCCTTCTATACCATATGAGATATGGAAGGGCAGGAAATCAAATTTTAATCACATTAAAATTTGGGGGTGTTCTGCTCATGTAAAGAACAACGATAGTGACAAGCTTGAGTCGAGAACCGATAAGTGTAGGTTTGTGGGATATCCAAAGGAGACGTTTAGATATTATTTCTATCACCCTTCTGAGCAAAGGGTCTTAGTGGCCAAGAGAGCTGTATTTTTGGAAAGAGAATATCTACTCCAGAAAAATAGTGGGAGCCAGATAGAATTGGACGAGGTCCAAGAACCACAATCCATAGGCACAAACTCATCAGATGAGACTGTATCGGTTGATCCTATTCAGAGTGAAACACTGACAGTACGGAGATCTGGTAGACTACCGAGAGAACCTGAGAGATATGTTGGACATGTCTCAGAGGGGTCCTCTAAGGTATATATCGATGAGGATGATGATCCTCAGTCATACCAGGAGGCGATCCGTAGTGTAGACTCCGAGAAATGGCAAGAGGCAATGGATTCAGAGATCCAGTCCATGTACACCAACAAAGTTTGGAACTTAGTTGATGTACCCGAAGGGAAGGTCCCTATCGGCTGCAAATGGATTTTCAAAAGGAAAATCGATGCAGATGGACAGGTTGACACATACAAGGCTAGACTAGTGGCGAAAGGATATCGTCAAAGGCAAGGCATTGACTATGACGAGATTTTTTCGCCGATAGCCATGGTTAAGTCAATCAGAATCCTCCTTGCCATTGCTGCATACCTGGATTATGAGATCTGGCAAATGGATGTGAAGACAGCTTTTCTTAATGAAAATCTGTCAGAAGAGGTGTACATGGTACAGCCTGAAGGATTCACCTCCAAGCTACATCCTAATAAGGCATGCAAACTTCAAAGGTCTATTTATGGATTAAAGCAGGCATCTAGAAGCTGGAACTTAAGATTTGACGAGGCTGTCAAATCTTTCAACTTCATTCGGAATGAAGATGAACCCTGTGTTTACAAGAAGGTCAGTGGGAGCTCTGTGACCTTCTTGGTCCTTTATGTTGATGACATCTTACTCATTGGGAATGATGTAGAGATGCTGACATCAACTAAGTCTTGGTTGTCCAAGACCTTCTCCATGAAGGATTTGGGAGCAGCATCCTATGTGCTGGGCATAAGAATCTACCGAGATAGATCTAAAAGGATGCTAGGATTATCCCAATCCATGTACATAGACACTATCCTCAAAAGGTTTAGGATGAAAAATTCCAAGAGATGTCTTATTCCCATGAGACATGGAATTTACCTATCCAAGGGGATGAGTCCTAAAACTTCTGAGGAGGTGGCACACATGAATAAGGTACCCTATGCTTCGGCGATAGGGTCAATCATGTATGCAATGCTATGTACATGGCCTAATGTTGCCAATGCTTTAAGCATTGTTAGTAGATATCAGGCAAATCCAGGCGAAGAGCACTGGAAGGCAGTAAAGGGCATCCTTAAGTACTTGCGAAAGGCTAAGGATCTTTTTCTGCTTTATGGAGGAGAGGACTTACATCATAGAGCTTACACAGACTCTAGTTTCCAGTCAGATCCAGATGACTGCAAATCCATATCTGGGTTTGTATTCATGTTGAATGGAGGGGCAGTCAGTTGGAGAAGCTCCAAGCAAGATACGACTGCAGATTCGACGACGGAGGCAGAATATATTGTTGCAGCTGAAGCTGCTAAGGAAGCAGTCTGGATGAAGAAATTCATCTTGGAACTTGGCGTAGTTCCCGAGATATCAGCTCCCATCCCATTATTTTATGATAATAATGGGGCCATCGCCCAGGCGAAGGAACCGAGATCTCACCAAAGGTCGAAGCATATTCTGAGGCGCTTCCACCTTATTCGGGAGATTGTTGACCGTGGAGATGTGGCGGTAGAGCGTGTACCGTCAGAAGACAACATAGTAGATCCAGTGACTAAGCCTTTGACACAGACTGTATTTGAGCGCCATCGGGATAAGATGGGCCTCAAAGTTGTGGGCAATTGGCTGTAGTTCAAGTGGAAGATTGTTAGTGTTGGTGTGCTACATGCCAATTTCAGGTCGGGTAGGCCCAATAGTTGTACGATATTGTTCATTGTTAATAAAGTGGTATTTGAGCGTAAATATGCGATTGTGTATTACTTTACGATGTCCCTAGGATATGTGGTTGTAAAGTCAGTTCGAGATGGGATCTCGAACATGAGGCTGACTTTACATGGGAGCATACCTTAAACTGTTCCTGGTTGGAGGGTAATCACTCGGGGACTTTGATTACCTATTAAACCAGTACACATGATGTGTTAGTGACCAGTGTCATGGTCATTGGTGCGGGGCACCAACACATATGTGTAGGTGTGTGTCCTTGGAGGATGTACACTGAACTGATCCGCTATTGGATCTTCAGATGGTTGATTATACCTAATGTCAACTGAAGATCCAACTGTCTCAGTAGCATCGTTGGTCCTTTGACCTGAGACATTGATCGGATCTTACACGAGGACTGGAATGGTTTAATTACTTGGCTAAGTGACTTTAACTATAAGTCATGAGTTGTCGAGTCATTAACCACTCCAGGATACGTGTGAAGATCATCAATGGTCAAGAGGGGATCGCTCACTGTCGGGTATATATCAGACAGTTAATGGGTCATGACATTGATGCTCCGTTACATCCCTGGCCAGGGTCGTGTGAGTTCGTTTAGAACAGACGTCATACACTTTAAGGAGGTCATGGTCAAATGGCACGATCATGGGGTTTGACAGAAACCATACCCTCGATCGTACCAGACTCATAGAAGGAGCGAGGGATTATATCGATGCGGTAACTGTGGACTTACAGGTACCAGACAGGCTGGTTTAAACCCGACGTCCTCTAGGATCACGCGGATTTGCTTGACCCAACGTGATCGAAGGTTCAGAATGAATTAAACTATTATTCGGCTCTAGTAGAAATGAATAATACTTTTAATTTACTTCTAATTGGGAATTAGATGTTAATGGGCCTTAAACTAGAGTGACTATGGGCCTAGAGGATCACACACAATGAATTCTTGGGTGACGGATTATTATTATACAAATGTATGTATTATTTCCTTTTTAGTTCCTTTTGGAAAGGAGTATAAATGGAGCTTAATACATATGTATAATAGAAGAAAGGATATATATACAGTTTTGACCTTTTGGAGCCCTTTTAGAAATGGCCAAAACTCTATATATATGGCATCCTACGTGAGCTCATTCGAACTCTCTTGGCTTAACCAAGTATTAAAGGTTAAGAGAGGAGGATTAGCTCCTCCCCCCCTTTCCTCCCTCTTGCTCTCTCTCTCCAGAAGGTGAAAGGGTCGGGGAAGGTCCGTGCCGGGGGGTACCGTCGCTGCACAAGGATCCGTGTGGATCATCTCTAGAGGCCGTGCAGCTGTGCGGCTCGGTATTCTGCATCGGGCTTAGCAGACAGCGTCGTTTCGCGCAAGGTGAAATACACAACCCATAGTTAGGGGTTGGGGTGATTAAAACATCGATTAGAGCACAGATCTAGGTTTCCATGCAACCGGGATCGGGTAAAATAAATTTTTTGTTATCCGCTGCGTTGCCCGATGGTGCTGTGCGAAACCTTACAGTCCGGCACCCGTGGAAGCCTGCAAGCACCAGGAAGTAGAGCATCAGAAGGAGCCCTGGGTGATACCACAGGGGACAACCCTCCGATGTTTAAGTCAGCAAGGGATTAATAAATTAACAGAGAAGAGTAGGAAGTAGGGAGAACGATAGAGGTCTCCGTAGGAGGCCGGAGAGAGTTGTAGGGCTTCTACGCGAGTGCTCACCGCGCTAGAGACCACTCGGTCAGTGTTCGCTGGGGCGGTGGGATCGCTTAGAAGGGATCCCCTCTCAGGGAGTAGACAGTCGTGACCTCTCTTCATAGTAGCTAGACGGTTGGCTCTATTCTCTCTGTGTAGCTCTTGGCAGAAAAAATCCACCGTGGGTTGTCTTTCATTGGGGTCCCTTTTATAGGGGTCCCCCTGGTAGGGACGGTCGATCCCTTAAGAGGGAAGGGCATAAGTCGTGAAGTAACGTTCCCCGCGATCGTGGCGGGAGTTTCCCGTTGAGGGGCGATTACCCCGGTCGGCCGATCCCTGGGTGAGTCTTACCACGCTCGTAGGGCGTGCTCGCCTGTTACGGGGTCGAAGCCAGCATCGTAGGGGTAACGGTCGGTCGCCGGAGGGTCATCCGATGGTCATTGCGCCTGGGCCAATTTTAGAAAAATTGGACGATGCGGTTTAGACAATGTAACTTGGATGATACGGACAGTATAATCTTGGATGTTGCAAGGTTTAGCGATATGTAAAAACATAGATGGTGTAGCAAAGATTTCATTACAAAAAATGGAGATATATGGGCAGTTCATTTAGAGACATTTCTTAAAACTATCCCCAAAGTATCATAAATAGGAAGTATACATTTATTAAAGATGCCCCCCAAAATTTTGTTCCTCATGCCACAAGCTCTTGCGCACGTTAGTCGTAACTACCTTCATCTGGAATTGAACTCCGTAATCACCCCTTGTAAAAACCCAAGATTCGGATACCAGGAAGAACCCGATACCATTCGAATCTTGGTCCGCTGCCCACAAGCTGGTGGGCTCGGAAGGGATAAAAGGGTGTGTGTGAGTGGCAGTATACACAGAAATAAGAAATAAAGCAGAAACAACAATAATAAACTAACTACAGAGTCTAGTCCAAAATAAAGTACAGTCTACAGAAAATAAAACGTACCCAATGCCGAGTGAACACTCGGCGCAACGAGCTGGCAACTACGAACCTCCGCGCTGCACCTCCGAACCTCGAGGAGGGACCGCCACACCTGAAAAGTAGGGGTCCCGCGGAACCCCAACCATAAACAATGGCGGTAATGGAAAGCAGCAAAGATAGCAGGAACAACAAACGCGGTGGCCGGTAAAACCTCGGCTCTATAGCTACTCCTACTATACCGGAAAACACACCCCGACCTCGCAGTTGGGGGACCATCATGATAGAAAAAATAGGGTGAAAGATCTAGAAGGGGGGGATGAATAAATCTATCAACGAATACTTTCCAGATAAAATCTTCTGAAAAACAACAATCAGATCAAGCAAACACGGAAGTGTAATTAATTACAACATTCAGTTCAAGCGCTCTAGCGATTAGATTGTGTGCATAAGCTGCAAATGATGCAGTGATAAGATAGAGGAATAGAACTCAACTGAGACAATCAAAACAGCAAATGATATTCAGACACAATGCAGGGAAGATACTAGACAGAGGTTGGATCAAGAGATCTCCTTACGCAAGAGTTGATGTTCCAGTTAGGCGTAACCCAACTTTTGCATCAGGTCTTTTGATATACTCCCTGGTCAAATGCAGTTGCAAGAGACAACAAAAACATGCACACGAAAGAGGCAAGCGAGTTTTTAGGTGGTTCGATTGCTACCCGCAATCTACGTCCACTGCTCACTCCCTTGGAGCGAGGCTTCCTTGCTAAACAAAGCAACAAGCAGACTTAGTCTGCAACAACGGCTGAACACAGCTTCAACCCCCAAGGAACACTCTCCTCGCTTCTTCTGGAAGCCCAGAAGAAACTCAGAGATCAATCTCCCTTCCTCTACGATCTGTAGAGGGAACTCCGTGAGCTGCACCCAGCAACTCACAAAACCGAAGGTCGAAGACCTCCCTTCCTTTGATTCACAGAGGGGACTACGGAGAACACTCTCCCTTCCTCTGAGAACACTCAGAGGGAACACAATCAAAATAAAATAGAGGAACAAAATGAAAGACGAAGAAATTTGATCAAGGATAAAAACATGAATGAAAATAATGTAGCTTCGATAGAATCACTCTTCATGAAAAATGGCTGGCTGCTCTGAATCCTCTCCTCCTCTCGAGATGTTGTCTCTTTCTTTTTCTTCTGTAGGGAGCTCTCTCTCTCTGATTTACAATCACAACAATAGGGGTAACTCTAGCAGCACACTAGCGGCTCTACTTTCGAAGGATGAGGCCTCTTTATATATAGAACAGAGCCTCCGGAGCGAAATGGATGAGGCAAATAACCTAGTGATATCTAATTGGTCCACTTGACAATCAAAATATTCTTCCTCTAGAAATCTCTAAAAAAGCGTGCCACCTTTTCTTGGATCACGTGCCACTATATCGCTGAATCAACCTTTCTAATCGTGTTCGAGTTCAAGTTGAGAGTCTGGAGTTCGGATCTTCAAACCTGTTAACGTATAACCATCTGCATCGACCTGATCTTGTATGGTTGACTTGTAGCGTCGACCTCATCACCAAAACTTTGACCTTACTAACGGGAAAAAAATGCTACTACATCAACCTTAGTAATAAAATTAGTGCTACTACATCGACCTAACTAATAAAATCAATGCCGTTGCATCGACCTCATAAGAGTAAAGGCTCCAGATGCATCAACCTAATAAGATGAAAACTTCAGCTACATCGACCTGATCAAGGTCAATTTGCTTGCACGCATCGACCTGTCTTTAACAACTGCTGCTGACTGCTGCTTCGACTTTGTTGATTTCATCATAGTGACTTTGACTAAGAGACTTAAGGAAGCTTTCTGAAGCTTTGAAAAAGTTGACGTTTAGTTGCTCTATGAAGATTGTGTGTATCGGCCTGATTTGGTCCGGAGGCCAGTTTTCTACTTGATGCGTCGGTGCATCTCTTCTTCATTATGTTGGTTGCGTCGATGCATCTCTTCTTCATTCTGCTGGTTGGGTCGATGCATCATACCAAATTTTCTTGAACGTTTGTGGCTGCATCGAGGTATCTAACAGATGCGTCGATGCATTTGTCTGACCTTGCCTCATCATATCAACTACTCCATGCCTTTTGAGATTCTTTCCTTGGATTATTCTGACTCATATTTTCTGCAGGGATAGAGTTAGTGTCAACACCAAGAAAAATATATCATATTGACATCATCACAACATAGAATTCAACATTCTCCCCCTTTTTGATGATGACAATAACTCTAATCAATATAAATGTTTAATTATATGATTATGTAAAAAGATTTATTTTTTAGTTTATTTTTCAATTTATTTTTCAGTGTAGACAGACAGACATAAATGATAGAGAGGAAATAAAAATGTATGAACATAGAAATGTATGGACAGATGGACAACTCTAATTCTAAACCATAACAACAGCACAGCTCCACACTTAACTGAAACTCCCCCTTAAACACATACTCTCTTTTCTCTCTCTCCCACAAACTTTCTCTCCCCCTTTGTTGCTCTCTCTCTTTGTCTCTCCCCCTTTGACATCATCGAAAAGAAAGGACGAAGGTGGGGATAGTGAGGTCAAACCAATTGATCAAGAGGTCCCAGATATAATAAGTTCACGGAATTTTAGAAAGTGTCAATCTCTTAAGGAATTAAGGTAGGTAACTAAAATGAGCGTAGATGTTTAAAAATGATAATCCAGAGAGACACATGATATAGGTTAGAAGATTATCATTGTACAGATGTAAAGAGAATGAGCAAAGTTTTATATGAATGCCTTGAAAATGCTGTCTAATAGCTATACTAATTTATTTTTCAGAGACTTCTTAAGTGAAAAAATTGCCAGCAGTATTGAAGCCAAACCAACACCTTTTACTTTGCAATTAGTCTTAGAAAGACTTCAGTTTGAACACATGCAATATTTTTCTGAATAATTTTCTTTTCCTTTGAACACAATGGGCTAACCTTCACCTTTATGCTTGAGGAGACACATTGGTTAGATGCAGGAATCCCCGGATACTCAGTGTGGTAACCACTTAATGTTTCTCTCTTGGAGAACAGAGTTAGCATTAGATATGTCTTTTTACGTGAGGCACAACACGTCTTAAGTGAAGTGACCCAGTTATTCAACACTCTAAGCCATTGCTCTGTCAGGTTTCCATGGCCCTTTTAATCAGAGTTAACGTGGCACATCATGACACAACTTTACTCCACTTCATTGGTGAAATAGTTGGTTTCTCAGTAAACCAAGTCATTGCTCTGAGAGAATTTTGTTCTTTATGATTTCATGGAGGTGGAAGGTTTGAGGACAATACATATGTAACAGAATTTCATCTGAAGTTGTCTCTCTTTTGATAAAGATTCAAGCTTTTAGAAGTTTTCAGGGCATTATATTTTAACATTGTTCTTTACTCATAAGATATGTAGAATGATATTCTTCAGACCCTTTATCTTAGTCTATACAAGATTATAAAGTTCAAACATTTTTTGCTGAGATTTTAGCTAATCAATCTTAAGACTTAAAGAGAATTCTAAAATACTGGATTCTGTGAACAAACTGTATAGGAATCTAACTGACCACAGTGGACTGACAGACACAGAATCTAATCTGCTCCCCCTCACACTTAGACTTCAAGCATCAAAATGGAATTTAGATAGAGCAAGCAAAGAATCTCCTTCTGACTCAATGACATAATGTGCCTTGGTACTTGGCAGAGAGTTAGGTTCAGAACCATCTCACGCATAGTGCAGGTTTCCAGACATAAAATGCCATTCTCCTAACACCATTTTATATACCAAGACTGAAATGAGCAAATGAGATGAGTCGATCTGATAATTGAGTGCATCGACGCAGAGACAAAGAACAAGGATGCAAGTGGAGAAGATTTAAACAGACATGTTGAGGCATCGGCTTAGTGCATCGAAGCATGCAGCAGCCCCAAGAGCAGTTGATGGAATTCAGAGTTCAAGGGGGTCAGAAAATGCCTAATTCTTTTCTTAATGTAGAAAACTTTTCATTATCCAAGGGCTTAGTGAAAATATCTGTAATTTGATGTGCTGTGCCTACATGGATTAATTCAAAGTTTTCTTTGGAAACTTCATCTCTTATGAAGTGATGTCTGATCTCTATGTGTTTGGTGCGTGAATGCAAGACATGATTTTTTTTGACAAGTTTATAGCACTGGTATTGTCACAGTATATGGGTGTGCAGTCAAGGTCTGCATTGTAGTCCTTGAGCTAGTGCTTAATCCAAATAACTTGTGTACCACAACTCCCTGTAGCTACATATTCAGCTTCTATAGTGGAGAGGGCCACAGAGTGCTACTTCTTGGAGGCCCAAGAGACTAACCACCCACCTAAGAATTGGCAGAAGCCATTAGTGCTTTTCCTATCTAATTTGCAGCCAACATAGTCTGCATCCGTGTATGAAATTAGATCTAAAGTGTGTGTCGCAGGATACCAAAGACCCAAATTGTGTGTGCCTGAGACATATATGAAAATTCTCTTAACAGCACCTAAATGCAATTCAATGGGTCTAGACTGAAATCTAGCACACATACACACACTAAATTGTAGGTCAGGTCTTGAGATAGTTAAATATAAAAGAGAACCAATCATACCTCTGTATAATTTTGCATCCACTTCTTTACATGTCAGATCAGCATCTAATGATGTGTTTGTACCCATTGGAGTGGTTATATGTTTCAACTTGTCCATGCCAAATCTCTTGAGGATCTCCAGGATGTACTTTGTCTGGCTGATGAAGCATTCGTCTTCAAACTACTGAACCTGTAATCCAAGAAAAAATTTCAACTCTCCTACCAGGCTCATTTCAAATTCACTTGACATCAGACCAGCAAATTAATTACATAATTCAGAACATGTTGAACCAAATACAATATCATCTACATATACCTGAACTATGATTAGGTGGTGTGGACGCACTTTTCGACACGCTCATTTGTTTCTTTCTTTAAAGTCGATTTATTCGGTGGGTTTATTCGTTTATTAGGTTTATTAAGTACGTGGGTGTGCCAGTCACAAAGTGATGATTTATTGTGCGCTCGATCTGACTAATCAGATGATTGTGTGGTTCATGTCGGGACCAAAACTCGCCGTGACATAAAGGTCACGGCGTCATTTACATCCCCTCGGAGAGGGGAACACCCTTGTTTAATCATCGGGAATCAGGGCCTCATGGCCAAGAAATTATATCGAGAGAAACAAGCCGATAGTGGTCTCGGATCAGTTGGAAAGCTCGATGTCTAGGGAAGCAAGCATTCGAAACATGTCGGTCACTCAGGAGACCAGTTAATGTTCGGACGAGTGTCCGGCTCGAGAATATTGTAATCATCACGGGAAAACCGGAGCATATGTATGTCGGGGTACGGTAAATTTATTGTTCAGAGGGACGGGAAACATTCAGTTGAATCCCAGTTAGGATGATAGGAAATCAGCGAGTTTATTGGCCCGGTGCGAGATCGAATCAGGACCATTCCGGGGGTGCCTCCCGTGGTCCAAACGAGGCCTACGTGGGCATCGTTAATATTTCCGATGCCGAAGAGCAGCGGGAAAGTGTCCCGAGATTAGATTCCAAAACAAAGACGTATACAGAGATTGCTTGGTATAGGCCTAGGATGTGGGTCAGACAATGACCATGGTTGGGACGAACCCGAGGTCCGAGCGTGACTCACGAAGGTCTTATCGATATTCCCATGCATAGGGTTCGGGGAGGGCGAGAGCTGCCTCGTTCTGTCCAGATTTTGTTGGTCATTCGTGGACCACTTTATGTTCGGACAAAGGTCCGTATTGAAGGTACGACGTAAACGGAAACAAACCCGTACAAATGTATGCTGAGAGATGGCAATCTCGATGAGAAGATGAGATTAGATCCCGGTGGCAAGGGGGGAACTTCATTGAGATATTGGCCCGGAATAAGGTCGAGTGATAACCATGATAGGGAGAAGGTGACTCCCGACGGTGAGGCCTGACCTACGAGGGCATCATCGATATTCCCAGATCCCGAGTCCAAGGGAGACGAAGGCTGTGTCGTTTTATTCATGATTATTGTCATTGTTCATTATCATCATCTGTTTATTATTATTGCCATCTCTTTGTTGACTGTCTTCTATCACCCGTGGATCATGAACTCTTCTTTTATTTATTTTATTATTTTTTGTTATTATTAATTGTTGCACTTTTTATAACTATTATATAAATTTCCCTCTTTTTTTTTTATCATAGTCATATCTTCCTTTCCCTTTTTTTTATTGTGAGGCTGGGGGAGTATGCCGCTAAAAGGGAGGGTTGAACAGTGTACCATTGGAGGAGGGGTAGAGTGTACCGGGTGGAGACCAAAGAGTGTGCCGGGTAGGGCGTAAGTAGGAGGGTGTACCGCTGGGGCATGAGCAGGAGTGTGTACCGGGTAGGAATGAGTGGAGGGGTGTACTGCTGGGGAAGATGGTAGTGTGCCGGGCGGAGGTGCTAACGGGTGCACCGGGTAAGGGCATGGGGAGTGTGCAGGGCACGGTGAAGGCAGAGTGTACCGGATGAGGATGAGTTGAGGGTGTACCGGGTGAAGGGTCAGCCGGGGGTGTACCAGGTGAAGGGTCAGTTGGTGTGTACCAATTGGGGCAAGCCAAGGGAAGCCCAGACTGGAGTGGTTTAAAGGAGCCAAAGCAACTGGGGAAAAGCCCATATAGGTGGAGTAAGGTCTGAAAGAAGAGAGACCGATGCAGGAATGCCTGAGGTCTGTGCGGCTATGGCTGGCTCAAGGGGGAAGGTCTATGCAGGTGGGGAGCTTTCTTTTATTCATGGAATGCAGGTGTAGGGTTTCTTTTATTCATGGAATACATGTGAGGAGTTTCTTTTATTTGATTTTCTTTTATTTATGTAGATCATGTTTGTGGTTATGTTCGACAGTCTGTCGTAATGATGCGAGTGTCCGGTTATTCGGGATCTCCGTGGTTCACTGTTATTTTGCCGAGGCCATTTCATTGGTGTTTATTCTGTTTATTTGTTGTTTCCCTTTGTATTATTACTTTTCTTTTATTATTATTATTAGGTTAATTCTGACAAAAATTCGGCAGCATCTCCTCTTGACTCGGATGGTAAGGGGGGGTGTAAGGGGAACACGCCCACAAGGAGTGGTGACCCAACAACTCGAGGTGTGTGCCAGGGGCAGCAACACCTTTGAGAAAACTTCAGAAAACCCAGAGAAAACAGCGAACGAGACACTAGGCTAAAATGGGCTGAGGGTGCATCGACTGCAAGGGGTCCAGGTGTGCCGGGTAAAGGCAGACCAAGGGTGTGCCGGGTTGGACACGACCGGGGTGTGCCGGGCAAGACACGGCTGGTGTGACGACACGGAGATCCGGATATCGATATACCGATACCAAGAACTGGGGAAGCCACCCAAGAGGCTGATGAGGCCCCTGAAGGGTTAGTACGTTTGCTGAGGAGGCGCACAATGAATTGGAATCACACGCAAGCGCATGTTAATTATGTAGAAAGATAAGGATTTGTGCGGAAGCAAATTTCAAAATATCAGAGTGATAAACAGTAAATACACTAGTCCAGAGTCACAAAGAAAGTCCCAAAAGAACAACTACATGAGGCATACCCCGGTCAAAAGTACCCAAAAAGGACTGTCGAACTATCGCTGGCACTCTACAAGCGATCCCCAAAAACGCGGGAACCACCGGCAACGGGAGGCTGCGGCTGCTCACCTGAAAGAAGGAGTGAGTCACAGCCAGACTCAGTAGGGGTCACGTGGATCCCTACCTCACACTAACAAGCAGGCATGCAAATATAAAGCAATTAGAGCATGCATTTAATGCAGTAAACATGCATTGGCATAAATAACACGAGTGTAGCAAACCTGTAAAGCCTAACTAACAGTCAAAACATCTAACTATATGCCAATACAAGTGTATACATTAGCGTCTGAAGCGAAATCTACCAGTAGAAAGAATCCCAACTACTCCAAGTGACTAGAGACCGCAGAAGTTAGCCACTAGAAAACAAGGACCAGAAGCGTCCACTGACGGCTTACACTGCGTCTCAAGGAACTCGCAAGTCAGGCTGACAACAAGCGAGAGGCGTAACAGTATCGAACCAAGAACTAGTCAGAGTAACACTCGTCAGTGTCAGTCCAGGCCTCCGACCACGTGTGCACACACTGACTCCTGCCTAGAGCCAGGTCTCTAGCTAGTCCCCCCCCTAGGATGCTACGGTAAAGAGCCGGGGGCCCGCGGTGACTAGCTTACAAACCGCTCGACGGGTACGCCCTTCCACATTTGCCAGGCGGAGCGACACTGAAAGTCTCAGGGCTAAGTCTAGTGGTTCCATCACAAAGAAAGTGGAAGTACTCTACCGGGATCTAAAAGTGCGCCATTGTTTATAAAATAACTTAAACATAGCGGTTATGCAACATGAAATGCATTAGAAGATGAACCGACCATCTTTTGGAATGCCAGAGGGTGTGACGGTCTAGCCCAGACCGTTACAGAGTGTGACGGTCTAGGGTAGGTGCGTTACGTCACTGTAACGCGCCTACCGGGGGCCGTCACGCTCACCCGAGACAACTTCCTCACACCCAGGGGACAGCAGTGCGTAACGCACCAGGGGCAGTGCGTTACATGACTGTAACGCACCCCCTTAGGTGCGTTAGAGGCACCCGAGGCTAAGCCACTGAAACATAGAAGCACATGGTGTGGCGGTCCAGGGTAGGGGCGTTACACTGATGTAACGCACCATCCGAGGCCGTTACACCCACCCGAGGGAGAAACTACACACGGGTATCAGGGAAATGTAACGCACCTCGGCTGGTGCGTTACAACGCCCTAACGGTCCCATCTAGGTCCGTTAGGTGGACCCTCCACCCAGCTACCCAGAAGCTGTGACGCACCCTGCGGGGCCGTCACACTCACGTAACGCACCGGGTCGGGTGCGTTACAAGTGTGACGGATGCTGGGATGACCGTCACACGAGCTGGGTTACGAGTATGTCCGTATTGAAACCGGAACTAGGCCTGGCAATTATCCGTTTAAAATTCGAACCGAATTCGAATTCGTATTTGTTTAATCGGATAATTATCCGAATAAAATATCCGACGGATAATTTAATCGGATATCGGATATCCGATTATTAATCGGATACGAATTCGGATGTTGAGATATCCGTGTCAGATATTATCCGACCGAATATAAATATGAGTTTTTTTTGATATTATGTCTGAATCTTATAATTTTATTTTTAATAAAAAAATGTGAGAAAATCACTATGAGACATTGGGAAATGACGATTGCGGAGGATTGCAGTGATTGCACTATCGCTCTGCTGCATGTTTGAGATGGAATTTAGGATGGTAATAAATGGTCATTCTATCCGAGTAGGAGACGAAGAGTCTGGGTCTCTCGGTAGTGGGTAGTGGGTAGGAGACGAAGAGTCTCTGGAATCTCCTCCTATCTCCGTGTCTACTGTCTCCTATGCTTCACAGACAATTCACACTTCATGCATTCACATTTCACAATTCACAGTTTCACTCCTCACATCCTCTGATCCTTGCTCAATGTGCTCATGGTATCACACGGCAAACAGGCAAAGCATCGTCTGAGCCCTGCTCACACTCACGGTATCACATGGCAAACGAAGCGGCCACAATAGCAGCATTTGGCAAAGGCGACCCCGACGACCGGCGTGTGCGACGGCGACCGGTGGGTGGTCCAACGGCCTCCTTCCACTCGAGCGGCCTCCCTCACCACCTTCACCGGCGACGGTGGGTGGTCCACGTCGTTTCACCAGCCGTTCCTGTGCTACTCTGCTCGTCGTTTCGTCGACATCCCTCACCTCCATCGGCGGTGGCGGGTGGTCCACGTCGTTCCGCTGCTTGTCATTTCACCAGCCGTAGCCGCGTGGAGCCCCTGAGGCTTGAGCCACCCTCTGCCAGCATCTCCTGAGCCACCCCGTCCTCCACGTCGACGTCATGTCCTCCAACCGGTGTTGCTCTCCACCAGTCCACCGTCAACTCTGCCTCAACCATGCACCTCCGGTCACCCCATCCCCTCTGGCACGTACAAGTAAATCTGAAGTCTGAACATAGATATAAGCATCAGGAGTTTGTTAAATTGATGCTCATGTGACGATTTTTAGATGAGCCCAACTGGCATCCAAGCTGAAAATATATTTGTTTGGTTTCACACAGCTAGAATAGGACTGAAGTTGGCCGAAGTAGAAAAAATGGAATAGGAGAAGGGGTAGGGAAGATGGCTATCTTCCTCATCAATTTGCTCTCGTCCATGCCCAACTAATATGTGCAAAACTGTGGAACCATCCACTTTTCAAAAAAAAACATGTGCAAAACATAGGGGAGGAAGACCATAATTCTGCTCATAGGCCGACATCCTTGTTGCATCCCAGCTTAGATTGTGTTCGTGGGGGTTCACACAGCTAACATAGAACTGAACTTGGCCTGAATCTGCACAAGATTGAGGGGAGGACTATCTTCAACTTGTTTCGTTCATTGCTTCCCAACTATGTGCAACATGTAGTTGAGGACTAAAGATTCCACATATACATTGTCTTGGCTGGAGAATAAAGATGCTCTTCTTGCTCTGCCACCCATATAAATGCTTAGCATCAGGATTGGGAGATGCAACTGCCCACACAGTGGCTGACTGGCTGTATCTCCACATGGATCAGATAGAAGGTGGAGAGCTTGAAATCCTCACTGATGGTAAAGAACAAGCATAAAAAATGTCAATCAAGTGAGAGAAGGTCAGAATTGTGGAGGCTGTCCGCAATTGATCAAGTGCCCAGAGTTCAAATTTCAAAGTTGAAAGTCAATCTATCTTAAACAGAGGCTGACGTGCTGTATAGCAGAAGTCCACTTTGCTGAGTTGAAATTGGACTTGGAACCATAGAATTTAAGATCAAGATACACTTTGAAATAGCCTACCTGAAGACTTGTTTGAAATTTGTGTTCAAGATTTTGTGAATTGGAAACATCTTACTAATCCCGCAATGTTTGAATACAGGTCAGGATGGTTGATATTGGTGGTCTTATTTCTAATTTGGACCAAGTGAACAATGATATTGGGACAATGTTTTGTGCATTCTTCAATGTCCTTTTCCGTTCTTTTGTGGATTTCATTATGGCTGGTTAGATGTATGTCTAACATTGGAATTTTCATACATTTTAAAAATATAGCTGGCTTTGCAATTGAAAATCTGATAAAAAATACCTGTTCATATGTTTGTTGTGCCCCATTCATTTTAAGGTCTTGAACCAGGTTACCAGATTCCTTATTGTATCTGTCCTGGTTGATTCTGCTTCTGTTTCAATGTTGGAAGGGGATCTTGTCTTCATCCATCAATGTTCGATGCATACATTTAACAAGAAAACATGAGTGTTTTATGTTTGATTATTTTTTTAATCTTTTATGTTGACATTGTCATATAAATATAATCTACCTATTAGTTTTATGTTTGATTATTTTTTTTCTTTTATGATGACAATATTTTGATGTATTTTTTTGATTGTTTGCATTTTACATAAGTTTAAGTGTTGCCTATGGAGTGTACAAGACTTATTATTGTTCCTCTCTTAGAATTTAAAAAGAAAAATTTGATCTTGTTAAAAACATGGTTTCAATGTTTGGTTAGTTGTGATGATTTGATATGTTTAAAAATATATTTAAGTTAGTGCTAGTTGGTTTAAAAATCATTGTGATGGTTTGGATTTATAATATAGTTGTGGCTTAAATTTTTTGAAGACTATTGAAAATTATGCTTGTTTATTTTCTCATAATTTGGCACACCAATATATTTGAGAAGAATTCTATAATTGTTAAACATAAGATTCTTTATTTTTATGATGTTTCTTTAAAAATAATTATTTAGGTGTATCTTTCTTTTCATTATCACTTTAGGTTGGCTCAGATTTTTCAGTTAATAATCATATTTTATATTTATTATATTTTTAATTCAGTATATATATTTATATATTTACAAACTAAAAAACTATAAACATATAACATATTTTTATACCTAATCGGATAGTCGGATATATTCGAATCCGGATGGTATTCAACTATTCGATTACACCTAATCGGATAGTCGGATATATCCGAATCCGGATAGTATCCGTCGAATTCGAATTCAGATAGTGACAAAAAATACATCCTAATAGACTGTGTCGGATTCGAATATCCGACCGATTATAATCGGATACGAATTCGAATATCAGACTATCCGCTCCGTATCCGCTCCGTTTACAGGTCTAACCGGAACATCTCCCGATCGACCAAAATCGACGGGGCTCGCGCTAACAACCTGTTCCCTGCTCATGCACACATCCATAGCAACAATTGAACACTAGAAAACATAAAAACAAAGCCCAAGGAGTGATTTTTCATGAATTTGAGCTAAATCACACTAACATGGAGATTTCATCGGAAATGGAGAAAACGGCCGTGCATGGCGGTGCAAACGGTGTCCAGACGATCCTAGTCAGGTAAGGATTCCATCCCCCTACCTTGTTCAAGCCGAAAGTGGACGACCGGCCGTATGCAAGGATGAAACCTTCACGCTCCTCCTCGCCCCGTACCATCTCCTCGGGCCACGATCTGTGCGGAGCTGGGCGTCAACGCGCTCCACTCGTCGCCACGAGTCCAACGGCGCCCTCTACGCCGCGATCCGTCGCCGTCTCGCCCGCTTGCCCGGGGGAGAGAGAGAGAGATCGTGAGGAAGAGGGGGAGAGGAAATGGGGAGAGAGAGATCGAGAGGGTGGAGAGGGGGAGGTGAGGTGGAGACGTGGGGAGGGGAGAAAAAATGGGGTGAGATATATTTTTTTTTGAAAAAAAACCACCTTTTGCAAAAAGACCCCCAAATCTTCAATATTATGAAAATGCCCTATAAAATCCATAAACAGATAACTCAATCTGAATAAATACCAGAAAATGGCATAAAAATCCGGAAAAATGGCTGAAGTTCGCGGAATAAATCCTAAACCCGAACCATCAAAGATCCGTTAAGACACGGGCCTTACAGTCCCTCCCTCCTAATAAAAATTTTGACCCCGAAATTCAATAAGGAGAACAAAGAGGAAACTACAAAGGAATCATACCTCAAGCGAACAAGAAAGGGAAAAGCTGTCTCATCTCATCTTCACGTTCCCAAGTAGCTTCGTTGCCCGAGTGACGTTGCCAGATGACCTTAACCAGCGGAATCACTTTAGTTCTCAACCGTTGCTCATGACGGTCTTCAATTCTGATGGGATACTCTGGTGTAGACAGGTCAGCAGTCACTTCTGGCCAAACAACATCATCGAGGACATGAGATGGATCAGAGACATATTTCCTTAACTGGGAGACGTGGAACACATCATGAATAGCTTGTATTGCCGCTGGTAGGTGAAGCTGATAAGCCACCTGGCCCACACACTCCACAATAGGGAACATACCAATATACAGCAGACTGAACTTCCCACGCTTCCCAAATCTGGAAACTCCCTTCATCGGAGATACTTTAACAAACACCATATCTCCAGGTTCAAACTGCAGTGGTCGCCTACGCTGATCCGCGTAGCTCTTCTATCGACTCTGAGCTGTCAACATTTTCTGCCTGATCAGACGGACCACATCAGCACACTGTTGCACCATGTCAGGTCTTGTCAAAATCCGATCACCGGCATCAAACCAGTTCAAAGGGGTACGACAAGCACGACCATATAGTGCTTCATAAGGTGCCATGCTGATATTGGAGTGAAAACTATTATTATAAGCAAACTCCATAAGTGGTAAATGCTGACCCCACGAACCCTACCACTCAAGGCAACATGATCTCAGCATATCTTCAAGAGTCTGAATCGTCCTTTCAGATTGACCATCAGACTGCAGATGATAAGCTGAAGAAAAAGCCAACTCAGTGCCCAAGGCCTTCTGGAAACTGCGCCAGAAGTCGGTGTTGAAACGTGGGTCACGATCTGACACAAGTGAGACTGGAACACCATGCAGTGGCACGATCTTTTCAATGTACAGGTCGGCCAATCTCTGCACACTCCAAGTAACTTTAATCAGCAAGAGTCTAGCTGTCTTAGTCAATCTATCAACTAACAGCCAGATTCCATCAAAGCCCTGCGAAGTCCGAGGTAAACCCACCACAAAATTTGTAGTGACGTGATCCCACTTCCATTGCCTTACTTCCAACGACTGAAGCAATCCACCTGGCTTTTGGTGTTCGGCTTTCACCTGTTGACAAGTTAAGCACTTGGAAACAAACACAACCACATCTCGCTTCATGTCTGGCCACCAGAACTGCCTTTTTAGATTCTGATACATCTTGGTAGTGCCGGGGTGAATAGCAAAACGGGATCCGTGAGCCTCGCTCAGAATTGCATTTCTCAACTCTTCAATAGCTGGAACATATAACCGGCCACGAAAACTGACAACCAGCTCATCATCAAATTCAATGTCATGCATCGATATGACGTGGGTCAAATCAAAATCAGCCTGTTGGGCCTCTCCAATCTGCTGATACAGAGTTGAAGACATGGCCAAACTAGCACACACAGCTGCCACTAGATCAGTAGGAATGTCCACGCTAACCGCCTCACTAGGAAGCTGTTCCCATAATTTCCATTCTTGAAGCAATAGCTGACAGACTTGCACTTTCCTGCTCAGAGCATCAGCCACAACATTCATTTTACCTGGCTGATAGGAGAGTGTAAAGTCATAGTCCTTCATATACTCCATTCATCGGCGCTGTCTGAGATTGAGGTCCTTTTGAGAGAACACATACTGCAAACTCTGGTGATCTGTAAAGATCTCAAACTTTTCACCATACAAATAGTGCCTCTAGATTTTCAAAGCAAAGATCACTGCAGTAAGTTCTAAATCATGAGTCGGATAGTTCTCCTCATGCTGTTTCAACTGTCAGGATGCATAAGTAATAACTTTACCATGTTGCATCAACACTGCCCCAAGGCCAACCCGAGAAGCATCTGTGCAGATCACAAATCCACCCGAGCCAGAAGGTAACACAAGCACTGGAGAAGAAGTGAGTAGCCTTTTCAATTCATTAAAGCTCTGCTCACACTGATCTGAC
This sequence comes from Amorphophallus konjac, assembly GCA_022559845.1. Classification (NCBI taxonomy): domain Eukaryota; kingdom Viridiplantae; phylum Streptophyta; class Magnoliopsida; order Alismatales; family Araceae; genus Amorphophallus; species Amorphophallus konjac. The sequence continues at coordinate 34,022,874 of CM040118.1, forward strand.
CATACAAAAGGAACATCTTTACGGGTCAGTTTAGTCATTGGTGCTGCAATCTTCGCAAAGTCTTGAATGAACCTGCGGTAATAACCTGCGAGACCCAGAAAACTTCTAATCTCTGTCACTGTCCTCGGTCTCTGCCATTGAAGAATAGCCTCAATCTTATCCGGATCCATTGCGACTCCATCACCAAAAATCACGTGGCCTAGAAAATGAATTTCCCGAAGTTAGAACTCACACTTACTGAATTTAGCAAAGAGCTCATGGTCTCGTAGAGTCTGCAACACGATCCTCAAATGCTGTGTATGTTCTTCCTCAGAAGCCGAATAGACAAGAATATCATCGACAAAGATCACAACAAATTGGTCCAAATATGGCCGAAACACACGCTGCATTAAGTCCATAAAAGTTACAGGAGCATTGGTCAACCCAAAAGGCATAACCAAAAACTTGAAATGACCATACCGCGTGCTGAAAGCAGTCTTTTCAACATCAGATTCCCCGATTCTCAACTGGTAGTAACCAGAACGGAGATCAATCCGAGAAAAGACAGAGGCAGACTGTAACTGATCAAACAAATCATCGATCCTGGGCAAAGGATACTTGTTTTTGATAGTCACCTGATTCAACTGCCTGTAGTCAATACACAACCTCAGGCTCCCATCTTTCTTCTTCACAAATAGAACAGGAGCACCCCAAGGAGAAAAATTGGGTCGGATATAACCCTTATCTAGCAACTCAAGCAACTGCGCCCGCAGTTCTTTCAATTCAGCTGGGGCCATCCGATACGATGCCTTGGCCAAGGGTTCCGTACCCGGAATCAGATCAATTAACATTTCAATCTCTCGCTGTGGAGGTAAGCCTGGTAACTCGTCAGGGAACACATCCGGGAACTCACACACAACAGGAATACCACTGACATCCTGCTGAGGTGACTGAACAGCAACCACTGAAGCTAAGAACCCCTGACAACCTGCTGATAAGTGTGCATTTGTATGAGTTAATTCATGATATACACACGTTTTATGAGCTTTAATGTTAATAATTATACACTTATCACACATAATATCGATTTCTGATCAAAATGCTTAGTTTGATGAAATTATTATAATTTGATCAATAAATATGTTATTTTACAGGCACTCGACAAGAACTCCACAAGTCTGCGTAAAAATGAGCCAAAGCCCATGCCGACCAAGCTCAACCTTAATTCAAAAGAAAAAGAAAAAAATAAAACTATAAATAGATATATACTCGTATATATTCTATGTTATATATAGATATATCTATATCTATCTATTTATATATCATACTACTATATATATATATCTATAATTCAAATAATTCAAATAAAGAAAATAAAAATATAAAATATAAAAACAATATATATATATTATGATATATATATATATTATGATATATATTCATTCATATATATACATATATATATATTATATAATATATAATATATAGAGAGAGATATCATATAATATATTCATAATATATATATATTCATATATATTCTTAATATCTATATATAGAATATATATATATATATATATATATATATATATATATATATATATATATATATATATATATATATATATATATATATATATAAAAAACATATCTGTATACAACATATCCATATAGATATATAATATCACTGTTATACTATATAGCATATAGATATAGTATATATATCTATATAACATATCTGTTACGTTGCTTACTATCTACACACACCTACAACATATATACACTATATAGTATATAGATATGATTCATATGCTTCAAACATCATGTGTCATGGGCCCTTCATGCCTTCACGATGGGCTCCACAACATAAGTCGGCAGAAGCTTGCATGCAACCAACAAAAGCATATACAGAAGCTTCACAGACAACACAAAGGCCAAAAAGCATCCATGGGGTCTTCATGTGAGTAGGCCAGCGACCTTCTTCTAGCTGGCGGGGTCCACGGGCTGAAGGTGCTGGTGGGTTCAAAATGGTCAAGGACAGCAAGACTTTTTCACGTGCAGTGGCTACATGTCGGCCAAGGCTGCTTCACGCTGGCGCACTTGTTTTCACACGTTCATGCTGCTGGGGGGTTTCACACAAAGAGCAGAGTGCAGAGAGCAGAGAACAAAGAGAACATGCCTATGTTCAAAGGCCTATAAAAGGAGTTGAGATGTGGTTTAAAAGAGGAGAAGCTTTGTAATACATTTTTGAGTTCTATTGTTGTCATTTATTTTTGTGAAAGCTTGTGAGAAATTTGTGAGAGTTAATTTGGTGTTATCGAAGAAGCAAGGAGAGAGAGAGGGGCAGGAGGCCCCTTCAAGTTTCAATTTCATTCACTGTTACTGTATATTTTTGAGTATTTTAGTCTTACTTAGTCATTTACATGCTTTTATAATCTTCATTTAAATTTATTATCTTCTTCAAAGTTATTCACATTTAAGTTCTCTACATTTTCTCTTTCTATCATTTCCTCTAATTCCTCTTCATTTTTAAGTTATTACATATTTTTCTAAGTTCTATCATGGCACATTACTATTCATCCGAGTTGATACCTTATTTTGTTCCTCCATTTTGAAGCTCTTCCAATCCTCTTTTATTTCTGAGTTCTTCATGAAGGTTGTTCCTCTCTTGTAAATCTAGATTTTCTTCTTCTACCACGCCCTCTAATTCTTCTTCATTTTTAAGTTCTTTTTATTTTCTCACGGTTCTATCTTTTACGAGTTTACTGTTCATCCGCGCCGATAGATGTCAGTGTTTCATGTTTTTCACTATCTTCCTCTCATTTTCCGTCTCTGAACTCTTCATTAAACTTTTTCCTAACCCTCCTATCTTCAACTTTATCTTCTGTCACTTCTTCTAATTTTATCTAGTTTTAAAGTTATTTCTCTTCCTAACTCACCCTATTTTTAATATAATTTTTCATGTGTTCTTCTATCCATTCCACCCCTTCTAAATTACATCCAAATCTCCCTAAGGCGGTTTCAATTCAATTTTCATGATTTTTAAATCTTAGAAACTCGAGGTTTTCAACTTTCAAATCTACTTCTCCTTGTGGATTTGACTCGGTCTCATCACTTAACTATTCTGTTTATTTAATTTGTGGGCCGGATATTTTAATTTGGTAGCATGGCGTATTAACGACGTGCGTTTCTAGCGTATCACCTACATCAAGCAATCTACGGGCTCGAATAGCAGAAATAATCAAGCGAGAGGAACGGGACCGAATACCTTGAAAATAGAATGCTGGTTTCCCAGGCGACTGAAAGTAGACTTTCTTGGATCTGCAGTCAACCACGGCTCCATATTGTTCCAACCAATCCATGCCCAAAATAACATCATACTCTGACAACTGCAAAGCATATAGTCTCGCTGGCAACCGACGGTCACTGATTACAACAGGAGACTCCTCGAGACACAACAGGGTGAACATAAAATCTCCAGATGGCAACTCAACCAACAAATCACAAGTGACCTCAGTGGTGGGCTCCTCAATACATGCAAGAAAATCCTCAGAAATAAAGGAGTGAGAAGCACCCGAATCAAATAATACGCGAGCTGCCTGACCATAAAGCATGATCGTACCTTCCACCAGGTGAGATGCAACAGCCTCCGCACGAGTGATGTGAGAAATCTTCCCTTTTTGTTTCCTGGCTGCTGCAGAAGATTGTTGGGAAGACACCGAGGCTTGAGGATAGAACTGCGGAGGTAGAGGTGGCTGAGGGAGTCTGAATTGAGACTGCTGAGGTTGAACAGATTGAGAGAACTGCACTGGCATCGCCTTCATTGGATAGTCTCGAACAATGTGACCCGGCTGGTCACAACGAAAACAAACCACCAGCAACGAGCATGGCTTGCCCGGGTGGTTACCGCCACACCTCCAGCACCGCTTAGGCTGACTGGGCGAGGAACCCTGGCGCTGAGGAAAAGAAGGAGCAGAAGGTTGAACAACACCAGGAGACGCATGCTGATCAAATTTCTTCTTGGACTTCTTGAAATTGAACTTCTTGCCCTTGGATTTGGAAAAAGAAGCACCACCAGCAGCAGGAAACATAGGGGAAGCTCCTGGAACAGTCGGCTGGTACGTCGGCTGAAACTGCACCGCCTGCTAAACTATCCCAGTCTGAGAAAGCCCCGGAGTCCTTGCCAATTCCAATTCTAGAGCAACAGCTGCCTGGTATGTCGCATCCAAGTCGGTTACCAGAGTTGCAAACAATGGCAGGCTCAACTCCGCTTTCAGCCCTCGCAGAAATTGCTGAGTCTTCATCGCTTCATCAGCAAAGATGTGGGGCGCATACCGGCCCAATTCAAAGAACTTCTCTCAGTACTGCAGCACGGTCAGGTCACCTTGCGTCAGCTCCAGAAATTGGTACATCTTAGCAAGCTTAAGACATGCCGGAGTATAGGCATGCTCAAAAGCAGCAACAAACTCCGCCCACGTGATTTGCCGGAGCGGACGGGAATGGAAAGCAATCTCCCACTCCGTAGTCCACCAAGTGCGCGCGGTACCTTACAGCTGATAGGTCGCCAGCATGACCCTTTCATCCTCCGCGCACTCCATCGACTGGAACGCGCTCATGGTGGCATCAAGCCACGCTCTTGCTGCCTCCGGGTCTGATTGACCCTCAAAAATAGGCAGGTGGAAAAGCAAGAATTTCTTCAACGCTCTACCACGACCACCAGGTAAAACATCACGTGGGGCAGGACTTACAGGAGCCGGTGCAGCTGGGGCAGAAGAGGTACCACTCTCCTCCCGAGGTGCCCGAGCTCTCCGCCAACCACGAGGCAACATCTAGAACCTGAGGAAACACAGAATAATAGGAAATCCATCAATAATCGTAAGAAACAATTTAAGCTAGCAACATATGACACAATGAACTTGCTCTGGACCAGCACCGATTTCAATTCCTTGTACGAGTCCTCAAAACCGCTCTGATACCAACAGTGACGACCCGGAGATCCGGATACCGATATACCGGTACCAAGAACTGGGGAAGTCACCCAAGAGGCTGATGAGGCCCCTGAAGGGTTAGTACGTTTGCTGAGGAGGTGCACAATGAATTGGAATCACACGCAAGCGCATGTTAATTATGTGGAAAGATAAGGATTTGTGCGGAAGCAAATTTCAAAATATCAGAGTGATAAACAGTAAATACACTAGTCCAGAGTCACAAAGAAAGTCCTAAAAGAACAACTACACGGGGCATACCCCGGTCAAAAGTATCCAAAAAGGACTGTCGAACTATCGCTGGCACTCTACAAGCGATCCCCAAAAACGCGGGAACCACCGGCAACGGGAGGCTGCGGCTGCTCACATGAAAGAAGAAGGAGTGAGTCACAGCCAGACTCAGTAGGGGTCACGTGGATCTCTACCTCACACTAACAAGCAGGCATGCAAATATAAAGTAATTAGAGCATGCATTTAATGCAGTAAACATGCATTGGCATAAATAACACGAGTGTAGCAAAGCTGTAAAGCCTAACTAACAGTCAAAACAACTAACTATATGCCAATACAAGTGTATACATTAGCGTCTGAAGCTAAATCTACCAGTAGAAAGAATCTCAACTACTCCAAGTGACTAGAGACCGCAGAAGTTACCCACTAGAAAACAAGGACCAGAAGCGTCCACTGATGGCTTACACTGCGTCTCAAAGAACTCGCAAGTCAGGCTGACAACAAGCGAGAGGCGTAACAGTATCAAACCAAGAACTAGTCAGAGTAACACTCGTCAGTGTCAGTCCAGGCCTCCGACCACGTGTGCACACACTGACTCCTGCCTAGAGCCAGGTCTCTAGCTAGTCCCCCCCGCCCCCCGTAGGATGCCACGGTAAAGAGCCGGGGCCCGCGGTGACTAGCTTACAAACCGCTCGACGGGTACGCCCTTCCACCTTTGCCAGGCAGAGCGACACTGAAAGTCTCAGGGCTAAGTCTAGTGGTTCCATCACAAGGAAAGTGGAAGTACTCTACCGGGATCTAAAAGTGCGCCATTGTTTATAAAATAACTTAAACATAGCGGTTATGCAACATGAAATGCATTAGAAGATGAACCGACCATCTTTTGGAATGCCAGAGGGTGTGACGGTCTAGCCCAGACCGTTACAGAGTGTGACGGTCTAGGGTAGGTGCGTTACGTCACTGTAACGCGCCTACCGGGGGCCGTCACGCTCACCCGAGACAACTTCCCCACACCCAGGGGACAGCAGTGCGTAACGCACCAGGGGCAGTGCGTTACATGACTGTAACGCACCCCCTTAGGTGCGTTAGAGGCACCCTAGGCTAAGCCACTGAAACACAGAAGCACATGGTGTGGCGGTCCAGGGTAGGGGCGTTACACTGATGTAACGCACCATCCGAGGCCGTTACACCCACCAGAGGGAGAAACTACACACAGATATCAGGGAAATGTAACGCACCTAGGCTGGTGCGTTACAACGCCCTAACGGTCCCATCTAGGTCCGTTAGGTGGACCCTCCACCCAGCCACCCAGAAGCTGTGACGCACCCGAGCGGGGCCGTCACACTCACGTAACGCACCGGGTCGGGAGCGTTACGCGTGTGACGGTCGCTGGGATGACCGTCACACGAGCTGGGTTGCGAGTATGTCCGTATTGAAACCGGAACATCCCCCGATCGACCGAAATAGACGGGGCTCGCGCTAACAACCTGTTCCCTGCTCATGCACACATCCATAGCAACAATTGAACACTAGGAAACATAAAAACAAAGCCCAAGGAGTGATTTTTCATGAATTTAAGCTAAATCACACTAACACGGGGATTTCATCGGAAATAGAGAAAACGGCCGTGCATGGCGGTGCAAACGGTGTCCAGATGATCCTAGTCAGGTAAGGATTCCATCCCCCTACCTCATTCAAGGCGAAAGTGGACGACCGGCCGCATGCAAGGGCGAAACCTTCACGCTCCTCCTCGCCCCGTCCCGTCTCCTCGGGCCACGATCCGTGTCGAGGTGGGCGTCAACGTGCTCCACTCGTCGCCACGAGTCCAACGGCGCCCTCCACACCGCGATCCGTCGCCGTCTCGCCCGCTTGCCCAGGGAGAGAGAGAGAGATCATGAGGAAGAGGGGGAGAGGAAATGGGGAGAGAGAGATCGAGAGGGTGGAGAGGGGGTGGTGAGGTGGAGACGTGGGGAGGGGAGAAAAAATGGGGTGAGATATATATTTTTTTTGAAAAAAAACCACCTTTTGCAAAAAGACCCCTAAATCTTTAATATTATGAAAATGCCCAATAAAATCCATAACAGATAACTCAATCTGAATAAATACCATAAATGGCCTAAAAATATGGAAAAATGGCCGAAGTTCGTGGAGTTAATCCTAAACCCGAACCATCAAAGATCCGTTAAGACACGGGCCTTACAGCTGGAGTGTGTCGGGTGAGGCACGGCTGGAGGGTGTCGGGTGAGGCACGGCTGGAGGGTGTGCTGGGTGGCCAAGGCGTTGGCCAGAGGGTGCACCGGACTGAGGGCTGTGTCGGGTGAAAGATGCAACTAATGCACCGATCCTGAGTGCCTGGGAGTGAACTGAGGGTGCAGCCCTTAAGAGCAGTGGGTGGAAAACCCCAAAGGGGAGCGAAACACGGAGGAATGCAAACACGGAAGAAACACTTTTGGAAAGACACCAAAAATATTTGCAAGCCTTCTGTTTCTATTCTCACAAGAGGAATACCCCAAGGGGGGGGCGCTAATACATCGCAACGACAAGAAAAAAAGGATGAAGGAAAAGAAAGAAGAAAAGGAAATACAGTGGGGAGGGGAATGGAGCATCAGCTCTACCCCTCCCAGACCTCACTGCCTCTCTTCACTTACTCTTTTCCTTCCCTTCTTCTCTTCTCTCTCTTCTCTTTGCGTAGACGGCGGTGGCAGAGCGGCATGCACCCTTTCTCTTCCTCTCTTCTGTTCTTCTTCTTCTTCTCTTCTCTTTTTTTTTCTCTTCTGTGTTCTACCCTTTTTTTCTTTCATGCACGTTTCTCTGTCTCTCCCTTTTTCTTCGCCGTGAAAGGGTACATGTATACCCGGTGGCGTTGACATCCGTTGACGATGGTGGTTAATGGGGGATTGACCTCGGTCTTATCTTTTGGCAGGGAGTGCCTGCGTGTCTGGACGAGGTTTCGACAGCTGAACAAACCCTAGCTGGCTTGAGGTGACTGTGTTGCACGCCAAGGGTGGGGGCTGTGACCGCTGGAGGGGTTGCCGCTGAAGGACGCTGCATCGGGTGCGGAGGAGACAACACTGCACCGGGCAGAGCGTTTAGCAAGGTGTGCCACTGGATGGGCTGGGAAGTGTGTCGCTGGGGGCTCGAAGAGTGTGCCGCTGGAGGCTGAAAAGTTTGCCGCTGGAGGGGCCGTTGGAGTGTGCTGCTGGAGGCACCAGAGTAGTGTGCCGCTGGGAGGCATCCCAAAGTGTGCCGCTGGAGGGCTTTTGAGGGTGTGCCGCTAGAGGCCTTGGTAGTGTGCCGTTGGGGGCTTCTGATGGGTATGCCACTAGGAGCACTAGATAGCGTGCCATTGAAGGCTTTAACGCGCATGCCGTAAGAGGCACTTCAGGGTGTGCCGCTGGGGCACAAGTTAGTGTGCCGTCGGAGAGGCACCAGGGGTGTGCCGTTGAAGGGCACTTGAAGGTGTGCCGTTGAAGGGCACGTTGAGGGGTGCTTCCTTCTCTTCTTTTCTTCTTTTCATCTTCTCTTCTCTTTTCTCTTCTTCTTTATTCCCCTGCACGTAAACATGGGGTGAGAATTTTTAGTGTCCACAAATGCCCTCCAGCCGCAGACGGCGCGAGAGAGGGACGAGAGAGCGGGACCTGCGGGTGCAGACCGACCGAGAGATTTGTCAACATGATGAGGAGAGCGGGGCTGCAAGAGCCGGAGGATGTTGGGAGGCGGCTACAGAAGTCGAAGTTGTTGGAAAGCGAGCCACGTGGGCAGAGAGAAGGGTTTATTCCTTTAAAAGGTCTGGACGGCGGGTCCAAATTAAAAGGAGTATTCGTCACTCGAGGGGACGGAGAGAAGAGTTTATTGATTCAAAAGGGATATTCATCACCCCAGGGGATGGAGAGAAGAGTTTGTTGATTCAATGACCTGGACGGAAGGTCCAAATCGAAAGGGGTATCCGTCACCCGAGGGGATGGAGAGAAGAGTTTGTTGATTAAATGACCTGGACGGAAGGTCCAAATCGAAAGGGGTATCCGTCACCCGAAGGGATGGAGAGAAGAGTTTGTTGATTAAATGACCTGGACGGAAGGTCCAAATCAAAAGGGGTATTCGTCACCCGAGGGGACGGAGAGAAGAGTTTGTTGATGTAATGACCGGGACGGAAGGTCCGAGTCAAAAGGGGCATTCGTCGCCCGAGGGGATGGAGAGAGAAGTACGTTGATTCAATGACCTGGACGGCGGGTCCAAGTCAAAGGGGTATTCGTCATCCGAGGGGACGGAGAGAAGAGTTTGTTGAATCAAAAGGGATATTCGTCACCCGAGGGGATGGAGAGGAGAGTTTGTTGATTCAAAAGGGATATTCATTGCCCAGAGGGACGGAGAGAAGGGTTTGTTGATTCAATGACCGGGACGGAAGGTCCGAGTCAAAAGGGGCATTCGCCGCCCGAGGGGACTGAGAGAGAAGAGTTTGTTGATTCAGTGAGTTGGACAGAGGGTCCAAATCAAAAGGGGGTGTTCGTCACCCGAAGGGACAGAGAGAAGAATTTGTTGATTCGAAAGGGATATTCGTCACCTGAAGAGACGAAGAGAAGAGTTTGTTGATTAAATGACCAGGACGGAAGGTGCGAGTCAAAAGGGGCATTCGTCGCCCGAGGGGACGGAGAGAGAAGAGTTTCTTGATTCAGTGACTTGGACGGAGGGTCCAAATCGAAAGGGGTATTCGTCACCCGAGGGGACAGAGAGAAGAGTTTTTTGATTCAATGACCTGGACGGAAGGTCCAAGCTAGAAGGGGTATTCATCACCCGAAGGGACGGAGAGAATAGTTTGTTGGTTCAATGACCTGGACGGAAGGTCCAAATCAAAAGGGGTATTCGTCACCCGAAGGGACGAGGAGAGAGACTTGTTCATTCAATGATCTAGACGGAAGTTCCAAACCAAATGGATCATTCGTGACCCCGGAGGGACGGAGATGAGAGTTTGTTGAATCAAAAAGGGTATTCGTCACCCGAGGGGACGGAGAGAAGAGTTTGTTGATTCAATGACCTGGACGAAAGGTCCAAGCCAAAAGGGGTATTCGTGACCCGAGGGGACGGAGGGAAGAGTTTATTGATTCAAAGGGATATTCGTCACTCGAGGGGATGGAGAGAGAAGAGTTTGTTGATTCCATGACCTGGACGGAGGGTCCAAATCAAAAGGGGTATTCGTCGCCCGAGGGGATGGAGAGAGAGTTTGTTGATTCCATGACCTGGACGGAGGGTCCAAATCAAAAGGGTATTCGTCGCCCGAGGGGACGGAGAGAGAGTTTGTTGATTCCATGACCTGGACAGAGGGTCCAAATCAAAAGGGTTCGTCACCCGAAGGGACGGAGAGAAGAGTTTGTTGGTTCAATGACCTGGACGGAGGGTCCAAATCAAAAGGGATATTCGTCACCCGATGGGACAGAGAGAGAGAGTTTGTTGAATCAAAAAGGGTATTCGTCACCCGAGGGGACGGAGAGAAGAGTTTGTTGAATCAAAAAGGGTATTCGTCACCCGAGAGGACGGAGAGAAGAGTTTGTTGATTCAATGACCTGGACAGAAGGTCCAAGCCAAAAGGGGTATTCGTCGCCCGAGGGGACAGAGAGAAGAGTTTGTTGATTCCATGACCTGGACGAAGGGTCCAAATCAAAAGGGGTATTCGTCACCCAAAGGGACGGAGAGAAGAGTTTGTTGGTTCAGTGACCTGGACGGAGGGTCCAAATCAAAAGGGGTATTCGTCACCCGAAGGGACAGACATAGAGTTTGTTGATTCCATGGTCTGGACGGAGGGTCCAAATCAAAAGGGGTATTCATCACCCGAAGGGACGGAGAGAAGAGTTTGTTGATTCAGTGACCCGGACGGAAGGTCCAAGCCAAAAAGGGCATTCGTCACCCGGAGAGATGGAGAGAAGAGTTTGTTGGTTCAATGACCCGGACGTGAGGTCCAAATCAAAAGGGGTGATTCCTTACCCGAACGGTATGCTCGGGCCATGGGAAAAAGGATGTTTTGCTCTTTAATGTGCCCGGGCAACCGGTCAAGAAAGGTCTTTTATTTCTTCAACTGGATGGAAAGTCTACGAGCCAGACTAGAGAAAGGGAGTCTTGCTATTCTTCGGATGGATGGAAAGTCTGGGCTGAAGTGACAAAAAGATGTTTATTCTCTAACCAGGCGGAAGGTCGATTTAGAGTGGAAGGAATCTTTTAGTTCTCCAGCCAGACGGAAGGTCCGATCTAGAGTGAAAGGATCTTTTTGTTCTCTAGCCAGACGGAAGGTCTGATCCAGAGTGGAGGGAGTCTTTTTGTTGTCTGGCTGGGCGACAGGCCCGAACCAAAGTGAAAGGATCTTTTTATTCTCTATCCGGACGGAAGGTCCGATCTAGAGTGGAGAGAGTCCTCTTAGTTCTCTGGCTGGACAGCAGGTCCAAACCAAAGTGAGAGGATCTTTTTGTTCTCTAGCTGGACGGAAGGTCCGATCTAGAGTGAAATGAGTCTTTTCGTTCTTCAGTCGTATGGAAGGTCCGAACCAAAGTGAAAGGATTTGATGTTCTTTAATGCGCCAGGAGTACCGGCTGTGAAATCCGAACCCAGGAAAGTAGACCGCAAGGGCCAAAATTGGTGTTGCGGAAGTAGGCCGTGAAGGCTAAAATCGGGGAAGCGGACTACGAGAGCCGCCATCGGGAAGTTGGCTACAAAAGCCGGAGTTGGGGAGCAGGCCGTGGGAGCCCAAATTGAGGAAGCAGACTACGAGAGCCGCAATCGGGAAGCTGGCTACAAAATCTGAAATTGGGGAGCAGGCTATAACAGTCAAAGTTGGGAGATTAGCAAGCCGCAAGGGCAGAAAGTAGCCCGTGAGGGCCAAGATTGGGATGTACGAGCCAGAACTGGGAAAGTAGGCTGCGATAGCCGAAATTGAGTTTATTTTTATTATTATTATTTTATTCAAGCATGCAGGCATCCGTCAACAGATATAACATAAGTATAAATAAGGCAGCTCCCTCTATAGGGGATGAGATAGGGACATCGCCCATAATTCACAGACACGGTGCGGGCCAGAAGGCATAGCTAAGGGGTGGTGCACCCGTCAAGAGGATATTGCATGTCTTGCATGTATAGCTTAAATTCACGCATTTTACCCAAGACAACTCTATGTGGAGTAGAGGAGCAAACGTGTGAGCAAAAGTCCCTAAACATATGGATATGTAGGTTTTCTAAGCAACACCCGAGGGTTACTCTAGCGCCTACACATGGGTTTCAGGCTCTCGATTTCGGTAGCTTCGCACAACCCCCATCTGTTTATTTTGGTAGCGGATTTCACCGTTCGGTGCGAGTTTCCTCATGTGTCTCAATGTGGATTCTCGGCTACTAGGATTCGTCCTTATCATAATTCTATTGTGGATTCCACCGTTTGACGCGAGTATCCTCATGTGTCTTAATGGGGATTCCCAACTACCAGGCTTCATCCTTATTGAAATTCGCTTCACCATTTCGCGCGAGTCTCCTCATGTGTCTCAATGGGGGTTCCCGGCTACTCAGATTCACGTTTCTTTCTTTTTTTTTTGCATAATTTGTTCTTTGTTCTTTTTTTTTTTTAAAATGGGGGTAGGCAGTTTTTTCCTCACGATTACCTTTCACGCGAGTGTAGGAATTTAAGTCTCCGTAGAGTGCTAAGAAGATATTCGGACAATCCCTATGGTTGAAGACCATTGAACACATTAAGTGCGAAGCATAGGAGTGTTGCCTTGGGTTTATTTTGTGAGTTGGACTTAGCAATTTAGCCATGACTCTTCCCCTTGACGTATGCACCTGCCATAATTGGGTTCCCTTCGAGCATTTGCCGTGACGTGCGTGCATCCGGGAATGTGGCAGCATTATTTAGCAAGGAAACAAGGTCCTAGAAAATTCTAAGGAGGTGTATTATTCTATACTATAAGCAAGCATGCAAGTGAGGCAGCCAAGCATTTTTGTTGTCTCTTTTGTTTTGCTTTCTTATTATTTTTTTCTTTTTTTTTTACGTAAGAACATATATTTGTTACGTATAAGCGTAGTGATAGTAAAGGTATTAGGGAAGCAGACCACAAGGGCCGAAAGGATATTAGGGAAGCGGGCTATAGAAGCCAAGGGACATTAGGGGAGCGAGCCATAAGGGCCAAAAGATGTCGGGAAGTAGGCCAGAAAAGCCAAGGGGCATTAGGGAAGCAGGCCGTAGAAGCCTGGAGATGCTGGGAAGCGGGCTACAAAGGTCAAAGGTTGGGGGAGTAGGTTACGAGAGCCAAAATTGGGAAACAAGCCATGAAGGCCAAAGGGAAGTGAGCTACAGAAGCCAAAATGTTGGGGAAGCGGCTACGAGAGCCGAAGTTGGGAAGCGGGCTATAAAAGCTGAAGCTGAGAAGCGGGCTGCAAAGAGTCGAAGTTGAAAAGCAGGCTACACGAGCCAAAATTGAGAAGCGGGCTGCAAAGAGTCGAAGTTGGGAAGCAGGCTACAAGAGCCAAAATTGGGAAGCGGGCTGTAAAGAGTCGAAGTTGGGAAGCAGGATGCAAGAGCCAAAATTGGGGAGCAGGCTATAACAGTCGAAGTATGGGAAGCGGGTTGCGAGAGCCAAAATTGGGAAGCGGGCTGCAAGAGCCGAAGTTGGGAAGCAGGCTGCAAGAGCCGAAATTGGGAAGCGGGCTGCAAAAGCCAAGAGTTATTGGAGAGCGCGGTGGGACGGATGGATTAATCTTGATAGTGGGCTGTGGCCGAAATGGCTGAGCTGAAGGGCGTCGGGTAGAAGGCCGGGAGGCTAGAAAGATGTTACGATAGCAGGACGTAAATCCTTAGGGATGTCAAGAAAGTAGGCTATAAAAGCCAAGGGATACTAGGGCAGCTGGCTATAAAGCCCATGGGACGTTGGAAGCAAGCCATAAGAGGCCAAAGGATAACGGGAGTAGGCCGCGAGAGCCCGGAAGACATTGGGGAGTAGGCTACAGGAGTCGAAAGATCTCGGGGAGCAGGCTATAGAAGCCAAAAAAATATCGAGAGTAGGTTATTGGTAAGCCGCAGCGAAGGTGACATCTCACAATATTCAACACTTGCAAGAAATTGTTAACAGCCAACCGCTGTAAAAGCCTAATGCCAATCAGGGAAGCGAGCTTCAAGGGCTGAAGGGTAACCTAGGGAACGGGCTGTGAGTGCCAAGGGATGTCGAAAGCAGACTGTGAGAGCCGAAAAGAAGGGTCTCTTTTTTTTCTCTGGCTGGGAGAAGGATCCGAACCAAAGTGAGATGTCTATTCTTCTGCTCTCTGGCCGGGGGAGGATCCGAACCAAGGTGAGAGGTCTCTTTTTGTAATTCTCTGGCCGGGGAAGGATCCGAACTAAAGTGGAAGGTTGATTCTTTGATTCTCTGGCCGGGAAAGGATCTGAACCAAAGTGAGAGGTTGATTCTTTGATTCTCTGGCCGGGAAAGGGTCCGAACCAAAGTGAAGGGTTGATTCTTTAATTCTCTGGCTGGGGAAATGATCTGAACCAAAGTGAAGGGTTGCTTCTTTAATTCTCTGACTAGGAAAGGATTCGAATCAAAGTGAAAGGTTGATTCTTTAATTCTCTGGTCGGGAAAGGATCCGAACTAAAATGAAAGGTTGATTCTTTAATTCTCTGGCCGGGGAAAGGATCCGAACCAAAGTGAAGGGTTGATTCTTTAATTCTCTGGTCGGGAAAGGATCCGAACCAAAGTGAAAGGTTGATTCTTTAATTCTTTGGTCGGAAAAGGATCCGAACCAAAGTGGAAGGTTGATTCTTTAATTCTCTGACCGGGGAAAGGATCCGAACCAAAGTGAAAGGTTGATTCTTTAATTCTCTGGCCGAGAAAGGATCCGAATCAAAGTGGAAGGTTGATTATTTAATTCTCTGGCCGGGAAAAGGATCCGAACCAAAGTGGAAGATTGATTCTTTAATTCTCTGGCCGGGAAAGGATCCGAACCAAAGTGGAAGGTTGATTCTTTAATTCTCTGGTTGGGAAAGGATCCGAACCAAAGTGAAAGTTTGATTTTTTAATTCTCTGGCCGGGGAAAGGATCCGAACCAAAGTGAAGGGTTGATTCTTTAATTCTCTGGTCGGGGAAAGGATCCGAACCAAAGTGAAGGCTTGATTATTTAATTCTCTGGTCAGGAAAGGATCCGAACCAAAGTGAAAAGTTGATTCTTTAATTCTCTGGCCGGGGAAAGGATCCGAACCAAAGTGGAAGGTTGATTCTTTAATTCTCTGGCCGGGGAAAGGATCCAAACCAAAGTGAAAGGGTTGATTCTTTAATTCTCTGGCCGGGAAAGGATCCGAACCAAAGTGAAAGGTTGATTCTTTAATTCTCTGGCCGGGAAAGGATCCGAACCAAAGTGAAAGGTTGATTCTTTAATTCGCTTGAGATGGTCGTCCTGGCCGAAGGGAAAATGTTTGTCAGCTTAGACGAATGGTCGTGATGCCGACCACATGAGAGGTCTATTTGTTGGATGACTGCAGGTAGAGGGTGAAAGACCATATCTGCCTCAAGGCTCACTTTCTTTTCTTCTCTTCTTCTTTTATGTGGAGGGACGAGTGGAAAGACCACGTGTGCCTGATGACTGTTCTTTTCTTTTCTACTCTTCTTTTTATCGTGAAGAGGCGGGTTCGAAGACCATGTCTGCCTCATGTCTCTTTTCTTTTTTTTCCTTCTCTTCTTCTTTTGTGTGAAGAGGCAGGTTCGAAGACCACGTCTGTCTCATGTCTCCTTTCTTTTTGTTGTACTCTTCTTTTCTCATTAATGCTTCCATACTGGGGTGTATTTCTCTTAATGTGCCCCCAGACGGGATATGGCTTTTCTTCATCTGCCCCCCCTAGGTCGGGAGGGTATGACTCTTTGCTTCTGTGCCCCCGGGCGGGGTATATTCTTTATGGCTTATATTCCCCGAAGCGGGGTGTGTGTTTCTTCTTCAAATGCCCCTAAACTGGGGTAGATTCTTCATGGCTCCTGTGTCCCTAGGTGGGGTGTGTTCCTTCTTCGAATGCCCCTAAGCCGGGGTGTATTTCCCTTCAAATGCCCCTAAGCCGGGGTGTACGTTGCTTTCATGCCCTCAAATCGGGGGTGTGGCTTTTGCTTTCATGCCCCCATGCCGAGATGTATTCTGCTTCTAGTGCCCCAAGAGTGGGGTGTATTGCTGCTTCCGATGCCCCCAAGGCGGGGTGTAATTCTTGCTTCTTATCCCCCCCCAGGCGGGGTGAATTCTTCTTCTTTGCTTATGTGCCCCCAGGCCGGGGCGTTTTCTTCATGTGCCCCCAGGTTAGGATGTAACTTTTTTTCTGTGTGCCCAAGCGGGGTGTAACTTCATGCTTCTTATGCCCCCAGGCCGGGGTGTGTCTTTTGCTTCATGTGCCCCCATACCGGGGTATATTTATTCCTCAAATACCCCTAAGCTAGGGTGTATTCTTTGTCTCATATGTCCCCTGAGTCGGGGTGCGTTTTGCTTCTCGTGCACCCCGGGCAGAGTGTGCTTCTTTCTTTGTATGCCCCCAGGCCGGGGTGAGTTTCTTCCTTTGTGTGCCCCCAGGCAGGGTATATTCTTAGCTTCTCATGCCCCCATAGCGGGGTGTAGTTCTTCTTCAAATGCCCCTAAACCGGGGTAAATTTTTGGAATACCCCTAAGTCGGGGTGAATTCTTCATAGCTTCCATGCCCCGCGTGGTGGGGTATGTTGCTTCCTATGTCCCCATGGCGGGGGTGGATTCTGCTACTTCTTATGCCCCAGAGCGGGGGTATACTTCTCTTCATATGCCCCTAGGCCAGGGTGCGTCTCCTGCTTCTTATGCTCCCATGGCGGGGTACGTTTCTTCTTCAAAAGCCCCTAAGTCAGGGTGTATTCTTTTACACTTTATGCCCCTAGATCGGGGTATACTTCTCTTCATATGCCCCCAGGTCGGGGTGAAACTCTGTTGCTTCTTATGCCCCAATGGCGGGGTACATTTCTTCGTTAAATGCACCTAAGCCGGGGTGTAACTTTTGCTTTATGTACCCCCCAAGTCGGGGTGTGTTTCTTCTTCAAAAGCCCCTAAGCCAGGGTGTATTCTTTTACTCTTTATGCCCCTAGATCAGGGTGAAACTATATTTCTTCTTATGCCCCTAGGTCGGGGTATATTCTTCGTCAAATACCCCTAAGCTGGTGTGTAACTTTTGCTTTATGTGGCCCCGAGTCGGGGTAGATTCTCTTCATGTGCCCCCATGACGGGGTGTGTTTCTTATTCAAATGCCCCTGGAACAGGGTGCAACTTCTTATTTTCATGCCCCTATGCGGGGTGTTTTTTTTGCTTCATACGCCCCCATAGCGGGGTACATTTCATCTTCAAATGCCCCTAAGCCGGGGTGCAACTCTGTTTTTTCTTATGCCCCCAGGTCGGGGTAGATTCTTCTCACGTGCCCCCGAGTCAGGGTGTATTCTCTTCATGTGCCCCCATGAGCGGGGTGTATTCTTTCTTGCCTCTTATGCCCCCATGGCGGGATATATTTCTTCTCCTTATTCCCTATGGTGGGGTATATGCATGCTCTCTTCGGGAGTGGTGGCCGTGCTTGGCCTCATTGCTATAAAGCATTCCCCACAGCGGGCAAGAATTCATTAAGCTGCAGTTGTGACTTGTTGGATCTTCTAACAGCCACCCGAGGGGCCGTCTTATGTCGGATAGAGGCAGCAGGAAGGTGGGACGGACCGGGGCATCGCACCACGGACTTGGACCCTCCTAGAGTCGGGTGGGATGTCGGCCTTCTTCTTGTTCTCTTGCTCGGCAATGCTTGCCAACTCTTCCTTTTTTTTGTCCTTCTCTTTTCTTCTCTTCCCTTTTTGTATAACAGACCAAGGTGGTTGCGCAAGAGAGCGCTCACCCCCTCAGGGAGGGGATGAGTGGTTCGCTCCACCACATCAATCCCACAGTGGTAATCCTTGTTCAACACGAGTCTCGACGGATATGGTCGTACAACCCTCTCTCGCCAATTATTTCTCCTCTTCTTCTTTTTGTTTTTTTCTTCTCGTTTTTTCTTCTTTTCTTTCTTTTCTTTCTCTTAAGGATGGGAGGATGACTTCCCCTCCCTTCTTCTTTCTTTCTCTTCTTTCTTCTTCTTTTTTTTTTAGCGGCCTTCATGATTCCTAGAAGCTGCAGGTGCCTCAGAGTAGCATCTTCGAGGCCACAAAGAAAATTTCGCCCTAGTCCGGCTTTTCTCCCCATAGGGCTGGCAAGGACAACACCTGCAATTCACCAAAGCAGGCAAACATCATTTATTAGGAGGCCATGAGGCCCTGAATCCCGGCGAAGAGATGAAGGGTGGTTCGAGTCCCACCGAGCGTGCCAGACTTGTGGACGCACTTTTCGACACACTCATTTGTTTGTTTCTTTAAAGTCGATTTATTCGGTGCGTTTATTCGTTTATTAGGTTTATTAAGTGCGTGGGCGTGCCAGTCACAAAGTGACGATTTGTTGTGCGCTCGATATGACTAATCAAATGATTGTGTGGTTCGTGTCGGGACCGAAACCTGCCACGCCATAAAGGTCACGGCGTCATTTACATCCCCTCGGAGAGGGGAAAATCCTTGATTAATCGCCGGGAATCAGGGCCTCATGGCCAGGAAATTATATCGAGAGAAACAAGCCGATAGCGGTCTCAGATCAATCGAAAAGACCGATGTCTAGGGAAGCAAGCATTCGAAACATGTCGGTCACTCAGGGGACCAGTTAATGTTCGGACGAGTGTCCGGCTTAAGAATATCGTAATCGTCACGGGAAAACCGGAGCATATGTATGCCGGGGTATGACAAATTTATTGTTCAGAGGGACGGGAAACATTCAGTTGAATCCCGGTTAGGATGATAGGAAATCCGCGAGTTTATTGGCATGGCGCAAGATCGAATCAGGACCATTCTGGGGCCGCCTCCCGTGGTCCAAACGAGGCCTTCGTGGGCATTGTTAATATTTCTAGTGCCGAAGAGCAGCGGGAAAGTGTCCCGGGATTAGATTCCAAAATAATGATGTATACAGAGATTGCTGGCTACATGTGGGTCAGGCAATGACCATAGTTGGGACGAACCCGAGGTCCGAGCGTGACTCACGAAGGTCTTATCGATATTCCCATGCGTAGGGTTCGGGGAGGGCGAGAGCTGCCTCGTTCCGTCTAGATTTTGTCGGTCATTCGTGGACCACTTTATGTTCGGACAAAGGTACATATTGAAGGTACGGCGTAAATGGAAACAAACCCGTACAAATGTATGCCGAGAGATGGCAATCTCGATGAGAAGATGGGATTAGATCCCGGTGGCAAGGGGGGAACTTCGGTGAGATATTGGCCTGGAATAAGGTCGAGTGATAACCATGATAGGGAGAAGGTGACTCCCGACGGTGAGGCCTGACCTACGAGGGCATCATCGATATTTCCAGATCCGGAGTCCGAGGGAGAAAAGGCCGTGTCATTTTATTCATGATTATTGTCATTGTTCATTATCATCATCTGTTTATTATTATTGCCATCTCTTTGTTGATTGTCTTCTATCACCCGCGGATCATGAACTCTTCTTTTATTTATTTTATTATTTTTTGTTATTATTAATTGTTGCACTTTTTATAACTATTATATAAATTTCCCTCTCTTTTTTTTTATCATAGTCATATCTTCCTTTCCCTTTTTTTTATTGTGAGGCTGGGGGAGTGTGCTGCTAAAAGGGAGGGTTGAATAGTGTATCGCTGGAGGAGGGGTAGAGTGTACCAGGTGGAGACCAAAGAGTGTGTGTAATATCCTGGACCTTTCGGATCCTTCTTCGTGGGTCCCAGATCTGGTTTCTCGGAGCGTCTGGCTCCGTTGTGTCCAAAATTTCATTTCGGATATCTTTCGTGTTCGGATCGATGTGATCCGGAGTCGTTTCGGAGGCCCGGAAGCGTTCCGCGGCTTTTACGCGCGTGTTTTCTAATTTTCGGTGTGTGTTCCGGCAATTCCTTCGGAACCTCGCTGCGGGTGTCTCGGGTCGTTCACCTGGGCACGAGTGGTACCGTTGCGATCGGTGCGTTCTGAGGATTCCGAAAATGTAATTTTCTATTTTTTGGTATTTTTTAGATTTTCTGGATTTTCTATAAATACCCCCCCTATTTTCTCTCTCTCTCCCACCTTCTCTTTCTTCTTCTTCTTCCTCCTCCGTTTCCTCCCACCGTGAGCTCTCCCTCTCCCTCTCTCTCTCCCATTCGACCACGGCGAGCTCCCTTCCGGCCGCAGACGGTGGCGGGGCGACGGCGCGGTGACGTGCGCGGCGGTGAGGCGATCGTGGGGGCGTGCGGTGCTCGTGGGAAGCGTGAAGAGGCGAGGTTTTCTAAAGTGATTTCTTGCGTTCGTGGACGATCCGGCGGAGCAATCGCTCCATTGTGGTAGGGTGACGTTCCCTAGCTCCCCACCGTTCATTTCCGTGATTTATAGACCGAGGGGAGGCCGAGAGGGGCGTGATTGAGCGGGTTTGGGGTTTTCCATGATTTGGGGAGAGCTCGCCCGATCTATGGATTTGATGCATGATTTTGCATTTTGATGGCTTAGAATCATGCTAGGGATCCCCAGGGGTCTTCCCCTTTGATTTCCCCCTCTCCGGTGGAGGCATGGGGGCGTGGTTGGAGTTTTTGGGCATTTCCCGCCGTTTCGCCGTCGGGCGAGTGTAACGGTCCTTCCAGGGACCGTCACACAGTGTGACGCACCTGGGTTGGTGCGTCACATGCCCTTTGTTTAGCCAACTGGGGTCAGGTACTGTGACGGTCCCGCGATAGATTGCCACAGGCGTGTGACGCGCTTGGGTCGGGCCGTCAGAGGCATCCAACCGTTGGCATGTGACCGTTGTTTCTGACTGTTGGGGGTCAAGGTATGTGACGCACTAGGCCTGGCGCGTCACATCCTTGTGACGGCCGGGGGCGGGCGCGTCAGGGCGCTTTTGAGCGTCTGAAACCCCAGGCGGTGTGACGCTCCTGGTGTGGACCGTCACACCCCGTGACGCGCCTGCGTGGGGGCGTCACAGTCTGTAACGCGCCAGGGCAGGCGCGTTACGTTTTGCTTTACGCTAGGAGCGTGACGGCCGGCGTCAGACCGTCAGGTGCCTATGACGGTCTAGCCTAGGACCGTCAGGCTTCCCATGACGGTCCCGCCTAGACCGTCACAGCCCTGTGACGCGTCTATGGTAGACCGTCAGGCTCCTGGTTACCCCGAGAGGGTTGCAACCCCGTTTTTAGTCCGACTGTGGTCACCGTGCGATGGGGCCGGTACGTGGGGTGGTCCCCGTACGTCGTCGGATGCGGACGTTATTTTCCGTTGACTTGAGAGTCTACTCCTTCAGTGACCCTCCACTAGTCGTAGCCTACCAGTACGTGGTGCTGGTCGCACCAGGGAGTGGTGTACGGGCTTACCCTTAGAGACGGTTTATGGACCGGTTGCCGTCGGGCCCCACGTCTTGCAGTTAGAGTCCGGCTGAGGGGAAAATCGATCAGAGGGCCAGACCAGGGATGCGCGGTCTATGTGTACACACGTGGTTGGGGGCGGTTGGACCCACGTTGACGGGCGTGACCCCACCTTGTCACTTGTTTGTGGTTACTTGTTCAGTGTTCGTGCCTTGGGTAGGCGCTACCACATCAGGCAGTTCACCTGCGGTGCGGTGTAAGTCGTCAGGGGACGCTACCGGCTGTGCTTCTAGTGGGAGGTACTCCTGTCGAGTACGGAGTGTCAGACTGTCAATTTTTTGACTTCGACCTTCGGGTTTTCCTTGCCGGGTCGACCGTTGAGCTTCGGTTGTCTCACCGTGGCGCGTGTGCCAGTTTGCGTGTTGTAGGACCTTTGTTCTGTAGAGTACAGGGCTTTCCTTTCCGAGGTACTCTCCTACCGCTAGTGTAGTGGTTTCCCATTTTACGAGGTGGGGTTCGAGTGATCCCTACGGAGTCTTGTTCCGAGACTCATTCCCTGCGTGTTTTCGCCGTGTTTCAGGTGAGGCGCCGCCCCAGGGGAGCGCGTCTGGGGTGCAACGTGGTGCGGGTGCCCAGAGGTAGTGCCAGAGGTCAGAGCCGGGGTATGCCCCGTGTAGCTGTACTTTTCTTTCTCATCTCCGTACTAGTTATGGACTACTACTGTTGTTGTTATTTATATCTTGTGGACCATGTATTATGTAAACTGTTTAATTCTACAATTATTTGTGACACTTGTGTAGTCTCCACACCATTCCTTTAACCCTTCCGAGTCTTCGGGCTCATGGGTGGCGATGCGAGTCTCGGGTTATCGGGCCTTCTCGGTAATCGGATTCTCGGGTTGTTAAAGCTGGTATCAGAGCAGGGGTTGTGGGATTGCACGAGAATCATAAGTGATTGTAGTGGTCCACTAGTCCACAGCGATGATGTACAGATGACGCTGGCATTGGGCATCGTGTGTTTTCTTTAACCTTGCCGTTTTCATGTTTTCTGCCTTTTGCTTCAGGAGCGAGCATGGCGCCGAGGCGGAGCACTTGCTCTTAGCAGGGGCAGTCGGCTGGAGGTCAGGAGATCCAGCAGGGGGTCCAGCGGGACCAGGAGGAGCATAGTAGAGCGCCACCTGCGGCCACCGAGGCAGTGGATACTGTGAGGTTTCCAGGGGCTGAGGATTTCTTCCGTGGCATGTACCAGCTTATGTCTCAGCAGTTCGGCGGAGAGGCTGCTGAGGGCTCGTCTGCTAGGGGTGGGCCAGGCCGAGCAGTGAGGGACTTCATGCAGTTCCATCTACCTTACTTCAGCGGCCAGCCAAACCCTGATGCGGCTCGTGATTGGCTTGATGAGATGGAGCGGGTGTTCAGTTCTGCGAAGAGTGCTGCCGATGATAGAGTGGTGTTGGCCTCCAACCAGTTGCAGGGTACGGCTCGGAAGTGGTGGTCTTCCGAGTGGAAGACGTCTTTTCAGCTTCGTCCACTTGAGCAGGTCGAGTGGGACGACTTCGTCAGTGCTTTCGAGCGTACGTACTGTCCAGACTACGTTGCTACGCAGCGGATGCGGGAGTTTCTGGAGCTGGTGCAGGGCGACGTGTCCGTGTTACAGTACAAGGGCCGGTTCGTCGAGCTGGGTCGGTATGCACCTCACATCATGGAGCATGAGAGGGTGAAGACTGCGCAGTTCGTTCAGGGCTTGAGGCAGGAACTGAAGCACCATCTGATCACGAACGGGGCCACTGATCTAGAGACATCGTCTCGTGTTACGGCTTCTTTGGATATGGATATGCAGAGGACCCGAGGACCGATCAGCCAGGGGCAGTCTTTGTCAGGTCGCAGCCAGCAGTCGGCTACCCAACAGCAGGGTTCCTTCCAGCATGCGTTGAGTGGTTCGGGAGTGCCGGCACCGGCAGCGTCGGTGACAGGATCTGCGTCTTTTGGCACGAAGGTCAAGAAGTTTTTCTAGAAAGGGTTCGGTAAAAAGAAGTCTAAGGATCAGGGGTAAGCTTCATCGGGCAGTGTACAGCAGCCGATTCTCTTGCAGCGCCAGGGATCAGTGGGTGGGTCGCGAGTGCCGTGTCCACGGTCTAGTGGGTTCCACCCAGGCAGGCAGTGCACGGCACCGATCATCTGTTTTTGGTGTGACCAGCTAGGGCACATGGCGCGTGACTGTCCTCAGAGGCAGCCGCATCAGTAGTTTCCTCAGCAGCAGTAGGTTCCCCAGCAGCAGAGGCAGCAGCAGCAGCAGCAGGGACAGTATCCGCCGCTACCCAGGTCAGCTAGTGTGGGAGGCAGGCAGAGAGCTCGAGGCCAGATCACGCACATGACCAGGGCAGAGGCAGTGGCGTCACAGCTCGTGGAAGGTACCGTTCAGATTTTGGGTTGTGCGGCTCGATTTTTGTTTGATTATGGCACGTCTCATTCATTTATTTCGGAGGAATCCGTGCTGAGCATCGAGGAGCTGGTGACCCAGTTACCTTGTGATTTGGTAGTGGAACTGCCTTCGGGTGATTTCATGGTCACCCCGTATTGCTTCGATCAGGTTCCGGTTTGGATCGATGGGCGGAGTATGCCAGGCAAGTTGTATGCGTTACAACTTCGGGATTACGATGTGATTCTAGACATGGATTGGCTCGAGACTCATGGAGTGGTGGTGGATTGTGGAATGAAGAGGGTCTACTTCCAGCATCCGAGCAAGCGGACCTTCTATTTCCAAGGTATCCGTTCCACCTCTTCTCGATTCCTCATCTTTGTTATTCGAGCTCGTCGATTGCTTGACTCTGGTTGTCAGGGTTTTCTCGCGTCCGTGGTTATGACTGAACGGATGGAGCCGAATGTCGAGGATGTTCCGGTGGTGTGCGAGTTTCCTGGCGTTTTTCCTGAGGAATTGCCTGGGTTACCTCCCCAGCGAGAGATCGATTTTGTGATCGAGGTTGTGCCTGGTACGGGACCTTTGGCGAATGCTCCCTACCATATGGCCCCCGCTGAGTTGAGGGAGTTGTGGGCGCAGTTGCAGGATCTACTGGCCAAGGGGTACATTCATCTTAGCTTTTCCCCTTGGGGTGCGCCCGTGTTGTTTGTGAAGAAGAAGGACGGTAGCCTGCGGCTGTGCATCGACTATCGGCAGCTGAATGAAGTGACCATTAAGAACAAGTATCCGTTGCCACGGATTGATGATTTGTTCGACCAGCTTCAGTCTGCGCGAGTGTTCTCGTGGATTGATTTGCGGTCCGGTTACTATCAGCTGAGAATTTGTGAGTCCGATGTGGAGAAGACTGCGTTCAGTACGAGGTACGGGCATTATGAGTTTTTGGTGATGCCGTTCGGGCTCACCAATGCCCCTGCAGCCTTCATGGACTTGATGCAGAGGGTGTTTCGTCCGTATTTGGACCAGTTCGTGGTCATATTCGTGGACGACATCCTTGTTTATTCACGGTCTGCTGAGGAGCATGCGTACCATTTGGGTGTAGTGCTGCAGACGTTGCGAGATCACCAGTTGTATGCGAAGCTCAGCAAGTGCGAGTTCTGGCTCTGCGAGTTGTACTTTCTGGGGCACGTGATTTCTGGTGATGGCATTTCCGTGGACCCCGCCAAGGTTGAGGCAGTAATGCAGTGGTCGAGGCCGAGGTCTGTGACGGAGATCCGGAGTTTCTTGGGACTTGCGGGCTATTATCGCCGGTTTATCCAAGATTTTTCTCGCATTGCGGCCCTGATGACTAGACTCACGTGGAAGGATGTGCCTTTTGTTTGGCCTGAGGAGTGTGAGCGGAGCTTCAGGGAACTGAAGAGATTGCTCACCTCTGCTCCGGTGTTGATTTTGCCTTCTGGTTCGGGAGGTTTTGTGGTATGTACAGATGCTTCCGGGGTCGGATTGGGTGCTGTGTTGATGCAGCATGGTAGAGTGGTGGCTTATGCGTCTCGACAGCTAAATCCCCATGAGGAGAACTACCCTACCCATGACCTTGGCGGCGGTGATCTTCGCGCTGAAGATCTGGAGGCATTATCTGTACGGTGAGAAGTTCGAGGTGTTCACTGACCATCAGAGTTTGAGATATGTGTTCTCGCAGAGGGACCTGAACCTCAGGCAAAGGCGTTGGATGGAGTTCATGAGGGATTATGACTTCACACTATCTTATCAGCCGGGCAGGATGAATGTCGTCGTCGATGCCTTGAGTCGGAAGGTCGCCGTCAATACCTTGATGTTGAGGAAGTGGAGGCTCTGGGAACAAGTGCCCGAAGTATCTTTCAGGCTCAAGATTCCCCAGGAGCCAGGGTTGGCAGTGCTTGCGAGTCTGACTGTCATTCCTGCTATCCGTCGTCAGGTGACAGAGGCTCAGCATGCAGACCCTGAGTTGCCTCGAATTTTGGCGATGGCTGATGTGGAGCTCGGCGAGGATGGTGCTGCGAGGTTTCATGGTAGGCTGTGCGTCCCAGCGGAGGAGCAGGTTCGTCGTGCGGTGTTGCGCGAGGCTCATGGGAGCAGGTACACCGTACACCCGGGTGCGACAAAGATGTATCGGAACTTGTGGAGACAGTTCTGGTGGCCTGGCATGAAGAGAGATGTCACCGAGTTTGTGGCCAGGTGCCTGATCTGTCAGCAGGTGAAGGCGGAGCATCAACGACCAGGAGGTACTCTCCAGCCCTTGGATGTTCCTGCGTGGAAGTGGGACCACGTGACCACGTATTTCATGGTGGGATTACCGAGGACTCCTAGTGGGCATGATAGTATTTGGTTGCTGGTGGATAGGCTGACGAAGGTGACTCGATTGTTACCGGTCAAAGTCAGCTGGAGCGTGTCCAAGTTGGCTCGTCTTTATGTGGAGCGGATCGTGCCGTTGCATGGGGTTCCCATTTCGATCGTGTCGGATCGGGATCCGCGCTTCACTTCTGGATTCTGGAGGAGTTTCCAGCGAGCCCTTGGCACGGAGTTGGCTTTTAGCTCAGCGTATCATCCTCAGTCAGATGGTCAGTCAGAGAGGACCATCCAAACTTTGGAGGACATGCTGAGATCTTGCTGCCTGGAGTGGCAGGGGAGTTGGATTCATCACCTGCCGTTGGTGGAGTTTGCATATAACAACAGCTATCATTCGAGCATTGGTATGGCTCCTTATGAGTCTTTGTATGGGCGTCCTTGTCGGACTCCACTTGATTGGTTTGAGGTTGGTGAGCGTGTTTTGACGGGACCAGAGTTGGTGCAGTAATGTGTGGATGTGGGGCACCTGGTTCGTCAGAACATGTTGGCGGCCCATAGTCGGTAGAAGAGTTATGCCGACCGGAGGAGGCAGCCCCTCGAGTTCACCGTGGGCGATTGTGTGTTCTTGAGAGTTTCTTCGATGAAGGGGGTGATGCATTTTGGACGGCGTGGGAAGCTGAGTCCCCGCTATATTGGTCCTTTTGTGATTTTGGAGCGCATCGGTGAGGCTGCTTATCGGTTGCAGTTACCCCCCGAGTTGGCGTCGGTGCATGACGTGTTCCACGTCTCAATGTTGCGAAAGTACATGCCCGATGACTCTCATGTGCTCGAGGTTTCTGTTTGGCCCGAGGTGACTCCAGATCTTTCTCTCCCAGAGTTTCCGATCCGCGTGGAGGATAGGCGAGAGCAGCGCCTGCGGAATAAGGTCATCCCCTTGGTCAAGGTGGTGTGGTAGCGGCACTCTGGTGGTGAGGCTTCTTGGGAGTGTGAAGACGAGATGCGTCAGCAGTTCCCATATCTGTTTGAGTGAGTCTTCCTCTTCTTTCCCCTTGGGTTGTTCTCAATTTCGAGGACGAAATTCCTTAAGGGGGGAGGGCTGTAATATCCCGGACCTTTCGGATCCTTCTTCGTAGGTCCCGGATCTAGTTTCTCGGAACGTCTGGCTCCGTTGTGTTCGAAATTTCGTTTCGGACATCTTTCGTGTTCGGATCGATGTGATCCGGAGTCGTTTCGGAGGTCCGGAAGCGTTCCACGGCTTTTCCACTCGTGTTTTCTGATTTCCGGTGTGTGTTCCGGCAATTCCTTCGGAACGTCGCTGCGGGTGAACCGGGGCGTTCACCTGGGCACGAGTGGTACCGTTGCGATCTGTGCATTCCGAGGATTCTAAAAATGTAATTTTCTATTTTTCATTATTTTTCGAATTTTTCAGATTTTCTATAAATACCCCCCTATTTTCTCTCTCTCCCCCACCTTCTCTTTCTTCTTCTTCTTCCTCCTCCGTTTCCTCCCACCGTGAGCTCTCCCTCTCCCTCTCTCTCTCCCATTCGACCGCGGCGAGCTCCCTTCCGGCCGCAGACGGCGGCGGGGCGATGGCGCGGCGACGTGGGCGGCGGCGAGGCGATCGTGGGGGCGTGCGGTGCTCGTGGGAAGCGTGAAGAGGTGAGGTTTTCTAAAGCGATTTCTTGCGTTCGTGGACGATCCGGCGGAGAATTCACTCCATTTAGGTAGGGTGACGTTCCCTAGCTCCCCGCCATTCATTTCTGTGATTTATAGGCCGAGGGGAGGCCGAGAGGGGCGTGATTGAGGGAGTTTGGGGTTTTCCATGATTTGGGGAGAGCTCGCCCGATCTATGGATTTGATGCATGATTTTACGTTTTGGTGGCCTAGAATCATGCTAGGGGTCCCCAGGGGTCTTCCCCTTTGATTTCCCCCTCTCCGGTGTAGGCATGGGGGCGTGGTTGGAGTTTTTGGGCGTTTCCCGCCGTTTCACCGTCAGGCGAGTGTAACGCTCCTTCCAGGGACCGTCACACAGTGTGACGCGCCTGGGTGGGTGCGTCGCATGCCCTTTGTTTAGCCAACTGGGGTCAGGGACTGTGACGGTCCCGCTATAGACCGCCACAGGCGTGTGACGCGCCTGGGTCGGGCCGTCAGAGGCATGTGACCGTTGGCATGTGACCGTTGTTTCTGACTGTTGGGGGTCAAGGTATGTGACGCACCAGGCCTGACGCGTCACATCCTTGTGACGGCCCGGGGCGGGCGCGTCAGGGTGCTTTTGAGCGTCTGAAACCCCAGGCGGTGTGACGCTCCTGGTGTAGACCGTCACACCCCGTGACGCGCCTGCGTGGGGGCATCACAGCCTGTAACGCGCCAGGGCAGGCGCGTTACGTTTTGCTTTGCGCTGGGAGCGTGACGGCCGGCATCGGACCGTCAGGTGCCTGTGACGGTCCAGCCTAGGACCGTCAGGCTTCCCGTGACCGTCCCGCCTAGACCGTCACAGCCCTGTGACGCGTCTAGGGTAGATCGTCAGGCTCCTGATTGCCCCGAGAGGGTTGCAACCCCGTTTTTAGTCCAACTGTGGTCACCGTGTGTTGGGGCCGGTACGTGGGGTGGTCCCCGTACGTCGTCGGATGCGGACGTTATTTTCCGTTGACTTGAGAGTCTACTCCTTCAGTGACCCTCCACTAGTCGTAGCCTACCAGTACGCGGTGCTGGTTGCACCAGGGAGTAGTGTACGGGCTTACCCTTAGAGACGGTTTGTGGACCGGTTGCCGTCAGGCCCCACGTCTTGCAGTCAGAGTCCGACTGAGGGGAAAATCGGTCAGAGGTCCAGACCAGGGACGCGCGGTCTATGTGTGCACACGTGGTTGGGGGCGGTTGGACCCACGTCGACGGGCGTGACCCCAGCTAGTCACTTGTTCGTGGTTACTTGTTCGGTGTTCGTGCCTTGGGTAGGCGCTACCACGTTAGGCAGTTCACCTGCGGTGCGGTGTAAGTCGTCAGGGGACGCTACCGGCTGTGCTTCTAGTGGGAGGTACTCCTGTCGAGTAAGGAGTGTCAGACTGTCAGTTTTGTGACTTCGACCTTCGGGTTTTCCTTGCCGAGTCGACCGTTGAGCTTCGGTTGTCTCACCGTGGCACGTGTGCCGGTTTGCGTGCCGTAGGACCTTTGTTCTGTAGAGTACATGGCTTTCCTTTCCGAGGTACTCTCCTATCGCTAGCGTAGTGGTTTCCCATTTTACGAGGTGGGGTTCGAGTGATCCCTACTGAGTCTTGTTCCAAGACTCATTCTCTGCGTGTTTTCACCGTGTTTCAGGTGAGGCGCCGCCCCAGGGGAGCGCGTCTGGGGTGCAGCGTGGTGCGGGTGCCCAGAGGTAGTGCCAGAGGTCAGAGCCGAGGTATGCCCCGTGTAGCTGTACTTTTCTTTCTCGTCTCCGTACTAGTTGTGGACTACTACTGTTGTTGTTATTTATATCTTGTGGACCATGTATTATGTAAAATGTTTAATTCTATAATTATTTGTGACACTTGTGTAGTCTTCACACAATTCCTTTAACCCTTCCGAGTCTTCGGGCTCGTGGGTGGCGATGCGAGTCCCGGGTTATCGGGCCTTCCCGGTAATCAGATTTTCGGGTCGTTACAGTGTGTCGGGTAGGGCGTATGCAGGAGTGTGTACCTGGTAGGAATGAGTGGAGGGGTGTACCGCTGGGGAAGATGGTAGTGTGCCGGGCGGAGGTGCTAATGGGTGCACATGGTAAGGGCATGGGGAGTGTGCAGGGCGCAGTGAAGGCAGAGTGTGCCGGATGAGGTTGTGTTGAGGGTGTACAGGGTGAAGGGTCAGCCGGGGGTTTACCGGGTGAAGGGTAAGTTGGTGTGTACCGTTCGGGGCAAGCCAGGGGAAGCCTAGACTGGAGTGGTTTAAAGGAGCCAAAGCAACTGGGGCAAAGCCCATATAGGTGGAGTAAGGTCTGAAAGAAGGGAGACCGATGTAGGAATGCCTGAGGTCTATGCGGCTATGGCTGGCTCAAGGGGAAGGTCTATGCAGGTGGGGAGCTTTCTTTTATTCATGGAATGCAGGTGTAGGGTTTCTTTTATTCATGGAATACATGTGAGGAGTTTCTTTTATTTGATTTTCTTTTATTTATGTAGATCGTGTTTGTGGTTATGCTCGACAGTTCGTCGTAATGATGCGAGTGTCCGGTTATTCGGGATCTCCGTGGTTCACTGTTATTTTGCCGAGGCCGTTTCGTTGGTGTTTATTCTGTTTATTTGTTGTTTCCATTTTTATTATTACTTTTCTTTTATTATTATTATTATTAGGTTAATTCTGACAAAAATTCGGTAGCATCTCCCCTTGACCCGGATGGTAAGGAGGGGGTTTAAGGGGAACACGCCCACAAGGAGTGGCGTGACCCAACAACTCGAGGTGTGTGCCAGGGGTAGCAACACCTTTGAGAAAACTTCAGAAAACCTGGAGAAAACAGCGAACGAGACACTAGGCTAAAATGGGCTGAGGGTGTACAGACTGGAAGGGGTCCAGGTGTGCCGGGTAAAGGCAGAACAAGGGTGTGCCGGGTTGGACACGACCGGGGTGTGCCGGGCAAGACACGGCTAGAGTGTGTCGGGTGAGGCACGACTGGAGGGTGTGCCGGGTGAAGGGTCAGTTGGCCAAGGCGTAGGCCAGAGGGTGCACCGGACTGAGGGCTGTGTCGGGTGAAAGATGCAACTAATGCACCGGTCCTGAGTGCCTGGGAGTGAACTGAGGGTGCAGCCCTTAAGAGCAGTGGGTGGAAAACCCCAAAGGGGAGCGAAGCACGGAGGAATGCAAACACAGAAGAAACGCTTTTGGAAAGACACCAAAAATATTTGCAAGCCTTTTGTTTCTATTCTCACAAGAGGAATACCCCAAGGGGGGGGGGAGCTAATACATCGCAACGATAAGAAAAAAAGGATGAAGGAAAAGAAAGAAGAAAAGGAAATACAGTGGGGAGGGGAATGGAGCATGAGCTCCACCCCTCCCAAACCACACTGCCTCTCTTCACTCACTCTTTTCCTTCCCTTCTACTCTTCTCTCTCTTGTCTTTGCGTAGACGGCGGTGGCGGAGCGGCATGCACCCTTTCTCTTCCTCTCTTATGTTCTATTTCTTCTTCTCTTCTCTTTTTTTTTCTCTTCTGTGTTCTGCCCTTTTTTTCTTTCATGCCCCTTTCTCTCTCTGTAATACCCCAAATTCTTTTAGAAATTTAATTAGAAATTTATTTGAATTTAATTAGAAATTATTTGAATTAATGGGAATTAATTCGAAATTAATTAGATTAATTCTTTAATAAATAGAATAAGTCACATTTCGACTATTTTATAAAAATCCATAAAAATCATATTCTTGTATAATCAATTGCGTTTAACAATTTGTTATTCTACGGCCAACCCTAATAAAATCATTAACTAGGTCGAATTAGTGGGATTAGTCAAATTTTCGCACATACCTAACCAAATTCGTGCTCAATAGTAACCACCACCTTAAAACATCAAATTCGAGCTCATTCCTTAACCAAATGAGCCCAAACCAGGGGAAAATGAAAGGTATTAAAGAGAGGATCATTTCCCCTCTCACAATGCCACGAAATTTTTATCGTATGGGAAGCATTTGGTCGCGCATGGGTTAGGTCAAACATTTCGGCGCCGTTTCAAACACTCACCTTGCATCGACAAATTCTCCTAGCACCGAAGGCTCCAGAAGGTGTATGAGCTATAAAAATAAAGCTCTTCAACCCTAGAATCCTTTGGTAGCAGCGGCGGCCGCAGTGGAGATCGATCTAGGGAGAGCTCGGGAGATTAGTGGAGGTGTGTCGGCATCCCGTCGTCCTCCTTCCTTCTTCTTTGTTCCTTCGATTAAGGTAGGTACCATCGACCAAAATCTGCACATGAGTATACCATTTTGATCCTCTCGGAGAGCTCTTTCCATTGGTTGTAAAAGCCCCAAATTCTATTAGGTGTGGAGGGAGATCTCGTGGAAATAGTGAAGGGCTATCAAACGGGCATTCTTCGTTCTAACTTCTAAATCTCTCTTTGATTCAGATAGATGATAATAGACCCAACTCTAATTAATGTATATGGTTGTAATCATCAGCATGTTATCTATCATTTGACGTAGAAAGCCCCAATTTTTATAGACCATGCTTAGAGTATTTCGTGTTTGATTAGAAGCATGCTACGACTAGGTTTTTAAGTGTTCTTCCTAGATAGGTTGTGATTTCGATTGGTTTTTCGGTGAATTTAGTGTTCCAAACCCTTGCAGTATGACCCTAATATGTCCATCAAGAACCTAGGGGCATGGGGTTAAGATCTCAGTCCAATTAGACCCCAATTGGGTGAGATTTGTTGATTTCCTGAAGACTCGTTCGCGTTTGCGAACCCAGGGGTCGACCCATTGGGTCGACCCATAGACAGACAAGAGTCTGTCTGCGCGAGGGTCGGCCCAAACAGCAGACAGCAGTCTGTCTGTGCAGGGCGCAGGGGTCGACCCCAGGGGTCGACCCATACACAGACAGACCCCTGGTTTTCCAAGGGTCGACCCAATGGGTCGACTCATGTGCTGACAGACCCGGTAGGCTTGTTTTTGGCCCGAGGATCGATCCGGACCGTGAGGGGATCGACCCATTCAAGCCTAGTCCAATTGAAAACCATATTTTGAGGAATCAATGACCCATACATGCAACCCTATGATCTCAAATTAAACCTGGTGTTCCTCAATCCAAAATTGAAGAACAATGGTCCCTGCACTCAATCAAAGTGTAAAAATCATTCCGATTACTATCTCCACTTCAAGGCATACAAATGGTTAATTAGAAACCCATATAGAAAAATGGTAATTTTGAAAGTAAATTACTGTCATGTATTAATGTCTATTGTCATTATTGACCTGTTCTAGTATCTTGAGTTACAATCTTGTAATTAACTTATCTCTTGAAATTGAGATTTATAATAATTCACGAATCAAGGTATTTTGAAATGGCTGTTAGGAAATCAATTAAAAGCCCTTATACCCAAGTAGAATAGACTAATAGCACACTAACAATCTATATGGCATTACGGCCATTAAGCCTAAATTGCTGTCCGTTAGTACGATTCTACCCGGACACTCTATCCGGCGAGTTAGAATCCGCCATTTTGAGACCCGTATGACCCGGCTACGACCTGAAATTCGTGACCAAATCGCTGAGTTATAAGTCATGGATCAACTTGGGCTAACCAGCACATGAGCAGCCCATAGTTGACCGCTTGTCTCCATGAACGGTCTAGTGTAGTCCGTATAAGTATCGTAATTGTGTCTTAAGGTCACGTACTGCTTACTTACCTGAACGGCACACTGTCAACCGTTCATTCTTGACCTCGTGGACTGAGATTTGGTCCAGTTCTTGTAATGCGGCCAGTAGTAGCCGTATGTCCTGTCAAACGGCCCAGAAGTGACCGTATACCGAGTTTTTAAGTTAATGAATCCAAGGACATGTTAGTCCTTAAATCTCGTACTTTTGACAGAAATTCCTCTGATTAATTGGCCACTAAACTTGATTAAATGTCTAGACAAAACTTGGGATCTTGGATCCAACAAATCAATGCCAACGCATCATAAGGGCCCGGTCTGGTCCTGGGGAGAGCGCCCGAAAAGTACTTGTGCCCATGGGAGTTTGTAATGACATGGTGAGGTATTGCACCGAGTGCATGATCAGCGTGACGTCTACGACAGAAAATCTCTTGTTATACTTGTTACATTATCGTGCTTGACTTGATGTTTAACATACTTGCTTGTTGGCCAATTCTATATTTCAATTTCCTATTGAACATTCTCGTACTTGATATTCTTGTTAATTCTTGTCATCATATATTTCTTGACCTTGCAAGATTTTATATTACGCTATTTTATCATCACGTCAGTTATTTCCTTTCTTGTCATTACATTTGAAAATGTAACTAATTGGTTAATCATGTAAACTTGCCTGTTATTATCTACTGAGCGTTAGCTCATATAGTTGTTTTCCCCCTTTCCAGGCTATTCAGGTGACGATGCACATACTGAAGGGGAGGGACAAGAGTGATACCCTTGAGTGTACCTGTTAGTAGATGCCGAGTTGGCATAGTTGTTTACATTAGTTACTCCTTAGTGTTGTGTTAGCACTTTATTTACCTTTTGGAGTCAGTTATTGTATTAGAATCAGTTTGGAAGTTATGGTTGATCGTGTTTAAGCATTGATGGTTATTGTAATAAAACTTGGAGTCTTTCTTGATCAATAGAAGTACTTCTTTCCATAGCACCTGTACGATTGTTTAGTTTAGCATATTAATATTATCTCTAGCTAGTTTCTAACTGTACGTCCCGATATTCCGCGTTGGGGCGTGACAGTTTAGTTGGTATCAGAGCCAAGTTTAATATTCCTAGGTTTCCCTAAAAGTTCTAGGTTTTCCAAGTTCTAGGGTTCTAAGTGTTATCATAGGACCCCTAACCTTGTTAAAGTCTAAGGACCTGACCTGGTGAGATTGGGTAGAAACTTGGGTTAAGTTCATATCTTAATCGTGTTATTATCTATTTTTAATGAACCTAAGTAATCTATTCCACGTGTAGGCCTTTGCAATGGCAGCTGATCGTGCGGAATGGAGGAACTTGCAGCGTACGGTTCAAGGCCTTACTCAGGCCTTGCAACAAGCGGCCCAAGCAGGAGCTGCACACCATGGCACTGGTGATTTATATCGAAACTTTCGGGGAATGAATCCGCCGAGATTTGCGGGCTCGACTGACCCTGATGAAGCCGAGCATTGGCTGGATGAGATGGGAAGGATATTTGAAGTAATGCAATGTAGCAATCAAGAGCGTGTCCTTCTCTCGACCTTTCAACTGGAACGTGATGCAAGGACATGGTGGGAATCGGTAAAGGCGACTCTCGGTGAGCAGCAAGTCACATGGGAGGAGTTCGAGGAGTTCTTCAATGGTAAATATTTTTCTGATAGAGTGCAAGAGAAGAAGGCAGCAGAGTTCGCGACTTTGAAGCAGCGAAGTCTATCTGTGGCAGAATATGAAGCTCAGTTTTCTTGGCTTTCTCGTTATGCTACTCACTTAATATCCACCGAGAAAATGAAGGCTAAGCGCTTTCTTAATGGACTGAGGTTGCATTATATCAATCAATTGGCACCGATGGAGATCTCAATCTATTCCGAGATGGTGAGGAAAGCTCAAGTCCTGGAAGACACTTTAGAAATGACGGAGAGAATCCGTGGAAAAGGCACAAAGAAGGAACAACATACGGGTTCCGGGAATATCAAACCTGGGTATGGCAAGAAGAGGCCTATTAGTGGGCCTGATTCGTGGAGTGGTTCTGGATCGTGGAAGGGCAAGATGCCGAAGCATGAAGACAAGAAGCCTGGCTCTATTGTTCCCTTCAGGGGCGTGTGCAAGTTTTGTGATCGTCATGGTCACAAGATGGAGGAGTGCTGGCGCAAGCTGGGCGCCTGTTTGCGATGTGGAAGTAAGGAGCACCGTATCCCTAATTGTCCTCTTTTATCGGAGCAAGCTACCCCGGCAAAACCACAAGGCATCAAAAGGCCGCAAGGCAAGCTCCAAGCTTTGCATGCAGATGAAGCAGGAACCGCCGAGGATGGTGGACTCGTCGATGGTACTCTTATTATTCTCGACAAGCCAGCATTTGTTCTTTTTGATACTGGTGCCACACATTCATTTATTTCTCGGAGATTTACTAAGTCTTTAGCTGTGGAACCTGTTTTGATGAATTCTCCGTTAGAAATATCAACACCTATTGGTTCTAGATCGGCAATTCAGTATTTCTATCCTTCTAGTAAGGTTATGATTGATGAACAGAATTTACCAGCTGATTTAGTTTGCATGGACATGAAGGATTATGATGTAATCCTAGGAGCAGATTGGTTAGCTAGATATGAGGCAGGTGTTCACTGCAGTTCTAGCTCTGTGTCTTTTACTAGGCACCTGAGACTTTCTTTTGTGGGAGTTAAGCACCATAACTCCGTATCACTTATCTCGGCTCTTCGAGCTGATAAACTGATGAGACGAGGATGCGAGGCTTTTCTAGCCTTTGTCTGTGCAACCCCTGAGCAGCAGATTGAGATTAAGGACATTTCTGTTGTCCGAGATTTTCCTGATGTCTTTCCAGAGGAACTACCAGGACTTCCGCCTGAGTGGGAAGTTATCTTCTCTATTGATCTCATTCTTGGCACATCTCCTATTTCCAAGGCTCCTTATCGTATGTCTCCTGCGGAACTGAGAGAATTAAAGCAACAGTTGATGGAATTGCTCGAGAAGGGTTTCATTCGTCCAAGTACTTCCCCTTGGGGAGCCCCTGTATTATTCGTCCGGAAGAAAGATGGTTCGATGAGGTTGTGCATCGATTATCGGCAATTGAACCAGCAGACTGTCAAGAACAAATATCCATTGCCGAGGATTGACGAATTATTTGACCAGATAGCGGGAGCTCAGTATTTTTCTAAGATCGATCTTCGATCTGGATATCATCAGTTGCGGATTAAGGAAGAGGATATCTATAAAACAGCTTTCCGCAGCAGGTATGGTCATTTTGAATTTGTCGTTATGCCTTTTGGTCTAACGAATGCACCAGCAGCTTTCATGCAGTTGATGAACAATGTATTTCGGCCCTATCTTGATCAATGGGTCGTGGTATTCATTGATGACATCCTGATTTATTCCAAGATTGAAGAGAAGCATGCTGAACATCTGAGGATGGCATTACAACTATTGAGAGATCATCAGCTATATGCCAAGTTCAGTAAGTGTGAATTCTGGCTGCAAGAGGTGTCCTTTCTCGGACATATCATCACCAACGAAGGTATTTCTGTTGATCCTTCGAAGGTAGAGGCAGTGAAGAATTGGGACCATCCTACTAGTGTGACTGAAGTGAGAAGTTTTCTAGGCCTGGCAGGCTACTATCGAAGATTCATTCAAGATTTCTCTAAGATTGCGGTACCTATGACAATATTAACCCGCAAAGAGAACAAATTTGATTGGTCCGAAGATTGCCAGCGAAGCTTTCAGACTTTGAAGGAATGTTTAACTACTGCGCATGAATTGGCTTTACCTTCTGGTGAAGGAGGTTTTGTCGTATACACTGATGCTTCAGGTATTGGTTTAGGCTGTGTACTCATGCAGCATGAGAAAGTGATTGCCTATTCTTTTAGGCAGTTGAGGAAGCATGAAGAGAATTATCATGTTCATGATTTGGAACTTGCAGCAGTCGTGTTTTCTTTGAAGATATGGAGGCATTACTTGTATGGAGAAACATTCACAGTGTTTTCAGATCATAAGAGTCTGAAATATTTATTTTCTCAGAAGGAACTCAATATGAGGCAGAGAAGATGGTTGGAGTACTTGAAGGACTTCGACTTCTCGATTGAGTATCATCCTGGAAAAGGTAATGTTGTGGCAGATGCATTAAGCCGGAAGCCTGTAGCTAGATTGTCAAGTCTCATGTTACAAGAGTGGAAGCTACTGGAACAATTAGCTAGTCTGGATCTGAATATTGACAATGATCGGGTTATGATTGCACAGATTCAACTTAAGCCCGAATTGTTGATGGAAATCAAATCTTTGCAAGATAATGATCCCGAGCTAGTAGAGATCAAGGGAAGCTTGAGCAGCAGACCTGACTTCACGATGGCTGACGATGGAAGATTGTTATTCCAGGGTAGAACTTGTGTACCTGATGAAGCTGAGTTAAAGAACAAGATTCTTGAGGAAGCACATAGATCCAAATACACCATTCATCCTGGAGGCACTAAAATGTTCAAGGATTTGAAGAGATCCTTTTGGTGGCCGAATATGAAAAGGGAAGTTGCAGACTTCGTGAGTAGATGCTTGGTTTGTCAGCAAGTCAAGGCTGAACATTTCAGACCGGCAGGAAAGTTGAAACCACTCGACATACCCCAATGGAAGTGGGAAAGCATTGGCATGGACTTCATTATGGGTCTACCTAGGACTCGTGGTGGACTTGATGCAATGTGGGTGATTGTCGATCGATTGACAAAGTCAGCTCATTTCTTACCCATTAAGTCCAAATGGACAGTTGATGTATTGGCTGCTTTGTATTTGAAGGAAGTGGTAAGGCTCCATGGTATACCAGTCAGCATTGTGTCTGATAGAGATCCCAGATTTACTTCACATTTCTGGAAGGGACTACAAGCGTCTTTGGGTACTCGTCTGAATTTCAGTACTGCCTTTCATCCACAGACAGATGGACAGACTGAAAGAACCAACCAGATAGTGGAAGATATGCTTAGAGCCTGCATGATCGATTTTGGAGGCAGTTGGAGTGACCATTTGGCTTTGATTGAATTCGCCTACAACAACAGTTATCAATCCAGCATTCAAATGGCTCCTTTTGAAGCATTGTATGGAAGAAGTTGTCGTTCCCCATTGTGTTGGGACGAGGTAGGTGAAAAGCAATGGCTTGGACCGGATCTTATTTCAGAATCATCACAGAACATCCGTATTATCCGAGACCGGTTACAAGTGGCTCAATCAAGACAGAAGAGTTATGCCGACAATAGAAGAAGGGCATTGGAATTTCAAGTTGGCGAGCATGTATTTCTGAAAGTCTCTCCTACAAGAGGGATTCGAAGATTTGGCATTCATGGCAAGCTGAGTCCGAGATATATTGGTCCGTTCGAGATTCTGGATAGAGTGGGAGAGGTTGCTTACAGATTGGCATTACCGCCTCAATTGTCAGGCGTACACAATATTTTTCACGTGTCTATGTTACGGAAATATGTGTACGACCCCACTCATATCATTCAGCATGTGGATTTCGAATTGAAGGAAGATTTGACCTATGAAGAAAGACCTATCAAGATTCTAGATCGGAAGCAACAGCAACTCCGGAATCGTTCCATACCTATGGTCAAAATTCAGTGGAGTCGGCGTGGAGCTGAGGAAGCTACTTGGGAGTCTGAAGATACTATGCGGAAGCGGTATCCTGACTTATTCTAGGTGAGCTAGTCTTTCCCTATCTCTGTATTAAAGTGCAGTGAATTTGGAGGACCAAATTCTTTAAGTGGGGGAGGGTGTAATACCCCAAATTCTTTTAGAAATTTAATTAGAAATTTATTTGAATTTAATTAGAAATTATTTGAATTTATTTGAATTAATGGGAATTAATTCGAAATTAATTAGATTAATTCTTTAATAAATAGAATAAGTCACATTTCGACTATTTTATAAAAATCCATAAAAATCATATTCTTGTAGAATCAATTGCGTTTAACAATTTGTTCTTCTATGGCCAACCCTAATAAAATCATTAACTAGGCCGAATTAGTGGGATTAGTCAAATTTTCACACTTACCTAACCAAATTCGTGCTCAATAGTAACCACCACCTTAAAACATCAAATTCGAGCTCATTCCTTAACCAAATGAGCCCAAACCAGGGGCAAATGAAAGGTATTAAAGAGAGGATCATTTCCCTCTCACAATGCCACGAAATTTTTATCGTATGGGAAGCATTTGGTCGCGCATGGGTTAGGTCAAACATTTCGGCGCCGTTTCAAACACTCACCTTGCATCGACGAATTCTCCTAGCACCGAAGGCTCCAGAAGGTGTATGAGCTATAAAAATAAAGCTCTTCAACCCTAGAATCCTTTGGTAGCAGCGGCGGCCGCAGTGGAGATCGATCCAGGGAGATCTCGGGAGATTAGTGGAGGTGTGTCGGCATCCCGTCGTCCTCCTTCCTTCTTCTTTGTTCCTTCGATTAAGGTAGGTACCCTCGACCAAAATCTGCACATGAGTATACCATTTTGATCCTCTCGGAGAGCTCTTTCCATTGGTTGTAAAAGCCCCAAATTCTATTAGGTGTGGAGGGAGATCTCGTGGAAATAGTGAATGGCTGTCAAACGGGCATTCTTCGTTCTAACTTCTAAATCTCTCTTCGATTCAGGTAGATGATAACATACCCAACTCTAATTAATGTATATGGTTGTAATCATCAGCATGTTATCTATCATTTGGCGTAGAAAGCCCCACTTTTTATTGACTATGCTTAGAGTATTTCGTGTTTGATTAGAAGCATGCTAAGACTAGGTTTTTTAGTGTTCTTCCTAGATAGGTTATGATTTCGATTAGTTTTCCAGTGAATTTAGTGTTTCAAACCCTTGTAGTATGACCATAATATGTCCATCAAGAACCTAGGGGCATGGGGTTAAGATCTCAGTCCAATTAGACCCCAATTGTGTGAGATTTGTTGATTTCCAGAAGACTCGTTCGCGTCTGCAAACCCAGGGGTCGACCCATTGGGTCGACCCATAGACAGACAAGAGTATGTCTGCGCGAGGGTCGACCCATTGGGTCGACCCAAACGGCAGACGTGGGGGGTTCGACCCTTTGGGTCGACCCTAACTGCAGACGTGCGGGGGTCGACCCATTGGGTCGACCCAAACAACAGACAGCAGTCTGTCTGTGCAGGGCGCAGGGGTCGACCCCAGGGGTCGACCCATACACAGACATACCCCTGGTTTTCCAGGGGTAGACCCAATGGGTCGACCCATGTGCTGACAGACCGAGTAGGCTTGTTTTTGGCCCGTGGATCGATCCGGACCGTGAGGGGATCGACCCATTCAAGTCTAGTCCAATTGAAAACCATATTTTGAGGAACCAATGACCCATACATGCAACCCTATGATCTCAAATTAAGCCCGGTGTTCCTCAATCCAAAATTGAAGAACAATGGTCCCTGCACTCAATCAAAGTGTAAAAACCATTCCGATTACTATCTCCACTTCAACGCACACAAATGGTTAATTAGAAACTCATATAATAAAATGGTAATTTTGAAAGTAAATTGCTGTCTTGTATTACTGTCTATTGTCATTATTGGCTTGTTCTAGTATCTTGAGTTACCATCTTGTAATTAACTTATCTCTTGAAATTGAGATTTATAATAATTCACGAATCAAGGTATTTTGAAATGGCTGTTAGGAAATCAATTAAAAGCCCTTATACCCCGGTAGAATAGACTAATAGCACACTAACAATCTATATGGCATTACGGCCATTAAGCCTAAATTGCTGTCCCTTAGTACGATTCTACCCGGACACTCTATCCGGCGAGTTAGAATCCGCCATTTTGAGACCCGTATGACCCGGCTACAACCTGGAAATTCGTGACCAAATCGCTGAGTTATAAGTCACGGATCAACTTGGGCTAATCAGCACATGAGCAGCCCATAGTTGACCGCTTGTCTCCATGAACGGTCTAGTGTAGTCCGTATAAGTATCGTAATTGTGTCTTAAGGTCACGTACTGCTTACTTACCTGAACGGCACACTGTCAACCGTTCATTCTTGACCTCGTGGACTGAGATTTGGTCCAGTTCTTGTAATGCGGCCAGTAGTAGCCGTATGTCCTGTCAAACGGCCCAGAAGTGACCGTATACCGAGTTTTTAAGTTAATGAATCCAAGGACATGTTAGTCCTTAAATCTCGTACTTTTGACAGAAATTCCTCTGATTAATTGGCCATTAAACTTGATTAAATGTCTAGACAAAACTTGGGATCTTGGATCCAACAAATCAATGCCAACGCATCATAAGGGCCCGGTCTGGTCCTGGGGAGAGCGCCCGAAAAGTACTTGTGCCCATGGGAGTTTGTAATGACATGGTGAGGCATTGCACCGAGTGCATGATCAGCGTGACGTCTACGACAGAAAATCTCTTGTTATACTTGTTACATTATCGTGCTTGACTTGATGTTTAACATACTTGCTTGTTGGCCAATTCTATATTTCAATTTCCTATTGAACATTCTCGTACTTGATATTCTTGTTAATTCTTGTCATCATATATTTCTTGACCTTGCAAGATTTTATATTACGCTGTTTTATCATCTCGTCAGTTATTTCTTTCTTGTCATTGCATTTGAAAATGTAACTAATTGGTTAATCATGTAAACTTGCCTGTTATTATCTACTGAGCGTTAGCTCATATAGTTGTTTTCCCCCTTTCCAGGCTATTCAGGTGACGATGCACATACTGAAGGGGAGGGACAAGAGTGATACCCTTGAGTGTACCTGTTAGTAGATGCCGAGTTGGCATAGTTGTTTACATTAGTTACTCCTTAGTGTTGTGTTAGCACTTTATTTACCTTTTCGGAGTCAGTTATTGTATTAGAATCAGTTGGAAGTTATGTTTGATCGTGTTTAAGCATTGATGGTTATTGTAATAAAACTTGGAGTCTTCCTTGATCAATAGAAGTACTTCTTTCCATAGCACATGTACGATTGTTTAGTTTAGCATATTAATATTATCTCTAGCTAGTTTCTAACTGTACGTCCCGATATTCCGCGTTGGGAC
The DNA here is from genome assembly GCA_022559845.1 of Amorphophallus konjac. Taxonomy (NCBI): domain Eukaryota; kingdom Viridiplantae; phylum Streptophyta; class Magnoliopsida; order Alismatales; family Araceae; genus Amorphophallus; species Amorphophallus konjac. The sequence continues at coordinate 34,065,583 of CM040118.1, forward strand.
ATGGCACTCTCTCCCTTTTTCTTCACCGTGAAAGGGTATATGTATACCCGGTGGCGTTGACGTCCGTTGACGATGGTGGTTAATGGGGGATTGACCCCGATCTTGTCTTTTTGCAGGGAGTGCCTGCGTGTCTGGATGAGGTTTTGACAGCTGAAAAAACCTCGGCTGGCTTGAGGTGACTGCGTTGCGCGCCAAGGGTGGGGGCTGTGACCGCTGGAGGGGTTGCTGTTGGAGGACGCTGCATCGGGTACGGAGGAGACAACGTTGCACTGGGCAGAGCATTTGGAAAGGTGTGCCACTGGATGGGCTGGGAAGTGTGCCACTGGGGGCTCGAAGAGTGTGCCGCTGGAGGCTGAAAAGTGTGCCGCTGGAGGGGCCAGTGGATTGTGCGCTGGAGGCACCAGAGTAGTGTGCCACTGGAGGCATTTGGAGCGTGCCGTTGGGAGGCATCCCAAAGTGTGCCGCTGGAGGGCTTTTGCGGGTGTGCCGCTGGTGCCACTGGGGGCTTCTGATGGGTGTGCCGCTGGGAGCACTGGAGAGTGTGCCGTTGAAGGCTTTAACAAGCGTGCCGTTAGAGGCACTTCAGGGTGTGCCACTGGGGCTCAAGTTAGTGTGCCGTCGGAGAGGCACTGGGGGTGTGCCGTTGAAGGGCACTTGAAGGTGTGCCGTTGAAGGGCACGTTGAGGGGTGCTTCCTTCTCTTCTTTTCTTATTTTCATCTTCTCTTCTCTTTTCTCTTCTTCTTTATTCCCCTGCACGTAAACATGGGGTGAGAATTTTTAGTGTCCATAGGTGGTCACTCAGATTCTTAGTAATAAGGGTTTGATCCACCTTACCTCGACTGTACCCATGGCAGATCAAGAATTTAGTTAATCTGTCATACCAGGCCCGAGGTGCCTACTTCAAGCCATACAATGTCTTATTTAGCCTGAACACATGGTTAGGTTGTACAGACAGTTCAAATCCAGGGGGTTGCTCAACATAAACTTCCTCTTTTATATACCCATTTAAGAATGCACTTTTAACATCCATCTGATGAAGTTTAATATTTTTAGAGCAAGCAAAAGCTAGCAATATTCTAATTGCTTCTATCCTAGCCACTGGGGCATAAGACTCATCAAAGTCCACCCCAAACTCTTGACAGTAGCCTTTGGCTACCAACCTTGCCTTAATTCTAGAAACAACGCCATCTTCATTTGTTTTGTTCCTAAAGACCCACTTGGTTCCTATGACTGACACATTTTTAGGTCTTGGAACAAGATTCTAGACTTTATTTCTTTCAAACTGACCCAATTCTTCATTCATTGCATTTACCCAAGATTCATCATTTAAAGCTTCTTCTACTTTTTTGGGTTCAATTTGGGACACTAGAGCTATTAAGTCTTCATTATTTACAGCATGATGATAAGACCTAGTTCTCGGGGGATCTTACAAATTATCTATGATATTGTGTGCAAGGTGATCTTTCATAAATCTAAGATTGGTTGAAGACTCACCTTGCTCGGATGACTCGCCCTAAACTGGTTCATCTTGTGCAGCAGGTTCAGGTACATTTGGTTCTTCATTCAATTTTTCTTCCAGAAACTCTCCATCATGTCTTGAATTCTTGTCATCATCATCCAAGTTAGCAGAATAGATGGTTTCATTAAAAATAACATGAGGAGACTCCTCTACAGTTTGATAAGTTATATTGAAAACCCTGTATGCCCTAGACGTTTCAGAATATCCTAGAAAAATTCCTAGGCTACTCTTTGCTTCAAACTTATCAAGGTCCTTCTTACTGTTATTGTGAATGAAGCATTTTGAACCGAAAATCCTAAAGTAAGCCACATTTGGCTTTTTACCTTTTAAAAGCTCATAGGGGGTTTTCTTATGGATGGGTCTTACCATAGCCCTGTTGATAGTATAGCATGCAGTGTTGGCCGTCTCTGCCCAAAATCTTCTAGGTAGCTGACTCTCCACGAGCATGGTTCTGGCCATTTCAACAATGGTCCGGTTTCTTCTTTCCACTATGCCATTTTACTCTAGAGTCTTGGGAGAAGAAAACCCGTGAGTTAGTCCTTCACTATCACATAGATCATAAAACATAGAATTCTCAAATTCCCCTCCATGATCAGACTGGATTATGCATATTTTATGCTTACCCTCTTGCTTAATTTTATTGAAAAATAGTTTGAATTTATGGAATGCATCATTTTTATGAGCAAGAAAGTAAATCCATGCAAAACGGGTAAAGTCATCCACAATGACAAATCCAAATCGCTTACCATTGAAGCTCAATGATCAAGAGGGACCAAAAAGATCCATGTGCAAAAATTTCAAAGGCTTAGAGGAGAGGGGTTCTGTCCTAAGTTTAAATGAAGTTCTGGTCTGTTTACCCAATGCACATGCATCACACAATTTTGAACTTTCTATGAATTTTATTTTGGGCAAGCCTCTGACCAAATCATGCTTAACCAATTTATTGAGAGTGCTATAACTAGCATGCCCAAGTCTCCTATGCCAATTAAAGGTATTATTTTCAAAACTAGCAGACAAGTAGAGATTTGATGCAGATGAATCATTCAAGTCGACTATGTAGACATTATTTACTCTATGTCCTACAAATTTAACTTGGTCAGAATTTGCTTCAAGTATTTTGCAAACATGATTATCAAAAATTACCTGGTGACCTTTGTCACACAACTGACTGATGCTTAGCAAATTATGTTTGAGACCTTCAACTAAAAGGACCTTTTCAACAATGTTTGAAGGGAGCTTACCGATTGTTCCTGAACTGACAAGTCCTCCTACCTTCAGCTATAGCTTACTGAATTTACTTTGGTCTCCAGTCATGTGTCTGGAACAACCACTGTCTAAATACCATATGCTATTCAGGGCTGCCAGACTTACCTGAAAATAAATCAAGCAAAAGAGTTTGGAACCCAAGGAAGATTGAGTCCAAAGACATCATTCAAATCCTTTAGCAAGCTTTTCGGAATCCAAAAACTATTTAATAATGTTTTTCTTATCCTCTTTCTTGTTGACAGTTTTATTGGGGTTATATGCAAAATTTTGTCCACTTTGCCTTTTATTAAATTAGAATTTGTTCCAGATTGTGGACTATTTATTTCATGGGAGTCTTATGTACCCATTCTATCTTGAAAAATCATGATTGTTAAAATATCTTTGTGGGTAGACAGAATTTGACCAGTGTACCCTACTTTTGTTCAAATTTCTTTGAATTGAGGGTTTTTTGTTCTGGGTCACTTGCCTCGACATGTTAATTGTTTTGCTCTGAGGCATGGGGGTGTTGCGTCGAGGCATAGAGATGTTGCGTCGAGGCATCGCATCCTGAATGCCAGCGTTAGCTCTGTCGGAGATAGAGTGCCTCGATGCATTAATAAAGTTGGGTCGAAGCATGGCAGCTTTGCCAGCTGAGTTCCCTTGAATTTTAATTTGTTGTCCAGCATGGTTTGTTGAATTTGTTTTCATGAATTTCATTACTTTTGGTTGCTGGGCATTCTGGTTACTGTTGGAACTGGATGGGGTGTCCAGTTTCTCTTTCCCTTTTCTTAGGCAGAATATGATGATTTTAAACTCGAAAGATTTTTTGTTCGTTGGGTCATAGTCGAGACCCTCCTTGTTGAAATTAACCTTTACACCTAGCATGGTATCCAGGTTAGACTTTCCTTGCACAAAGTTCTCCAGCAATTTCTATTTATCATCTAATTCTCTCTGAAGTTGTTCACACTATTTCAATATTTTAGAATTTGCATTTTTCACAGCCTCATATTTTTCTTTTGTCAACTCCTTTTCTTTCTGAATTTCTTGAAGTTTGATCTCAAATTCATTTAAATTGTTCCTGATTTCTTCCTTTTCTGTTCTGAGATTATCATTTTCAATTTTTAGTGGATTCATTTTCTCAAGCTATTTCTTAAAGTCTTCAATTTCTTTTTCCAAGAAGACTTTATCACTAAGTGTGTCGTTCAGTTTTCTTTTCATAGACTTGTAATCTTTGGTTTGACAGTTTAACTTATCTAGCAGGTCAGCGTAAGCATCCTCTCATTCATCAATAGAATAGTTCTCGAAAGGATTGCTTACCTCATTGTCGCTGTCAGCCATAAGACAGTCCTTGCTCTTCTTCCTCTGAAGATCTCCTCTCAGGGTCTTTTTCTTCATCACTCCATGTGCAGACCATGGCTTGAGGCTTTTTCTACTGCACTTTTACATTCTTCCTCATGAGCTCCGGGCATTCATTCTTCATATGACCTGACTTTTTACAGTGAAAGCATGTAATCTTGTCAGAATTTTTGTTCTTATCAAATTTAAAATTGGTGTTCTTACCAGCCTGTTGCAGTCTTCTCCTTCTGAAAGTTTTTCCTCTGGACCTCAGGAATTTTTGAAACTGCCAGGTCAGTATAGCCTGTTGCTCATCATCGAGGTCTGAGAAGTTCTCATACTCCTCACTACTTTCACCACTGCTTCTAGACACCTTAAGAGCTATGATTTTCCCTTTCTTGTTCTCTTCTATATTCCTCTTAAGATTAATCTTGTAAGCCATCAGGGATCCTATCAACTCTGTGACAGTCATGGTGGATACGTCCTTAGATTCTTCTAATATAGTGGCTTTTGTGTGCCACATCGGGGTTAGGGACCTTAGGACCTTCCTAACCAAATCACTTTCCTGAATTTGTTTAGCCAGAGCCTTCAGACTATTGGTAACATGTGAGAGCCTAACATACATATCTGATATGGTTTCATCGGACTTCACTTTAAATAATTCATAATCAGAGGTTAGCATATTTACCTTGGTGGCTCGCACTTGTGATGTTCCTTCAAAGATCAACTGAAGTTCATCCCACATTTTCTTGGTTGTCTTGCATGCAAAAATCCTGGAATACTCCTCTTGATGCACAACACACTGCATGATGTTCATTGCTATCCAATTCACATTTGATACACGGATCTGCTCCCTGGACCAAGTGCTTTCATCTTTAGGAAGCTCGAATGGTTCGGTGGTGATGACCCTCCATAGTTCATTACTTTGCACGCGCATAAATACTTCTATCTTGTTCTTCCAATATAAGTAGTTAGTCCCATTGAAGAAAGGAGCGAGGCATGTTTATTGAGTGCCCTTCAGCTATGAGGCACCGTGGATTGCTCGTTTCAGGTCTTTCCTGGTCATTGGATCATAGGATGGAAAACCTGCTCTGCTACCAATTGATAGAAAAAATAGGGTGAAAGATCTAGAAGGGGGGGGATGAATAGATCTATCAACGAATACTTTCTAGATAAAATCTTCTTAAAAATAACAATCAGATCAAGCAAACACGGAAGTGTAATTCATTACAACGTTCAGTTCAAGCGCTCTAGCGATCAAATTGTGTGCATAAGCTGTAAATGATGCAGTGATAAGATAGAGGAATAGAACTCAACTGAGACAATCAGAACAGCAAACGATATTCAGACACAACGCAGGGAAGGTACTAGACAGAGGTTGAATCAAGAGATCTCCTCATGCAAGAGTTGATGTTCCAATTAGGCGTAAACCAACTTTTGCATCAAGTCTTTTGATATACTCCCTGGTCGAATGCAGTTGCGAGAGACAACAAAACACGCACACGAAAGAGGCAAGCGAGTTTTTAGGTTGTTCGATTGCTACCCGCAATCTACATCCACCCCTCACTCCCTTGGAGTGAGGCTTCCTTGCTAAACAAAGCAACAAGCAGACTTAGTTTGCAACAACGGCTGAACACAGCTTCAACCCCCGAGGAACACTCACCTCGCTTCTTCTAGAAGCCCAGAAGGAACCCGGAGATCAATCTCCCTTCCTCTACGATCTGTAGAGGGAACTCCGTGAGCTGCACCTAGCAACTCACAAAATCGAAGATCGAAGACCTCCCTTCCTCTGATTCATAGAGGTGCCTTCCTTTGAGAACACTCAGAGGGAACACAACCAAAATAAAACAGAGGAACAAAATGAAAGACGAAGAAATTTGATCAAGGATAAAAACATGAATGAAAATAATGTAGCTTCGATAAAAGCACTCTTCATGAAAAATGGATGGCTGCTCTGAATCCTCTCTTCCTCTCGAGATGTTGTCTCTTTCTTTTTCTTCTGCACGGAGCTCTCTCTCTCTGATTTACAATCGCAGCAACGGGGGTAGTTCTAGCAGCACACCAGTGGCTCTACTTTCGAAGTATGAGGCCTCTTTATATATAGAACAGAGCCTCCGGAATGAAATGGATGAGGCAAATAACCTAGTGATATCTCAGTGGTCCACTTGGCAATCAGAATATTCTTCCTCTGGAAATCTCTAAAAAAGCGTGCCACCTTTTCTTGGATCACGTGCCACTATATCGCTGAATCAACCTTTCTAATCGGGTTCGATTTCAAGTTGAGAGTCTGGAGTTCGGATCTTCAAACCTATTAAAGTATAACCATCTCCATCGACTTGATCTTGTATGGGTGACTTGTAGCGTCGACCTCATGATGCGGGACGGACACGGGAGACGACACTATTAGGTGCCGCCCTCGGACTCTAGATGAAGACGCGACCAGCAGCACACACCAGGGAGACACTAAGCCCGACACTACGAGCTCCTAGTGGCGAAACGTCGCTAACAGAAGTGGAAGCTCACTCGTCGTCCCAAGCGAGGGAAAGCGCGGACCGTGCGCGGTTAAGGAACCGGCGGAGGTCAAGGGTAGTCCGACTCAACTTCCGGACTTGGATCGAGTCACGGGACGGGTCACACTCACTCTCACAGCGGTGACATGGACACATGGGCTAGTACCTACACTCTCGGTAGCGGCAAAAGACCGTATACTAGCTAAGCAAATGAATGCCAAGAGGTTTGGACCATTACCTCCACGCACCCGGCGTGGCGAAGACAACCCCGGCCAATCACGGACTCCCGGTTAACACAATTTTACAGCAGTACAATAATTTGACCCACTCCACGCAGGGAGGTAAAAGGTCACATGCGGGGCCCGGGAATCACGCGAATTGGGTTGACGGGCAGCATCTTGATGTCGCCCGGCGGTGCCGAACTCCGCGTTTTCGTGCTTTCCGAACGCCAGGTTCTGCGGGCCCGCGGGGCCCACAGATGACGATGTCCTCCGGATCTGCGAGGGTGGGACCCACTATGATGGGGACCCCTAGTGGCGCACCTCCACGGACGGCGGTCGGCCGGGAACACCGATCGGGGGTCGATCGGTCCCGATCTCCAAGCTTTGAAGTTGCTGTCCACGAACTGAGGTTGCTGTTTTAGCAGCACGCGCTCCGGCGAAAACGGCCGCTGTGATCATCCCCGTCGTCGGAATATGATGAAACCAGCGCCGTTGGAAAGAGGATTCAAAATCCTCCAACCTAGGGCCAGTGGAATCTTCTGAACCTCTGCGGACCTAGGCTTTAAGTATTTTTCAATCTTCTGTTGCACAGCTCCCGAAATATCAGATCAGCATATGAGTTTCCTATAAATGGCCGTTGACTGCCTGCTTGCCGTTGGAATCAGGCTTCGAGCTCTTCTTCAAAGTTGTAGGGAATCAAACCACGAAATTGGGAAAATTTTTGAATTGGATTTGGAGGTGGTGACAATTGGATATGATTTTTGGAGTGACTAGTGGTCGGATCTGGGAACAAGTGGACAGAACTGTAGATGGGACTGAGAACGATTTTTAGAAAATATGAAATGGGAGAACCAGAAATTTAGAAAAATTGTGGATGAAGGGGTGGATGGAAGGAAACTCCAGTAAAATTTATGGGACTAACAAAAATCAAAAGACGGACCTAAGACATGAAACACAGGGCGGATATGAATCTGGATAGAACTCTGACAGAACTGAAATGGAAGGGTGGACGAAAATCAAAAATTATGAAACGGGATCTGAATGACAAACCAAAATTTATGGGATATCCTTGACACCTCTGGAACCTCCAGTAAAATTCCCAGATCTATCTGAGCTCGTGGCTGAGACACAAATTTCATGGAAGTTGCTGTGGTACTGTGCAGGTAGAACTCCGATGAAGACGATGGCGGTGCGGTGGCGGCTCGTGGCGGCGGCGGCGATCGTCGGAACTGATAAATGAGGCTTCACACCTCAGAATGGAAGCCTTCACAGCATCCAAGGGGGAGAGGGAGGGGAGAGGAGGGGGGCGCATCAGCCCTTTACTCTTGAATTTGTGTGAATCAAATGGCATTAATTCAAGTAAAATGGAAAATACAAGTTTAAATACCTTACATCTCACGTCCATCCACAACCATTGGATCTAGGGGATAGGAATGAAGGGCTGGGATGGCATGTGACACACACACACAAAAATAATAAAAAACTAAGGGGAGGGGGGCGGCCCTTGGACTAGATGTAGAATGTGGACTTGGTAGGTGGGGGTAGGTGGCCTCCTTGGACTTTTCAAGTCCATTGTCCCCCATGTGTCCAATTCCCATTCAAACTTCTAGATGCTCCCATGTGGCATGTTGACTGGCCCCACGTGGGACCCTAGGCTGAGGTGGCCCAATGGGGTGGGGCCTGTAGGGCCCGTGGGGCCCATGGGGTCTGAATTGCACATAGGCCCTTATTACAATCAAACTTACATATCGAATAAAATGAAACAAACACACATTATACAAAAATACTGTCTAACTAAATATGATAAACGGGAGACTCAAGGGGGAGTCTCCAGGCCATCTCCGAGCCAGATGGAAGCCGCTATCGCTCGGATGGTGCTCCGCGTACGGTATCGGGGCTCGCTGACTCGTGCCGATCTAGTGCTCTGGTGTCCGCACCAATTCTCCCCGGGTGGGAGAAACTCGACCCTGTTGAGTAAGGGTCTGTATCGCTCCTGTATCGCTCCAGAAGGTCTGGATCGATCCGCTGCAATTCGCCATGTGTGATCCATGTGTCCTCAGTAGCGGGCCGTCCTCTCCATCGTACTAGGTAGCGCGGGTAAGATCCACTCCTGGTAACTGTCACTTGCTCGTCCAGTATACGATCTATATGCTCACGCTGCCGTGAAAAAGGGGCTGGAGGTGGAAGTGGACACTCAGGTGTGGGATCACTCTCAAGGGGAGGAGATGGCTCAAAAGACTCACTAGGGATCACCGCTGGGTCCCTATATGCAACAAGATCCGATACATTGAAGGTAGAGCTTATACCATATTCCTCGGGCAGGTCCACAACATACGCATTGGATCCAACGCGTTTCAACACTCTAAATGGACCGACTCCGCGAGCTTGCAACTTCTTAACGGTTCCAGAGGGAAACCGTTCAGGTCTTACCCTGATCATGACATATTCGCCCTCCTGGAACTTTCGGTGGTGTCGGTGGGCATCGGCTAACTCCTTGTACCGTGCATTGCTGGCCTCAACTGTGACGACGGACATCGTCATGCAGACTCCTAACATGATTAGCAAAAGAAAAGAAACACAGGATGCACACACGACCTAACATGCTTAGCAAAAGAAAAGAAACACACGGATGCACACACGACCCTAAACAACCCTACAGTTAGTAAAACCCAATCATATGCAAGGTGGTCCAGGACATCCGAATGTATGCCATGCATGCATTTGACATAACCGGAGGTTAATGTCATGGTGGACTCCTAGACATCCTACGATGCACCAACCATGGACATGGGGTTTGGATGTGGGAAGTCCGGGAGGCTTGGGTGGTTGAGGTGGGCCGGGGAAACCAAAGTCTTCATTACCCCCAAATGACGGTTCGGACATATTGCCATGTGAAGGTTGCCAGGCCCGAGTAGGAGGGGTGTGATAGTGGACTTCCTTAAAGAGGGGGAATGGAGGTTGTGGGCCAAGGGGCCCATGAAGAAAGGGATCGAAGGGATCAAAGAATGTGTGACCCCTCGATATGGATTCCCTCATCTCAAGATCCCATGTGTGGAAGTCTAGAAGGTGTTGTTGATCTCCTTCATCCTTGAAGGGAGATGAGACGGTGGGGGTATGATGGTGGACTCTCTCAAAAAGGTGGAGTAAATGTGGTGGGTCACGGGGTCCACAAGAGAATGGGTCGAAGGGATCAAAGAAGGTATGACCCCTCGGACTAGGCTTCCACAATTCACTGTCCCACATTTGGAAATCTTGGAGGTGTAAATGATCACCTTCATTCATTGTGAGAGGTGGGACGGCAGTCATAGGTAGAAAGTAAGATTCCTCCCTTGGGCAAATGGAATGAAGTCGGGCTCGGCCGGCATAGGGAGGAGTAGAAGAACCTCCGTGGTAACATGACCCACGGTGTACACGGAGGTGATGGACCCTAAAGCGGGATGAGTGAAACTACGACCTGTGGGTCGGTCGAAGCCTGGAGCCAACAAGTGCGTAAATGTCCACTGCCGGTCTAACCCTTTAAGAAGGTCATCCAATGTATCCACATAGTGACTAGACCGGAAAGTGGTGTGAAATGAATTGATTGGCACCAGAGGTAGGATAGGGTCCATAGATGGGAGGGGAGATGGGGCCAGGCCATTCTTAAGCCAGCTAAGGAGTGGCTCGGCTATAAGTAGCTTTCCCGTTAGAAACACGGGTAGCTGTGGCTGAGGTGGCTCCGAATAAAGATCGGAGAGTGAGGTTTCTCCAACCCCTTTATCCCCTAGGGCTAGAGATGTCCGAGTGGGACACTGTCCGGCAAAGTGGCCAAACCCCTGGCAGCGATAACACTGTTGTCGTGATCCTCTACGCTCCTTGATAAGTGGACCCTTACCCTTATCCTCTTGACGGACAGGGGGTGTAGGCAATGGAGCTCTCATGGGTGGGGGAAGAGGATCCACCAAGATGGGGAGAGGACCTCGGGATGGCACTCTAGATGACACTGATTGGGACTACCGGTTGCTACCTCCTTAGGGTCATGCTTGGTTCTATCTCGGCTAGGAGGTAGGCAAGGGGGAAGCAGGGACTCAATATAATCACACTTCCTATCCACCTTATCCAAAATGATTTGGAAGAGTTCGGCAATGGTGGGGTTTGGAGTAGGAGCGATGTGATGGACTCCCCCATATGAAGTCGGCTTAGTCGTGGACCTAGGCTCTTCTACATGCGCGGCGCGTTGCCTCCGATTATGGCCCACTTGGGTGGAGGTGATTGGGTGGGGTTGGTTGGAGGTGACCGGGCCGGGTAGGTAGACCTTCCTAAGTTCGTCCTTCATCTCATGCCACGACTCAATGGGCCTTTGCCTCCTAACCTCTCTCATGCGCTCAATGCTATCCCATTTCCAGGCGGCTTTGTTGACAAGCCTCTCTCAGGCAAAACTAACTTGCATGGCATCGGACATGGTGTAACATTCAAGATATTTGTCCATGGCGGCCTCCCAATTGAGGTAGTCGCCCGGATCATCAGAGCCATAAAAATCAGAGGCTTCGGGCCTACGAAAGGGGAGAGGATGGTTGCCAAGCCCATGAGTAGACCAACGGCCATATGGCCCGGGTGATTGGGAATCCATGGGAAATTGGGGGGGGAACTACATGTTGAACATGCCGACTCTTGGACAAGACCGACTGACTCTTATTAGACTACACATGAACTAGGAGACACAAACTGATGCAAACACTCACAAAAGGATGCACTTAGACCTAACCAATATCCGGTACGTGGCGGAGATAAGCGACCCGAAGATCACTCGCGCAAGTACGCTACCCTCCCGATAGGCATAACCTAATGATCAGGCAACGCCTTTTAATATACCGAGCTATTGGGTGAAATACAATTTGAAACACTCTTTATTTTTTTGTTTTGAAATTAATGATGATCCTAGACTTGACTTAGACCATGATGCATGACTTATGTAACGACTACCCTAGACTCAACTTGGCTCTGATACCAAACTGATGCGGGACGGACACGGGAGACGACACTATTAGGTGCCACCCTCGGACTCTTGATGAAGACGCGACCAGCAGCACACACCAGGGAGACACTAAGCCCGACACTACGAGCTCCTAGTGGCGAAACGTCGCTAACAGAAGTGGAAGCTCACTCGTCGTCCCAAGCGAGGGAAAGCGCGGACCGTGCGCGGTTAAGGAACCGGCGGAGGTCAAGGGTAGTCCGACTCAACTTCCGGACTCGGATCGAGTCACGGGACGGGTCACTCTCACTCTCACAGCGGTGACATGGACACACGGGCTAGTACCTACACTCTCGGCAGCGGCAAAAGACCGTATACTAGCTAAGCAAATGAACGCCAAGAGGTTCGGACCATTACCTCCACGCACCCGGCGTGGCGAAGACAACCCCGGCCAATCACGGACCCCCGGTTAACACAATTTTACAGCAGTACAATAATTTGACCCACTCCACGCAGGGAGGTAAAAGGTCACATGCGGGGCCCGGGAATCACGCGAATTGGGTTGACGGGCAGCATCTTGATGTCGCCCGGCGGTGCCGAACTCCGCGTTTTCGTGCTTTCCGAACGGCGGGTTCTGCGGGCCCGCGGGGCCCACGGATGGCGCTGTCCTCCGGATCTGCGGGGGTGGGACCCACTATGATGGGGACCCCTGGTGGCGCGCCTCCACGGACGGCGGTCGGCCGGGAACACCGATCGGGGGTCGATCGGTCCCGATCTCCAAGCTTTGAAGTTGCTGTCCACGAACTGAGGTTGCTGTTTTAGCAGCGCGCGCTCCGGCGAAAACGGCCGCTGCGATCAGCCCCGTCGTCGGAATGCGATGAAACCAGCGCCGTTGGAAAGAGGATTCAAAATCCTTCAACCTAGGGCCAGTGGAATCTTCTAAACCTCTGCGTACCTGGGCTTTAACTATTTTTCAATCCTCTGTTGCACAGCTCCCGAAATATCAGATCAGCATATGAGTTTCCTGTAAATGGCCATTGACCGTCTACTTGCCATTGGAATCAGGCTTCGAGCACTTCTTCAAAGTTGTAGGGAATCAAACTACGAAACGGGGAAAATTTTTGGAATTGGATTTGGAGGTGGTGGCGATTTGATATGAGTTTTGGAGTGACTGGTGGTCGGATCTAGGAATAGGTGGATAGAACTGTAGATGGGACTGAGAACGATTTTTAGAAAATATGAAATGGGCGAACCAGAAATTTAGAAAAATTGTGGATGAAGGGGTGGATGGAAGGAAACTCCAGTAAAATTTATGGGACTAACAGAAATCAAAAGACGGACCTAAGACATGAAACACAGGGCGGATATGAATCTGGACAGAACTCTGGCAGAACTGAAATGGAAGGGTGGATGAAAATCAAAAATTATGAAACGGGATCTGAATGACAAACCAAAATTTATGGGATATCCTTGACACCTCTGGAACCTCCAGTAAAATTCCCAGATCTATCTGAGCTCGTGGCTGAGACACAAATTTCGTGGAAGTTGCTGTGGTACTGCGCGGGCAGAACTCCGATGAAGACGATGGCGGTGCGGTGGCGGCTCGTGGCGGCGGCGGCGATCGTCGGAACTGATAAATGAGGCTTCACACCTCAGAATGAAAGCCTTCACAGCATCCAAGGGGGAGAGGGAGGGGAGAGGAGGGGGGCGCACCAGCCCTTTACTCTTGAATTTGTGTGAATCAAATGGCATTAATTCAAGTAAAATGGAAAATACAAGTTTAAATACCTTACATCTCACATCCATCCACAACCATTGGATCTAGGGGATAGGAATGAAGGGCTGGGATGGCATGTGACACACACACACAAAAATAATAAAAAACTAAGGGGAGGGGGGCGGCCCTTGGACTAGATGTAGAATGTGGACTTGGTAGGTGGGGGTAGGTGGCCTCCTTGGACTTTTCAAGTCCATTGTCCCCCATGTGTCCAATTCCCATTCAAACTTCTAGATGCTCCCATGTGGCATGTTGACTGGCCCCACGTGGGACCCTAGGCTGAGGTGGCCCAATGGGGTGGGGCCTGTGGGGCCCGTGGGGCCCACGGGTTCCGAATTGCACATAGGCCCTTATTACAATCAAACTTACATACCGAATAAAATGAAACAAACACACATTATACAAAAATAATGTCTAACTAAATATGATAAACGGGAGACTCAAGGGGGAGTCTCCAGGCCATCTCCAAGCCAGATGGAAGCCACTGTCGCTCGGGTGGTGCTCCGCGTACGGTATCGGGGCTCGCTGACTCGTGCCGATCGAGTGCTCTGGTGTCCGCACCACCTCATCACCAAAACTTTGACCTTACTAACTGGAAAAAAATGCTACTACATCGACCTTAGTAATAAAACCAATGCTGTTGCATCGACCTTAGTAATAAAACCAATGTCGTTGCATCGACCTCATAAGAGTAAAGGCTCTAGATGCATCAACCTGATAAGATGGAAACTTCAGCTGCATCGACCTAATCAAGGTGAATTTGCTTGCACGCATCGACCTATCTTTAACAACTGCTGCTGACTGCTGCTTCGACTTTATTGATTTCATCATAGTGACTTTGACTAAGAGACTTGAGGAAGCTTTCTGAAGCTTTGAAAAAGTTGACGTTTAGTTGCTCTATGAAGATTGTGTGCATCGACCTGGTTTGGTCCGGAGGCCAATTTTCTACTTGATGCGTCGGTGCATCTCTTCTTCATTCTGTTGGTTGCGTCGATACATCATACCAAATTTGCTCGAAGGTTTGTGGCTGCATCGAGGTATCTGACAGATGCGTCGATGCATCTGTATGACCTTGCCTCATCATATCAACTACTCCATGCTTTTTGAGATTCTTTCCTTGGATTATTTTGACTCATATTTTCTACAGGGATAGAGTTAGTGTCAGCACCAAGAAAAATATATCATATTGACATCATGAAAACATAGAATTCAACACACCGGACTGACGGGAAAACTCTGGCTATGCCACCAGAAGAAACATCACGACACCTCTGTCGTGGAGGCCTGTCCTCGCAGACGAAGGCCTGATCCCAAGACCACTCGATCTGGGAACACGGTCATGGCCTTGATGTCGTGGACCCTATATTATCCGGGGAAAACTCACGGTAATCTTTACCCGAAATCCTAAGCCTCGGTGTCAGAAAGACACTCAGAAACCACCCGAAGAAATATGGGAAAACTCATCTCGTGTGACAGGAGTACTGCCCACTAGAAGTAAGGCCGGATGCGTCCACTGACGTCTTAGTCCCCGTCTCAGGTGTCTCCCTCCAGCCCAGCGGGAACTGAGACCGTACTAGTAACCACGAAACAAGGGTCTAGTCGGGGTTGTGCTCGTCAGCATGCGTCCGAAGTCCCCGACCATGTGTGCACACACTGAACGACTGTACTACGTCAAGCCCTCTAGCTAGTTTTTCACCCGGCCCAGACTCGAGCCGTATAGGGGAGGCCCTACGACAACCAGCCTAAAAACCGTCACCCTCGGGTCTAGTTCTCCACCTACTCCCAGGTGGGTCGGCACGGAAGTGCCTAGGCAAGGTACGACTAGTGGGGGCTCACTGAGCAAAATGACTCTCGGAAGAGACCCACAGAATATGGACAGGCTATGCATGAGCCTTGTCGTAAATTAGCTCAAAAAATAGGTGGCACGATGCCACCGGACTCTGGACAGTCCACTAAACCTATTAAACCCAACAGCCCTTGAGTCGCAAGACTCAGGTCAAGGCCGTTGAACAGTACAACCCTAGGCCGTTGATAGCCACAAACCCGTGGTTGAAAAGCCGTGCCCCAATTTTAAAATATTCGCACTCACTCACTTTTAAAGATTGGAAAACCAAGTATAGTGGTAAGTGGAGTCGATCCCACGAGGAGGAAATAACATTCTAGAACAAGTTGGAAAAATATCCTTATGCTTTGAAAAGTCGAGTTTTGAGTGAGGTTAATCTAAGGAAAAATAAATTACATGAAAATAAACTCACTAAAGAAGATGAGAGGGGTAAAGAAAGAACTTAGAAGAGATAGAAAGAGGAACTAAGACAACCACAATTTACAAAGATGAACTTTTATTAAGATGGAAGTGAAAAGTACACTCTATGAAAATGAAAAATTACAACTCATAAAATAAAGAAAAGGGAAAAGATTATAGCTAAGATGAAGATGAAGATCGCCGCCTAATCGCCGTGCCGAGCCTTAGAGTGGATTGCCCCGCCGTGGAGATGGACGCCGTCGAGAGGACCAATGGAAGAAAATCCGCCTTGGGATATGGGAAGAATATAGGGGAGAGGATAGATAGATGAAAAGAAAGATAAAGAAGACTTAAAAAATCTATTGTGAGAGCATGTGTGTGTGAGTGTGTTTTGAAAAGGAGATGAACATCGGAATGGAAGGGGGTTCGGTGGAGAGGAAAATGTAGTCAAGAGCAAAAATAGAGAGATATTGGAGGAGAAATAACTAAAAAACGGAGAAGATTTAGGAGAAGTGGAAGAAGAGAAAGTTGGATATCAGAGAAAGAAAAAAAAGATTGATGAAGAGTGAAGAGAGATAAAATGAAGGGAAAAGGGTAAAAAATGAGGATGAACAGAGACTTACCGGCGTGGGTGAATAGGGAAAAACCCAGAACCTAAACTCTGAAAAATAGTGGATAACTTGCAAACAAAAAGGAATTGGAAGAAGAGAGATTTGAAGAACTTTTAAAGATCTACAACTTTTGTGAAGAAAGTAAAGAGAGAAAAAAATCACAAAGGAGAGAAAATGGGCAAAGAACAAGGGGATGCAGGTTCGGGTGAACAGTAAATGAGGAAGATAGAACTTTGAAAACTGGATGATGGCATGAAAATTAAGGGGAATTAGAAAATAATTAAGAACACAGAGTTGGAGATGATTTAAAACTAATGAACTTTTATGATGAACACAAGAGCAGAAAATGAACAAAAGGGGGAGAAATTGGCGAAGAACAGGGGGATGCAGGTTCGGGTTAACAGTAAATGAGGAAGATAGAACTTTGAAAACTGAATGATGGCGTGAAAATTAAGGGGAATTAGAAAATGACGAAGAAGACAAAGTTGGAGAAAATTTAAAACTGAAGAACTTTAATGAAGAATGCAAGAGCAGATAATGAAAAGAAAGGAGAGAAATCGGTGACCTAAGATGTGAGAGGGAGAGGGAGAGAAAAAATTGTCAAAGGAAGCACACATTTCTCCTCCTTGTCATGGGTTATTTATAGGAAAAGTTGGGTCAATAAAGGGTGGAGTGTAATATCTCATATCTTTTGGATCCTTCTTCGTGGGTTTCGGATCTGGTTTCTCGGAGTGTCCGGCTCCGTTGTGTCTAAAATTTCATTTCGGACATCTTTTGTGTTCGGGTCGATGCGATCCGGAGTTGTTTCGGAGGCCAGGAGTGCGTCCGCGACTTTTCCGTGCGTGTTTTTCGATTTCCAGTGTGTGTTTCGGTAATTCATTCGGAACCTCGTTGCGGGTGAACCGGGTCGTTCACCTAGGCGAGAGTTGTACCGTTGCGATCGGTGCGTTCCGAGAATCGCAGAAATGTAATTTTTAATTTTTTGATATTTTTTGGAATTTCTGAATTTTCTATAAATATCACTCTTTTCTCTCTCCCCCACCCTTCTTCTTCTTCTTCCTCTTCTTCTTCCTCACACCGTGACCGCCCCCTCTTCCTCTCTCTCTCTCTCCCATTTCGACGCGGCGAGCCTCTCTCCGACTGCAGACGGCGGCAGGGCGACGGTGCGGCGACGTGGGCGGCGGCGAGGCGATCTCATGGGCATGCGGTGCTTGTGGGAAGTGTGAAGGAGCGGGACTTCTAAAATCATTCTTCGTGGTTTGAGCTCGATTCGGCGGACCTTTCGCTCCATTGAGGTAGAGGGACGAATCCCTATGCTCATCCCGTCATCCCCGGTGATTTGTAGGCCGAATGGGAGCCGAGAGGGGTGCTTTTGAGCGGGTTAGGGCAAAATCATGTTTTGGGGAGAGTTCGCCGGATCTATGGATTTGAGCCGCGATTCGGCGTTTTGATGGCCTAGAAGCATGCTAGGGGTCCCCAGGGGTCTTCCCCTTTGATTTCCCTCTCTCCTATGGAGGCATGGGGGCGTGGTCGATGTTTTTGGGCATTTCACGCCGTTTCGCCGTCGGGTCGGTGTGACAGTCCTTCCAGTGACCGTCACACAGTGTGACGCGTCCAGGAGGGTGCGTTACAGCCCTATTTTAACCAAATGGGGGTCTGTGGGCTGTGACGGTCCCACGATAGACTGCCAGGGCGATGTGACGCGCCTGGGTTGGACCGTTATGGATGATTCGACCATTGGTTTGACCGTTGTTTTTGACCGTTGGGGGTCAAGACCTGTGACGCACCAGGACTGGCGCGTCACAGCCTTGTGACGCCCCTGTGTGGGCGCGTTAGAGCGGACGCATTCCCACCCTATAACGCACCAGGGTTGGTCCGTTACAGTCTGTGACGCACCAAGTTGCAAGCGTCACAGTTTGTTCCTTCGTGCCCTGTGACGCACCAAGAGTGGTCCATTACAGCCTGTGACGGCCCGTGAGGTGTGCGTCACAGTCATTTTCTGCTCGCCTTGTGACACACCAGGCTGGGTGCGTCAGGGCCTGTGACGCAACAGGGTAGGCGCGTCACAGTCTTTTTTGCACCGAGGATCTGACGCCCCTGTGTTGGGTCGTCAGGTGGCTGTGATGGTCCAGCCTTAGACCGTCAGAGCTTGTGGCGCGTCTAGAGTAGACCGCCAGGCTCAGGACTGCACCGGGTGGTTCACAGTCCCATTTCTTCTCCGACTGTGGTCACCGTGCGACGGTGCTGGTAAGTGGGATGGTCCTCGTATGTCATCGGATGCGGGCGTGGTTTTCCGTTGACTTGAGAGTCTACTCCTTTAGTGACCCTCCACTAATCGTAGCCCACCAGTACGCGTGTGCTGGTCTCACCTGGGAGTAGGTGTACGGGCTTACCCTGAGGATGGTTTTAGACTGGTTTCCGTCGGGCCCCACATCTTGCAGCTAGAGTCCAGCTGAGGGGAAAACTGGTCAGAGGGCCAGACTAGGGACGCGGGGTCTGTGTGTACACATATGGTTGGGGGCGGTTGGACCCACGCTGACGGGCGTGACCCCAACTAGCCACTTGTTTGTGGTTACTTGTACGGTGTCTTAGTTCCCGCTGGGCCGGAGGGAGAAACCTGAGGCGCAGACTAAGACATTAGTGGACGCATTCGGCTTTGCTTCTAGTGGGAGGTACTCCTGTCGAGTCGGGAGTGACAGACTGTCAGTCGTTGCGACTTTGACCTTCGGGTTTTTGTCGCGTTGGCCATGGTGTTTCGGTCATTTCATCGTGGCACGCGTGTCAATTTTCGTGCTGTGAGACCGGTGTTTTGTAGATGGCATGGCTTCCTTTTTAGAGGTACTCGCTTACTGCTAGCGTAGCGGTTTCTCCGTTTGCGAGGTAGGGTTAGAGTGATCCCGACTGAGTCTTGTTCTGAGACTCATTCCCTACGTATTTTCACCGTGTTTCAGGCGAGGCGCGGCTTCAGGGGAGCGCGTCTGAGGCTTAACATGGTTCAGGTGCCCAGCGTTAGTGCCAGAGGTCAGAGCCGGGGTATGTCCCGTGTAGCTGTACTTTTCTTTCTTATCTCTGTACTAGTTGTGGACTACTACTGTTGTTATTTCGTTGTTATCTTGTGGACCATGTATCATGTAAAATATTAATTTATTTATTACTTAATTATTTAACTATTTAATTTCTACAATTATTTATGATACTTGTGTTGTCTCCACACCATCCTTCTAACCCTTCCGAGTCTTCGGGCTCGTGGGTGGCGGTGCGAGTCTCGGGTTATCGGGCCTTCCCAGTAATCAGATTCTCGGGTCGTTACAGCTGGTATCAGAGCGCGGTTGTGGGATTATACGAGAATTATAAGTAATTGTAGTGGTCCACTAGTCCACAACGATGATGTACAGTTGACACTGGCATCGGGCATCGTGTGTTTTTCTTAAACATTGCTGTTCCATGTTTCCTGTCTTTTGCTTCAGGAGTGCGCATGGCGCCGAGGTGGAGCACTCGCTCTCAGCTTTGGCAGTCGGATGGAGGTCAGGAGATCCAGCAGGAGGTTTAGTAGGAGAAGGAGGAGCAGAGTAGAGTGCCACCAGTGGCCACTGAGGCAGCGGATGCTGCGAGGTTTTCGGGGGCCGAGGATTTCTTCCGTGGCATGTACCAACTTATGTCGCAGTAGTTCGGCGGAGAGGCTAGTGAGGGTTCGTCGACCAGGGGTGGGCCATGCCGAGCAGTGAGGGATTTCATGCAGTTCCATCCACCTTACTATGGCGGTCAGTCAGACCCTGATTTGGCTCGGAGTTGGCTCAATGAGATGGAGCGGGTGTTCTGTTCCATGCGGTGTACTGCGGAGGACAAGATGATGTTGGCCTACAACCAGTTGCAGGGCACGGCTCGGGAGTGGTGGTCTTCCGAGTGGAAGACGTCTTTCCAGTTTCGTCTACTTGAGCAGATTACGTGGAGTGACTTTGTCAGTGCTTTCGAGCGTACCTACTATCCATAGTATATTGCTACGCAGCGGATGCGTCAGTTTTTAGAGCTGGTCCAGGGTGACATGTCCATGTTGCAGTACAGGGCCCGATATGTTGAGCTGGGTCGGTATGCACCTCATATCATGGAGCATGAGAAGGTGAAGACCGCACAGTTCGTACAGGGCTTGAGGCAGGAGTTGAGGCACCATTTGATCGCGAATGCTGCCACCGATCTGGAGACAGCTTCTCGTGTAGCAGCGTCCTTGGAGTTGGATATGCATAGGACTCGAGGACCGATCAGCCAGGGGCAGTCCTTGTCGGGTCGCAGCCAGCCGTCGGCTACCCAACAGTAGGGTTCTTTTCAGCATGCGTCGGGTGGTTCAGGAGCGCCGGCACTGGCAGCATCAGTGACGGGATCTGTGTCCTTTGGCTCGAAGGTCAAGAAGTTTCTCAAGAAGGGTTTCGGTAAGAAGCGCAAGGACCAGAGACAGGCGTCATTGGGCAGTGTATAACAGCCGATTCCTTTTCAGCGTCAGGGATCAGTGGGTAGATCGCGAGGACCGTGTCCACGGTGTAGCGAGTTCCATCCAGGCAGGCTGTGCACGGCGCCGATAGTTTGTTTTAGGTGTGACCAGCCAATGCATATGGCACGCGACTACCCTCAGAGGCAACAGCAGCAGTAGTTTTCTCAGCAGCAGCAGGTTCCCTAGCAGCAGAGGCCACACCAGCAGCAGCAGCAGTAGGGACAGTATCCGCCGCTACCCATGTCAGCGAGTGTGGGAGGCAGGCAGAGAGCTCGAGGCCAGATTACCCACATGACCAGGGCAGAGGCAGTGGCGTCGCAGCTCATGGAAGGTACCATTAAGATTTTGGGTTGTGCGGCTCGGGTTTTGTTTGATTCTGGCACGTCTCATTTGTTTATTTCGGAGGATTTCGCGCTGAGCATCGATGAGCCGGTGACCCAGTTTTCCTGTGATTTGGTAGTGGAGTTACCTTCGGGTGATTTTATGATCACTCCGTATTGTTTCGATGAGGTTCCTGTGTGGGTTGAAGGGCAGAGTTTGCCGGCTAGACTCTATGCGTTGCCGCTTCAGGACTTTGATGTGATTTTGGGCATGGATTGGCTCGAGGCACATCATGCTTTGGTGGATTGTGGCTCGAAGAAAGTTTACTTTCGGTGACTTCGTGGACCCACCTTCTATTTCCAAGGTATCAGGTCTTCCTCTTCCCGCTTTCTTATTTCTGCGATTCGAGCTCGTCGTTTGCTTGACGCGAGTTGTCAGGGTTTTCTCGCCTCCGTGGTTGTGGCAGACCAGATGGAGCCGGATGTCGAGGATATTCCGGTAGTGTGCGAGTTTCCCGATATTTTTTCGGAGGACTTACCTGGATTGCCTCTCCAGCGGGAGATTGATTTCGTGATTGAGATTGTGCCTGGTACGGGACCTTTGGCGAAGGCTCCCTACCGTATGGCCCCCGCTGAGTTGAGGGTGTTGAGGGCGCAGTTGCAGGAGTTGTTGGCCAAGGGGTAGATTCGTCCTAACTTTTCCTCTTGGGGTGCGCCAGTGTTGTTTGTGAAGAAGAAGGATGGTAGTCTGAGGCTGTGCATTGACTACCATCAGTTGAACGAGGTAACCGTTACGAACAAGTATCCGTTGCCGTGGATTGATGACTTGTTCGACCAGCTTCAGTCTGCTCGAGTATTCTCGTGGATTGATTTGTTGTCCGGTTATTATCAGTTGCGGATTCGAGAGTCTGACGTGGAGAAGACTGCGTTCAGCTCGAGATACGGGCATTATGAGTTCTTGGTGATGCCGTTCGGGCTCACCATTGCCCCCGCAGCCTTCATGGATTTGATGCAGAGGGTGTTTCGTCCGTACTTGGACCAGTTCATGGTCGTATTTGTGGACGACATCCTTATGTATTCGCGGTCTACCGAGGAGCACGCGTACCATTTGGGTGTGGTGATGCAGACGTTGCGAGATCACCAGTTGTATGCGACGCTCAGTAAGTGCGAGTTCTGGCTTCGTGAGGTGCACTTTTTAGGACACGTGATTTCTGGTGATGGTATTTTCGTGGACCCTGCCAAGGTCGAGGCAGTAATACAGTGGCCGAGGCCGAGGTCTGTGACGGAGATCCGGAGTTTCTTGGGGCTTGCGGGCTATTATCGTCGATTTATCCAGGATTTTTCTCGCATTGCGTCCCCGATGACCAGGCTCACGCGGAAAGATGTGCCTTTTATCTGGTTTGATGAGTGTGAGCAGAGTTTCAGGGAACTGAAGAGATTGCTCACCTCAGCTCCGGTGTTGGTTTTATCTTTTAGATCGGGAGATTTTGTGGTGTGTACAGATGCTTCCGGGGTCGGATTGGGTGATGTGTTGATGCAGCATGGTAGAGTGGTGGCGTATGCATCTCGACAGTTGAAGCCCCACGAGGAGAACTACCCTACCCATGACCTGGAGTTGGCAGCTGTGATCTTTGCGCTGAAGATATGAAGGCATTATCTGTATGGTGAGAAGTTCGAGGTGTTCACTGACTATCAGAGTTTGAGGTATGTATTCACTCAGAGGGACCTTAACCTCAGGCAGAGGCGTTGGATGGAGTATATGAAGGATTATGACTTCACCCTGTCTTATCAGCCGGGCAGGATGAATGTCATCACCGATACTTTGAGTCGGAAGGTCGCGGTCAGTGCCTTGATGTTGAGGAAGTGGAGGCTCTGGGAACAAGTGCCCAAAATTTTGTTCAGGCTCAAGATTCCTCAGGAGCCAAGGTTAGCAGTGCTTGCGAGTCTGACTGTCACGCCTGCTATCCGCCGTCAGGTGACAGAGGCTCAGCATGCAGACCCTGATTTGCCCCGGATTTTGGCTATGGCTGATGTGGAGCTCGGTGAGGACGGTGCTGTGAGGTTCCATGGTAGGCTGTACATCCCAGCCAAGGAGCAGGTTCGTCATGCGGTGTTGCGCGAGGCTCATGGGAGTAGGTACACCGTACACCCGGGGGCGACGAAGATGTATCGGAACTTGCGGAGGCAGTTCTGGTGGCCTGGCATGAAGAGAGATGCTGCCGAATTTATGGCCAGGTGCCTGACCTGTCAGCAGGTGAAGGGGGAGCATCAGCGACCAGGAGGTACTCTTCAGCCCTTGGATGTTCCCGTGTGAAAATGGGACCACGTGACCACTGATTTTATGGTGGGATTGCCGAGGACTCCGAGTGGGCAGGATAATATTTGGTTGCTGGTGGATAGGCTGACGAAGGTGACTCGGTTGTTACCGGTCAAAGTCAGCTGGAGTGTGCCCAAGTTGGCTAGTCTCTATGTGGAGCAGATCGTTCCGTTGTATGGGATTCCCATCTCCATTGTGTTGGACCGGGATCCGCGCCTCACGTCTGGATTCTGGAGGAGTTTCTAGCGAGCTCTTGGCACGGATTTAGCTTTTAGCTCAGCGTACCATCCTCAGTCAGATGGTCAGTCAAAGAGGACCATCCAGAATTTGGAGGATATGCTGAGATCATGCTGCCTTGAGTGGCAGGGGAGTTGGATTCACCACCTGCCGTTGGTGGAGTTTGCCTACAACAATAGCTATCATTCGAGCATCGGTATGGCTCCTTATGAGGCGTTGTATGGGCGTCCGTGTCAGACTCCACTGGATTGGTTCGAGGTTGGTGAGCGTGTTTTGGCGGGACCGGAGTTGGTGCAGCAGTGTATGGATGTTGTGCACCTGGTTTGTCAGAACATGTTGGCGGCCCAGAGTCGGCAGAAGAGCTATGCTGACCGTAGGCGACAGTCTCTCGCTTTCGCTGTTGGCGATCGTGTGTTTTTGAGAGTTTCTCCGATGAAGGGGGTGATGCGCTTTGGACGGAGTGGGAAGCTGAGTCCCCGCTATGTTGGTCCGTTTCTTATTGTGGAGCGCATCGGTGAGGTAGCTTATCAGTTGCAGTTGCCCCCTGAGTTGGCGTCGGTGCAAGACGTGTTTCACGTCTTGATGTTGCGGAAATATATGCCTGATGACTCTCATGTGCTTGAGGATTCTGTGTGGCCTGAGGTGACTCCAGATCTTTCTCCCCTAGAGTTTCCCGTCCGCATTGAGGATAGGCGAGAGTAGCGCCTGCGGAACAAGGTCATCCCCTTGGTTAAGGTGGTGTGGCAGCGGCACTCTGGTGGTGAGGCTTCTTGGGAACGTGAGGACGAGATGCGTCAGCAGTTCCCTTACTTGTTTGAGTGAGTCTTCATCTTCTTTCCCCTTGGGTTGTTCTCAATTTCAGGGATGAAATTCCTTTAAAGGGGGAGGGCTGTAATATCTCGGACCTTTCAGATCCTTCTTCGTGGGTCCCGGATCTGGTTTCTCAGAGTGTCTGGCTCCGTTGTGTCTGAAATTTCATTTTGGACATCTTTTGTGTTCGGGTCGGCGCGATCCGGAGTTGTTTCGGAGGCCCGGAGTGCGTCCGCGACTTTTCTGTGCGTGTTTTCTGATTTCCGGTGTGTGTTTCGATAATTCCTTCGGAACCTCGTTGAGGGTGAACCGGGTCGTTCACCTAGGCGAGAGTGGTATCGCTGCGATCGGTACGTTCCGAGGATCGTGGAAATGTAATTTTTAATTTTTTGATATTTTTTAGAATTTTTAGATTTTCTATAAATATCACTCTTTTCTCTCTCCCCCACCCTTCTTCTTCTTCTTCCTCTTCTTCTTTCTCCCACCGTGACCGCCCCCTCTTCCTCTATCTCTCCCATTTCGACGCGGTGGGCCTCTCTCTGGCTATAGACGGCGGCGGGGCGACGGCGCGGCGACGTGGGCGGCGGTGAGGCGATCTCGTGGGCGCGCGGTGCTCGTGGGAAGCGTGAAGGAGCGAGGTTTCTAAAAGCATTCTTCATGGTTTGAGCTCGATTCGGCGGACCTTTCACTCCATTGAGGTAGGGGGATGAATCCCTATGCTCATCCCGTCATCCCCCGCGATTTGTAGGCCGAATGGGAGCCGAGAGGGGTGCTTTTGAGCGGGTTAGGGCAAAATCATATTTTGGGGAGAGTTCGCCCGATCTAAGGAGGTATTTTGATGGGGTAGATTCGGCGTTTTGATGGCCTAGAAGCATGCTAGGGGTCCCCAGGGGTCTTCCCCTTTCATTTCCCCATCTCCTATGGAGGCATGGGGGCGTGGTCGATGTTTTTGGGCGTTTCACGCCGTTTCGCCGTCGGGTCGGTGTGACAGTCCTTCCAGTGACCGTCACACAGTGTGACGCGTCCAGGAGGGTGCGTTACAGCCCTATTTTAACCAAATGGGGGTCTGTGGGCTGTGACGGTCCCACGATAGACTGCCAGGGCGATGTGACGCGCCTGGGTTGGACCGTTATGGATGATTCGACCATTGGTTTGACCGTTGTTTTTGACCGTTGGGGGTCAAGACCTGTGACGCACCAGGACTGGCGCGTCACAGCCTTGTGACGCCCCTGTGTGGGCGCGTTAGAGCGGACGCATTCCCACCCTATAACGCACCAGGGTTGGTCCGTTACAGTCTGTGACGCACCAAGTTGCAAGCGTCACAGTTTGTTCCTTCGTGCCCTGTGACGCACCAAGAGTGGTCCATTACAGCCTGTGACGGCCCGTGAGGTGTGCGTCACAGTCATTTTCTGCTCGCCTTGTGACACACCAGGCTGGGTGCGTCAGGGCCTGTGACGCAACAGGGTAGGCGCGTCACAGTCTTTTTTGCACCGAGGATCTGACGCCCCTGTGTTGGGTCGTCAGGTGGCTGTGATGGTCCAGCCTTAGACCGTCAGAGCTTGTGGCGCGTCTAGAGTAGACCGCCAGGCTCAGGACTGCACCGGGTGGTTCACAGTCCCATTTCTTCTCCGACTGTGGTCACCGTGCGACGGTGCTGGTAAGTGGGATGGTCCTCGTATGTCATCGGATGCGGGCGTGGTTTTCCGTTGACTTGAGAGTCTACTCCTTTAGTGACCCTCCACTAATCGTAGCCCACCAGTACGCGTGTGCTGGTCTCACCTGGGAGTAGGTGTACGGGCTTACCCTGAGGACGATTTTAGACTGGTTTCCGTCGGGCCCCACGTCTTGCAACCAGAGTCCGGCTGAGGGGAAAACCGATCAGAGGGCCAGACCAGGGACGCGCGGTCTGTGTGTGCACACGTGATTGGGGGTGGTTGGACCCACGCTGACGGACGTGACCCCAACTAGTCACTTGTTTGTGGTTACTTGTACGGTGTCTTAGTTCCCGCTGGGCTGGAGGGAGACAGCTGAGGTGCGGACTAAGACGTCAGTGGACGCATTCAGCTTTGCTTCTAGTGGGAGGTACTCCTGTCGAGTCGGGAGTGATAGACTGTCAGTCGTTGTGACTTCGACCTTCGGGTTTTTATCGTGTTGGCCATGGTGTTTCGGTCGTTTCACCGTGGCAAGCATGTCAGTTTTCGTGCCATAAGACCGGTGTTTTGTAGATGGCAGGGCTTCCTTTTTCGAGATACTTGCTTACTACTAGCGTAGCGGTTTATTCGTTTGCGAGGTAGGGTTCGAGTGATCCCTACTGAGTCTTGTTCTGAGGGTCATTCCCTGCGTGTTTTCACCGTGTTTCAGGCAAGGCGCGGCTTCAGGGGAGCGCGTCTGAGGCTCAGCGCGGTTCAGGTGTCCAGTGTTAGTGCCAGAGGTCAGAGCCGGGGTATGCCCCGTGTAGCTGTACTTTTCTTTCTTGTCTCTGTACTAGTTGTGGACTACTACTGTTATTATTTCATTGTCATCTTGTGGACCATGTATCATGTAAAATGTTAATTCATTTCCTGCTTAATTATTTAACTATTTAATTTCTGTAATTATTTGTGATACTTGTGTAGTCTCCACACCATCCTTTTAACCCTTCCGAGTCTTCGGACTCGTGGGTGGCGGTGCGAGTCGGTTATCGGGCCTTCCTGGTAATCAGATTCTCGGGTTATTACATGGAGATTGTATGAAAAGGAGATGGATAACTGGGATTTAGGTAGAAGATGATGTATGGGGGAAAGGAAAAGGAGGTGGGCACCCCCCTCCTTGGACTTTGGGCACCCCCTTTCCCAAGACTCATCATTTCTCCCCTTTATTTCATACTTTAAATTTTCTTTTCCCTCCAACCAAAATATGTGCTTCTTCTCCTCAATTTCAAACTTTTGAAATTTCTTTTCCCTCCAACCAAAATATAAACTTTGAATTTTAATTTCCCTGCAACCAAAATATGTGCTTCTGTGTTTGACTTGGTCAAAGTGGTGATGAGAGTTTTGCCCCCGAAGTTTCTTGCAATTACCTTCAGTGTCCTGCACACACATAATTGGATGTTAGTCCATAAAAGTTATCATAATGTGCCCATAAATCTCAAATGCTCATGGTTATGCAATGGAGACTTAATGCTCATGGCCCTCAACTTCAATTTATTAAATAATATCACCAAATTAATCAATTTACGTGAAAGCTCCAATTTAAACGCTGAGTTGAGGTTAACTATAAAATATGCATAATTGCCTAATTATATGCACATAAAATGGTGTACTTGCGATGAATTACGATAGAAAATGGACACTTATCAGCCGTCAATCTGGCCTATCCCGAGGTCAGAAACAATGGTATGATATAGCTTTTAAGATGGGACATAACCGCTGACTTAATCCCTTCAAAAGGGAACCTAAGAAACCCTCCATCCCAGGCTAAGTAATTGGACTCATAGTCCACAGGCCATACGCACGGCCCACACGGAAATCTCGTTCCAAGGAGGCTAACGACGTGCGGGAACAACCTTCCACACTTACGCCGACCCGCGGCGATTTGATTAGCGGAAACACGGAAGCCCGGAACACATGGGGGCCACCGGACCCTTAAAATCCACGGGCATGCTAATTGAGGTAAAACGGTACCTCCGGACACCCAAAAATACGGTCATGGTACCCACAGGGTGTCCGAGACACTTACGGGGTCAAAGGTCGGTCATTGGGTCTCAACCAGACCGACCGGGGCCAAAAATGAGCCAATCTTCGCATTTCGGTCGACCAACCCACAGGGGGTCGTTCGACCAACCAGTTCGACTGACTGAACTGGGCAGAATGCCCAGTTCAGCGGCGAACGCCTGATCAGTCGGCCGAACTGCCCGTGTCGGTCGACCAATTACAGCGGAAAACCCTCGGAGCCCCACCTAGGGGTCCGATTCCATGCCCCAATCACCCCCAGGTGATGGGGAAAATAATGTGGATCATTCCCTGGGTCCCAAAACCCAAAAATGGAGGGAAGAAAGCGAGAAAACCTCTCATGATCCGACGAATCCGTCGCACGCCCTAAAAATATGATTCCCCCCGGCGTGAATAAAACCCCACTCCGCTCACCACGGCTTACCAAAACCATGGGAAATGAAGTACAGGGGTTAAGGATCCATCCCCCTACCTCCACCGAAGATTCCGCACATCGTGGACGCCGTTCCGTGCGAAAACGTCTGCGAAACCCCCGCCGGTTCACAAACGTGCACCCGAGCTTCAACGCGCCACCATGCCTCAATCCTCGACCCGTCCTCATGCTCCTCTCCCTCACGCCGTCTCCACCTCGCCCGCCATCTCCTCCGTCGGCCTCCCGGAGGAGAGGGGAAGAGAAAGAGAAGAGAGAGAGTGAGAAAGAGAGAATAAGAGAAAGAGAGAGGATGGCGGGTTTAAATAGAAAATCCACGCGGGAAATTCTGCGATCCAAAAAATACAAAAATAGGAAAAAATACTCCCCACGATCTTCAGAAGATGCTCAGCATGCCTGCAATGTCCCGGAGCCTGACAATACATCGGTTCACCCTACACAGGATTCCGAAGGTTCGACAGGCAAAAACACGTGTAAGCTATAAAACACTCTCCGGGACTCACCAAGGTGCTCCGAAGATCTAGAAAAATCAAAAAAAAATCCGGGGTGTTACACCCCTCCTCATGCTCCTGCTGCGGACTTTTCCTCCATCTTCTCCTCCACCCCTCCGCCTCCTTGCCTCCTGACCCCATTCTCCGCCCTGGCTCTTCCTCAGTTGTGATCATGGAAATCCATTTTTTCCCATTCTTCCCTCGTTGTAGTTTCTTCCCCGTCGCGAGCTCTCCCTCTCCCGGCAGTATCCCGCCCTCCTCCCCTCCATCATCACCCTCTTCTTCCTCGCCAACATCTTCTTCCTATAACCTGTGTCTTCTTCTTCCCTCTTCTACTGTTTACCTTCATCTTCCCCTGCATCTTTTTCTTATCCCTCCCTCCAACCCAATCGCTACACAGGAAGGTCCCATCGAAAGAGGCCAAGCCTGAGAACCGTTGAGAGTCTCTACATAGCCACACCTTGTCTGACACTCCCAGGAGTCCTGGGTTCGCCTTTCCCCCTCTGGTCGTGTGACACTGTTGTCGGCGGCCCCTGCACGGTGGCTTGTGCTCAGCGGTGTCCCCCTCCATCATCGTTGGCGATCTCTCTCTATATATTCTTGTTGTGCCTGTCATCATTATCTTGCTCGACGATCATCCTCGGTAGTGCGTCCTCGTGCTCGTGGCAGTGGCACATCATCTTGCTCGGTGGTGACCAACCTCGTTCATGGCTGTCATCGTTATCGAGTATGTCGATCCCGTTGTTCTTCAGCTTGAAGTTTGAGTGCAGGAACCTCCTTTCTCTCTCTCACTGTCTTTTTCACAGTGTGATCTCTCAGAGGGGGCGGAGGATACCGAGGACTTGCTGATTCCATTTTACTGGTCGAGGTATTTGTTCAATTTTTTTTTCTGATTCCATTTCGTAACACTCTAAAATAATATTTTAAGAATTTAGATGATACAAAGAAACAAATGCAGGTTTATAGATAATATAGGTGGACCATATATAGGCGGCCTTAATTTGGCACTTGGTTATTGTGAAAAATAAATAGATAAATATGAAATTTTATACAAGTCTCTAGGGGGGGGGGGGCAAGTAGACCAAAGAAAAATTTACAAATAAGACACATTAGTTTGACGGTCAAGATGGAGTCGGGGAGTATGTGCAAATTACGAAAGTACCCTTAATAGTATTATACCTAGATAGACACACGTATGTGATTTAATTATTTTTCAAGATAATACTAAGAGACTTTTGAATTCCAATAAGGAGAGGGCTGGAGAGTGATTGGGAAAATTTTGAGCTAGTTTGCTCTCCCGGCTTCAAGTTTATATATGTAAAATATAATTTTTTGAGATCATTCTCTCTACGTGTGTAGAATGATATACAATATCGTTATATGAAATGCAAACTATTAAGTAATCATGTATTTTGTGAGAATAGTATGGTTGTGCTGGTGGATATATGCATGGATGGCTTGCCTTAACATCGTTTTGCATTGTCCCAGTCTCGTAACGTTTATATACGGTGTGACGTTCTCAGACTAGATACATGATCGAGGGAAGTGGACGCCACGGTTGCATTTACCTTAAACGTGTTAGCCAACCCGGACCCTTCTCACCTGCGATGCACTGTCCACTAACACGCGGTGGTATCGAGTCAACCTGATGCTGCCCACTCCACATCGTCACTCTCACAGTAGAGCACCAAATTCAAAAACCTGAAAAATACAGAATCACCGGGGCAAACCCTCGTAGTTACGAGCTAGAAAAAAAGAAGGGCATAAGAAAATCTAGTGGGTCGATCCTCACATGCATGATGTGAAACACGCAAACATCATGAAGAAGAGGATTATTCTCGCCGGCCACAACGTGTTCAAGGAAAGGAAGTTGTTGATACGTATATATATGCCTATAGCTCTGCCACAGAACAACTATCAAGAAAGCGTAATTAATCAATCCAAAGGCTTTCGCCACCCTTCTAGCTAGCCTCTCCCTCTTGATCGACCTCCCTTTACTTCTCAACCAAGGACGAATGCATCCCTTATTTGAGTCATTTCTTTGACGACATCCCTCATCTCCGCTCTTTCTTCCGGTGATTCCTTCGAACAGAGAAGCCCAACCTTAACTACTGAAACCAGGCAATATTCCTGCTGCAATATTAATCTCTCTTCCCTGCAGTTCTCCAGAACCACATCTTGGATTTCGCCATCGGCTCCTCCCCCATGTAAGTCATCATGTGAAAGAAGGTGTGGATCCACAACGTCCACAATTCGTGTAGGAAAGGCCATCTCAACGTATTTGTGGAGGTTTAGACCTTCTCGGAATATTTCATCTGTAGGCCTTTTCCCGGTAAACATCTCCAGTAAAACTACTCCGTAACTATATACATCCCCTGAAGTGCATGGTCGGCTGCCTGTCCCATACTCTGCAAGAAATTAAGTTCATTGTAGAGATCATAACATGGTACGTACGTAAATATTTAACAATCATGTTCGATCACAGCCATAAATTTTGCTAAATTCGACAATATGATGATAATGGAAAATTTGCAAAAAATAATCATCTTGCATGTATAATTTCAGAGATATCACTTTTAGATACATATATTTTCATTAATATATATAACCATAATTAAGGCATATAGCAAGATGATCGTCGATCGGTAGTAGTAGAACCCAGGCTGTACTTAAATTTGGACCTGCTATTTATAAGTAGTTAAAATAAATAAGATACACTAGTATTATGGTGGACTTACAAGTGAAATTATAAGAACATCTAAAATTACACCTAGAAGAGAAATACAGGAAAAAAAAGGGTATAGATAGTGATTCATACCTGGAGCAATATATCCAATCGAACCTTTTATTCCAATGGATCCGGTAGTGAGACTTAATTTAGACTGCTCTTTGCTCTTTTCAAGGATGAATCTTGACAGCCCAAAATCACCAACATGACCACAATTATCAGAGTCCAAGAGAATGTTGCTAGGCTTCAGATCGCAATGGATGATGGGAGTCTCACCATGGTTGTGAAGATAATCCAATGCAGATGCCACATCGATGGCTATGTTTAACCTTTGAAGGAAGTTTAGCTTGTGTAGTGACGGATTGCCTTCACCTCCCTTAGGTCGATGCAGCCAACTTTCTAAACTTCCATTAGCCATGAACTCAAAGACCAGGGCCTTGAACTCATTACCTTGGGAATCAAGACTTGAGCAGGAGGTTATGATCTTCAAGAGATTGCGATGCCGGATGCTCCTTAATGCTTCACATTCTGCCATGAAGCTCTTTAGAGCTCCTCGTTGTTGAAGCTTGAGCACTTTCACAGCAACAATCTTCGCACCCTCGTCTAAGGTGCCCTTGTACACAGACCCAAAGCTTCCCTCGCCTAACAAGTTCTCCTTAGAGAACCCATCAGTCGCCTTGAGCAACTCCCGATATGATATTCTTTTGTATTGGACA
Organism: Amorphophallus konjac; assembly: GCA_022559845.1. Lineage (NCBI taxonomy): Eukaryota > Viridiplantae > Streptophyta > Magnoliopsida > Alismatales > Araceae > Amorphophallus > Amorphophallus konjac. Next base: position 34,098,234 of record CM040118.1, read on the forward strand.
TCATTGTCTGAAGCCAAGCATGGTGATTCTTTTCTGGAGCTATGAACCGTGCGACATCTTATGAACACGAAGAGGAAGACAGCACAACATGCAATTAAAGCAGGGGGTACTATGACAAGTATGGTTAGTTTGGGTGGCCGCCTGTGTTTATTCCTCAAATCTGGAATAGGGCATCTTGGCAAATGCAAATTTGGATCACCTCCACAGAGTTTTTGATTCCCGAGAGTACAATTTTGGAACACCCCACCTTTTGGTAACTCCCCTTCAAGATTATTGAAAGAGAGATTTAGAAGGCGTAGATATGGGAGGCTCTGAAAGAATTCAGGGATGGTCCCAGAAAGGTGATTGCGTGAGAGGTCCAGCACTTGCAGGCCTCTCAACTTACTCAAGGACGAGGGGATAGACCCCAGGAAGGCGTTGCCGTCCATAAAGAGGTACTCTAGGACTTGACAATCGCCTAGAGATGTGGGGATTTCTCCAGACAACTTGTTCTCAGAGATGTCTAATGTTGCAAGGTTCTTTAGGCTGCTAACCTCTGCTGGTAGGGATCCAATGAAGAGATTATGTGACAAGTTGAGGTACAGGGATAGAGATTGGAGGCCAAGGACTTCTCTGGGTATTTCGCCACTCAACTTATTATGGGAAAGATCCAACAATTCTAGGAATCGGTACTTCCTAAAACTTGTGGGAATACCACCTTCGAGGTTATTCTGATAGAGATAGAGCCTAGCCAGGCGAGTAAGGTTGCCCAAGGAGGATGGGATGACCCCAGACAGCTCGTTGAGGTTAAAAGCCAGTGTCATCATGCCTTGGAGTCTTCCAACAGTGTCGGGAATGGGACCCGTAAGGAGGTTGTTCTCCATACCAAGAACAAATAGGCGAACAAATTTCCCAATATCGGAGGGGATCCCCCCAGATATGCTATTAGCAGCGACGGTCAGAACCTGGAGCTGTGTGGATATGTTGGCAATTGATGTAGGCAATGTCCCTTCGAGCTCGTTCTGTTCAAGGGCTAACCATTCTAATCGGCTACAGTTTGCTAGGCCGCTAAGAAAACTCCAGTCAGCAGCTTCCAGCTGGTTGTCGCCCAAGAGAAGCCTAGATAGACTCTGTAAGGCACCAAGATTCGGAGGTATCACCCCAACAAAATTGTTGGTATTGAGTTCAATCTCACGGAGCCGGGATGCATTGGGGAAGGACAACGGGAGATGGCCTGCAATTTGGTTTTGGAACATGGAGAACCTCTCAAGCTGGGGAAGGCCACGTCCCAGGTCTGGTGGAAGAGTGCCAGAGAGTCTATTGTCACCCACCTCAATGAGACGGAGAGAAGAGACATTGTAGAGGAATGGAGGGACGCTACCCGACAACATATTACTTTGCACGCTGAAATTTTGCAAAGTCACTATGTTGCCAAGCTCTGTGGGGATGCTCCCTTCCAATCTGTTGGCCGCTAGGTAGAACACACTGACAGAAGAGAGGTTGCCCATGGAACTTGGGATTCGCCCAGTAATCATATTTAAGCTTAGACCCAGCTTTTCAAGACGTGAGAGGGACCCAAGCTCGCTGGGAATCTTTCCTGTGATCATGTTCTCCATTAAGTTCAGCAACCTCAAGTTGGCGCAGCGACTGAGATTTGCTGGGATCTCTCCAGTGAGTGCATTCGATCCCAGATTCAGAAACTGTAGTCGTAACAGACGCCCGAATTCCAGAGGGAGGCGTCCGCCCAATCGATTCTTTGGGAGGCGCAGCCTCCTGAGAAAAGTAAGGTTGGCCAAAGATGGTGACAGGGTACCAACGAGGTACATATCTGCCAAGTCTAGGGCGACAACTCTTTGCGCGTGACGGCGGCCACAGGTGACGCCCCGCCAGCGGCAGAAGTGAAGGGTCTCGTTCCATGAAGCCAGAGCTCCAGATGGGTCGTGTGATATCAGGGATTTGAAAGATAGGAGTGCGAGGTGGTCTGTGGTGTTACCAAAGACAGGAGGAGGAGCAAGCATGGCCGCTGATGATAAGGTGGTGACAGCTGCCACAAGGTCGATGAAGATGCAGATTTGCATCAGAGGAAGTCGACGCAGAGGCACCCTCGGTGGATGCAAGATGTGGCCCATTAATTAACGCAGCGAGCAAATTTCCTAATGGAATTGTTCTCCTCTGCGCAGGAGGAGGAGGAGGAGGAGGAGAGATGGAAGGCAGGACGGGAGACGGTACTTGTTAATGGGGAACTAATCAAATGTTGCCTCTTGTAGGAGTATATAGATAAAAAGATTGCTGAAATGAACCGTGGAGTACTCCTTAGTCCCGATCTTATGGCAATAATTTCGCACTATCCGCGTAGAGACCTTTCTTCTTAGTTTTTTGTGTTCTCGGTCAAGATCTGCATTGATACCTCTTGTACCCACCGGCGACTGTTTGCATGAAGACTTGTGCCCAGGAAGACCCAGAGGTAGAGACGACGCATGCAACACCCGAAGACTGCATGAATCACGACGTAACCCGTGAGGCCCGTTTGGTTAAATGGTGGGGAGGGGGTGGGGGGTAGGTGAAAGGGTTACGGAGTCATCGGGTTAGAAACATTTTGGTGGGCGGAATGAGTTGTCCCCACTTCTTCAACCCCGTTTATCTCTCTCCTAATTTGAATAAAATTTAATTAATTTTATATTTAATGATTATGATTACCACTAATATTTTTAATATTATTAATTATGATCATTAAAAATAAATAATTGTACTAATTATGATCATTAAATTTTATCTTTAATGATAATGATTAAAACTAACATTGTTGATATTACTAATCATGATCATTAAGGGTAAACATTAATGCTAATTATGATCATGATTAATGTTAATATTTTTAATATTATTAATCATGATCATTAATGATAAATATTAATGTTAATCATGATCATTTAGAATAAAATTTTTAAAATTTTGTTAATATTGTTAATTTTATCCTCAATGATCCTGATTAGCACTGATATTATAAACATTGCTAATTATAATCATTATGGATAAACATTAGTGCTAATCATGATCATTAAATTAAGATAAATATATTAAATAGAAATCTCAGTAGTGCTAATTAATTGTTCTTATGAAGATTAATATTACTAAATAATACTATCATTACTACTTAATATGTTTTAAATAAAAAATGACTTAAACAATAGCTTCATTTGAGCTAATCTTGATTTTTAGGAAAATTTATTAAATAATAAAGTCATTAATGATAATCTTGATTATCATTAAATAATTAATTATAACCAGCTTATTGTTGCCAATGAAGAATGTGAAGGATAAAACTAACAATATTAGTGCTAATTATGATCATTAAGGATAAGCATATTAAATATAATTAGTAATATTAATGCTAATGATGATCATTAAAGATAAATATTAGTGTTAATCATGATCATTAAGAAAGGTAATTAAAAAAGTCATTTTCCAGTAATTATTCACATTCATATCCATATTTTTTATCAAATGAGTAATAGGGATACTGCCATACTTTTCTCCTCCGATACTAAATGTACATGAGAATAAAGACGAGGATAAATTAATCCATAATGAATTATGCATATCTTCTACAAAACGTATCCTCGAACCAAATGGCCCCTAAGAGAATGATATTTCTTGTCGGTAATTAATCAGACCGGTGACAACGCATGCGTTGGTCCCGAAGTGACACGGTGATCGACCCATTACTGGGAACGACTTAAGTTCAGTCAAGTTAACTAGGTATAAGAGAGGGAAAAAAAATTAATCGGATGCCACTTTAATTAACTCAAATTCACTTCGGTGACAAATAGGAGCCACGATTTGGTCCGTCAAATTTTATATTTGTTGAGGACCGTCAACAGTAGAAATCTCACCGTTCTCATCTGTATTAAAAGATAATGATGACGGATCACTAATATGCAACTAATAATGCACAGACGAAAGAAGAAGATGAGAGAAATATATAACACATAGATTTACGTGATTCGGTTAGACATATTACCTCCCTACGTCCACAGAATCTTCCTCAACTTCCTCTCTTGCACTATCTCCAGGAACAAAGGTACAATTGTAGCTACCTATCTTTGAGACTCGCTACTCAGGGTTAGGGTTTCTCTGTTCCCAATACAATATATATATATATATATATAGGAAACCCTAGACAGACAAATATTCCCCAACAATAAAGGAGAGCATTCCCCCAATTATTTAGGCCCATCCAAATAGTTGGTTGCAATAATAAATGCTCCTTTTCTAGACTTCTGATTGAACAGAAATGCCACACGCATTACCTAAGATGTACCGTTCAGTTTCTGCTTAGGGCCCACCACATCCACAGCCTGTCTTGAAAACAACTTAGACATTCTATCGTCTAAGTCTGTTATAGCCTTTGTCATCTTGTGAACTTAGATGTTGTATTGTCTAAGTTTTTATACTTGAACGTTGCATCATCCAAGTCTTCCACATTGGTGATGCTTCGCCTAAGTCCTCTTCAATTTTTAACTTAGACAATGTATTGTTTAAGTTTTCCACTTAGGTGTTGGATTGTCTAAGTCTTATTCATACAAGTTGCTTCGTCCAAATCACCTTCAGACTTCGCACCTTAGATGATACATCGTCTAACTTTATCTTGCCGCCTTTACCTACAATTTTCATCTACTTGTATCGTCTAAGTCTGTTACTTACGATATATCGCCTAACTTGCTAAGACTTCTTTCGGCTTGTATTCTTCGTCTAACATGGACTTTATCTATCCTATACTTAGATGATCCATCATCTAAGCCCCCTAAATTGCTTCAACTACGGACTTAGTCTGAATATGAGCCATAACTCAACAAATCTCCACCTTCACGAATACTTACTGCTCAGAAGAAATAAGCAAAGAGCATGACATCACGATAGATTTATCCTCATCATCAAACTTGACCTTGAGTTGTGACAAATCACTGACAATCTGATTAAACATGTTGATATGTTGAATCAGATCTCTCCCTTTGACCATTCGAAGACTATACAACTCTTTCTTCCGGAATAATTTGTTGGTGACACTTTTGACCATGTACATCGTCTCCATTTTTTTCCATAACCCCTTTGTTATCTTTTTTGTCATCACACCATACATGACTGAGTTTGCAAGACATATCCGGATTATATTGAAGACCATTAATTTACTCCAGTTCTTCTCAATCCTCCAGGTCTATCTTGTCAGGTTTCTCTCTTGTTAAAGTCCTACTGACTCTCGATTGAACCAACAGATCTTTCACCCTCGTCTGTCATAAACTAAAATTATCCTTTCCATCAAACTTGTCGAACTCAGCCTTCAACAGTCCACTCATCCTTGATATAGTATTGTAGATCCGTGTAAAACCTTAAGTTTTAATACCAATCTGTTGATCGGCAATGGAAACCTCGTCATCCTCACCCGTATTAGAGGATAATGATGATGAATCACTCGTATGCAACTAAAGATGCACAGAAGAAGAGAGAGAGAGAGAGCAACTTTACATGGTTCGGTTGTGATCTCTCTACGTTCATAGAACTTTCCTTATCTTACTCTCTTGCACTATATCCAAGAACAAAGCTACAACTAGGACATCCTGTCCCCGAGACTGGCTACTCAGGGTTAGGGTTTTCCTATCCCCAATATAATATATATATATATATATAAAGAGAATATTCAGTCAATTATTTGGGTTGGCCGTTGGTTACGATAATAAAGGCTCCTGTATGACTTATATGTTGTTGGCTAATCACTTTTGTAGCTGTTTTAATAACTATCTCAGACTACATTAATATATTTGGGTCACTGAGTCACTGTTTGCAGTTTAACCAAATTAATTCTCAGCATTGAATCCACGGTCGTCTGATCCTACCCGTATGACTTAAATAATTTTAAATTGACTCCATTTATATCACAGTTGGTGCTGAGTTAGATTTTAAGCCGGCGCTTCAATACAAAGTGAGTGGATCACATGCTTTTGGTTAGTCCTGGTTCAATACCTGCCACTTTGACCAAGACCTGTAACCGTAGTCCACGCCGCGGTAGATGGTAAACATACGGGGCTCATTGCTTGGATTCGGAGACTACTACGAGGGTGTTCATATGGATCAAGGACAACACGGTAACCATATATAACTACAGAGCCACGTGAATCGAGACCCATTTGTTCGACGCGACGAGAACAATATATAATCGATGTCTTTTTTCTCAATCATCAGATTTAATAAGGATTCAAAAAAATATTGCCAATCAAAAAATAAAAAAACATATATTAAATCTGACTGATGAAATGGAATGGAATGGAAGATGCCCTCGCCCCGCCTAGGGACCTCCTCGTCGTCGCCCTGCCGCTCCATTGTCGGCACCCCTGCGAGCGCCTCCGACCACCCACCATCGTCGATCGCCTGTCAGAGCCACCTCCCCCTATACATCCCCCCTACGCCTTGCCCCACTTCTCTCTCCCTTTCTCGTAGGAACACCCAATCTCCCCCTCCTTTGGTGACCACCCGTCGCGTCTCGTCGTCCTCCGAACAACTTGCACACATACACACACGTACAGGGAGAGATGCCTAACTCAGAGACAAGTTAATAATTCTCTCTCTTGACCCTCACTTATTTCTAGGTAAAGGAACGGTAGTTACAATGACGATATAACCGTAATAATATAATGTATATCGAGTGTATTCACGTTAATATGGTAAAAGTAGGGGATGCGTGTAAATATAAATTTTTAGAGAGATATAGATGTAAAAAATTTATCAGAGCGTCTTCTACTGTGGGTAATTTCTATTTTATTGACGGACAATCCTGTTAGAGTTGTACCCTCGATTTTTAAAATCCGTTTCTACTGTATTACAATCATCATACTAATTAAACAACTCCCAGCGTGGTTAAAGGTACATCTCTACCTTCCATATAAACGCAACGGTCGTCCTCACCGTTGATAATTGATGTCGGGACCAGCGGCTTGGACTCTCCGTCCGGGCAAACCGCGCCACACGGCACGTCTTCTTGTGGAAGACCCGGCATCTCCGTCTCTCTGACGTCGAACTTGGCGACTGCGAAGCCTCGACCGAGAGGGGCCTTCCTTCACATGGGATTCATTGACATCGATTCACAGGACTCCTTCCACGGCGAATTTGTTTTTTTTTTTTTTTTGACTTTTATGTAGGAGTTCGGATTTTGGCTTTGGAAATCGTATCTCTTAAAAATCAAAATAGATAGATCATTGTCATATAAAAGAATTTGTTATCTCTCTAGAGATTTTTTTTTCTTCAAAAAAGTCAATAATATATATTTATAAAAGTCTTCTCCCCTTTTTTGGACAAGGGACGATCTCATATCATTCGTCACTTTTAAGGTGGAGGATGTGAGGGCATTAAATTCTCAATAGACGTGGACGCGATGTTTGTTAGTCTTGCAAAAAAGAGATTAATATGGATGAATTGGATGTCTGTACAAAGTCTTGAATTCAGAACTCTCACACACACTTTGCATAGATCCATTATATGCTAAATTATCTATCGCTAAAAAAATATGGAATGACATACTATCGATGGTAGGTATCGTTAGGGTAAAACAATGAAACGCGACCCACTAAGCGAGATCAGAACAGAGAAACAAGGAAAAGATAGAACGAACAATCACACATGCGCACATGGATTTTTTACGTGGTTCAGAGGTAAAGTGCCTTCCTACATCCACAACCGCAACAGGTTTCCACTAGGATAATCACTCTAGGATCTTACAAGATTACAGAGGTGTCCCACAAAGAGAGAGAGTTCACACCCTTTTATACAAGGAGATTAGGGCGTCATTAGTCAAGGTACAAAAGACAACAATGCCCTTATGAATGTAACAACGGAAATACTTGCTGCGGCATCCCTCCATCAATCATCCATGGAGGCCAACTGAGGCTTTGCACAGCCTCAGTTTCTCTGTTGTCACCACCTTGGTCAACATATCTGCTGATTTCTCTGCCCCAAGTATCTTCTCCAGCAATAAAACACCATCTTCAAGCAAACCACGAATGAAGTGATACTTCAATTGTATGTGCTTTATCCTTGCATGAAAGACATGATTCTTGGCAAGGTGAATTACACTTTGACTGTCACAAAACATCACACCACTGCTTTGTTTCTTGCCCAACTCCTTCAGAAAATTTTTCAGCCATACCATCTCTTTGCTAGCTTCAGAGATAGCAACATACTCTGCTTCTGTGGTTGAGAGAGCAACAACCTTCTAAAGTTTTGAAACCCAACTCACTGCAGTGCCACCCAAGATGTAAACATAGCCAGTGGTGCTTCTTCTGGTGTCCAGATCACCACCAAGATCTGAATCAACAAAACCTTATAAGATAACATCACTTTTTCTGAAACAAAGTGACTTACCTGAGGTGCCTTTTAGGTATCTCAGAATCCACTTCACTGCCTCCTAGTGTTGCTTGCCCGGATCTGTCATATGTTTGCTCACAACTCCTACTGCATGTCCTATGTCTGGCTTGGTACAAATCATGGCATACATCAGACTTCCTACAGCTGATGCATAAGGAATTTTCTTCATAGACTCACGCTCTTCAGCAGACTTTGGTGACTGCTCTTTAGACAGCTTGAAGTGACTTGTCAAAGGAGTGCTAACTGGTTTTGCATTCTGCATATTGAATCTGCCCAACACTTTCTGGATGTAACTTTCTTGAGATAGCTTCACAGTGCAAGCTGTTCTATCCCTTACAATTCTCATCCCAAGAATTTGCTTTGCTGCTCCTAAGTCCTTCATAGCAAGTTTCTTTGATAATTACATTTTCAGATTGTTAATCTCTGTCATACTTGATCCTGCAATAAACATATCATCCACGTACAACAACAATATGATATAATAATTATCAAACTTTTTAAGATAACAACAATGGTCCATGTTGCATCTAATGAAACCATTGTTACATATGAATCCATCAAATTTCTTATACCACTGTCTGGGGACTTGTTTTAGACCATACAAGCTTTTCTTGAGCTTGCACATAAGGTTTTCTTTGCCTAGGACTGAAAAACCTTATGGTTGTAATATGTAGATGTCTTCCTCCAAGTCACCATGGAGAAAAACTATCTTAACATCTAGTTGCTCTAAATATAAGTTCTCAGCAGCAACAATGCTCAACACCAATCTAATAGTGGTTAGTTTCACAACTGGAGAGAATATCTCAGTGTAGTCAATACCTTCCTTCTGCTAGAAGCCCTTCACTACCAACCTTACTTTGTACCTTTTACTGCCATCATGCTCATCTTTGACTCTGTAAACCCACTTATTGTGCAATACCTTTTTGTTCTTAGGGAGTTGAGTTAGCTCCCACGTCTGATTCTTTTGCAATGAGATCATCTCATCTTTCATGGCTAACTCCCACTTAACAAAATCTGTAACCTGCATTGCTTCATCATAACACTCGGGTTCACCTCTGTCAGTCAACAGTAAGTAATGCAAAGATGGAGAATACCTCTGTGTGGGCCTAGGTATTCTTACAGATCTTCTCAGTTATACCGGTGTACAAGGTTGTGCTTCTGTTTCAGATACATTTTGTATCTTGTCATTCACATCATCTTCTGAGATTTCTTCTACCTCAACCTGTCCACCATTCTCATTTTGTTTCCCTGCACTGTTAGATTCTACAACAACCCTGTCTTTGTATAAAACATTTTCATTGAATATAACATTTTTCCTTCTGAGAATTTTTCGATTTTCACTATCCCAAAATCGATATCCAAACTCATCAGAACCATATCCAATGAAAAATCACTTTATAGACTTAGCATCTAGTTTATCCCTGTCATCAGAATGTACATGCACATATGAAACACAACCAAAGACTCTCAACTGTGAAAGATTTACTTCTTTCTCTGTCCAGGCCTCCTCTGGAATTTCACCATCCAAAGAGACAGATGGTCCTCAGTTTATCAAAAAAGCTGCAGTGTTAATTGCATTTGCCCAAAATGTTTTAGGCAGTCCGGCATGTATCCTCATGCTCCTACCTCGTTCATTCAAGATTCTATTCATGCGCTCAGCAACTCCATTCTGTTGTGGTGTTCTTGGAACAATTCTTTCCATCCTGATACCACCAGCTGCATAAAAGTCCTTGAATTCTTTGTTGTCATACTCCCCACCATTGTCTGATCTCAGACACTTCACCTTTAAACCTGTCTCATTCTTTACAAGGGTTTTCCAATTTTTGAAAGTAACAAATACATCATATTTTCTTTTCAAAAAATAAACCCATACCTTGCGAGTAGAGTCATCAATGAAAGTGACATAGTAGATTGAGCCTCCAAGAGATGGTACTGGTGAAGGACCCCATACATCTATATGCACAAGCTCTAGCTTCTGTGTCTTCAAAGTTCTTATTGTCTTTGAGAATGCAACCTTCTTTTGCTTCCCAAAAATACAGTCTTCACAAAGACCAACTTCCACATATTTTAAGCCAGACAACTTACATTTTGACACCAGTATCTTCATCCCTTTCTCACTCATGTGACCAAGCCTGCAGTGCCATATGTTGGAGTCAACTCCTAAATGAGCCACCACCACTGTATCTTTGTTGTTAGTCATGTAGAGAGTACCCATCTTGTTTCCTCGTGCTATCATCATAGCACCTTTGGTTATTTTCCAAGATCTACCCACAAAGGTTGTGATATAACCTCCATCGTCAAGCTGTCCAACAGATATCAAGTTCCTCTTCAAGCCAGGTACATGTCTTATATTCTTTAACTTCTACAAAGTGCCATTTGTGGTCCTTATATTGACATCACCCTCCCCACAATATCTAAAGGCTCATCATCTGCAAGATAAACCTTTCCAAAATTTTTAACAATATAATTATTCATATATTCACTGCATGAGGTGGAGTGAAACGACACACCTGAGTCAAGAATCCATGACTCTAAAGGAGTGTCGACACAAAGAACTAAAGCATCTTGAACTTACTCTGCTACAGTTGCATTTGCGGACTCTTCATTGTGATTTTTCTTCTTTGGAGTGTTGCAATCTTTCTTTAGGTTCCCCTTTTTACCACAATTCTAGCACCCATCACCACCAAACTTTGATTGACCTTTCTTCTTGGACCTGGATCTGCTCCTATTTTGACCCCGCTGTTTTGTTCTTCCCCTACTCTCTATATTCAAAGCAGAACCTGAGACTTCACCTGATTCCCTTTTACGAATATTTTCGCTTAGAATCAAATCCCAAACCTCATTAAGCTTCAATTTGCTTGAACCGGAAGAACTACTTGCAGCCGTCACAGTAGCACCCCAACTTTCAGGTAAGGTGGATAAAAGAATCAAGGCCCGAATCTCATCATCAAAGTTTATTTCTACAGAACTCAACTGAGTTGTAATCACGTTGAATTCATTGATGTGATATGTAACAAAAGCACCTTCGGCCATCTTCAAATTAAACAAACGACGGATCAAATATACCTTGTTTGAAGCCGAGGGTTTTTCATATATATTTGATAGCGCCTTCATCAATCCTGTCGTGATCTTCTCGTTCACGATGTTGAAAGCGACGTTTCTGGCTAACGTCAAGCGAACAACTCTGAGTGCTTGTCTGTCTAGTAGATCCCAATCTTCTTTCTTCATTCCTGTCAGCATTGTTCCAAGAAGCGGCTCGTGCATCTTCTTCTGATACAAGTAGTCTTCGATTTGCATCTTCCAAAAACCGAAGTCCTTGCCATCGAACTTGTCGATCCTCACTTTTCCTTCATCCGCCGCCATTGCTCCCACTATTCTCCTCGAACGAGGCTATGATACCAGTTGTTAGGGTAACACAATGAAACGACAACCCTCTCTCTTATTCACGACCCTCTAAGCGAGATCAGAACAGAGAAACAAGGAAAAGATAGAATGAACAATCACACAGGAACACATGGACTTTTTACGTGGTTCAGAGGTAAAGTGCCTTCCTACATTCACAGCCGCAACAGGATTCCATTAGGATAATCACTCCAGGATCTTACAAGATTACAGAGGTCTCCCACAAAGAGAGAGAGTTCACACCCTTTTATACAAGGAGATTAGGACGTCATTAGTCAAGGTACAAAAGATAACAATACCCCTATTAAACAGAAATACTCTTCCGGGGTTAACAGAAATGCATGCGCGACTAAGGATGCTCTCCTCAGGCCGAGTATACCCTCCAGAAACTACATATACTTCCCCAAAGGGTTGACATAGAATTGTCTTGAACCCGCAATGCATTCTCCCTTGACAACTGTGATGCTCTCCCCAGATAGTAGATGCCCTCTAGAGACAGCATGTGCTTCCCCACTTGAACCCAAACTGCATATGCTCCCCTGACACCGAGGATACTGTCCTAAGGCCATGGATGCTCCCCAACGACTACATGTGCTCCGATGTGAGAGTGCACAAAGTCGAGTTCGGACTCTACACTCTAACAAGTATGGAGTGAAACACTAAAAACTGGAGCTTTCCAAATTACTGATGCCGAGCCCATTGAAATGTCAACTCATGACCCAACCAACAATTAGATGGTCCACCCGATTGACAGCCCTACAACCCTACTCTCGACATAACTTAAGCTGCTATTTATTCTCATTGATACTCTACGTAGGGTAAACCAAAAGCCAGCCCAATTAACATAATGGAATCCTTAGGTAAGACTGATCTTCAGAACAAGCGTATTCTAATTACTTTTAAATGTAATTAAAAATTATTATAATTAAACAAAAGATCTTAACCGAATGCTAATGATGGATGACGGCACGGATGTTTTTACAAATATTATAATGTAACAAAGTTATTGAAATTATTATTAAAATAAAATTTAAATCTATAATTATACATGTAAGAGGTTATTTTTGCAATTATTTCTACGTCATAAAAAACCCCCGTGAGATAATCTTTTGAGCACCATTTTCTGGGTGACCACTTGAATATGCAAATAGAAATGCAGAACGGCAAGGCTGCTGCAAGTTCCATTAAACTTTAACAAGGAAGTGAATCTATTTAGCGAGCCGAACTTTAGGTGATCCTCTGCAGAAAGAAACCAACGAAGCCCATCAAATCGCTCTTTTCTTTCACATTAGCTTTTAGAACCACCAATTTACATCGCATGGGTAAAGATGCTTGCATCAGCCAAGAATACCGGACGGAAAATACAAGCGCCATGCAAGAGATCCTCCCCGACAAACGCCGAATGAATTACATGGAGAACATACATTAACCGTACAGAGAAGAACATTCGGCGAGCGGCCATATTTTACAACCCAGCGGAACCGAATTATGCAACGGAATTATTTACAACTTCCTCATGACCGCTATACCCTGAACAAACCATGGAGCAAACCTTGCATCCCATGCTACTGCTGCTGCTTCTGCCCGGTGGCTACTCCGTGTCTACCTATCCTCGCAACCCCCCTTTGTGAGACATCCTATGCGGGCTCCGGCGGTCGAGATAACTCCTTTTCGGCATAGTGCAGAAGCCGCCTCAGTCTCAAGACCATGTCACAATGGAACGGCAGCGCAGTCCGCCTCTCAAGGTAAAGCGGACTAACGGTCATCCAAGAAAGAGCATGAAGATCGGCTGCAAGAGACTCTAAGATGCAATTTGTTTCCAGATCGTAGTCTCTAGAACTCCCCTCCAACCCTACTACACTCCTCTGCTTACTGCCACTACCGCTGCTAATGTTAACACGGTACTTTTCTTGGGCATTGCCACTACTGCCTCCATAGTAGTCCACAAGGCTGACTGAAAGAATCGACGGCCATTCTTCCTTGGTGGCCCCTGCCAAATCCCTTCTCACCGAGGGTACCGCCTTCGATACCACAAAGCCAGCGGTGAGGGGAATTGCAGATCCTTTGCTGTGCAAGAGATGGGCAAGGGGTGGGGATTCTGATGTGAGGGTCGTCGGAAGTTGCAAGGGTACTGAAGGGAGATAATGCGTGCTCAGAGAAGGGATGAAGATATAGGATCCTGAAATGGAACCCAGAGACTTCACCGGACTGAACCCTTCCAGATAGCCTGAAAGGGGAGAGCTGCTGCTGTTTTGAGCTCCTCCTGTAGAAAGAAGTTAGCAGTTAAAATAAAACAGTTCACAGCACAAAAACATCAAAAGCAAATATGCGCGCATGAACTGTAATTCAATCCAACAAGGTTACCGTCAAGAAGGAACTCAGATAATCAGACAGCCTGTAAACAATCGCTGAACTTGTCCTACACATTGAAATAATCTAAACCATGGGATAGGTATCACAAAGGGAAAAGCAATTTTTCAGATGAAGATCAAAATGCAAACCAGTTATTCTGATCATACACAGTTTTCTAATTAACATAAAACTCATGGGTCATTCTATAATCATTTTTTTCTCTTTAAGGATCTATTTTGCTCTTGTTCAAAGATCAAAAGGCACTTACCATGAGAGTTCATTGATGACATCCAAAATCCAAAACTTTAGATATTGTAAATAGGGATTTTTGCAAATAAACCATGTTAACCGTCTATTTACATAAATATCATTCCTAGATTTGCATTAGCAAAGATGTCCTTGCTTTAGTCAAAATAGTGCAAAAAGACCATCGCCATAACCTCTTGTTACTCGCCGTGAATCTAACTCTAGTTAAGTTTAACTATACTTGACAAAAGACAATAATGCCCATGGTTTGCAAAAAAAAGACCTCCGGTGGGCTCACTGTGAGGGGGGGGTTGTCGGAGGGGAGAGAGAAGAGTGGGGTTCGGGGGGAGACTTGTGCGAGCAAGGTGGGGGAGATGGCCTCCGGTGTCCCCCCTCCGACGGGGAGAGAGAGAGAGAGAGAGAGAGATGGGCGAGGGGGATGCCGACAGAGGGGCATGGGGGCCGGGAAGAGTGGGGGAGAGGGAGGGGGCATCCCCCATCTGAGAGAGAGAGAGAGAGATGGGTGAGGGGGGTGCCAGTAGAGGGGCATGGGGGCCAGGAGGAGTGGGGGACAGGGAGGGGGGCATCCCCCATGAGAGAGAGAGAGATTATCCACTCATTGGCCGGCCGGCCGGCCGGCCGAGTGAAGGTGCAGGCGCGCCGATGTGGGGCACGGGCGAGGGAGAGGAGACGGGCGGCGCGGCGATGGCGGGTGTGGACGGCGCAGCGATGGCGTGGAGCATGAGGCAATGGTTGGAAGCCGGAGGCGGCGAGGTGGGGTGGGGGTATGAGAGAGAAAGGGGGGGAGAGAAAGTAGAGAGGTGAGAGAGAGATGCGCAGGGTGAGAGAGAGAGAGAGATAGACATCAGAGTGATGAGAGAGGAGAGGAAAGTCGCTCCGTGTGGGAGCGACTTTCCTCTGATGTCGCTCCCACACGGAGTGACTTTCCTCTCCTCCTCTCTCATCACTCTGATGTCTATCTCTCTCTCTCTACTTCCCCCACCCGCCCCTGTTGGAAGCAAATTTTGTTTGTAAAAATACCTCCGCTTTTATTTAGTTGGAGCAGAAATGGGCCAACTTGGAGATGGAAGACTCGTACGGGATCGGAGGAACCCGTACGGGGTCGGAGGGACTCGTACGGGGTCGCCCTCACCCCCGGACGGGTCCGCCCGGAGGTGGGCAGACCCGCGCGGGTCCCCCCCCGGGGTCGCGCGACCCTGGGGAGGTCCCGGGCCGTCCCGGGGACCTCCCACCCCGGGGAGGTCCCTCTCCCGCGCGCGGATACTAAAAAATTTTCAAAAAGTGACCTCCCCGGGGTCATTTTCATCCCGTTGGACCCGTACGGGGTCGAACACTCCCGGGGAGGTTCTCCACTTCTATAAATAGACCCCCGGAGGTCCAAAAAAGGGGGAACTACACTCAACAACCTACGGAAGACACTCAGAGCGTTTTGTTCGTTTGTTCGTTTGTCTTGGCCCGCGAGGGGTAAGTCCCCGGGTCTTGTGTATGTGCCCCTATGAGGGTATATTTGTAATTTTGCCCCTCAGTGGGCCGTGTTGTTGTTTCTAAGTCCTGGGACGACTATGTCATATGCTTCTGCCCTAATAATGGGAGAATTGCATAAATGTCCTCCCCGGGGTCCGAGAAACATAAAAGTCCTATAATTTGCAGTTTTACCCTGCAACTCTTGTAATTGGGGCTACGCCCCTATCTCCCGCTCCAACGCGGAACTTTTGTACAGTCGACAAACTCGCCAACAACCCTTGTACTCATTTGAATTACAGAAGCACTCAGCATGTTTTATGTATATCCTCGGGTGGAAAAATTATAAGAAAACCTCCGACTTCTGGAAATTGCATATATACCCCTCCTTCGATTAAATTGACAGATGTGTGCCTTCATAAAGCCCCTTGTCACTACTTCGGTCCGGGAGTGTTGTCAGCTCAGTCCGACACTCGGGTATCACTTTAGACCTAGGTCTAGGGCATGGTAAAATTACCAAAATACCCCTACGACCTAAAAATGGCGTAGCAGCCTCCTAAAACCCTCTAGAAAGAGCCTCAGCGCCTTGGAGAATCAGGGATCCAGTCTTACTTCCATTCCAGCCCAGAAATTTCGGCAATACCCCTGGGTTGGTAAAATGACCAAAATACCCTCGGGGTCCAGAAAACTCCTCTCTACTTCAAAAATGCCTATGGCTTCCGCATATTTGCGCTTCTATTCCAAAATCTTAGGGTTTTGCCTAGACTTAGCCCTAACCTTGTCTACTTGTTGGTGGTGAATGAATGGAAAGCTCCCTAAGTGAGAGTACCTTAACATCTGAGCCTATGGAGAGGATTTTGGGGATTTCTTTGACAGTCAAACAAAGGTGTTCGGACGTTAGGCCGATGTAAATCAACACTGACTCCGGTCAGTGGGGAAAAGGTCCAGCACTCGAACCCAAATCGTCTGATACTATACACACCCACGGAATCACCCTCTATACTTAGAGGGGGATGTTTCTTTTCAAAAAGAACAAAATCTATATCTTTATCTACGATAAAAGTCGATTAGATTTTTTCCGTGTCTCACAGACTGGCACGCCCGGTGGGACCTTTCCTGCCTTTCTTCTTTCTGTCAAAGAAAGTCCTCTAAACCTTCTTCAAGGTTCTAATTGCCCCTCTTCCTCTTACAGGACGGGAAGAGGAGGGCACATCTCTCTGTTCATTTGAGAGTTCTTTGTGCATCTGCACGCCACTCCATTCGTGCTACGCACCACCACCACCACTAACACCTCAACAGCGATGGCTGCCGTTACCTACGGCCCCGAGATCGTCGCCAACCATCCCAGGCTCGGATTCCTGGCGACCCCACTGGTCTTCGGCGACTTCCCACCTGTCGTCGGCTCGCCCTTCTTCTTGGGCGTGGTACCGGTGGCTGAAGCCAGTTCAGCCATGCCTGCAACAACTGTCGGGGGCGTCAGGCCCTCGGCCCCATCAACTGACCGGGTCTGCCTGGTCAAGAAGGCAGTCACTGGGGGTGTCAGGCCCTCGGCTCCATTAACTGGTCGGGTTTGTTCGGCCAAGAAGACTTCTGAAGGCGTCAGGCCTTCTGCTTTAGCTGATCGGGTCCGCCCGGTCAACAAGACAACTGTCGGGGGCGTCAGGCCCTCGGCCCCATCAACTGGCCGGGTCAGTCCAGTCCACAAGCCATGCCGTCGGGGGTGCCAGGCCCTCGGCTTCAACAATTGGTCGACTCTGTTCGGCCAACAAGCCAGCTTCTGAGGGTGCCAGACCCTCTGTTGCAACAGCTGGCCGGGTTCGCTCGGTCAACAACGCGACTGTCAGGGGCGTCAGGCCCTCGGCTCCATCAACTCGTCGGGTCTACCCGGCCGAGAAGACAACAGCCAGGGGTGTCAAACCCCCTGTTCCATCAACTAGCCAGGTCCCTATGGTCAATTCTTCAACTGTTAAGGGTGTCAAGCCCTTCATCCCGACAACCAGTCGAGTCAGCTCGACTGCCATGTCAACGGCCAAAGGTGTCAGGCCTTCTGCCCCAGCTGTTGGCCGAGTCTTCTCGGTCAATCAAATCACTGCTGGCGCTGCTCTTGCTCAACGAGGGCAACGCCGTCGCCGTAACAGCCCCAACTCCAATGCGACCACCCTCAGAGGTGCCGCCCCTGTTCAACGGGGGCAACGCCGTCGCCGCCAAGATGACATTGTCCCTATGGCGGGCGTCGCCAGCACCGCTACTGCTCAACGGGGGCGACGTCGTAACCGCAAGGGTACAAAGCCCGAAGCGGCCGTCTCTCGCTCCGGCAAGACTGTAATTGTCGGAGACATCCGCATCCGGCTCGATGGAGGCGAGCCAATCGTACCACGGGATCGTCATGTCCCGACTATTTCTACTTCCAACCGCTTCGAGCCCCTCCGGCAAGTCCGGGAGGAAGGAGCGAAGAAGAAGTTTGCCGTACCGGCGGCAACTCAGGGCCCTCTGCAACGGCCCAAGCTACGAGCTCCCCGTCCAAGGACAGGGGGCAACCAAGTGGAGGAGCGCCAGCTCCATCTAAAGAAGATCTGGGTCACCAAGGAGGAGGCCCGAATTATAAGGCGCGCGAGGGCGGAGGAGCCTTTCCGCATGTCGGATCTTCGACGAATGCGGAGTCCGACAAGCACCGAGGCCTCAGTCTCTCCGAGATCCACAAATCAGCACCTAAGGGGCAGAAGCGCCGTGGGACTGGCAAGAAGGTACGGCCGACTTCCCCGTGGGCCAGTTCCACGCACACGGAGGAGGATCGCTCCCCTCAAGCATCTACATCCCGAGTGTCGATCTTTGACAGACTTGGGAGGCCGTCCAACCCGGAGTGACAACAGCCCAAGAAAAAGCGGGTGGTCCAGGTGACCGATGCCACCGTCAAAGTGTTCACCTGTTACGCCACCTCCAGCGACAAACAGCCCGAGAACACCTCGGGAGAGCTTGACCAACCCATCCAATATTTAAGGAGGTCAAGGCCGGTCTCCCGGATTCTAGCGCAGACGCCGGTACATCTCAGCCTGAGCCGGCACGGCAAGAAGAGCGCCAGGAAGACGTCCACAATGTTGATGGGGACAGTCACTCCCGGCACGAAGAAGAGTTGGGGGAAGAGCCACGGGCCCCCACATTGGACGAGCTTCGACGGGAAAACCAAGAGCTCAAGAACCTGCTACAGTCGCTTTTGCGCGAAAAGGAGGTTCATGCCCCACCTCAGGCGGCACCGGCTGGAGCGGATCATCAGCCTTCTCCCGTTCCGGCAGCAGCCAATGCCTCTGTCACCGCTGCAAGACTCCCACTGGCAGTGGACTTCGAAGTCCCGCCGCATGAAGTCAATGCGCGGTCATCTGTTACTCCTGCTGCAGAAAGCCTCATGGCGCAGAAGCAAATGATTGAACGCATTGTAGAGGCGAAGTTTGCTCAACATGGGGAGGGAGTGCCCACCGTTGATTTGTACAGCGTGCCTTATCCCCTCCGTCATCAATTTAAGAAGCTTCCGCCTGATTGCCCTAAAGCCCTGAAGCTCCAGAAGTTCAACGGGCAGGGCTCTCCGCATGAACACCTGGCCTATTACATGATGGCCATGGGTGAATTAGCCCTGGAAGAGGCATATTTGCTGCGGTATTTCACCACGTCCTTGACTGGCACCGCCTTCCAGTGGTATTCAAGGTTGAAGCCCAACTCAGTATCTGATTGGGCTGATATGCAGAAGAAGTTTGTCGACCGCTTCCAAATGGTCGAACGAAAAGTCTCCTTAGCAGAGCTTTGTTCCCTTCGACAGAAGAAGGGTGAAACAGCACTAGACTTCATCAAGCGATGGAGGGACGTCAGCATGCGCTGCGATAATCCTCCGACGCCTGAAGATGCAATCACCATCTGCCGCAGGGGTCTCTCGGCAGAAGTCAGCGAAAAGCTTCTGGGCTCCAATATCAGAAGCTTCGACCAGTTGAATACGGTGGTGGCGGAAATTGAGATGTTCTTTGCTGACCACCCTAAACAAGCTTCTGCCAAAGGCAAATCCTCCAAAGACCGTCTGACTAGCGGTAAAGAGGTGAATGCCGTCAACTTCTCCCCGACGAATGGAGATAAAGGGGAAGGAAAGTCTAAAGGCAATGGCAAGAAGCCCGATGCCAAGGCAAGCGCGTCTCGGTTGGCGGAGAACATGAAGACACCATATTCCTTCAGGAAAGAGCATATTAAAATGCTCTTTGACCTATGCATGAAAGAGCAGCTCATCACCCTACCAGATCCGCGGAAGCCCTCAGAGGTGGACAAGACAGAGGATCCTACCTATTGTGTGTATCACCGAAGGTTGGGTCACACCATCAGCGACTGCTATATTTTCAAGAACATAGCGGAAGAGCTCATTCAAAAGGGCCTGGTAAATATGCTGGGCCATGCAGTCGACCCACCTCAACCTCATGCCTGGAGTCGATCAAATCGGTCGGCTAATGTAGTCCACATGGTGGCGATGGTCTCGAGTTCTAACGCCTCCGAGGCCGGGCCTTCAAATCAACAGTCCCACACTGGCCCGGGGGCAACTCCTTCCTCATTCCCTGAATGTCTAGCACTACGAAGAACCATTCGGAAAATCCGAGGGGAAATCCGGCAATTGCAACTGGAACAAAGGCGCTTGCTACAGTTCCTAGAGAGCATTGATCAGCAGTTGTCCACCTTCCCTTTTGGCCCATTTGCCAGGGGGTTAGCTCCAGCCCACATACGGGAGGCAGGTGTATCACCTACCGACCGGGCTCCGCTCAGGGGCTGGCTCTCTGAAGAATCCTCAGATTCATCCAAAGACGAGGAGGACTCGCTGGAAGACGAGGAGGCTCCACTTCAAGTCGAGTTCCCAGAGAAATTATACTCATTCCCTTGCGAGAAGACTCCAAACATCTTCTTCGCATGCCAACGGGCGGGACTGATAAGCATGTCACCCATGGAGCAAACACTAGGTGCTGCTTTTCATCAGGGCTATTGCCCCTACCATGAAGTTGTTGGCCATATTATCCACAACTGCGAGCCATTCAAGGACCTCGCCGAGGACCTAATCAGGCGAGGGAAGGTCAACATGGGTGAATTCCTGGTCGATCCACCGCAGCCGCATGCACGGGAGAGCCTTCACTTCTCTGTCAACGTCATACATGCCTCGACAGCCTTCCAGTTCCCCGAGCCGCAGGAGGAGGGAGCCAGTTCCCAATCGCCCAAGTCCACACTATGGTATCCAGGGTGGCGACCATCTCATCAGTGTTCTTTCCCTAAGGAGGACACTGAGAAGATTTTTGACAAACTTCTGGAGGATGGCTGGGTGCTGACACATGACCCGCCGTCTTAGTACAATGAGACGGCCAAGAGGCACCCCCGCTATTGCAAGTATCATGCAAGGGTGTCTCACCCCACTCGACAATGCCCAGAGGTTCAGGACTTCATTGAAGCCCTCATACAGAGAGGGGTTGTCGATACTCAGGGAAACTCCATGACAAGGTTGCGTCTTGCAGAGGCCGCCAGGGAGACTCTCCAACAGGTTCGACGAGAAACTGAGACTTTCTCTCGATTAGCCCGACCAAGTGAGCCTACGGAAAATGATGAATTTCCATTACTCACTAAAGACAAGGCCACCTATAAAGGGCCCAAGGTCCAGAACCCGAGAAACCAAGCAACGGGAGAGAGTTCCAAGGCCCGTCCCAGGTCCAGTCAGCCTAGCATCGTCATAAGAGAGAACTTTCGGCCAGACAACAAAGGTAAAGCCAAGGCGTCAGAGCCTTCAGCCAAAGCTTCTGCCAAGTCAACAAGGCCATTAGTCGTGGAGAAGACTCAACCTCTTGAGCCCGTGAAGGCCCCAGTTAAAGCTTCTGTCAAGCTAGCGAGGCCGCCAATTGTAGAAAGGCCTCAGCAGTTCAAACAAGCCCAGCCACCAGCCCAAGCAAAGCCGGTGGAACCGCAAAGCCCCCAGGGGCCCCACGATGGACTGGCAGAGTTCCAAGAATTACCTCCTGAAATAATTGCCCAGGCAATCAATACCACCTTCCAGGTTCAGCCCGAGGAAGCCAATTGGACCAAGGTCACCTCCAGAAAGAGCTGTGGCGCTAAAACTCCTAAGGAGCTAGCCCGGAACAAAAAGTAAAATTCTGGGGGCAAGCGAGTCCCACTGTCGAAGCAAACTCCTCTCTCTTCTCAAGAGGCAGCACGTCAAAAGAAGCAAGAGAAGAACCGCAGGAAGAATTTGAAGAGGAGATTGAAGAAGCAAGCCGAGCAAGCAGCTGCTATGGAGGCTCCTAAGGAGCCAACTCCTCTACAAAGACTCCAAAAGCTCATAGATGAGCTGGAGGAGTACACTCCCCCTCATCCCACCAGGGTTGTCACTCTAGACGAATATATTCCCTGGGACAAGCTCGGGCGCAAAGCCCGTCTTCTGCAATGGCTCCGGGAAATGGTTCAGCGTCTTGAAGAAGGTGAAGACTTTCCAATCCCAGAGGAACTATCCTTATTCTACAAAGATGAGGAGCTCATGGTGGAAATGCTCGAGGAAATGCTGCAAGAGCTCTCCTGCAACATGGTGGCGATCCCGCCGCCCGACAACATTTACTGTCCCACGGCTGATAGCACTGGAGGCAAGGCTCCTATGGCGACATATTAGCGCCGCTCGGCAAGAAATGGCCGGGGACGTGGCCGAGGACGTGGACGTGAAGGTCCCCTGACTCTTGACCGGGTCATAATATTTAGAGGGGAGAAGCCGAGTCCTGTCCCGGAAACTCAAGTTCGGGGGATCCCTTTCATCCTCAGCCCCTCAGAGGGTTCAGGCCCCATCTCAACGGCTAAACCGGGTGGCGTCCCTTTTGCAAGCACCTCCTCTGATGAAGAAGAGGAGCCAGCCAAGTCGCCAAAGTGCGAGAAAGCGTCCGAGCAGGCTGGCCCCTCCAACAGGGTCGAGCCCGCGAGCCAGGCCGGTCCTTCTAATGAAGACCAGCATGATGGGCCCTTGCCACCTCCGGAGGAATCCTTGGCACCGCTGTTCCAAGAAGAGGCGGAAGGCCAGAATACGGAGGAGCGCCCCTTTAAGCGAGAGAAGCCTCGCCAAGCGCCGAAAACTCTGGCGGAGATCATCCCGCCATTCGATAAAACCTGTGCTCGGGCAGACCGCAAAATCATTCATCACATGAAGCGGTTCCCAACAAATGTCACTATTTGGGAAGCCATTGCCTGGAGCAAAGACCTCAGAGAAGCTCTTGTCAAGATACTTCAAGACCCGGAGGTATATGAAGCCCATGTTGCAGAGTTGCAGGCCCAGGCCTATGAAGCACTCACAGCCAACATCTCCTTCACGGACAAAGACATGTTACTGTCCTCTCCGTGTCATAATCGCCCCTTATATATGAGGGGGACGGTCAATGGGCATGACGTGAATCGCATCCTAGTTGACGCTGGAGCAGCCGTCAACATCATGCCTTTGAAGACTTTCAAGTCTCCATACTTGGCACCTTATTTGCAAAAGGTGACCGATGTCAAAATCTCGGGATTCAATCAGGGTTCCGAGGAAGCGCTTGGTCGGGTTGTAGTCAAGCTTACCTTGGACGATTTTGTCACCCAAGCGACATGTTATATCATCAACTCCGACACATCTTACAAGATGCTGCTTGGAAGACCCTGGCTTCATGAGAACTGGGTTGTTCTTTCAACTCTGCATCAGTGCATTAAATATGCCAAGGAAGGGGAGCAACACACGGTCTTCGCAGATCAGGCCCCGTTCCACCCCAATGAGTGCCATCTGGCCGATGCTTCACTATATTTTGGGAAGCCCACTTTAGCAATCCCTGAATCTGTAAAGGACAAAGGGAAGCAAAAGGTGGATCATGAAGTCGAGGAAGGGCAGCTCTTCAATGTTAACCAAGACATGGTAAAGCTGCACAGGCTGAGCCTTAGTGCCGTCTCCAAGCCGACTCAACCAGAAAGGCGGGATGTTGACTTTGAAGTCAACCTCATCAGCCGGGTCATTAACGGGAGTATCTCCTTACCGCCCAAGTGCCTGCAGCTCTCGTCCCAACGGGAAGAATACGAGGTGGAGCCGTTGAAGACCTTTACAGTCTCTTATCAACGGAGAAGGAGACGTAACAAGAGCAAGGGGAATAAGCCGATCATCTTTTACAAAGGTGACTTAGTCCCGCCGTGCCCTCCTGAAGATGACTTCGGCTGGGATACTCCCACCGATGTGGCGCCAGAGCCAGTCCAGGAGATGGATGATATGCCCAACTACATCAAGGAAATGTGTAAAAAGCAGCACATCCCGCAGACTGGACCCCGCGCGAGCGGCATATTTCCATCAGTTGTGGAACCCTCCACAGGTCCGTGGGCAGCCTCCCTTCTCCCGCAAAGACACGCGGGGACTTGGCTATGACCAGAAAAGGGAATTTGAGGTCCATTATGCAGTCAATGCCATAGGACTGCTACCCCCTCATCACGGGCAAACAGAAGTTGAGCCCAAGATCGGCGGCTCTGTAAGGGAGTCCGGTGATGTGTCTACGACACCATCATCTTCATCGGGAGTCGACAACGACCACCCCTCAGAGGGAAGAGTAGCCCAGCCTGCTGACCATCAGCCAGATGAGGCCAGTCCTTCGACTTCGAGTCATGAGCAAGAGTGCTCTGGAGAATTTGAGGTCTATGAAGCCAACACTGATAATGAGGGAGACTTCGTCGACCTCCAACCAGCTCCGCCGGAGCTTGAAGACGGTGGTCAGGCAACTGTGGACGAGTTGATTGAGATCAATCTCGGAAGCAAAGGAGATCATCGTCCCACCTTCATAAGTGCTCTCCTCAGCGAGAAAGGCAGTCGTATCGACAGCTTTTAGAAGAGTTCAGGGATTGTTTCGCCTGGACTTATAAAGAAATATCCGGGCTCGACCCTTCTGTGGCTGAACATGAGCTGGCAATACTTTCAACAGTCAAGCCGGTCAAGCAAGCTCAAAGGCGTATGCGCCACGAGCTGGAGCTGAAGGTCAATGCTGAAGTTGACAAAATGCTCAACGTGGACTTCATAGAGCCTTGCATGTACCCTGTGTGGCTCGCCAATATAGTCCCTGTCAAGAAGAAGAATGGCCAAGTCCGAGTCTGCATCGACTTCAGGGATTTGAATAAGGCATGCCCAAAGGACGACTTTCCTGTCCCGATCACCGAGACAATGGTTGATATGACCACCGATCACGAAGCCTTGTCTTTTATGGACGGGTCGTCGGGCTATAATCAAATCCGCATGGCCGTCAAAGATAAAGACCATACAGCTTTCCGTTCTCCTAAGGGGATCTTCAACTACAAAAGAATGCCGTTCGGTCTGAAGAATGCTGGCGCAACCTACCAAAGGGCAATGACCAAGATCTTCGACGAGATGCTGCATGACCTTGTCGAATGCTATGTCGATGATCTGGTCGTCAAGACAAAGAAGCGGGAGGATCATTTGACTGATCTACGTCGAGTCTTCGAAAGGCTTCGACAGTACCAGCTTAAGATGAACCCAATGAAGTGCGCCTTCGGCGTCTCCAGCGGCAAGTTCCTTGGCTTCATTGTCAGGTATCGAGGTATAGAAATCGACCCCGACGAAATCAAGGCCATAAGGGGACTACCTCCGCCCAAGAACTTGACAGAGCTCAGATCTCTTCAGGGAAGACTCGCCTATATTAGGCGGTTTATTTCTAACCTCTCAGGAAGATGCCTACCTTTCGGCAGACTGATGAAGAAAGGGGCACCCTTCATATGGGACGAAGACTGTCAGAAGGCCATCGAGCAAATCAAGGAGTATCTGCTGACTCCTCCTGTCTTAGGGGCACCTGTCAGAGGGAAGCCCCTTATCTTATATATTGCTGCTATGGATGCCTCTTTGGGGACTCTCCTAGCCCAGATTAATGAAGAAGGCAAGGAGCAGCCGCTGTACTACCTCAGCCGAAAGCTGATTGGGCCTGAGCATCGGTACGCTCCCATGGAAAAGGTGTGCCTAGCTCTGGTGTTTGCTGTCAAGAAGCTAAGGCACTATCTCCTAGCCCATCGGGTGGAGCTCATCTCAAAATGTGACCCACTCAAGTTTCTGCTCAACCAGCCTGTCCTCTCTGGTAGGCTTGGTAAATGGGCACTTATCCTCATGGAGTTCGACATCACCTTCGTCCCACGCAAAGCGATCAAAGGACAAGGAATGACGGAATTCTTAGCAGCGCACCCTGTGCCAGAAGATTCGCCACTCAACTTCGAGCTGCCCGACGAAGAGGTGCTAGTGCCTTCTCAAGCCACGGGGGAACATTATGAAAAAGTCCCACCACAGATGGAGCCAAGTGTCCTCACTCTTGACCTCCCATACTGGGAGTTATATTTTGATGGTGCCTCTCGGACAATCAAAAGGGCTGGTGGCCTTACATACTATATCTCAGGCGCGGGGGTAGTCTTTGTATCTCCACAAGACGGCATCCTCCACAACTCTTGCGCTCTCATGAAGTCGCTGACTAATAATGAGACAGAGTATGAAGCGCTAATTATCGGGCTTCAGTTGGGACTAGAGATGGACATCAAGTGCATCAAAGTCTACGGGGATTCCCAGCTCGTCATTCGACAAGTCCTGGGCGTCTATGACGTCCGAAAGAAGGAGCTCATCCCCTACCATGCAGCCGTCATGAGGCTCAAGGAAAAATTCTACCTATTTGAAATAGGCCATGTCCCCAGAGGCAGCAACTCTCAGGCTGATGCTCTTGCAAAGTTGGCAGCAGCCCTAAAACTCCCGCCTGAGGGAGAATTGAATATTACAGTCAGACACCGAAGGCTCATGCCAAGTGTGCTCGACGAGGAATCCGGCCTCACTGTTTATGAGGTCGACAACATTCAAGAGGAGATTGCTCCCGAAGAGGAAGATTGGCGTGAGCCGATCATAAAGATAAAGAACGGCTGGCTCCCTCCTGATCGGGCTCAGAGGGTGCAACTGCTACGCAGGGCGACATCCTACCAGCTGATTGACGGTCTGCTCTTTAGGCTCGTCCATGAAAAAGACCGATCGGTCCTCCTACGGTGCCTTTCGTCCAAGGAAGCGAAGACCGTCATGCACGAGGTCCACTCCGGATTGTGTGGAGCTCACCAGGCAGGAGCTAAGGTGAAAAATAGCATCAAGCTTAAAGGGTTCTATTGGCCTACCATGTACGAAGATTGCAATCAATATGCTCGTACATGTCATCAATGCCAAGCATTCGGCCCAGTCCCTCGGCGGCCACCTAATCCGCTCCATTCAACAGCGCCTACTTAGCCATCTGCAGAGTGGGGTATGGATATTGTGGGACCATTCCCACCATCATCCCAGGGGCACAAGTTCATACTCGTTGCCACCGATTACTTCTCCAGATGGGCGGAAGCTATTCCGCTACGGGAAGTTACGGGAGAGATAGTTGCCCGCTTTGTGAGGCACTATATCATATACAGATTCGGCACCCCTAGCAGGATCATATCCGACAACGGGTCGCCATTCAAGAACAAGACTGTTTATGCTTTGGCGGCCAAATTCCATATTGATTGGAGGACGTCATCAGTCTACAATCCCCAAGCCAAGCGGGATTGGGGCGAGAAGGTCCACGAAGCCCTATGGGCCTATCGGACTATTTACAAAACCCCTACGGGATGTTCCCCATTCTCTCTGGTCTACAGAGCTGAAGCAGTGATCCCTGTGGAGATCGAGCTAGCATCTTACCGCGTTGCTGTGCACGCCGGATTGCCAGGCCAAGACCAATCTGAAATTGAAAGAAGGCTCGAGGAATTGTCCAACTTTGAAGGTCAAAGACTCAAAAGCCTACAAGCACTTACAAGTGTATCAAGCCCGCATGACACGTGCCTATGATAAGCTAGTCAAGCAATGGGCGTTCAAGAAAGGCGACCTCGTCATGATTAAGGAAAAGAGGTTCTCGCGGGAAGATCCAGCGGCAAGCTCCAGCCTAATTGGCGTGGACCTTACGTCATTCAAAAGGTCTATGAAGGAGGGGCCTACACGGTCCTTGACCACAAGGGGGACAATCCCTTCCCTCCTCTCAACGGCAAGCATATGAAGCTCTACCATGCGCCACCGCAGGAGTTTCCACAGCAGTTCTCACAGGACAGTACCTCTCCTCAGTGAAGGTTCAAAAAAAAAATGGGGTTAAAAATATTGATACCCCGGCGGACTCAGTCAGCCTTCAACAGTTGGCTGAGGGCAAAAAGGCAACAGACCCGGTCGAGGTGAAAACCCGAAAGGGCGCCTCGGGCAAAAATGGGCAACCCCTCGGTGTGAAAACCCGCAAGGGCGCATCGGAAAAAACTAAAGGGGGCCAGCCTCGGCGAAAACCCGAAAGGGCGGTGAGGTTGGTAATGTGAAAAAAATCCTCTCTGTCTATTCTAAGGGTGGCTCTAAGTCAATGACTCCACCCCATCTTGGTCAAAACATCATATCGATGCTATGGCTACGCCTTACATGTCATCCTATGACACCTGGTCCCACTGACATTCTCACGGTGTCATACTATGTCCCATCGGGCTCGGTCTATGTATGCCCCTCTCGGGGTACTGACCCATTTCCGCCTATCGGCTTCCGGGTTTAGCTCATGTGTCTCTTTCGAGCAGTTAAACCCACTTACTCCTTTGTCCCTCCGGGATTGGCCTCAGTTCGCCCTCTCGGGCTGCCAACCCATCATGCCTTTCGGCTCATTTTACCCCCTGGGACTGGCCTCAGCATGCCCTCTCGGGCTGCCAGCTCATTATGCCTTTCGGCTCATCTTACTCTTTTGGGTTCGGCCTCAGTACGCCCTCTCGGGCTGCCAACCAATCATGCCTTTCGGCTCATTTTACCTTCTGGGACTGACCTCAGCATGCCCTCTCGGGCTGCCAACCCATCCTGCCTTTTGGCTCATTTCACCTTCTAGTGATTGGCCCCAGTACGCCCTCTCAGGCTGCCAACCTACCTCGCCCTTCGGCTCACTTTACCCACTGGGATTGACCTCAGTATGCTCTCTCGGGCTGCCAACTCATTATGCCTTTCGGCTCATCTTACCCTTTTGGGTTTGGCCTCAGTACGCCCTCTCGAGCTGCCAACCCATCATGCCTTTCGGCTCATTTTACCTTTCTGGGATCTGGCCTCAGTACGCCCTCTCGGGCTGCCAACCCATCATGTCTTTTGGCAGATGTCACACCGGATCTGGCCTCAGCATGTCCTCTCGGGCTGCCAACCCACTTCTTCGCCTATTGGCTTTAGGATTTGACTCTCACGTCCCACTAGGGCTGTCAAATCCACCTTTTTCTTCTTCTGGGTCTGGCCTCTGCATGCCCCTTTCGGGCTGTCAACCCATCCCGCCTCTTGGCTTCAGACTTGACTCATATATCCCACCGGGATCGCCAAGTCTATTCCTTTGTCCCCATGGGCTTGGCCTCTGCATGCCCTCATCGGGCTGCCAACCCTATTTGCCTATCGGCTCACGGATTTGACTCGTACGTCCCACCCGGGCTGTCAAATCCCCTCCTTTCATCGCTTCGGGTCTGGCCTATGTATGCTCTCTCGGGCTGCCAACCCATCCCGCCTATCGGCCTCCAGGTTTAAACCGCATGTCCCTTTCGGACTGTTAAACCTCCTCCTTTGTTGTCCCAACCGGGTTTGGCACATACACACCTCTCTTGGGTTGCCAACCCGTTCAACTTTCGGTTCTGGATTTGGCTAATTACGTCCCGCTAGGGCAGCCGAAGCCATCCATTTGTCCCACCTCTGCGGCACACACATCCCTACGGGAGTGCCACTTTCTCCTTGTCTTTTGGCATTATAGGACCCAAAAAAAAAGAAAAAAAATGGGGGTTAAAAATATTGATGCCCCAGCAGACTTGGTTGTTTCTGTTAGAAGAGCAATCAAGAGCAAAAAGGCTTTAACCCGGCTAAGGTGAAAACCCGAAAGGGCGCCTTAGGCAAAAATGGGTACCCCTCAGTATGAAAACCCGCAAGGGCGCACTGGAAAAAGCTAAAGGGGGCCAGTCCTGGCGAAAATCCGAAAAGGCGGTAGGGCTGGTAAAGTGAAAAAAAAAAAAGAGAAAAGGCTTATCAAGGATCAGACTCGCTCCTCCTCAGCTCAGCAAGGCGAGTCTCACTCTAAAGAACTTCCTCCTGGAGCCCCTCAAGCCTACGACGAAGAGTCTACATCGGCACGCGCAAGACTGCGCTCCTTCTCGGTCCCCCGGACCTCTCACAAAAACCCCTCCACTCTGTGGGAGGCCATCTGCTCGCGCTCGTAAGTGGCCTTGACTTGGGCGCCCACCTCAGCCTGGGCTCTCCGAAGTCTGCAAAGCTGAGTCCTCCGCCTCCAGTCCTGAATAGCGCGAAAGAGGGCGAACTCCTCCCATAAAGACGCAAGCTCAGTCATCCAGGCGTCCTAAGGGAGACCAAATGCATGCATCTGGCAATGCTACACCAAGTGGAGGACCATTCGGCCACTCCATCCCAAGGGCCAGGAAACTCTGAAGCAGCTTTGAAGCCTCACTAGCTGAAGCTAAAACAAAAAAAGGAGTTGCCTCAGCCCGTGTACGGCCGACATCTACCCAGACCAACGTGCCCTAAGGGCTGGTCTACATCAACCTTGGCTATCACAAGTCAACAATTAGCCACCTTCAACATTCGGCGACATACCTCAGCGGTCAGCCGACACATCAACATGTTCGGCTACACCTCAGATGTTAGCCGTCACATCTTTAACGACACCTTAGCAGTTAGCCAGCTTTAACTTGCGGCTACACACCTCAGCGGTTAGCCGACACGTCTTCAGTGGCATCTCAATGGTCAGCCAGCACCACGACTTTTGGTCAACGCACCCCTAAGGGCCGGCCAATGTTGATTTCCAGCTATCACAGCTCAATAGTCAATCAACGACGACTCAGATGGATGTGCCTCTTCGAGACGGGCCTACATCAACTCCGGGCCAACAAGCCTCGTCGAGACAGGTCCGCATCAACTTCGGGCCAACAAGTCTCTCAGAAGCAGGCCCCCATCAACTCAGGCCAATAAGGCTCTCAAAAGCAGGCCTACATCAACGTCGGACCAACAAGCCTCGTCGAGGCAGGTCCGCATCAACTCTAGGCCAACAAGTCTCTCAGAAGCAGGCCCCCATCAACTTCGGGCTAACAAGTCTCTCAGAAGCAAGCCCCCATCAATTCTAGGCCAATAAGTCTCTCAGAAGCAGGCCTACGTCAACTCCGGGACAACAAGCCTCTCCGAGGCAAGCCAGCATCAACCCTCAGCTTTCTGGAAAGCAACGAAGCAGTAAGGTGCAGTTCTACAGAAGGCACGGACCGTCCGCCTCCGCCCCAGCTTTGACGAACGTTTCGTGGGGGGCATTTGTTGGAAGCAAATTTTGTTTGTAAAAATACCTCCGCTTTTATTTAGTTGGAGCAGAAATGGGCCAACTTGGAGATGGAAGACCCGTACGGGATCGGAGGAACCCGTCCGGGGTCGGAGGAACCCGTACGGGGTCGGAGGGACCCGTACGGGGTCGCCCTCACCAGGACGGGTCCGCCCGGAGGTGGGCAGACCCGCGCGGGGCCGCCCCTGGGCTGACGGATCCGTGACCCCGGGCAGGTCCTCCCCGGGGGCGCTCGACCCCGGGCGGGTCCCCCCCCGGGTCGCGCGACCCCGGGGAGGTCCCGGACCGTCCCGGAGACCTCCCACCCCGGGGAGGTCCCTCTCCCGCGCGCGGATACTAAAATTTTTCAAAAAGTGACCTCCCCGGGGTCATTTTCATCCCGTTGGACCCGTACGGGGTCGAACACTCACGGGGAGGTTCCCCACTTCTATAAATAGACCTCCGGAGGTCCAAAAAAGGGGGAACTACACTCAACAACCTACGGAAGACACTCGGAGCGTTTTGTTCGTTTGTCTTGGCCCGCGAGGGGTAAGTCCCCGGGTCTTGTGTATGTGCCCCTATGAGGGTATATTTGTAATTTTGCCCCTCAGTGGGCCGTGTTGTTGTTTCTAAGTCCTGGGACGACTATGTCATATGCTTCTGCCCTAATAATGGGAGAATTGCATAAATGTCCTACCCGGGGTCCGAGAAACATAAAAGTCCTGTAATTTGCAGTTTTACCCTGCAACTCTTGTAATTGGGGCTACGCCCCTATCTCCCGCTCCAACGCGGAACTTTTGTACAGTCGACAAACTCGCCGACAACCCTTGTACTCATTTGAATTACAGAAGCACTCAGCATGTTTTATGTATATCCTCGGGTGGAAAAATTATAAGAAAACCCCCGACTTCTGGAAATTGCATATATACCCCTCCTTCGATCAAATTGACAGATGTGTGCCTTCCATAAAGCCCCTTGTCACTACTTCGGTCCGGGAGTGTTGTCAGCTCAGTCCGACACTCGCGTATCACTTTAGACCTAGGTCTAGGGCATGGTAAAATTACCAAAATACCCCTACGACCTAAAAATGGCCTAGCAGCCTCCTAAAACCCTCTAGAAAGAGCCTCAATGCCTTGGGGAGTCAGGGATCCAGTCTTACTTCCATTCCAGCCCAGAAATTTCGGCAATACCCCTGGGTTGGTAAAATTATCAAAATACCCTCGGGGTCCAGAAAACTCCTCTCTACTTCAAAAATGCCTATGGCTTCCGCATATTTGCGCTTCTATTCCCAAATCTTAGGGTTTTGCCTAGACTTAGCCCTAACCTTGTCTACTTGTTGGTGGTGAATGAATGGAAAGCTCCCTAAGTGAGAGTACCTTAACATCTGAGCCTATGGAGAGGATTTTGGGGATTTCTTTGACAGTCAAACAAAGGTGTTCGGACGTTAGGCCAATGTAAATCAACACTGACTCCGGTCAGTGGGGAAAGGTCCAGCACTCGAACCCAAATCGTCTGATACTATGCGCACCCACGGAATTACCCTCTATACTTAGAGGGGGATGTTTCTTTTCAAAAAGAACAAAATCTATATCTTTATCTACGATAAAAGTCGATTAGATTTTTTCCGTCTCACAGCCCCTCTCCCCTGCCCCTCTCTCACCTCTCTACTCTCTCTCTCAGACCCACCCCACCCCCTCGTCTGTCTCTCTCACCTCTCTGCTCTCTCTCTCTCAGACCCACCCCACCCCCTCGTCCGTCTCTCTCTCACCTCTATGCTCTCTCTCCCTCTCTCTCTCAGACCTCCCCCACCCCCGATTGTCTCTCTGTCACCTCTATGCTCTCTCCCTCTATCTCTCAGACACACCCCACCCGACAGATCCCCCACCCCCGGTCGTCTCTCTCTGTCTTAGATCTCCCCCACCCCCAGACCGCCTCTCTCTCACCTCTCTGCTCTCTCTCCCTCTCTCTCCCAGACACAGAGGCCTAGCAGATCCCCCACCCCCCGAGCATCTCTCTCTCACCTCTGCTCTCTCCCCCTCTCTCTCTCAGACCTCCAAGGATGGCAGTACCGGTTTCGGTATCGGTTTCGGTATCGATATCGGTTTTGGCCGAAACCGGTTCAAAACACTCAAAAAGGCAAAAAATACAGTGAGCAGGTCCGATTTTGGTCGGTTTCAGTCCGAAACCAGACGGTTTCGGTCCGAAACCATTAAGAAAGTTTTTTTTTTTAGTTTCGGACCTGCTATAGTGAGCAAGTCCGAAACCGTTTCGATATGGGCCGAAACCGATACGTTTCGGCTGAAACGTATCAGTTTCGGCCGATACTGCCATCTATGCAGACCTCCCCCACTGCCCCGGTGATCTCTCTCACCTCTGATCCCCCACCCCCCAGCCATCTCTCTCTCTCAGACCTCCCCCACCCCCCCGGCCGTCTCTCTCACCTCTCTGCTCCCTCTCCCTTTCTCTCTTAGACACAAAGACCCTACGGATCCTCCACCCCCCGACCGCCTCTCTCTCACCTCTCTACTCTCTCTCCATATCCCTCTCTCTCAGACCTCCCCCACCCCCCGACGGTCTCTCTGTCACCTCTGATCCCCCACCCCTGCCATCTCTATCTCTCTCTACAACTCACTCCCCCACTCGGTGAGTAGACGACGCCGGAGGGGACTTCCCCTCTGGCGCTTCTCTCTCTTTCTCTAGGTCTCCTCTCATCCCTATTGTTAAAGGTGGGAAATTTGAGATTTACCAAGGGTATTTTAGTCTTTTAATTATAAAATAGAGGGAATATTCTAATCTTTATAGAATATTTGCCATTTGTTCGACGGAAGTTAACTACGATGGTCTTTTTGCATTATTTTGACTAAAGCAAGGATATCTTTGCTAATGCAAATCTAGGAATGATATTTATGCAAATTGACGTTTACCAATGGTTTATTTGCAAAAAACCCTAATTAATAAGGTCATGGTAGTTTATTTGACACTATTCATAACTACAACCAGAAAAATCACCTTGCTTCTAATCTACCAAAGGATGGCTTCATTGTATCTGTTACATGAGGGGCTACACATTCAACCCCACAGGAAAACGAGGCCAAGAAGGTGCATCATTTCTGGAAGCTCGAGAAGTCACAAGTGAACTGCCATGTAAACCTTTAACAAGGAAAATGATGGGAAACCATCCCCCTTTTCCTATGATGTGGATGAACCTCACTTCTTCAGTTTAAACTTTATACCATGCCATGAACTTTGAGAAGGCCGAAGGCCCTTAGTAAAGTATTTTTCGTTTGTAGGTAAGAAAAATGGGGAAGATCTTAGGATGATGGTAACATTGTTCCTCTAAGAAGCAACGATGGTGAGAAGAAAAAAATCAGTACAGAACTGCCTACACTAATGACAGGATAAAGTGATAAACTATGCCCTAAAAAATCCATCCACAATCATCATCATGCAGAAAATATGGCATGTACCTGAAGATGGTGTATCTGCTGGTAGCATTAGTTGCAAGGAATGGTCAATTGCAACTCCAACTAAACTGATGCTCAGCACAAACTGGAACAGACCCTTTGAGCAGTCCATTGCAGTTTGTCCTGCAGAGAGCTGCTTCTTTGCATTGGACTGTACTAAACCACTCTTCATGTAGCTAGATTTTGCATGGGGGCTGTATAAAGGACTAGGTGAGGAAGGCAGTGCTCTTTCTTGAATTGAACCGATATCTTGTTGTAATGAAGTCCCATTAGTTCCTGAACCAACCCCGTCTGATGCAGATCTCCGTAGTTGCAATGCCCATTTCTTAACCTCATTTCCACCAACGGAAAAAATAGCTTTCTGCCATTCTGATGATTCATAGCAATCAGTACCTCAGCCTTACAACAAGAATTCAACTGACTGAATCACAGAAGGAAGAAGAAAAAGACATGACAGATCATCAGTTTATAATACCTTGGCGTTCAAGCTCAAAGAAGAAACCAATACGTGTAATGATAATGTCCCTTGGCCTGATGTTACCAGAATCAGAAGGCCATGATAATATTTGACAACCCTGGTGAAGTATTTGAACAAAAAGGCATTGGAGGAGCTTTGTATCTTGACGGCTGCTGATGCCACCAAAAGGGAACACCTGGCTATCCAGTAATTCCCCTCTAGAATCTGTCCAGATGCAAACCAACCAACGCCAGTCTTCTGTCCACCCATAACAACAGTGAAGGCTAGATGCCTTTGTTTCATTCTCTGATCCATCGGCAATGGAGCCCATGCCAGTGTCTGCATTTCCTCCTGAAACAGTATTCTGAATAAAGGTCCCACCGCTATCATCAACCACAGGTGACAATGAACTACTAGGAAGAACATGAGAAATGGCATTCTCAATAGATCTAGGATCTGCCAATATAAAAAGTGGTTCAAACAGGAATCGAATGTCATCCTGAGGAAGAGAGTCAGATGGCCTAACAGACTGCCAGGAATTGTCCCAACTGCCAGGTCTTAAGGCAGAGTCAAGTTCAGCATCTCTAGTAAGGGTGCTAGTGGAAATCCGTGGAGCAAGACATTCCTTCCAAAGGCCTGGTACAGGAGAGCTCATATGCATCAACGCAGATTGAGATCTCCCTGGAACAGCAGATTGCACTACATCAACTGTAGAAGAAGCTCGAGCAATCCTCCGAGCTTTATTGTAAACTGTGAAGGCATACTCCTTTAACATAGCCAACTCATTTCCTGGTTTAACTCTTAGTAAGGAGTCTACAGTCACAATCTGCAAGACAAGCTTGGGAATGTTGAAACCTGACAGCATGACAACATTTGATACTGAAGCCTCATCAGCAGCAGTGCCACAACTTAATGCCTTCGAAACCTGAGAGAGCAACAAAGAGCGCCGTTCTCTGTCTGATGCAAGAAAACTTGATCCAAGAGCAGCTGAAGCCTCAACAACAGTTTGAAGAATGGCTGTGGGTTCAGGGAAAGGGCACACAACATACACTACCTAACACATTCATAAGACACAGGTCAATGTAGCCTAACCTCAAAACAATTTCTTTGATGGATTTCATTTCTTTTAAAGCAAATCAGAAATGGTAAGTCAAGTTTCCTGGAACAGATAAATAATTCATGGACTTAGGGAACAAACAAGTTCAAGGCAGCTGGACAACTTGGAAGCTCTGTTCTAAACTTATAACTGGAAGCACTTCTAGGATTTAGAGTCAAGACAGAACTTCTAATGAGAATTCTAAAATCTAAATGACATCCACTAGTTGCTGATTTGGAGATGTGAACCAAGAGTTATTACACAGTAGCCACATGTATTTCTTTATAATCAACAAGAAACAAATTTATAGACAATAGCTAGATCTGGTTGCAGGTCAATGAAAATGGAAGAACTGGGGAAAGGATAAAGGTACAGGGTAAATGTATAGCACAATAAATCACAAAAGCAGTCAATTAGATGTTTCACAACCCAAATAGAATTACCATACAGAGGAAGAAGTTATCAGGGTATTCTGTCCGGAAACATAGAAATTGCCATACAAAAAGGAGCTAGTGATCTATAGTGGTGTGTCCATGCTTCCTCGATAACTAATGTGTCCCATTTAGATGGCCACAGGGGTCTGACGACAACTGTGGTATCATTCTGTATAAACACTACCGGTCATATAAGAAATTTTATGTGAATATGGATAATACTTCATACATATCACCTCTGTGGAAAGGTACTCTCAAGGAAGGCAGGCCCTCTTATGGAACTGGCTATCACAACAAAAATTGGTAATGGGACGAAAACTCTTTTTTGGATGGACCAATGGTGTGGGGATCAACCCCTGAAACAGAGATACCCCGATTTATTCAGGTTAGCTAGAGATAAACGGAGTTTGGTTTTTCAAAATTTTTGCACTCTTGCAGGTGGTATCCAGTGGAATATCATTTTCCGGAGGGATCCTAAGGATGAGGAGGAGATGGAATTTTCTGATCTTAGGACTCTCCTGCAATCTGTGGAGATTAAACCTCAAGAAGAAGATCAGCTTTATAGAGAAGCAATAGATGCTGATAGGGTAGTCTCTTTTATTTGAGAGGGTTAGAGTGGGCGAACCTTCTGTGTAATATAGACCAGGGTTCACTGACTTGGTGATCCATACCGGATCTGGTTTTCCCTGATCCGGTATGGTATGCCCGAGTTGCAACCGACTCGGGCCGACTCGGTCGAGTCACATGTTTACATCTATTTCTTTTTAAAATTTCTTGCAATATTTAGATTGTTTATCCTATATTTTAAGTTGTAGAAATCACTATTTCATCAATCTAAAGTATGAATTATTTAATCTACTTTTTATTTTGAAGTAATTTGTAAACATTACATCATTATTAAATAGTCAACAAATAAGTAAATTTGACAATAAAGTTTAATGCTCTTCATCTATGAAATTCAAGATCTATGATTGCTATTATAACATTATATGATTACAATATTTTTTATTTTTTAAAAAAATTAGACTAATTTTTTGATATTATATTATCATCATCATCATCATCATCATCATCATCAGAGCCTTATCCCAATTAATTGGGGTCGGCTACATGAATCATGTTCCGCCAAAGATTTCTATCAAGTGCAATATTCGTATTTAAACCCAAGAAACTAATGTCCTTCCTAATAACATCGCACCATCTCATTTTAGGCCTTCCCCGAGCTCTTTTACTAGCATCCACTAAGATTTGGTCACATCTTTTAATCGGCACTGAATTAGGACGACGACACACATGTCCAAACCACCTGAGTCTATTTTCTCTCATTTTACTATCAATTAGAGCTATCCCTAAGTCCTTACGGATACGCTCATTCCTAATCTTGTCTTTCTTAGTCTTGCCACACATCCATCTCAACATCCTCATCTCTGCTACACACATTTTGTGGATGTGTTCCTTTCGTACTGCCCAACACTCGGTACCATATAACAAAGCAGATCTCACAGCCGTTCTATAAAACCTCCCTTTGAGTTTCACAGGCATACGACGATCACAAAGGACACCTGATGCACTTCTCCATCTTAACCAGCCTGCCTTAATCCTATGTGTAACGTCATCATAAATCTCCCCATTCTCTTGTATGATAGACCCTAAGTATCGAAAGCTACTACTCTTCGGAATGTTATGTCCATCAATTAGAACCATGTCTTCCTGAACCACTCTCCCATTACTAAAATTACAGTGCATAAACTCTGACTTACTCCTACTAATTTTAAAACCTTTAGACTCCAAGGCAAGTCTCTAACGCTCTAACTTAGCATTTAGAGCATCAATACTCTCATCAATTAAAACAATATCATCTGCAAAAAGTATACACCAAGGGATATCCTCATGTAATTGTTTAGTTACTTCATCCATAACTAAGGCAAAGAGATACGGACTTAGTGCAGAACCTTGATGCAAACCTATAGAAACGGGAAATTCATCAGTCTCCCCAGTAATAGTTCGAACACTAGTAATAGCGCCGTCGTACATATCCTTAATCAAATCAACATATCCTTGAGAGATTCCTTTCTTTCTTAATGTCCACCAAATCAATTCTCTCGGTACTCAATCGTACGCCTTCTCTAAATCAAGAAAAACTATATACAAATCTTTTCTCATCTCTCTATACTTCTCCATTAGCTGCCGTAGTAAGAAAATAGCTTCTGTAGTAGATCTATTTGACATAAAACCAAACTGATTTTCCGATACAGTAGTCATACATCGGAGGCGTTTTTCAATTACTCTTTCCCAAAGTTTCATAGTATGACTCATAAGCTTAATTCCACGATAATTGTTACAACTTTGAATATCTCCTTTGTTTTTATAGAAAGGAACTACAACATTTTTTCTCCAAACTTCTGGCATTCTCCGTTCCTTTAAAATTTTATTAAAAAATTTAGTTAGCCACCGAATACCAATATCTCCTAGGCCTTTCCAAATTTCAATAGGTAAGCCATCTAGTCCTAAGGCCTTGCCCACTTTCATTTTTCTTAAAGCATCCTCCACTTCTGACATCTTAATACGCCTGAAATATTGATATTTATCAAATATTGTGGACTCTTGGTACCTTCTAAAGATAAATCATTGACGGAATCTCCATTAAGTAACTTCTGAAAATAGCTATGCCACCTCCCTTTAATCTCAAGATCCTTAGTTAAAATCCTTTGATCTTCACCTTTAATGCACCGAACATGATCTAAATCTCTAGTTTTCCTTTCTCTTAATTTAGCAAGTTTAATATGTCCTTTTCACCCTCTCGGGTTCCTAATTTATTATATAAATCTTCAAATGCCTTTGATTTAGCTTCGCTAACTATTTTCTTAGCTCTCTTTTTAGCGATTTTATAGGCTTCTAGGGTTTGATCATTTTTGTTAGTTTGCCAAACTTTAAAGCATTCCTTTTTTACTCTAATGGTATTTTGGATTTTCTCACTCCACCACCAAGTCTCTTTTTCTAAATTCTTTTTACCTTTAGATTCACCTAAGAGTTGTTTTGCAACCTTCGTTATACAATTTGTAACATTATTCCACATTACATTAGTTTCTTGTTCTAAATTCTAAATATTTTCCTTTAATAGATGATTTTTAAATATTTCTAAACTTTTACCTTTTAAATTCCACCATTTAATCTTGGAATAATTATTTATAATGATCTTTCTTTTGAATTTAGGGATAGTGACATCCATTACTAACAACCTATGTTGAGGGACTAGACTCTCACCAGGAATAACTTTGCAATATTTACATAAAACTCTATCGACCTTCCTAATGAGAAAATAGTCAATTTGACTTATATATGTTCCACTCTTGTATGTTATTAAGTGTTCGTCCCTCTTCTTAAAGAAGGTATTAGTAATTGCTAGATCATAGGTCATAGCAAAATCAAGAATAGTGTTACCCATATCATTTCTATTGCCAAAATCAATTCCTCCATGAATCCTCTCATAGCCTCTATTATCTTTACCCACATGACCATTAAGATCCCCTCCAATAAAGATTCTCTCTTCACTAGGGATATTTTGGATCAAACTATCAATAGCATCTCAAAATTACTTTTTAATGCTCTCTTCTAATCCTACTTGAGGTGCATATGCACTAATTATATTCAAAGTATCCTCACCTAAGATAAGTTTAATTAACATTAGTCTATCCCCCAATCTATTTACTTCCACAACTCTGTCTTTTAAGTTTTTATATATTATTATAGCAACACCATTTCTAGAATTATTATTACCCGTATACCAAATTTTATATCCATCAATGTCTTTAGCTTTATGTCCTTTCCACCTAGTTTCTTGTAGGCAAGCTATGTTAATCCTCCTGTCCTTCATTAACTTAACTAATTCTAAACTCTTACCTGTTAAAGTTCCTATATTCCAAGTAGCTAGACGGATCCTATGTTTTTGGACTTGCTTCTTTACCCGTGTGCGTCCAACCCCACACGAGAACCCTTGCCTATTTGACGGATCCTATGTTTTTGATATTATATTATGATTTAAATAATTTGTAGCGACTCGGACGATCCAGGGCAGATCATGTATCGAGTTTTCCCAGATACGGAACAGTACGCCCGAGTCAGCCCGAGTCAGCAAACTGTGATATAGACTCACAAAGCTCTTCACTTTGTCTTCTTAGGGGGCTAGAGAGTGCCAGTCTTAGTGTGATAACTTTTTGTACAGGGATTTTTGGAGCACACACTTTTCTATACTTGTATATCCCTTCTTTTCATTAATACAATTGTGGTACCAACCACTTTCAGGGAAAAAAGATCAGCTTTTCTGGGCCAGTAAATCAAAAACTCTCTCTGTCAGGAACTTTATCAAATGTTGGAGGGCTAATCGCAGACTTTTGACCTCTTCCCTCAAATCTGGAAGGTGAAATCACCATTCAAAATCCAAAGCTTTATGTGGGTCATGTCTGCCAAAAGGATTATTATAAAATCTTATAGTAGGAAGTGGCTTCCAGATTGTGATGTCTTATGTTCTTTCTGTGGAAAACAAGAGGATGTTGATCGCTTAACGGTCGCTTGCCCTGTCCGCAAGAAAGTTTCAATTGCTCTCAGTCATATATTTCACTTCAGCACTCAGTCCAGCACAGTCCAGGATATGTGGCATTCTTTCAAGTCTTTCAAAGCTGCTTCTCCAGACAAACACAGAAAACTTCTGCGGGGCTTCATTCCTCACGCTATATCCTGGAGCAACTGGATAGAACAAAATGATCTCATCTTTCGGAGAAGTTGCTTTTATGTTGAAAATATCTCCTTAAGATCAATTCCCCTTCTATTTCAGTGGTGTCAGTATATATTTCACATGACTCTGGATGATTGGAAGAGGGCTATTTCATCGGATTGGGTGTCGCTTCTTTCTAGTAAGTTTCTATTTTCTTTTTCTTTGAGGCAGAGGAACCTCTCCTCACCTCACCTAATCGTAGTACCTCTGTTTAGCAATAATATTGGTCGTACAATCCACACTTTTGTCACAAAAAGCAATTATTGTAAATGCAGGATAGATTTTCATGCAAATTCACTTTTAACAAGGGTATTTATACACAAATCCTTCTTTTTAAATATAGCATACGCTCAGGGTGACAAACTTGACCATAGTTTGGTCCGGTTTCAGTTTTGGACCAGGTTGACAGCCAAGAGCAGGTTTATCAATCTGAAACCCATACAGAGCAGGCATGATCTGCAAACCACGTATGACAACATGATACAAACAGAAATTTCTGAGTGAGACCTGTATACATGTTCATCACAAACTGGGTTCTCAAAGGACACAGCAAGGGAATGACCACATGGATCAAGGACGATAGTTTGGAACATCCAGATTTGTTCCTCGATTATGGGAAGATGTAAAAGGTAATCCCCTACTTCTGTCAACAACATCTGTTACGATAACTTTTTTTC
The DNA here is from genome assembly GCA_022559845.1 of Amorphophallus konjac. Lineage (NCBI taxonomy): Eukaryota > Viridiplantae > Streptophyta > Magnoliopsida > Alismatales > Araceae > Amorphophallus > Amorphophallus konjac. The sequence continues at coordinate 34,140,389 of CM040118.1, forward strand.
ATGAAGTATACAGCCTTTAAAGTTAGCAACTGTGATTTTGTAGAGGGAGGTATACTTGTAACAAATTCTCTTTTTAATGATGTGGGAGGCCAAACAATTTGGGAAGAAAATTACAGGTATAATGACCTTTTTTCACACATTATGTTAACCATATTGATATATATGCCAAATGCATTCTCACCAACAAATAGTACTCTTAGCTGAAGAATTCAAATGCAAACATAAAATGAGAAAAGCATATAATTGCATGAATCAAAATGCTGGTGATTATATGCCTGAACTCTTCTAAATAACATAGCCTATATGTTGTCATCCCAAATCTTTAACATAAATTCAACCTAAGGCCCATGCAGTCAGGTAACCAACAACAAAAAGAAGTAATTCGAGAAGACAAAAAATAAGCATTAGCTATAAAAATATAATAACTGAATCCATAGTTCTCTTACATCAATTCTAGCTGATAAGAAAATATCAAAATATAATAATCATAGCTGCCATTCTTATGCAGATATATGAAGGTTTTTCACGAGACTTCTATTGTATTAGAAGGGCTTTGTGTTCTTTCAAAGATATCTCCATCAGTTAATTTTATTTCAGTTAGACAACAGAAGAAAAATTCAATAAATGAATGGGTGCTTGGACTTACCGTGCAAGGCCCACCCTTGCTTTCTTTCTGATTTGTGACTGAACATGAAGCAAATTTGAGAGTCTTCAAAGTCTTTGTAAGGGCCTTAAGGAAACTCCTAACATCCCAACCATTTTCTAGAGCTACAAAAAGGTCAGTTACTGAGCTGATAGCAGAAATGTTACTGCTTGCTACCTTAATTGACTGGGGACAATCGACCAGGACAAGACCGGAAGATAAATATTTTCCACAAGCTTGTTCCATTTGGCCTCCATTTACTTGAGGTGAATGAGTCCCCAGTTTGCAAGTTTCATATACTGCATGAAAAGATAATTGTCATTCAATCCATATTTTGTTCATCATCGTGATAACAACAATCCTTAAAGCCTTCAACCAAGCTACATTAAGGAACAATCTAACATTTCCACCATAACAGGAAGGCACAAATTTGTTAATATTACCTATAGGGGGGAAATTGCAAGGCAAAAGGTACGAGTATGTGGGTTTTCACCTCTTTCAACGGTATAGTTCAGGATTTGCTTTTTATACATGATAGTTCTTGTTAGTAATATAGAGAATAGGGCTCTTTAGAAATTGCAACTTCTATTAAATGTAAGTGTTAAAAGATGTTGCAGGGAATATAATGCAGGGTTCTTTATTGAAGGAAAGGACAATAGTGGACAGCCAGACATGTATGCCAGTGTACAAGATTATTCCTAATACATATGGGAACTAATATGAATAAGAAACATATGCACTAATCCATGTACAAAAAGCATCTATTTACGAGTCTAAGTAGGATACTAATCGAGATAGTACTAAGATAGAATTCTACTAATCCTAACCTAAGTGGGCTAGGATAATACATGTACAATATAAAAATCCATCTCTCTGAAACCCTCCTCACAATGGTGGAATCAAGGAAGGCAGTATCGGTTTCGGTACCGGTTTCGGCCGGTTCCGAAACCGATACGTACCGGTTTCGGTACCGGTATCGGTTTCGGCCGAAACCAGTTGAAACCCTTTAAAAAAATAAAAAATATATATGATCTTGTCTGGTTTCGGCCGAAACCGTCCAGTTTCGGCCGAAACCCTTAACGGTTTCGTCCGAAACCATTAAAAAAATATTTTTTTAATAGTTTCGGCACTGCTACAGTATTTAGGTGCGGTTTCGGATCGGTCTCAGCCGATACTGCCTTCCATGGGTGGAATTAAACCTAAAGTTTGCCAACCAATACTTTGAAAGTGCAGGGTCATCTGAGACTGGACAAATAGGTCAACAACTTGCTCAACAGGAGGAAGAATAAATGTGCCAAAGAGATTGAGAAGACAGAAGAAGATGCAGTCAATCCTGAAACGCTTTGTCTCATCTTGGAAGACCAGGTTGCTCTGATAGTCACAATAGAAAGGAATATGAGATAGAAAAGTAATGCCAAGATCATGAAACGAATGTAGCAGCCGAACAGTCTCAGCAAAAGAAGCAAAACCACTGAACAACCAGTTGGCTGAAACATTAGCAAAATTTACTGGAAAGGAATATTGACCTTAGCCTAATAAGCAACTGATGAAATTCAAGCGACAATAACAATAGTAAAATTATTGAAGAAAAAATCTTGAAATAAACAATAGTGGCTGTAAAGCATGGAGTATTGGAATGTCAGTACAACTGAAGAAGATGTCGCCAACATAAACAAGAATGAAAATATGAACATAGGTGCAGAGATCAACATATCTTTCTCTCACAATCAGAGCATCAAATAAGCAAATGAAGTCCACCATCATGATCAGAATATTGTGATACCCAGAGAAGGATATTTATATGTTCTAGGGTAACTTCTGTATAAAAGATGATGGTAGAAACTGTTCGAGGCTGAGTCACCTTGTGAATAGAACCCAAACAGAAAGAGCACCTGACATCTCACAAAAGGGTGTCAGAAGAAGAAAAGGACAGCATAGCCATGAGCAGAACATTGAAGACTCTTGGTTGATATATGGTCGAATGCTGCTGCTCAAAATGATGATGGTGAAGGCCAACAGTGATAATGAGAGATGACAATCGTGAAACAAAAAATTGGTGCAGCTGTGACAATGAACGTCTGAAATCGATATAGCCACAATGAGTGAAGCCAAAAGTCAACACAAGGAAAAGTGCCAAAAGTGAGAGACGGAAAGAAATTACAGGGGAAACTCGATGTCAGGGAGAAGCTCAATATGCTATGACAAGATAGCACCAAAAATAGTAGAGGGGAAAAAAGATCAACTGGAGCTTGACCTAATGGGAGGAAAGTGACATAACACATGAATTTGGATGTATCCTGGACTTAGTGGCTCTGTTAAGAAATGTACCAAGAATAATGAAAGCTTCTCTATTGAACACAAGGGCAATAACCAAATATATACAAGCGTACAAGATAGCTCTTACTATGTTAGGAATAAGGGTCCTTCCTAAGACTAAAGAGAACTGGAAATGCATAGACTAACCCAAGTAAAACTAGTATCTACAATCTTAATACAAGTAGGATACCTTTTCAAATGGTACTAGGATATGACTCTACCAATCCCAATGGACCCAATCTAAGTAAGACCAACATATTATAATAATCTCCCCCGCTAATGCTTACAATGAATCTCAAGCCTTCTATCCAATCAACTGGCGGATCTTTTCATAAGACTAGTGGCTAAGTAGAGAAAATTCACCCATGAAACTAAGATTTTCAGCAATGTAAATTTAAAGAAGCTATGTTTTGTATATGTTGTGGTTTAGTCCCATATTGGATATCAATGGGAGTCTGTTGGCATCACGGAATAAAGAATATATATATATAGTGTGTGTGTGTGTGGATGGTGGTCTTTTGGAAAGAACACTATAAGGATTGCACATAGAGGGGCTGCATGAATAGCCTGTGCAGGGTTTATTCCGTGGGTGCGCATTGTATCAGACGATTTAAGTTCGAATGTTGGACATTTCCCCACTGACCGCAGTCAGTGTTAATTTACATTGGTCTATCCGAACACCTTTGTTTAACTGTCAAAGAAATCTTAAGGTCCCCTACATAGGTTCTGATGCTGAGGGCAGGCTCACTTGCGCAGCTCATAGTTACCCCTCATTCACCACCGAAGAAACTAGGGTTTCGTCAAAGGCCACCAAGTTGGGCAAGAAACCTTGTAATTGGAGGATATAACTGTAATTTTGCAGGAGCCATAGGCATTTTTGAGTGTTGGGAGACTTTCTGGACTCCAGGGGTATTTTGGTAATTCTGAGTTTCCCGAGATATTTTGATAATTTCACCAGACCATGGGCATTTTTGGAATTTCCAAGTTGGAGAGAGAGTATGGAAAAGATCTCCGACTTCCGAGGGCACTGAGACACTTTCCGGCGGGTTTTGAAAGCTCCTAGGCCATCTCTAGGTCACAGGGGTATTTTGGTAATTTTATCAGACCCCAAGCGGACCTAGGTCTAAGATGACACTTAAGTGCAAGACTGAGCTAGCAAGGTCCCTAAACGGAAGGAGCAACAAGGGATTTCATAGAAGGCGCGTTGTTTTGCAAAGAGAGGAGTATGTACACAATTTTCCGAAAGTCGGGATTCTCTTACAATTTTGCTTGACCGGCACATGAGAGAACAACCGAGTACATTTATGATCCAAACGAGTACAAGGGTTGTCGGCGAATTGTCGACTGTGCATAAGAGTTCCGGTCATCTCCTCTCTCATTTAAGATGCACGGAATAGAGAACAGGCCAGTAGGGGTTCGGGGGGCCCACATTAGGCTCTCCGGGGTCAAATGAACCCTGTGGGAACCTGCCCGGGTTCAATTGACCTGGGGCGGTCCGACCCACCCGGGGTCATTTGACCCTATCCCTCCCGGGGGGGGGGGGGGGGAGGAAAGGGGGGTGACCACACTCCACCCAACCCCAGATGAGCCTCCTCTGGCAGGGATAGGATTCACCCCGGATGGGTGTTGTGACGGGGAAAATCCACCCCGGACAAGCTAGCAGTGCAGGTCCACCCCAGGCAGGTCTTGCTCCACCCCGGACAGCAGTTTCAATCCTGCCCGGATGGGTGTTGTGACGGGAAAAGTCCACCCCGGACAGGCTAGCAGTGCAGGTCCACTTTGGGCAGGTCTTGCTCCACCCGGGACAGCAGCTTCACCCCGGACAGTAGGTTTCACCCCAGATGGGTGTTGGCAGGGGGAGTCCAGACAGCAAGTTGTTGATGAGATGGGTGGTCCAGTCACCCCTTTTAAAGCCCCCCGGTGAGTTATGGTCACCCTCTTCTGCAGTGGTAAGCTTAAGCAATATCTTACCCCCACATATTGTGACTCCCTACTTGTTGAAAGGATGGGGGATTATCCCGGGGTAATTTGCTTTTGTAGGCAAAAAATTTTTTGCTTCCAACAGAGTCTCACCTCTATATATTGGATATCAATGGGATTCCCTCAATTCAATGCCTAGGATTTGGGTTAGAGTTTGGGCCTCCAACAGTATACACATTAAAAAGAAGAAAAATAAGAAAATGAAAAGAAATGGACATCCATTATTGCAATGCCATGCAAAACAGAAACAGTCAGATATTATGACTGAGTGGAGCCGTGAGGAATTAGTCCAAAGGCCAGAGATATTGGGGATTCCTATCCAGTCAGAGGTGGGACAATTTTGATGTGTATGGGAGATGCTTTGGGATGCAATGTAACGGCCACAAAGCCCAATAGACTGACGTGAACTCTCATCCCTATTGATAGATACGTATAATGAAGGGGCAACTATGAGGCAGGCAGAGGCACATTTGTGATGGAGGCATTTCAAGGGTTGATTATAACTCTATTTGCAATGTGGTGGTCAATTGCTTTTGCAGTGGACAGGTTTCAACTTTTGTTTTTCAAGTGTTAAGCTTCTATGTCTTGCAGTTTGTGTGGGGGACGAATCCCTCTATATCTGATTGTACTACCTCTATTTATTACTTAATAAAATTGGTGGTATAATCCGCATCATTTCGGAAAAAAAAGGAAAATGAAGAAAAAGAATGGATGTCTTACATATCTGGAAAGTGGCATACCGCCACAATTCATTAAAAGGGAGATGACAGGAACTAGATGAAAAACAAAAAATGTTCCCACTCTCCCCCAAAAAAGAAAACAAGAAAAAAAAAAGAGAGAGTGTTCCCTACGCATTCTCAGGTATAATGTTTAACTGGTAATCACACAAGAAATAGCACCGACAAGATGGTTGTTGGAAGCAAATTTTGCCTGCAAAAACACCTCCCGTCAACACCCGTCCGGGGTGAGAAGTACCCGTCGGGGGTGAAAAGAACCCGTCCGGGTGACATGGAACCTGCCCGGGGTGGAGTTCTGCCAGGAAGGACCTCCCCAACAGTAGCAGCAGCGCAGCAGGACCTCCCCGGTTCGGAGTCGCCCAACCCCGGACGGGTCCGCGCGTGGGCGAGGCTCCCTGCCCGGGGTCGTGCGACCCCCAAGACAGACCTCCCCGGGGTCAAATGACCCCGGGAGGGCCTGCCCGGGGTCAGCAAGCCCGGGCAGGACCTGCCCGGCCCGGGCAAGTCCCGCGACCCCGGATAGGTCCGGGGACCTCCCACCCCGGGCCGGTTCCTCTCCCGCGTGCGGAAAACAAAGAAAAAAAGGAGGAAAATGACCTCCCCGGGGTCATTTTCACCCCGTTTAACCCGTACGGGTCCAAACACCATCGGGTAGCCTCCCACTTCTATAAATAGACCCCAAGGGTCCAGGAGAGAACAATCTGCAACCTACGGAGCACACTTTGGAACATCCAGCATTTCGGAGTTTGTTCGTTGTTTTGACCCGTGAGGGGTAAGTCCCCGGGTCTTGTGTATATGCTCCTAAGGGATATTTTTGTAATTATGCCCCTCAGTGGGCCATGTTTGTAAGTTTCTACGTCCCGGGACGACTAAAATATGTAGTTCTGCTCGTATAACGGGGGAATTACAAAAATGTCCTCCCTGGGATCCGAGAAACAAAAAGTCATGTTATTTACAGTTATACCCTGCAACTTCTTGTAATTGGGACTACACCCCTACTTCTCGCGTTAGTGCGGATCCTTGTACAGTCGACAACTCGCCGACAATCCTCGTACCCAATTGGGCCATAAATGAAGTTGTGTATTTCACAAATCTCTCATGTACGTCAATCGGGGAAAATTGCAAGAAAATCCCTCGACTTTCAAAAATTACGTATATATCCCTCCTTCGGCCAAGTTGACATGTGTGAACCTTCTACGAAGCCCCTCGTCATCCTTTTGGGTCTGAGAACATTGTCAACCCAGTCTGACACTTACGTGCCGCCTCAAATTCAGGTCTATATAGGGTTTGGTAAAATTACCAAAATACCCCTGTGACTTAGAAACGGCCTAGTAGCCCCCGTAACCCTCCAGAAATAGCTTCAGCTCCTTGGGAAGTTAGGAACCCGCTCCTACTTCCGCTCCAACCCAAAATTTAGGAATATCCATGACCTGATAAAATTATCAAAATACCCATGGGAAGGTAAAATTATCAAAATACCCTCGGGGTCCAGAAAATTTCCCTCCACTTCAAAAATGCCTACGACTTTTGCATCTTTGCATTCATATTCATAAATCCTAGGGTTTTTCCTGAACTTAAGAGGCCTTTGATGAAGCCCTAACCCTATCAACATGCTGGTGGTAAATGAGTGGTCATGGAGAGTCTCCCGAGTGAGCCTGCCCTCTACGTCGGAACCTATGGGAAGGATTTCGGGATTTCTTTGACAGTCAAACAAAGGTGTTCGGACGTTAGGCCGATGTAAATCAATACTGACTGCGGACAGTGGGAGAGGTCCAGCACCCGAACCCAAATCGTCTGATATTATGCGCACCCACAGAATAAACCTCTACACATAGAGGAAATGTCTCTTTTCAAAAGAACATTTTAAATATTCATTTTTCTATGAAAAAATCCGTGGTCCACAATGGTGGAGCTTCAAAATGGAGACACATAGAAGGGGTTCAAGATACATTATTTATCCACCGTCTGACCATCCAAATTGATGTCAAGTTTTTTTTCTCTTTGGACAGGAAAACTTTTCTTCCTCAGAACAACAATATTCCAGGAAAATAATTTTTCAATAGTTAGCACTGTCAGAAAATTAATCTTCTCCATGTAAGGAATTGGGAATAATATGTAGAAATTTTTCATCCAGCACCTATATATGAGCACTCTCTTCCTTGTCCATGCTGCATTTATGTTCGAAAAGAATGATGGTGGTCATCAAAGCCAATGCTTAGGCTACACTCCTGCAGCATCACTGCATAGGCACCTTCTGACATCATCTGCTCCAACGCCACCTCCAAGCACAGCCACTTCATCAGACACACCGAAAGGGTGCAAGAATACACATCAGTGCCATCATTCTTGGTAGTGCTTCAATCCTCACTCAAACAGTTTATTTTGTCAGGTGCCAATATGTCCAGCCCTCGGCATATCCATGTAGCTGTTCAGCTGTGTGTTATTTGGCTTCCCCTAGTCCTTCCCTCTCTGGATTTTCAGTCTTCTTCTTTGCAAACAGGGAGGAACATCCAGATTTGTCATGCAAAAGAGGGAACAAGTGGCCACAATTAGATAAGGAAGTGCAGCACAATAGAGCAGGAAGAGATTGGAAGTTCTCATTAGCATCTAGACATGTGGCAGACGATACAGATGAATCGTCATTCGAATGTTGCCAGCCCAAGGACTTCTTGCAAACAGTGCATGGAATCAGGTTTTTACAGGAAAAATAATTTTTTACCTCTAGAGTGGGAAATTTTCAGGTAGTTTTTTCTCTCAATTTTTCTGGCCTCAGGATGAAAAATATTTTCATAACTTCCTCTCTTCCTAAACTTTTGACTTTAAGGAAATGAGTTTGTTCCCAGATGGTTGAGTTTTACATCTAATTTTCTACAAACCTTAGCCCACTAGTAAGGTTATTATTGAGCCTATTTCAACTTAAAACATATTAGATAACTACAGGAAAATTATGTAAAGTTTGAAATTGTTTCAAAATGTGTTTTTTCAGCATTTAAATTTGTGTTAACCAACTAAGGAAAGTCACCCAACTCCACAAGATGATGGGGTTTTCTATGGCTCAGGAAATACCCCAAATGTCCATGGACTTCAGCTAGCCTCTTTCTGGCTCTGGACGAGAAGGGTTTTAGAAGATCACTCACACAGCTGCGTTCCACTGTCATGCCACCATTAGGAAGGAATAGTCAACTGTCTCCTCCTTGGGTGAAAGATGGGTTTCCACTTTCCAACCGTGTTAAAAACTCAATAGTCTATAGGAATGTGGTCATGTAGATGCGCACACAATCATCATCATCATCATCATCAGAGCCTTATCCCAACTATTTGGGGTCGGCTACATGAATCATGTTCCACCAAAGATTTCTATCAAGTGCTATATTCAGATTTAAACAGAAGAAACTAATGTCCTTCCTAATAACATTGCACCATCTCATTTTAAGCCTTCCCGAGCTCTTTTACTAGCATCCACTAAGATTCGGTCACATCTTTTAACCGGTGCTGAGTTAGGGCGACGAAGCACATGTCCAAACCACCTGAGTCTATTTTCTCTCATTTTACTAGCAATTGGGGCTATTCCCAAGTCCTGACGAATGCGCTCATTCCTAATCTTGTCATGTAGGTGCACACACAATATGAAAAAGATATCCAACAAGAATCGGTGGATCCCTGAAATACCAAGATGGAATTCATATTTCATCATAAAGGATTCATTCAATATGTAGAACTTTTGAGGAAAAAGAATGCAGCATAGACCAGCATCAAAATTGAAATGGAAAACATACCAGTTCCTAACTGTAGAAAGAAATCAACAGCAGCAGAAGAAAGGAGATCAATGTCCGGGCATAATGCGTAGTAGGTCATCTATAACAATGAAAAGCAACCATACATGTAAGAGGATTACACTAAAGAGAGCCATATAAGTTATGTGTGTATTACACAAATAGATTGAAGAGTGTGCCCGGGTATGTGTGTGTGTGTGTGTGTGTGTGTGTGTGTGTGAGGCTCATACAAGTATGTGTTACAAAACTTTGCAAGGCACTTACAGGTTTTGGTGGAGCATAAGGTTCAAGAGGACCTTTCTCCCATAGTTGTATGGTGCTTGCCGATGTTCTCAACCAATCATCTTGGTACCTATATTAGATTATTTATATTGCGAATGAAAAATCAGTGAGAACATGTTCTCTTTCAGTTGGTTACATGCAGAAAATGTAGAATAGTGTTAGAAATGAAACCATACCCAATTAACAAAGTAGGAAATGGAATTGACGAAATTGTTGGCCTAAACCGGAAAGAGTTATTTTGTTGTTCTTGCTCAGAAGTAGAGGTCTCTTGATTAGCTCTTCTCTGCAATGCCTCATCCATTCTAGTTCCATCTGCATTAGTAAATGACTTAATCATTCAATTCCTAAAGCCTTTAAAAAGCACATCAGGCATTCACGGAAGACTTGTACCTTTTAAGCAAGAAGAAGCACTGGTTAAGGATTGAGGTGGGCTAATTGGCTCCCCACCAAGCATAATAGTACCTGAGGAGTCTTTAGCTTCCATTCCAATACAGTCAACAGGAAACCCATCTCCAATTGCCATAGAATCACCTGATTGATTACGACCCTTACACCAGTCAGTCACGGACAACGGACCATCAAAGTTCCCAAAAGCATTCTTCATTGCTACTTTAATGTCTGATTGCAGCAAACTGATCACAAATGAGGCATGTACCTGCTCCGAAGAAACAGCATCCATATTTCATTGGCATTGGATACGTGAAGCATAAACAAATTATGCCACCAAGGGGGGGAAAATTAACTAGCCTGATAATCATGTGAAATGTAAAGTGGAAACCACAAACATATGATATTTTTTACTCAGAAAACATGCTGTAATACAGGCATTAAGAAATTGACCAGACATGTATCCACACAAACTCAGTGGATAACAAATCTCAAGTAAAAGACTCTTAAATATCAAACCAGAGTACATCTAAATGATGTTACTTCACAATGTGTGTGTATATAGACACGCGCTATAATCACAATCAACCCTCTAGTAAGAGAAGAGACTTATCATGTGTATTATATGCCAGAAATGTCAACAAATGTTTACGCCAGTAAATAATGACTTATTGAGCAGTTCATTCTTGGTCGAGCAGGTGCTACACGAGAGTAAGTGCTCAAACTGCTGTTAAATTGAAAATCAAGGGAAGAAGCTCAGAGAGTAAAGGACAATTATAATGATAATAATATAGCAGTGAAGAAGTGGAAATGAAATCAACCAACTTCCACGAAAGAGCATTTTTTTCACCTTACTGCCATTTTAGCTCTACACAGGTCTAGAAAATCGACCAAGTTGCATCCAAGCCTGTCTTTTTTGCTTTTTTTTTTAATATTGCAAGGAAGGTTTAAAAAAGCATTTTTGGGACCAGAACCAGTTGGTGTTGGTTCTGGTTCCAGTTCCATGGCCGGTCTTGGCCAGTCCTAGCTGGTTCCCTCCTTATTAGATCAGGACCAGCTCCGGTCCAGTTCAGCTGGTTCCAGTCCAGTTCAGCCATTTTTTAATACCATGATTGCATGATCTAAGTGCACCATAAATGACAAGCAGGCCCTAAAGATTCATTTCTCTGCCTTTTTTGTATCGAGGAAGATACAACATGGGAAGTCAAGCCAACTGCAGAAGAATGATACAATCAGTTGACAGAATTTTCAAGTAAAAGGGCAAATAAGTTACACCATAAACAGAGCTGTGCGATATTTTATATGCTTGCACGAGGCTATAAGCCTGTATAATGGCCAAATATGGAAACATAAAGAAGGAAGCAACGGTCTTCTCGAAGGGACTAGCCAATTTTATAAAACAAAGTGAGGCAATAGAAATGGAGGTTGGAGGAAAAGATCATCTGCACCTAGGACACAGACAGAAACCACAAACATAGGAGGTGTGGCTTTCAGTGGTTCAGTCTTTGGGAACAGGACTTGGAATATAGTGCAAGGGTGTAACCAGGTGCAGAACACGAAAATTAATGGATCCTACTTCCTGAGGTGTTTGAAAGTGATTTGTAGTCGGTCATTCCCAATTGAGCTCACAAATGTTATGGGTCTGGCACAATCATTTTCAAATGTTAATTTGGCTAGGGAATAAATACCATGGGCAGCATTGACGGAAGAGTTGATTCCCTATCCATCCTTACCTTTTAGGATGGCTGTAATGGCGCTACATACAAGTTTTAAGGGTAATGCCATACCTGTCAACAATACCCAATGGATACCCCCAGCCAGCATTTGATTCCCTATCCATCCTTTTCAGAATTTCAGGATAGCTGGAATGGGCCCATGTACATTTCTGAAGGGTGATGCAGGACCTGCCAATGATACCCAATGGATTAAAACCAGCAGGTTCAGACTTCAGATTCCAAAGAGAAGCATGCCAGTTCTGACATAGTTTATCCAAAGACCTACCTATGTCAATATGCTTAGGGTCAGAACCTTCTTAAAATAACTACAGAATTAAACATTTCTGTCATATTCAAGGTATTTTTGGTAAACGGAACAACAGAATCATTTGGTTAATAGATTTAACGCCTTCTTTTAGTTAGAACTCCATCTTGTCTACTGCCAAAGAACTGTTAGACACAGACATACCAAGGATGCCAGTGGCTGTTGAGGAAATTAATGTGGAGGTGGGGCCTCCTCCTCCCTCTTCTCCCCATCCTCCTTTCCTCCTCCTCCACCTGAAACCAGAAAGGACTAGCCACATATAGCCAGATCTACCAGTTTATTATCCAGAACTAGAACTGAAGCTGGCCATGACTAGTCCCATTCACTTCCACTTATTATTCCTTGGCACTACCAAAAATGATGCCTAAGTGTCTAATAATTCAATTACAATTTTTTATAAGATAAAAAACTAGAGAACAGTTTGAATCTTCAGAAACAGTAATGAGACAATAGAGAAGCTCAAGTAAAATTACAGCAGCAGATATTTTACACGCTAAGTTCTGAAGAAGGCAGAAAGGTCATGGTGATGCAGAAAAAATTCCCTATTTGCAGGGAAAATTGTAAATACCCGCATTGAACTCCCCCCCTACATGGCTAATTGAGTCACTTGTCCACCCAAAGAAAAAAGAGTTCACCAAACTTGTCAAAGGAATTATGATAAACTATGCATCAAAATAATGAGTAACGACTGATCTGGAAAATAATCCAAAGACATGAAGCTTTGCATACCAAACAACCAAAGCAATAAACATGAGCTGAAATGATTGCTAAACTTCAACATGACTTACTAGAAAGTGGTTTCTACCACATGTTATATATAAAAGGCATAAAAGTATGCACACCCACAGCTCCACTCTACAAAAGACAATGAGCACCCTAAAAAGTGTGTACTACATCAAAAAGAAAAAGAGAAGAAAACAACCTTCCAACCCGCAACTCATGGTCCTACACCTACATGGTTTGTATCATACACAACCTTAGATGAATCAGCCTTAGAGATGATAAGAACTCAGAATTCACTTCCTTACCTTTACCTAATCTCTAAATGACATTCCCTCCTCATACATGCCCAGCCCCTGGGAAATATTCTGCATGCATCAATCATTATGTTCTATCAGGTAGAACTGATTTCCAGCAGGACACGCTCCCTCCATCCTAGAAGGATGTCCCTTCCCCTGTTTCCCAGATGGTAAGGATTTCACTTTTCCTAATCTCAGGTGGTAAGGAATTCACTTCCTTACCTTTACCTAATCTCTAAATGACATTCCCTCCTCATACATGCCCAGCCCCTGGGAAATATTCTGCATTCATCAATCATTATGTTCTATCAGGTAGAACTGATTTCCAGCAGGACACGCTCCCTCCATCCTAGAAGGATGTCCCTTCCCCTGTTTCTCAGATGGTAAGGATTTCACTTTTCCCTCTTTATGCTTCAGACTGTGAGCTAAGTCTGTTCTGAGACTCTTCTTTAATGGTTCCTCGTGCATGTCATAATCCCACTTTGCTTTAGTCCTAAGTACCCTAACTAGTATTTGCATTTCTCTGGATTTTTCAGCAAACAAACGTCGATGAGAATAGTGATGGCAACATATGACTACATAAATCCCTTATAAAATATCTCCCCTTACATGAACATGGCATATCCTCCTCAGCATAGAGCAGCACCCTACAGGTAAGCATGGAACTTCCTCACCACATCAATGATCCGACATAAACATTGCTGGGCACATCCAACCACCTTGGAATTTCTTTTAACTACAAATACTTCCTAGAGTATGCACTTGTCAATGTTCCTACAGTATGAAGGAACAGGCTAAAGATTCTGTAATAGCTAATGAATGTTCATGTGGTGTTTGCTATTTACAAGCATCTGTATCATAAGTGAAGGTAAGAGCAAAAGGAAATACGCACATTGCATTACCCCTCAAAAGAAGAAAACACTGATAAATAATCTAGATATCACTGAGCATCAATAAACTGAGAAAGAATATGTTCAGATAAGTGTCTTACATCAGCAGAAAGTGGATCGGCCAAGTCAATGCCAGCTATATCCATAGAATGACAGGCAGCCAATAGTCCCCCACAGCCAGCATGGACCAGGGAAGGACCACATGAAAATCCACGCCTCTGCTGCTCCTGCAATGCAAGCCAGCAATAGGGGTCCTCCCCATCATATGCATCAAGAGCAATGTCAACGAAAGTAGCAGACTGCTGAACAAGGAATGCCATAGCATCAAGAAGCACTTGCAGAGGTTGGTTTTGCACATTTGTAGGTAAACATTCCTCAACAAATGTATTATGTGACAAAGATGAGAAATTTTCTACTTTCACTGTACTTAATTGTCTTGTTCCTTTGGTAGTACCCACAGACCGCCAAACACCCACTGGGGAAGGGAGGGGTAGCCCTAGGGTTCCACCATCCATATCACCTGCAATTCTTACTGGTATTGAATCTTTCTTCTTGACTTCATGCCTACCAGAGACTAAATCTGGCAGAGCAGTTGTTTCACTGAGGACTTGATCTGAAATCATGCTTCCAGTTAGCTTAGTCGAGCTAGAAATTTGGTTCCTACAAGATAATAGTGTATGTCTAATCCTACACATGGCAGCTTGGAGCATCATGCACTCGGCTTCTGTAGCAAGGACAGTCATCTGAGATAATAGAAAATCACCCATTTCTAAATTATTGTCAGTTTTCTTGCCCTGGATGTGTAAGGAAGTAGTAGATGAATTGATCCCAGAAAGAGAAGATGGTGCATCACTCTTTTGTGAATTCACATCATTATCCCTATGAATTGTACTTTTGTCACGTTGTTTCTTCCCTCTCTGTACATGTGTATAGTATGCAGAAGCCTGAATAGAGGAATTAGCATCATGCCTGCTAGGACCCAACTTTCCCTTTGTAGATATGTCAGACTTTTCTTCAGATGCTTCAATGAGAGGAGAAGGTGGCGGTGTTGCATTGTAGAGATAAGCACCACTACACGGGCGTGAACTCTCCACCCTTTTGGATTTGGGAAGGTAAGGACTTCTGAAAATTGAAGTGGAGAACTCACTGATGGGTGTTTCTACGGCCGCATATTCCGGAGCAAACGTCAGCATCGCTTCAGCTCTTGACAAGTAGTCATACTTACCAGATGAAGGTGTTGAAGAATTGGTATCATCAAGTGATGACCGAGCATCTCTCACATTATCTAAAATTTTATTACTAGTCTCTTCCACTCTTGTAAGAGGGACTTGGTTAAAGCTTTCAAAAGATGAAAAACCTAAAGGCATAAGTGTTTGATCTTGTACGTCCATTCCTCCAGTGCAAGGACTACCACTAACATCTCCGCAATCAACAGCTGAAACCACAAGAGCCTGAGATTCAGCAGTACCTGGAGGCTGAATCAAGGAACAAAATTAAAAATGATACATGTAGTAAAATTTTT
Source organism: Amorphophallus konjac (assembly GCA_022559845.1). Lineage (NCBI taxonomy): Eukaryota > Viridiplantae > Streptophyta > Magnoliopsida > Alismatales > Araceae > Amorphophallus > Amorphophallus konjac. The sequence continues at coordinate 34,155,978 of CM040118.1, forward strand.
CCAAAGGCATAGAGTCTCATGACTCTCATCCATGAGAAAGTCATAAACATTTTTTAAAAATAGAAATAAAAGAACCATATGATGATGCTGCCATTACTTCATCCTCAGCAGAAGCTCCAATACTTCGAAAATATCCAAAACATTCTAAAAACGGAAGCATGTCTTTCTATATTGCAATTGCATTAGAACCAGTGAAAATATAATACCTCCCCAAAAGCCAGATTATCATTCACAAAGAAGTCGCCAAAATCTCCGAACTCAGAAAGAAGTGACTGGATATTTATGCCATAGTCTCCATCATCATCACCCAAGTCCCAATATGATCCAATCCCATCATTCGTCACAATTGCACTAGCAGAATTGTTTGCTCCAACCACACTATAGGCGGACTTGTATGTTTCTTGTATAGTTGCAGTGGCAACTGTTCCTGCTTGACCACATGACTCTGCTACACCAGTTCGGGGACGTTTTGAAACCTGCAATTGAAATGTCCACCATTCTATGAACAACATATTAACAAAGAAACAGAATATAACTAGAGTCTTTTCATCTTACAACCACATCAGATTAAAAAAGAATAGTAAAATTTTAAAGCAATGCCAAAAACTTTGACTGAGACATGCTACAGAAAATATTTCCAACAGACAAAGAACAAATTAAGGGAACAAAAACTGTATCATTATTGATTAGCTCTTAGCTAATAGTTATCCTTTTTGTTTTGGTGCAATTATTCCCTTGTCCACTATTAGAGGTTTCTGAAACACTGGATAAAGAATGGATTCCATGTCACCTCTATACTATAAGGTGATGAATATGCACAGCTAGTATGAATACCCAACAATCCAGTCAGAAATCCTAACTAGTGAACAACCCTGTGCCATCCTGCTTGCAATCTTTCTCCATCAACTGTGGTTTGTTTGGCTATTGGGACCAGATCGCGAAAAATTTGACCAAGTCCTTTGCCTACTTTAGGCTGATGTCCTATCTCCTACCAGTAGAACCATACATGCCACAGCAGTTGGCAAACAGTAAAAGAATTATTCGTAAGCTAAAGCCTCAAGTCAGGACCGAAAGGTTTATGTCAAGAACATATTTAGGAGTTCCTAAAGAGAGAAGCTCTGAAAATGGTGGTAGTATCCAGGGCGAACCGCATACCCCTGGGAGGCGGAGGCTCATGACGGACTTTCTCCGGCATAGCTCCTTTCGCCAGAATGAAGGGTGCAGCAGGAGGTGGTGGAGGAGGAGGAAAGATGGGGTCTTCGGCGGCTACCAGGGGAGATCGGGTGCCTATCTGCTACTGCTGCTGGAGAAGAGGCCACATTCAGTGGTTTTGCAGAGAGATGGAGGGAGGGCAGAAGCCGACGGGAGGAGGGGACGAAAGGACTTTCGGCTCCACGAGACATACGCAGATGCTGTGAGACACAATGTGACGATCTCGCCGGGTCGACAGGGGTGCCAGGAGTGCCATGAGGTAGGGACCATCCCATCGGAAAGCCTGCTAGGTCGCTTGGAAGGGATCAGATGGTCGTTATGGGCTTTCCCTCTCCAAGGAAGTTTGGACGCAAACTCGGTGAGGGTGTCGCTAAACAAGCAATGGGGAAGTGGCAGTGCCTAGACAGCATTGCAGGTGCACAGGGGTGCCTTCTTGCTGACCAGCAGTAGCGCAGAGGGGGAGAGGGCTGTGGCGGACGAAGGGTTCCTATCTGCCGGAGCTGCGACCTACCGCATCCATCCCTGGACTCTGAAGATAGGGGCATACCCTAGCCCGGTGAAGGCCAGGATGCTTCTCCAGCTCACAGAGAGTCCCACTGCCTCTCTGCAACAAGGCCGGGGTACAGATTCTGACCAGGGGTATTGGAAGAGTGGAGGCCGGTAGCACAAGACTGTCCCGGTATGGTGGAGTCAGTGATCATAACCACGGCGGCACAGCGATACCCCCGGTGATTGCGCTCTCCATTGAGGAGGCAGACTTCGTAGTCCAGCTGACCACCTGGCTGGTGGAGGAGCAGCAGCGGCCGCAGACTTTTCCCCTAGGGCAACCTCTCACTAGGTAGGAGGAAGAGGGTGATGGGGTACGTGGCTCCTAGATTGCGCCCGATTCAAATTTGAATTGGGGCTTGTCTCAAGCCTGGTCGGTTTGGGTTCCCCTCAGAGCTGGGCTGGTTAGTGGGCTGATCAAGGGCTCGGAAAGGAATGGGTTGAGCAGGGTTAGTGGCTGGGCAGGCGAAGCCCATCGGACAGAGCTAGCAGGGCGGAGTCGGGTCTCAGAGCATCGAACTTACCCGAATCTGATCCTACGATGTTTATTGGTTCGCTAAGAACCGATAGGCCTTTCCTTCCTCACCCGATAGCAATGCCCCCCCTCCCGGTAGAACATCTGTGCGACAAAAGGGCAGAGACGAACACTAGCTCCGGACACCGTCAACATCTGATGCACTGGTCCAGTCACCTGCCGATCTGGGTCAGAATGTGGTGTTTACGGTGGTCTCCTCAGCATCCGGCAGGGCCGATCTGCAGCAGCGGTAGAATGAAGGCGAATCTGGGTCAAAATGCTGGCAGCTCATGGAAAGCATTGACCCATCCTCTCCCCTCGTCCAACCCCTCCGGTGGGCGTTGCTGCAGGAGGGGCTGACGATTAGCGATCAACTTCAGTATCCGGTGGACAAGGAAGCATAGGTGGACGGGGCTTCCAAGCATCAGCTCCTATTCTGCAACAGTGATGCCCAGGAGGCGGGCCCCACTCAGATAGCAGCGTCGAAGCAGCAGGAACAGGAGGGGGACGGCACAATGCCGGAAAGCTTTGTGGGGGGTGTCCGTCGGAGGAGGAGGAAGGCTCTGAGGTGGGCAGATTGGGTAGAGAGGAGATGGTGGGGATAGTGCAAAGGCTGATGGAGACCCAAGTGAGGAAGTTGGCTGAAAGAGTGGAGGTATCATTTGTGGGGCTGGAGAGCGAGTTAAAAGGGGTATCCACCAAAGTTCAGAAGCAGTGGCTGATGAACATGGAGTCATGGAGAGGGATGCAAAGAGGGGTAAGTCCCATAAGGTGGTGGTTATGGAGAGGGAGGGAGGGGAGGAGAAAAGGAGGATGGACGAAGGAGAAGGGGGTAGGAACATTACCTCGTTGCTATGAGGATTGTATTATGGAATGTGAGGGAGATTTATGGAGGAGAGAAGAGAAGGGTGGTGAGAGAGTTAATAAGTAGATGTAAAATTGACATTCTGTGTGTGCAAGAGTCCAAGTGTGAGAGAGATGGGAAAGCTATTATGAGGGAGATTGGGGATGCTAGGCTGTCGAAAGGGGTAGCCTCCCCAGCTATAGGAAGGGTAGGAGGCATTATGATCCATTGGAATCAGTTTGAGGTAGAGGAGGTGAAGAGGAGGGGGGCTATATCTCTCCACTTCCAAAACATCAAGGATGACTTCTCTTGGGACTTCTCCAGGGTCTATGGACCACAGACCAAAGAAGGAAAGAGCCTCCTATGGGAGGAACTACTCCGATATCAGATCTCATCAGGCTGCCCATGGTGTGTGGGAGAAAACTTCAATGCAATTGCTGCCAATTAGAAGAGGATAAGGGATAACCCCCAGACAGGGGAGATGGAGGATTTTCAAGATTTTATTGCTAATGCTGGTCTGATTGACATTAGGATGTCCAATGCTCATTTCAAATGGTCCAATTTGAGGGCCAAACCTTCTTACTCGCAATTGGATAAATTTACGGTGTCTGTGGACTGAGAGGACCACTTCCCCCATGTGTAATCATGTTGCTTGGCTAGACCTTTGTCTGATCATAAGCCCATCTTGGTGAAGACTCCTTGCAGGTCTCAAGGGAAGCATACTTTCAGGATGGAAAGATATTGGTTTAGAGAGAGAGATTTCATGGATATTGTGAGACAAGCATGGAATGCCTCAGGGATAGAACAGTCTGCCATGGCTAGATTTGTGTGTAAATTGAAACAGGTGGCTAAGGTGCTCAAGGTATGGGGTGCAACCAGGGGACTAGGAGGCAAAGTTGCAAAATACGAAATCCTTGATCAGATGGAAGGTTTAGAAACCTTGGAGGAAGCTGAGCATCTGGATGACAGAGACAGATAGCTCAAGGATAAGTCTCACAACAAAATTTGAGGAGATCCTTGTGAAAGAAGAGATATATTGGAAGTAGAGATCTGGAAAGAAATGGCTCAAAGAATGTGGCAAGAACATCGCCTATTTTTAGAGGATAGCCTCGGGAAGAAGAAGGGTTAATTCAATTAGATGTATCTTGGTTGGTAACCAACTGATTTCAAGATATGAAGACATCAGATGGAAGGCTAGGGATTTCTTGCCACACCTTTTCACAGAGGAGGAAAGCTAGGCCTACCATAGCGGATGATCTCCTGCCTTGCATATCTATGAAGGAGAGAGAGGGCCTATCTCAGAAGTTCATAGAACGATCTTTTCTCTAGCAGGTGACAAAACCCCCGGGCCAGACGGTTTCCCCTTGGCTTTCTTCCAACAATGCTGGGACATCATCAAGGCAAACCTCGTCCATGTAATACATGAGTTCCATGAGAGGAGGGCACATTTGAAAGGTATCAACAACACTCTCTTAGTGCTTATCCCTAAGATGCCAGGAGCATAGAAACCATTAGCCTATTGAACGAGGCCTATAAAATCATCTCCAAGCTGCTAGCCATGAGACTTGATGCAATGCTTGACAGAATGGTTAAAGACTATCAAGGGGCTTTCATCAAGGGCAAACACAAACAAGTCAATCTCTTAGTAGTATATGAACGCCCCATGAAGATAGAGGAAAAAAGGGATGGTCCTCAGTTAGATTTTGAGAAAGTCTATGATAGTGTCCATTGGAACTGCTTTGCAGTGCTTGAAAAGATGGGTTTGATGATAGTGGATTGGATGGACCTGGGCTCGTATCACATCAGCTAGCTTTGCAGTCTTAATTATTAGGCAGCATTCAACCTACCTTTATAGTGGTAAGGGGCTCCGATAAGGAGACCCTATGTCACCACTACTTTTTGTTTTGGTTGCACATGTGAGAAGCAGGATGTGGCTGAGAACCAAAGTGCAAGGGTTGATCAGTGGCTTCTAGGTTGGACCGTGTAGTGTGCATATCACTCACTTACAGTATGTCGATGATACCATCTTGTTTTTAGCAGAGGATGAGAGACAGTCATATGTTTTTTTTGAAAGTGGATAATACCACTAATTGTATAAAAAGAAAAGAAGTGTACAAGTGTAACAAATCTCCTAAAAAGAGACCCCATACAAAAGCACCCCAAGATGGTGTGGGCCGCTTACCCTCCCAATAAAGCAAAAAGAGGAGAATTGAAGGTGTTCACATTACAAATCGCTTGCGCCCATTCCCTCACAAAAGAACAGGTGAAAGAAATAAGAGTCTTCCACTCTAGCCTCCCTCCTTAAGATCTTGTTGTTCATTTCACCCCAGTGGGATCAAAGAGTGGCATGCAAAATAAGCCACCAAAGAACACGATCACCTCTCAAGGGGCCAATACCTGCCCCACGACCTGATGAAGGACTGCATCTCCGACTGTAGACCCAAGGCACAAATGGTTCTCGAAGCCAACCCCTCCCACACAGTCTGTGAGTACCAACAACCTATAAAGATGTTATCCAGGGACACATCCTCCAGGCCACATAAACAGCAAGTCGGCAAGATGTCCAACAAGAAGCGCCTGAGCCTATCTCTAGTGGGAAGTCTCCCATGAGAAATCCTCCAGATCAGAAGCTTCACCTTCAGTGGGCTCCTCGGTCTCCAAATGAATGGAGCGGCTTCATGTCGCAGCCCGCCATCCAAAATGATGTTGTAAGCCGACCTAACAGAGAAGGTCCCCTTCCGATCCCACCTCCACGTCCACGCATCCTCCCATAGGGGGTGCGGGGCAGAGTCGAGGAGAAAGGTGAGGAGGTCCTGGAACTCCTCCTGCTCGGCAACGGTGAGGTCCCTTCTGAAAGTCGGCGCCCAAGTGCTCCCTGAAAGACGGGGGACAAAAGCCCGGTCAACCGTCCCAAGAGGATCCGTCGAGATCGCAAACAGACTAGGGAAAGAAGCCTCTAAAGAGAAGTCACCACACCATCTATCCCTCTAGAAAAGACATTGGTTGCCTTTCCCTAGACAGACTCTGACCCGTGAGGAAATGAAGTCCCGACAAAAGAACATACCACGCCAAATGGGAGAAGACTGGGTTGGCGCTGGAAACTCCAGGTCCCAAACTCTCCTCCTGCCGAAGTACCGCTGCCTGATGAGCTGTGCCCAAAGACCCTCATCCCCTGCTCCCAGCCTCCATATCCACTTACTAAGAAGAGTCCGGTTGAAGTCACCCACATTCTTGAGGCAAATGGTCCCTTGCTCCTTAGAGGTAGCCACCCTCTCTCACGAAATGTCATGCCAACCCCTACACTTCTCTCCACTGCCATGCCAAAAGAACCGCCCTTGAATAGCTTCAATTTTCTTCTGCACCAACTTAGGAATGCGCAACACCGAAAGAAAGTAGATAAAAATACTATCCAACACTGCATTGCACAGAACTAGTCTACCACCGTAAGACAGGAGCCTCACTTTCTAACCCGCCAGTCTCGTCTCGTACCTCTGAATAATATAGGAAGCCAATCCGCACACCTAAGAGCTCCTGGAGTGAGGGGGAGTCATAAATAAGAGATGGAGAAACTCCCTGTCTGAAAACCCAGGATGCGAGAAAACTTGTAGAGTTGCATGTCTTCCATGTTAACCCCAACAACCACACTTTTGCTGAAATTAACCTTCAAGCTAGTAGTCTCCTCCAGCAGCTCCAATAGAACCCTAGCCGCATACATCTATCTCTCATCCTCTATCAGGAAGAGTATAGTATCATCTGCATATTGTAAGTGGATGATCAAAATTTGACCACTCCCACCCTAGAATCCTCTGATCAATCCTACTGCCTCTACTCTCTGTCATATCCTGCTAAGGACGTTATCAACAAGTACAAAGAGGAGAAGAGATATAGGATCTCCCTACTTGAGACCCCTGCCACAGTGGAAGAAGAAAGACGGATTCCCGTTAATAAGAATTGTAGAGGAGGCAGAAGAAATGCAACCCTAATCCATCGGATCCAAGTGTCCCCAAAACCCATAAGCTCCAGCACATCAAAAAGGCATGACCAGTTGACCCTATCATAGGCCTTTTCAAAATCCAGTTTCAAGACCAACCCTTTCATTCTCTGAGTCTTCATAGCATACAAGCACTCATGAGCCACTAGAAAATTATCTTGAATATGGCATATCCCCTGATAAAAGCTCCATGGAAGCAACTAACCAACTTGTCCATCACTCTTTCCAATCCCCCTGCCAGTAATCTGGTGATGATCTTCTAAGTCTCATTCAACAAGCTGATAGGCCTGAAATCACAAAAGTCCTGTGCCCCTTGCTTCTTGGGAATATGAATAATGAGTTTTATTAATGCCCCTCAAGTGGGCTCTCCCCTCCTAGAATTCTTGAACTGCAGCCAGTAGATCAACCTTGATAATATCCCAACAGAGTTGAAAGAAGAACAAAGGGAAGCCATTTGGCCCTGGTGCTCTATCCCCTACAAGAACAAAAACAGTCTGTCTAACCTCCTCCTCAGAGAAGGTCTACGAGATAGCCGTCCTCACCTCTAGAGACAATCGAGGAAGAAGACCATCAGCAATCCTCGGCCTGAAGCGGTCCTCCTCAGAAAAAAGTCTGGAATAGTAGTCCCTTACCAGACCTTTGATCTGCTCCTCAGAAGAGATGAAGCGATCACCCTCCCGAATGCAAGCAATGGTGTTGACCCTCATCCTACCAAATGCTACACGCTGAAAGTAAGTTGTATTTTTATTCCCCTCTTTAATCCATCTATCCCTCGACGAGGATCATGTTGGAGCTGCTACAAGAAGTCAGTGGACTTAAAGTGAATTTCCTCAAGAGTGAAATAGTGAGAATTAATCTGGAAGAGCGAGCTCTACGGAGGCAGCTTTCATCTTAGGTTGTCAAATATGAGATTTCTCTATCTCCTACTTGAGCCTACCACTATCTCTTGGGGTCCTCCATTGTAGTGATTGGAATAGTATGATACAAAGGTATGAATCTAAACTGACGAGGTGGAAGGCAAGACTTCTCTCATATGGTGAGAGAATGATACTCTGTAAATCGGTGTTGAATAGGCTCCCTATCTATTTTCTCAATCTTCCCGTTTCTAAGGACAATGGTATAAGAAACTGGAGTCTATACAAGCAAAGTTTTTCTGGAATGGCAATGGTAACAATAGGGGCCGGCATGACATCATATGGTGTAGAGTTTGCAAGAGCAAGGAAGTGGGAGGAGTGGGATTCAAAAATGTCAAGGGATTCAATCAGCCCTTACTTTGCATATGGCTATAGAGACTTGGGTCTGAAGACAATGGGGAATAGTTGTAGGTGATCAGATAGAGGTACTATAGAAGAGTAAGGGACTGGGACATGACCCCAGCATCCCAACACAATCTCTCTCCCACATAGAGAGGTATCTTGAGTAACATGGACACCTTAGTGACTAGTGTAGGGGTCCGGGTTGAAAGTGGGTGGAAATGTTTGTTTTGGAAAGACAGGTGGCGTGGTTACTTTACTCTAGAGGACACCTTGCCGCAGCTTTTTGCTATTACCTCTACTCCGGCGGCTTCAGTATCCCAATTGTTTGAGGCACAACTATCAGGTGGCACATGGCCCCATCTTTCTAGAGAAATCTCGAGGAGGAGATTAATCAATTGAAGAAACTTCTATGTTTACTCAGATTTTGCACTGAATGTCAATAGTGTGGATACGTGGTTGTGGTGGAGGGGGAACAATGAAGGAAGGCTATCGGTCAGATCAGCATACAATCTTATTATATATTATTAAAATGAGGTAATATCATTTCATTGATGTGTGGGGATGAAGAAGAGCCCACAAGAGCTAGTCCTCGGGGATAGGGAACATTAGGCCTGCTCCTTAAGATGTTTGTCATAATTGGGGCAGTGTGTCCCTCTTTCTTTAAAGTGCCTCCGAACTCTGAATATGACTGACTAGGGCAGTGGATGACGATCTACTTGAGTGCACTCACGGCTGAGACTTCGACTACATAGTACAAAGACAAATTCCCAAGTTAGCTTGAGGTATGCCTCTCCCATTGGAGTAACTGAAGACTACATAGTAAAAAGCACAAACAGCGAGCCAATGGACAAATTGCTCAGCTAAGATAACATTGCAGGTCATGGTTTGTCATATCGGATCTCGGCTTCGTCTCGAGGGGGGGGTTGGAGAGAAGAGATTTCGGAGAGATCTTGAAAAAAATCTCGGGAGATCGGGTTTGGTGATTTCAGAAATTTTTTACTCAATTTCACAAACATGTTGTCGTAATTGACAACTCAATTTTACCAAATAAAGAGTAATGATAACAATAATAAATCTATTCACATGCACTAATGTCAATATACATCAAAAGTTACACAAAAAGAGATACATAAAATGATACGTGAATCACAAATGGATGAATACATCAAAAATTATCAATAATAAAAAGAAGAGCGGTGTGCCTCAATCTCTCCACTCTCATATTGTCTAAAGTAATAACTCTGAACATAAACACAATATTGATTATTGTCTAAATTTCAATGAATTAAACTAAGACAATTGACACAAAAAATTAACATGAAAAAGTCAAATGACTCAAATCAAGACAACCCCCTCTCTCTTCTCTCTCTATATTTGTTTCCCTCTATCTCTCCGTCTGTCTCCCCCCTCTCCGTCTGTCTCCCTTCTCTCTCTCTCTCAATCTCTCTGTCTCCCCCGTCTCCATCTCTGTCTCCCCCCTCTCTCTATATCTGTCTCCCTCTATTTCTCTCTCTCAGTCTCTCTATCCCCCTCGTCTCTCTCTCTCTCTCCTAGTCTCACTCTGTCTCCCCCTCTCCGTCCCCCTCTATCTCAGACAGATAAGGGGGAGACGGAGGGGGGAGAGAGAGACAGAGAGAGAGAGAGGGTGGGAGGGTGGGAGACAGATTGAGAGAGAGAAACACATGCCGAACAGAGGGGGAGACACCCGAGCCTGATCGCCCGTCCACGCGGAGATCCGACGCCGGCGAACTCGGTTGTATACCTCTCGCCGATGATTGACTCAACCGGCCGGCGGGGAGAGCCACTTTGGGCAGTTCTAGAGAGCTCGTGCTAGGAGACGCAGTGAGAATGTCGGGGTGAGAGAGAGAGTGTCGAGATTAGAGAGAGGGCTCGAGCGGGGGGTTTAAAGGTTACACGCCTTCACGGGTTGGGGGGGGTTAACGCCGGTTCACCCTTTCGAGACAGCCCGGCCCAGACGCGCCGAGAAATGGGGAATCGGCCTTTCCGTTTCTCGTGAACATGGCGAGACAGAGATCTCGCCGAGATCTCGCGAGATGGCATTCCATGCTGCAGGTAGGCAGTTATATCTATCGCTTCAAGATGACGAATAGGCCACTTAGTCAAGTTCACATCCTGCCATAAAACTTAAATGCCGAACAAACAGAATAAGAGGAAGGTCAGAGCAAGATGTTCCAAAGACCCTGAGTTAGCAGATCTTCTGTAGAAGCAGAGCCATACCCAAAAAATATGCATAATGCAGGGGTAAGATGTAAACACCAACAATATAAAGCTATTGTTTGCAACACACGCGGAACGGCGGGAGTATAAAATAATATATACATATATAAGGATATGGCTGATTTGTGATTTGTTGGTTGAGACTGGGTGTACGTGTTTTGCGGGCGTGCTAGTCGAATTCCGACAATTACCGTGGAATTGTATTTCAATAGGGATGTGCCTCCGGGACACGACACGTGCCGGGACATATGGGCGACACGTGGATATGGTCTGTGTGTGTATGGTAGCTATTTAGGTAGCTGGCGTAGATTTGATTCCGCGGGTGAAGGTATATCAGGCGATGTGAGAGTTCGGGTGCAGGACATTTCCCCATCGACCGAGCCTTTTGACCACAATCGATGTTAATTTACATCGGACGTAATCTGAACACCATTGTTTCGAAGAAAGTCAGGGACCCTGGGAGCCGTGACGTCGGGAGGTCTTGACCCGTGCAACAGCGATGAAATAACAGCACAGCAGGGATGAGTGGAAGTGGAGAGGCCGCTCTCAGTGTGGACGCTAGAGAGGGCACGGACTCCGGGTTGATGAAAGCGAGGCATTGGCTCGAAGGATGGAGCGGCGAACGCTGGCTCGACACAGAGCCGAAAGGTTCTTGCTCGGGTGCAGAGCGAATGGCACTGGCTTGGCAAGGGGTTGGCAGGTGCTGGCTCAGGTGCAGAGTCCATTCCGTTGACCGGGTAGGGATCGAGCTGTGAGGACGACAATCTGACGACGAGACTGCCGGCCGATGAAGACGGGAATCAATTCCCAGATTGGACTTCACCGATTCATGCTGAGAAAGACTCTATATGGGGCGTTGAGAGCCCAATTACAGGTTGCGCATAAGTCACGGGATAATTCTGTCATTTATGACGATCTCCGAGTCATTGCATTGCTACGCGGGTATTTCCGCCTTTATACGTAATGTCCGCTGGGGAACTCATAATTTGGCAAGACGCCGCTCGAGAGAGGTCGCGATGTACCCTCGGCATGTGATGATGGGTCACCCAGTCGTGAGGAGGCTTGCAAGTTCCTTGACATTCGCCTCTCGGGTACTGTCTTCTGTTGTTGCATGTCTTGTTCGAGTGAGGAGTTGATCGGCTCAACTCATATGGGCAGTCGGGTCGTGCAAAACAATCGAACTGGGCTCAGTGTGAGCTGTCAGGCAAGAGCTCGAGATGAGATGTCGGGCACTGGCTCAGGATGAGTTGTCGGGCACCGGCTCGGGATGAGCTGTCGGGCACCGGCTCAGGATGAGCTGTCGGGAACCGGCTCAAGACGAGCTGTCGGGAACCGGCTCAAGACGAGCTGTCGACGGCGCCGGCTTGGGGCGGAGCAGTCGGGCGACGACTCTACGGAGGGTGTGAAGCGCTAGGGTCGGATGGAGCCGTCGAGCGCCGGCTCGGCGGAGCAGTCAGCGGCGACTCGGGGTGGAGCAGTCAGGCGTCGACTCGGGACGAGTTGTCGGGCGCCGGCTGGGGATGAGCTGTCGGGCGCCGCCTCGGCAGAGCTGTCGGGTGCCGGCTCTGTGGAGCAGTTGAGGGCCGGCTCGGGCGGAGCAGTCGGGCGCCGGCTCGGGCAGAGTTGTCGAGCACCAGCTCGGGCGGAGCAGTCAAAGCTCCGACACTGTAGAGCAGTCGGGCACCAGCTCTGCAGAGCGGTCGAGCGCCGGCTCGGCGGAGCAGTCGGGCGCCGGCTCGGGCAGAGTTGTCGAGCATCGGCTCGGGAGGAGCAGTCGGGCGCCGGGTCGGACGGAGCTGTCGGGTGCCGGCTAGGCGGAGCAGTCGGGCGCCGGCTCGGCAGAGCTGTCAGGCACCGGCTTGGCGGAGCTGTCAGGCACCGGCTCTGCGGAGCGATCGAGCTCCAGCTCGGGCAGAGCTATCCGGCTCCAGCTCGAACGAAGTTGTCGGGCGCCGGCTTGGCGGAGCAGTCGGGCGTCTGGTCGGACGGAGCTGTCAGGCGCCGGCTCGACGGGGCGGCCGGGCACCGGAGACACCACCGAGACTGGAGTAGTCGGGTGCCATGAACACTACTATGACTGGGGTAATTGGGCGCCAAGGGCATCGCCGTGACTGGAGTAGTCGGATGCTTGGACACCGCTAACTGGAGAAATTGGGCAGTCGGGTGCCGTGGGGCACCGTTGTGACTGAAGAAACTGCGCAGTCGGGTGTTGTAGGGCACCGTTGTGACTGAAGGAGCTGGGCCGTTGAGTGCCGTGGGGCACCGTTATGACTGAAGGAGCTGGGCAGTCAGGTGCCGTGGGGCACCGTTGTGACTGAAGAAACTGGGCAGTCAGGTGCCATGGGGCACCGTTGTGACTGAAGAAACTGGGCAGTTAGGTGCCGTGTGGCACCGTTATGACTTGAGAAGCTGGGTAGTCGGGTGCCGTGGGGCACCGCTGTAACTAAAGAAACTGGGCAGTCGGGTGTCGTAGGGCACCGTTATGACTAGAGAAACTGGGTAGTCGGGTGCCGTAGGGCACCGTTATGACCGGAGAAATTGGCCAGTCGAGTGCCGTAGGGCACAGTTGTGACTGAAGAAACTGGATGTTGTTGAGACCATGATAGTCAATGCTGACGAGGTCTGCGTAATCGTCAAGGTTGGAAACCGATGGGTGCCGCTGAGACGGGAGCCGTTGAGACTGAGGGAAGTCGAGTGACGACCTCATTGCAGCTGGAGTAGTCGGGGCTTGAACGCGATCTTTGACATGAGCACGTTCATCAGGGCAGGGGTAGCTCCCAGGTGAGGCACATTCTTCGAGAAGATAGAGTCGGCGTCAGGCACGTTCTCTTCCAACAGATTGTGGCCCGACGTATCGGAGATTAAAATAATTAGAGCAGCCAAATCGCCTTTCTCGCGAGTAGTGGCACTGACGTAACCCCGACATAGCCCAGTGTTTCAAACATTGAATTAAATTCAAAACAGGCCAAAGTCGCCTCGCAAAGAACCTTCGAGCCCATGGGGGCCTCCATTGGGGTGGGCTTCCCTCTCCTCCTGCATGCCCCCTAGGGGCTATTTATAGGCCCAAACTGGCCCTGGTTAGTGTGCCCAAAAAGGGCACCTGGTCAGGGTGAGGGCGTTGGCCGGAGCCAGCTAGTCCAACTGGGGCTCATTTGGTCAGGGTAGGGGTGCTGAGCGCCCTCATTTTGTCAGGATGGCAGCGGCGAGCGATAGGGGTGCTCAAAGTAGCAAACGGTCTAGGGTAGGGGGCGCTGGTTTTGGGTTTTGGTCAGGGTAGGGTAGGGGCGCTCCTTTTGGGTTTTGGTCAGGGTAGGGGGCGCTAGTTTTGAGTTTTGGTCAGTGTAGAGGGCGCTCCTTTTGGGTTTTGGTCAGGGTAGGGAGGCGCTGGAAATGGCTTTGGGTTAAGGTAGGGGGCGCTCAAATGGGCATTTCGTCCAACTAGGGGGCGCTCAAATGGGCATTTGGTCCAACTGGGGGACGCTCAAATTGCCATTTGGTCCAAGTAGGGGGGCGCTCAAATGAGCAATGGGTCAAGTGGGTGGCGCTGGGAATGGCTTTGGGTCAAGATGAGTGGAGCTGGAATGGGCTTTGGGTCAAGGTGGGGGGCGTTGGGCACCCCTACCTTGTCCAAGTGGTGGAAGTGGCAGCCCCTACCTTGTCAAAGTGGTCTCTGTCATCTGTCAGGGCTGCACTTGAACATGATATTCAAGGAGAGCGCCTTTAGAACACGGCTATCTGATACATTACGTCCTCACTTGATCGCGGAGGACCGGGTGACCGCGACCGGACTGTATCCTACCAAGGGCTCCGGATCCTAAGTTTGACCCAACTGTTGGAGCCGTCGGCATTGGGCTACTTGTAAAAGGCACTTTGGCAGTCGTCCCTCCCGCCTCTCTCTTTTTTTATGTTGTGTGCCGTCAAGCACTGCGTGTTTTCCTGGGTCTTGAGTTGGGCCAGTATGATGTAAGATGGCCAACGTAGTGTCACTTGCCCAGCATTCGGGGTGGTCCCCACTTGTTCTATTGCACCATAAGGTATGGCAAAAAGCTTCAGTTTCCACCCTTGGCTCGGCTGACAAGGTGTCCTCGGGGTTATGCCGTCTTGTGATATCTAGGGAGTAATTCCCTTTGTTTAAATCTCGATTAGCTCAAGAAAATAAGCGGGTGCAACAGCTACAAACACATTATAAAGAAGTATCTAAAGGTCTTTGGGAGAAGGGGAACATAAGAAGCAAAAACTCAAAACCTGAACATCAGCGTCAACTCTGTAGAGAATCCTTGATTAACTTCAACAAGTAATATTTGATTGAGGATTGTGCACATACATGTTCATTCGTCATATGAAAAGTGATTCATGACACACACCATGATATTGGCCCATATTGTCAAATTTTCTTATGTTTAGGTGCAATGGCCACATCAACATATGGAAATAATTTCTACATTGTTTCACCTTTATTTGCACCATAGTATAAAACGGGCTTCCAAAGAAAGGGCATTTTTATGTCCCAGTCCTATTTCTTGGAACTTTATCGAATTTTTTTTGAAAGTGGATAGTACCACAATTGTATTAAATCAAACATAGGAAGGGATGTACAAGTATGATCAAGAAGCTCCTAAAAAATCTCCATACAAAAGGTCACACTAAGATAGTGCAGACCACGCTAACCTCCCGGCAAAACAAAAAAGAGGGAGTTATAAGAATTCACATTACAAAGTAACTCCGCCCATTCACTCACTCCATCACAAATAAAAGAAGCAGGGGACTCCTCAACTCTAACCTCCCTTCTAGAGATCCTATTGTTATGTTCACCCCACAGGGACCAAAGAGTGGCATGCAGTATTAACCACCACACAGTCATATCACCCCTGATGGGCCAAGTCCTACATCAAGATGTAATGAAGAGCTGCACCTCTGACTGACGAGCAATAGTGCATCGAGACCTTGAAGCCAAACCGTCCCACACCTCTCGTGCAAAGGAGCAGCCTACAAAGAGGTGTCCATCCTCCCGACCGCACAAGCAGCATGTCACATGAATGCCCGTAACGAAGTGAACTAGCCGGTCTCGAGTCGAGAGTCTCCCGTGGGAAATCCTCCAAGTAAAGATCTTCACCTTTAACGAACTCTACGGCCTTGAAACCTATGCGGCGAGACTATGACGCACCCCTCCTTCTGAAATAAAAGAGTAGGTAGACCAAACTGAAAATGTCCCCTCCCTACTCCACCTCCAAGATCATGCATCCTCCCTGTCTGAGTGCAGAGTATAGTCGAGGAGGAAGAGTAAGAGGTCATGGAGTTACTCCATCTCTATTGACCTGAGGTCCCTCCTGAAAGTCGGCGCCCAAGTACCCCCTTAGAGATGGTCAAAAGTCCGGTCCACCGGCCCCAAAGGGTTAGCAGAGACATCAAAGAGACTGAGAAAAGTCACCTCCAAAGAGAAGTCGCCGCACCACCTGTTCTTCTAGAAGAGGCATTTGTTGCCTTTCCCTAATCGAACATGAACACTGGATGACATGACATCCCAGTAAGTCAAAATACCCCGCCAGATGGAAGAAGTCTGGGATAGAGCTAAGGTGTCCAAATCCCAGACTCTCCTCTTGCCATAATACCTCTATCTAATAATGCTCGCCCACAGGCCGTCATCTCCTGCCCAAAACCTCCACAACCACTTGTACAAGAGAGCCAAGTTAACATCTCCCACATCCTTAATTCCCATCCATCTTGTTCCTTGCTAGCAGCTACTCTCCTCCACCTAATATAATGCCATCCCCTGTACCCCCCCCCCTCCAATGCCAAAAGAATATCCTCTTAATGGACTCAATCCTCCTCACCACTATCTTCGGAATCCGGAACACTAAGAGAAAGTAAATACGTAGGCTGTCCAAGATTGATCTGCATAGGGCAAGTCTGCCCCCATATCGCAGCAACCTAGCCTTCCACCTAGCCAGTCTATCCTCGTATCTCTGAATTATAGGAAGTCAATCAGCACCTATGTTATCGAAAGCGCGCCTAGGCGCTGAGGTGAGGTGAGGCGAGGCGCTGGCAACTCGCCACACCGCGTCTAGGTTCGCTGAGGCGATCGCCTCACTGCTGCTTGGGTTGCCCCGCCCGCCTTGGCGCGCCTGCGCTACCTCCAACACCTCGGCCCATTCTGCCAACTCGACCCGCACAGCGGATCAGCATATCGGGCGTCCGCGAACCGGTAAAGACCCACTAATAGATCGGTTAAAGCGGATCTGAGCTATAAAAGGTGGTCTGAGGGTTTCGATCACCCCCCCCCCCGACCATTTCCCCCTTCCTCCCCGATCGAGCGAGCCCTAATCTCCACCCCCAACGGACATCGGCGAGCAGCGGCGTCCGGCGACAGCGAGTGGCAACCTTGAGGCAGACGACGATGTCTCCCCCCCTCTCTCTCTCAGGCGGTACTCTACTCGTCTCCCTCCCCCTCTCTGTCTCTCACACAGACACACGCACACAGCTTCTCTCCATGTCTCCCTCTCTCTCTCAGTCTCCCTCTCTCTCTCTCTCACACACGGACACAGAGAGAGGGGCTCGACCCCCTCTCCCACTTTGTCACTCTCTCTATCCCCCTCTCTGTCTCCCTCACAATGAGAGGGAGGGGCCGAGCCCTCTCTGTTTCCCTCTCTTACTCTTTCTCTTTCACACACGCACACACAGAGAGAGGGGCTCTCTCTCTCTCTTTCTCAGTGAGAGGGAGGGGTGGAGCCTCTCTCTGTCTCCCTCTCCCTCACTCTGTTCTCTCACTCTGTCTCCCTCACTCTCTTTTTGTCTCTGTCACACGCACAAACACACACCAAGCCCTCTCTCACTCTATCACTCTGTCTCCCTCTCCCTCTCTCTCTCTCTCTCTCACAGACACACATGCACAGTCAGAGGGAGGGACCGAGCACCTCTCTCACTTCGTTCTCCCACTCTGTCTCCCTCTCCCTCTCTGTGTCACACAGACACACACGCACAGTCAGAGGGAGGGGCCGAACCCCTCTCACTCGGCCTCACCCTTTCTCACTCTATTCTCTCACTCTATGTCTCCCTCTCTCTCTGTCACACAGACGTAGACATATGCACAGTCAGAGGGAGGGACCGAGCCCCGCCCTCACTCAATCTCACCCTCCCTCACTCTGTTCTCTCACTCTCTCTCTCTGTCTCCCTCTCCCTTTCTCTATGTCACACAGACACACGCAGACGCACAATCAGAGGGAGGGGCCAATCCCCTCTCTCACTCTGTCTCACCCTCTCTCTCTCGCTGTCTCTCACAGTGACGACCAATCGTGCAGGGCAATCGATGTCGGTGACGGCGACGACGACGGTCTTTGTGCTATTTGGACTTTGGAGAATTTATGGGAATGAACAGTCAGTAAAAATATTTTTAAATTTGTTGTTTGATTTATTTTTGTGTAATTTTATTTAAATTTATTTTTTGATTTTTTTAAGATGTCTACACCTACACCACCTACTTTTGTGTCCATTCCTGGTGGTGCATCGTCAAATGCAAGCACTTAAGAGCCCAATGTAGAAAAGCGTAGACCAAAAGATAATACGTGGAAATATGAAACATCTGCCAATCCACAAAATAGAGATGAGATAATATGTAATTTTTGTAAAAAAGGTAAGTAAAGGAGGGATTTACTTGAAGCAACATTTAGCCAGTATAGGTACAAATGTGACAACTTGCCAGAAGGTTCCTGTGGATGTGAAGATAGAAATCCAAGAATATATGCAAAATGTCAAGAAAGCCAAAACTGAGAAGTAGCAAATGGTGGAGGCGGAAGGTAGAGATGATTTGTTGAATGATTCATCTCAATCTGTGGACGTCTCTCAAGTTAATATACATGATAACATTGTTGCAAAGCCACCACGAATGAAGGGTCCTATGGACAAGTTCTGCACTCCTGATCCAGAAGAAGCTAAGATTATAAGAGATAAAAAAAGGGAAAAGGAGCATCGTGAAAGAGTCCTCCAATACGTAGGTAGATGGTTTTATCAAGTTGTCATCCCATTCAATACTGTGGGCCTACCTAACTTTCAAACAATGTTGGAAGTCATAGGACAATACGGTTCAGGATTTAAAAGGCCTAGCTATCACAAGATTCGCGCGACTAATTTGCATAAAGAGATAAAAACAACTGAGTAGTTGGTGGTTGCCCCAAAAAAAATGGGTGAGATATAGTTACAGCATCATGTCCGATACATGGATAGATGTCAAGGGACGAACACTGATCAACTTTCTTGTAAACTCTCCAGGTGGGATAGTTTTCCTAAAATCAGTGGATGCTTTCAATCTATTTTCTTTCTCTGTCTCTCACCATCATTCTATCTTATTCTCTGTCTCTAGGTGGGACTATTTTCCTGAAATCAATTGATGCCTCCGCACACGTGAAAGATACCAAATTGTTGGTAGATTTATTGGACAAGGTTATTAACGAAATTGGTGTTAAGTATGTCATCTAAATTATGACAGACAATGAGTCTAGTTATGTGGCAGCCGAGAGAATGTTGATGTCAACCCATCCTCGTTTATTTTGGGCACCAGGTGCTGCCTATTGTTTAGACTTGATGTTGGAGGACATTCCAAATTGTATCCAATGAAAGAAATCATTCGTAGGGCCAAAATGGTGACTACATTTATTTATGGGCACACAAGAATGCTTGCAACGATGAAAAAGTACACAAATGGCAAGAATCTTGCACGTGCAGCTGTCACTCACTTGTCACCAACTACTTAAATTTGCAGAGTCTGCTTGATTGCAAAGATAACTTGAGAAGGATGTTTACATCTGCTGTTTGGCTTGCTGGTAACAGTAGGTGGGCCAAAAAAAATGAAGGAAAGAAGGTAGAGAGCATAATCTTGAAGACTTCTTTTTGGAATGATGTGGCATATTCATTGCAAAGATTCAAACCCCTTATTATGGTTCTATAGTTGGTTGATGGAGAAAAGTCAACTATGGGTAACATTTATCAGACTATGGATCGTGCAAAGAAGAGTATTAAGAGTGCATTGAATGAACAGATTGACAAATATGGTCCAATTTGGGAAATCATTGATAGAGAGTGGGACTTTCAATTGCACCGTCCTTTACATGCAGCTGACCTTTATCTCAATCTGGCTCTTTATTTCTCTAATTCAAAAACTGAGTATGATCAAGAAGTTAAGCAAAGGCTATATGATTGCATTGAAAAGCTAGCTCCAGAAGCCTCGGTCCAAGATGCAATTTTCAAGGAGCTTGTAACTTATCAGTATGCCCCAGGGTTATTTGGGAGAGAAATGGCCATTAGGCAATGCACTTCTATGGTTCCAGGTATGGATGCTTTTCTTGTCTAATTTTCATTGCAATCATGAAGTAAGAATTATTGTGAATTATGACTTCTTTGTGGTGTAGCTACTTGGTGGTTGAACTTTGGCACTGTCACACCTCACCTTCAAAAGATAGTCATTCGGATCTTAAGTTTGACATGAAGTGCATTGTTTAACTCACGGAATTTGACGGATAATTAATTAGGGGGAGGGGGATAAAAAGAGACAAAGTTATTCAAAACATGAACACGTCTGTTTATTGAGCATGCATATAAGAGCCGGTTACGGCATATAAGTTAAATATTCTGTGAATTGAGTTTATCAGACGATTGGGGTTCGGGTACTAGACAATTCCCCACCGACCGCAGTCGGTGTTTATTTACATCAGTGCGAGTCCGAATACCATTGATTAACTGCCAAAGAAAATCCTCGATTTACACAAAGTTAGTTGTGATGCTAAAGGCATTGCCGTAAGCGCCAGGTCGTGCGAGACAATGCCAAGTATCGGGAGCGTTTCAGGAAGGACTACAGACTCAACCGACGTAGTTACGAGGACCGAAGTGGATCCCCAAACTCATAACCTCAAGGTTCAAGGCTACTACGTGTTGGCCATTTGACCTCCACGCGGCTAACTGAGTCTCGAACCTCCATAATTATCTTTGTATGAAGCGAAGCATGGTGTTTCATGACTCGAGTATTCACAGAATTTTATAGTCATGCTCACAGGGGCATAAGTATATTTCATAAAGTACTATAAGGTGTACAAGATATTGCGAGAACATTTCATGAGTACAGACTCGTCCACAAGTTTTTTTTGTGATTACACATGACCCTTTGTTTATAGGCAATTAGGGTTTTGATCATACATGACCCTTTGCTCATAGGTAGTTGGGGTTTTGGATTATACATGACCCTTTACTCATAAGCAATTAGGGTTTTGATTGTACATGACCCTTTGCTCACAGGCAGTTAGGGTTTTGATTGTATATGACCTTTTGCTCATAGGCGATTAGGGTTTTGGTTGCACATGACCCTTTGCTTACAGACAATTAGGATTTTGATTGTATATGACCTTTTGTTCATAGGCGATTAGGGTTTCGGTTGCACATGACCCTTTGCTCACAGGCAATTAGGGTTTTGATTGTATATGAACCTTTGCTCATAGACGATTAGGGTTTTGGTTGCATATGACCCTTTGCTCACAGGTAATTAGGGTTTTGATTGTATATGACCTTCTGCTCATAGACAATCAAGGCTTACACAAGTGTCCTGGCCATACCCAGGATGTTTACATAATCACATCACAGGACTTTAAAGATTTCTCTATATAGAGAGATTTTCTCTAGGCTACACAGTTCACAAAATGAGCTGTGATGCACATGGGTTTATGACATACCCTCACAACACAACCATAGCACGAGACTTTCAAACAAAGGACAAGCATCAAACACAAACTCTGCTCTCGCTGCGCTCTGGTTTCTCTTCTTTTTGTTCTCTCTCCGTGTGTGTGTGTGTCCTCCAAATGGGCCCCACTGGGGTATTTATAGAGCCTCGAAGGACTCTGGCAGTTACACCCTCCGTCCAAACCAAAACAAGGGATTTGGGAGTTGATCCGGGCCAAAACCCATGTGGGGAGGATGGAACCGGTCCAAAACCCCATATGGGGGGTGGACCCGGTCCAAACCCCCCCATATGGGTGGAACCGGGGCAAAACCCCCTGTATGGGGTTGGACCCGGTCCAAACCCCCCATATGGGGGTAGATCCAGGCTGCTGCTACCCTTTTACTCCAAATTTGGTTGATTTTCTCCTTAAATAAGGGCTGATATTGCTGTGATTACATCATTTAGTGTTGATGCTCATGCTTCACATATTGATTTTGAAGTCCATTTGCATTTGGTTGAATGGGACCAACACTTAGAGATCCCATACCACCTTGCTGCAAAGAACAAATTGCTCCCTCCTTGCTGCTGCCAACCCTTTCGCTTCAAACTTGGCTGATTTTGTTGATGCTCAGAGTGCAGGACAGACTGCATCACTGGGAGTTGGGTTTGCCAAGGACTAGGTTTGATTGCAGACTAGGAAGCATTTAATGGTGTGAAAAACCTGATTCATCACTGCCATTGTAGCTATTGTTGTTGTTATTATGTTGATGCTGCTGGTATTAGGTTGATGCTGCTGCTATGTTGCTGCTGTTGCCATTGAACTGCTGCCCTTGTGTTGCTACTGCTGCCCGTGTTGCTTCTGTGAGCTAATGCTGCTGCCCCCATTGGCTGCCGCTGCTGCTCAAATTTGTTAGCTATTGCTAACTTGGTTGTTGCTGCTGTTGCAGCTTCTTTGTATTGCCATTGCAACATACTTGGTGCTACTGTTGCAGCTTGTTTTGGTTAATTGGGGTAGAACACCCATTTGAGCCTTAATCAACCCAAAAAAACCTTTTAATCCAGTGTGTAGGGTGGACCCAGGCCAGAAATAACCCCCTAAGGGGTTAGAACCAGGGCAAACCCCCCTTGGGGGGGGGGGGGGTGGACCAGGAACACCCATTTGAGTCTTAATCAACCCAAAAAAACCTTTTAATCCAGTGTGTAGGGTGGACCCAGGCCAGAAATAACCCTCTAGGGGGTTAGAACCAGGGCAAACCCCCCTTGGGGGGGGGGGGGGGGGTGGACCAGGGCAAACCCCCCAAAGGAGGGGTGGACCCGGGGCAAACCCCCATTCGGAGGTGGACCAGGGGCAAACCTCCCCCCTTTTGGGGGTGGACCCAGGGTAAACCCCCCAAAAGGGGTGGATCCAGTCCTAAAACCCCTATAAGGGATGGAAAAAATGATGGTTGCCCCTATAAATAGATCCTCCACGGTTCATTTCTCAAATGAAGAGGGGGAAACTGATATTTCCCACGTGTGTGGTTTAGTGTTTTTGTGCTAGGTGAGGGTTTTCATATCAATGACTTCACCTTTCTCACCCATTTCACTCACCATGTATATTGTGGAATTTCAAATTCCTTACAGAATTTAACCACTCTTGGGTGTCTTTTCCCCTAATTACTTTGAGAGGATAACAAATTGGTTCAACATGTATCTAATTGTGAACGCAATTAGAGTACATTTGAACAGGTTAGATGAATAATTCCATATTCAAGTACATGAAAGATGCTCCCTTAGTGTTCTGTTTTTGTTTAATTGATTGCAAATAATATACTTGTAGGCGCACACAAAAAAAGGAATAGGTTGGAGAAAAAGTAGTAGAACGATCTCGTTTTGTGTAATATAATCAACGCCTCCATGCTCATCATATGCGTGTTCAGTAAAGTGACTATGATCCTATTTCTTTGGAGGACATTGATAATTGCAATGAGTGGACAACTAATCCTCTAAAAAATGAAGATTTTGTGGATGAAGGGGAGGACCTCACATGGCTAGATGTTGAAATCGCTGCCGATGTTAATGAAGAGAAAGGACCAACCACAACGGCGGCAACCAAAAGGCGTCGCCTAGGAAAGGGAAAAAGTATTGTCACATCTCACTCCATAGACGTGAGAGATGTTGACTCCGAAGAAACACAATCGGAGAATGAGCTTCCAAGTGATAGGGACTCCTCTTTTATGAGTGATGAGGAGGATTAAGAGTTGAGAGAGATTTTATGACTATGATTATAGACTATTTGAAAAACTATCTTATGGGACTATGTAATTGACTTGTTTGGTTGTTTACTTGTTTTTGTTTTGTCATAATATTGCACTTGCTATTCTTGTTTAGTGTATTTGCATGTATGACAATATGAGTGTTATTCTTGTTTAGGAATGAAAGAATTTAGAAAACTTATTGACTTTACATATACAGTTTCTTGATATTTACCTTTCAAATATATATATATATATAGTGATATTTAGACATATAATCTAGTTTCTGAACTATAAATATTTATTTAATAAAATCTCACCTCAAACACATCGGCCATCACCCAGGCGTTTGAGGCGTAAGGCAACCCCCCATCTCCTACCTGAGCCTCCCTTTGTCACCACAGTGCCTGAGGTGACAAAGGGAGACCCAAGTAGGAGATGAGGAAGGCACCAATCTGACAACCCAAAATGCATACCGCCCTATGAAGAGACAAGTCCTCCATGTTAACCCCAACAAACAAGCTCTTGTTGAAGTTAACATTCAAGCCAATGGTCTCCTCCAAAAGCTCCAGAAGAAGTCTAGCCACACAACCACTACCCACCTCCTGCCATGAACAAAATAGTGTAATCTGCATACCGCATGTGAGTAACTGAAGTACCTCCTATCCCAACCTGAAATCCTGATCAAATCTACAGCCTCGACTCTCTGCCACACCCTACTCATAACATGAGCATCAAGGACAAAGAGAAGGGGAGACAACGGATCCCCTTGCCGAAGCCCTCTGCCGCTAAAAAGAACAAAGTTCGCTTCCCGTTAACAAGGACAGGAAAAGAGTCAAATGAAATACAAGCTCTGATCTAGCCAATCCATTTCTCCCCAAAACTCATCTTCTCCAACACATCAAACAAGCAAAGTCAGTTGACTCTATCATAAGCCTTTTCAAAGTCCAGCTTCAAGACAAAACCACTTCTTCTCTGAGTCTTCATGACAGAGATATACTCATGGGTAGGGCTGTCAATGGGGCGAGCCCGGGCCGGGCTTAGGTCGGCCCGACCCAGGCCCGACTTATTAATATTAGAGTCCGAGCCCGGCCTGGGGCCGACTTATGTCGGGCCGCGCCGGGCCAGGCACAACACTATTTAAAAAATACAAAGCCCGACTAAGGCCCGACCCAGCCCGACAACTTAAACAAAAAATAAAAATAATAAAATTACTATATTTAATAATATAAAATTTATAATATCACTAAATTAATTAAAAATTTGATATTAATTACATAATTTGTGTGGAAAGAAAGTTTTAAAATTTTTAATCAAGTAAAATAACATAATTTTAACTAAGTAATTTTTAAAATCTGAAGTGAAAATAAAAAAAGAGAACGGGCCGGGCTGACCCGCGGGCCGAACGCAAACCCCGAGCCCGGCCCGCGGGCCTAGTCGGGCTGGACTTTTAGGCCCGACTAAAATCCCGCGGGCCGAAAAAGACCTTGCGACCCAGCCCAAAATCGGGCCAGGCCCGCGGGCCTGGCGGGCCTGCCTGGCCCATTGACAAGCCTACTCATGGGCCACCAAAAAGTTGTCCTGGATGTGTCTCCCCCTAACGAAGACTCCTTGGCAGCAGTTGATCACTGTGAGACACGGAAAAATCTAATCTTTTTTTTATCGTAGATAAAATGTAGATTTTGTTCTTTTTGAAAAGAAACATCCCCCCTTTATCTGAGTAGAAGGGTGATTCCGTGGGTGCGCATAATATCAGACGATTTTGGGTTCGAGTGCTGGACCTCTCCCCACTAACCGTAGTCAATGTTGATTTACATCGACCTAACGTCCGAACACCTTTGTTTGACTGTCAAAGAAATTCCCAAAAGTCTTCTATAGGGGTTCTGATGTTGAGGGCAGACTCTCTTGGAGGGATCACAATGTCCATTCACTCACCACCGACCAACAGAAACAATTGAGTTAAGGTTTCAACTGAGGCCTCTCGTATTGAGGCAAAACCCCACAATTTAGGAGTATGAACGCAAATATGCAGAGGCCGTAGACACTTTTGAAATGAAGGAAAGTTTCCTGGGCCCCGGGGGTATTTTGATAATTTTCCCAGGCCAAGGGTATTTTGGTAATTTCTGGGCTGAGATGAAAATAGGATCGGATTTCCGACTCCCCGAGGCGCTGAGGCCTTTTTCTGAAGGATTTTATGGGCTACTAGGCCATTTCTAGGTCACAGGGGTATTTTGGTAATTTTACCATACCCTACATAGACCTAGGTTTGGGGTGACATCTGAGTGTCGGACCGGGCTAACGACATTCCCGGGCAGGAGGGGTGACAATGGCTTCATAGAAGGCAAACATCTATCAATTTCGTCGAAAGAGGGGTATATAGGCAATTTCCAGAAGCCGGGGGTTTTCTTATAATTTTCCTGAAGAAAGTTGCAGAGTGCACTGAATACATTTATAGCCCCAAATGGGTACAAGGCTTGTCGGCGAATTGTCGACTGTACAAAGGTCCGCATTAACGTGGGAGCAGGGGCGTAGCCCCAATTACAAGAAGTTGCAGGGTATAACTGCATATTACAGGATTTTTGTCTCTTACGGTCCCGGGGAGGACGTTTTTGTAATTCCGTCATTATAGGGACAGAACCACATAACTTAGTCGTCTCGGGACGTAAAGACTTACAAACGTGACCCGCTGAGGGACGTAATTACAAACATGGCCCACTGAGGGGCATAATTACAAACATATCCCGTAGGGGCATAAGTACAAGACCCGGGGACTTACCTCTCACAGGCCAAGACAAACATAACAAGTCTCCTTGCGCGGGTGTTGTAGCTGTAGAATGCTCAAAATCCAGATTCTCTGTTCATGTGTGTCCGTTGTCTCCACTTGGACCCTTGGGGGTCTATTTATAGAAGGCGGGAGGACCCAGGTTGACAAAACCGTGGAGAAATCCTTCAATTCTGTCAAGGTGGGGTGCAAAAACCCCTATTTCTGTCAAGGTGGGGTGGCAAAAAGCCTTTTTGACCCCTCCCTCATTTTCTTCCTTTTTTGGTTTTGGCGCACGGGAGAATAACCCCATAGGGTTCATTTGACCCCTCTAGTAAGAGGGGTCAAATGACCCCTCTGGCTACCAGAGGAGTCAAATGAGAAAAATCGCCCCGATTCTGACAGGGTCGGGTGCAAAAACCCTTTTTTCTGTCAAGGTGGGATGGCAAAAAATATTTTTGACTCCTCTCCCTCCTTTTTCTTTTTTTTCTCTCTTTTCTTTGGAACACGGGAACCCGAAGGGGCCAAATGACCCGCGGGGTGGGAGGACCCAGCGGGGTCATTTGACCCCGCTCGAGCGCGCATGCCCCGCGGGCCCCCTCCTCCGGGGTTGCAGGCCTAGAGGGGTCATTTGACTTCCGAGCACCCTTTTTGACTCCTCTCGGCGCCGTTTTGCTCCGTTTCTGTCAACCTGGGTTGAGAAGAAGCCGTGGTGGAGCGTTTGTAGCCCGTGGAGGCCCGTTCTTCGCCGCGTGGCGGCCGTTCGTCGGTGAAGACTTGCGCGGGAGCAGAGAACCGTCTTGTTTGTTGTTGTGTTGTGCGTCGCCGCGTAGGGAGGAACCTTTGCGCCCATCCGTGCCGTGTGATACACTTGCTCGGCTACTTTCACAGGTATGCATACATGTCTTCCTCTTGCCTTTCCTTGCTGCGACGCCACGTGTGATCATATGATCGGGTCGGTAGACCCTAAACCACGGAGGTACTCCGCAGTCCGACGACATTGGCGCTACGCCATATCTTTTTCGTCGGTTGTTTCAGAATGAAATTCTCGAAGTATTTCGATAAAATTACGGGTGCAACAAATGCCCCCCACGGAACGTTCGTCGAGGCCGGAGGCAGAGGCGGACGGTCCGTGCCCTTCGTATTATTTTTGATATCTCCTGAGTCTTCGTGACAGGGGAAGATTGTTGTAGGACTGCACCTCACCGCTTCATTGCTTTCCAGAAAGCTGAGAGTTGATGTAGACTTGTCTCAGTGAGACCCACCAGTCTAGAAATAATGTAGGCCTACCTCGGCGAGGCATTTTTAACCTGAAGTTGATGTCGACCAACCCTTAGGGTATATTGGTCAAAGCTAATGTGCACCGTCCCCTAGGACATACTGGCCTAAAATTGGATGCTGGCTAATCTTTGGGGGTGCATTAGCCAAAGTTTATGCGGATCGGCCCTTAGGGCATATTGATCCGATGTTGAAACAGGCCTGCCTCGGAGAGGCTTGCTGGCCTGTAGTTGATGAAGACCTGCCTCGACGAGACTTGTTGGCTCGAAGTTGCTGTAGACCTGCTTCTGAGAGACTTGTTGGCCTAGAATTGATGTAGGCCTGCTTCTAAGAGACTTGTTGGCCCGAAGTTGTTGTAGACCTGCTTCTGAGAGACTTGTTGGCCTAGAATTGATGTAGGCCTGCTTCTGAGAGACTTGTTGGCCTAGAATTTTGTAGGCCTGCTTCTGAGAGATTTGTTGGCCTAGAGATAATGTAGGCCTACTTCTGAGAGACTTGTTAGCCTAGGGTTGAAGGGGGCCTGCTTCTGAGAGACTTGTTGGCCCGAAGTTGATGTAGGTCTGTCTCGGAGAGACACATCCGTCTAAGTCATCGTTGATTGACTGTTGAGCTGTGATAGCTGGAGATTGACATTGGCCGACCCTTGGGGATGCGTTGGCCAAATGTCATTGTGTCGGCTGACCGCTGAGGTATCATTGAAGATGTGTCGGCTGACCACTGAGGTTTCATTGAAGATGTGTTGGCTAACCACTGAGGTGTGTAGCCGAACATGTTGATGTGTCGGCTGACCACTGAGGTATGTCGCCGAATGTTAAAGCTAGCTAACCGCTGACTTGTGGTAGCCAAGGTTGATGTAGACCAGCCCGTATGGCATGTTGGTCTAGGTAGATGTCGGCCGTACACGGGCTGAGGCAACTCCTTTCTTTGTTTTAGCTTCAGCTAGTGAGGCTTCAAAGCTGCTTCAGAGTTTCCTGGTCCTTGGGATGGAGTGGCCGAATGGTCCTCAACTTGGGGTAGCATTGCCAGATGCATGCATTTGGTCTCCCTCAGGACGCCTGGATGGCTGAGCTTGCGTCTTTATGAGAGGAGTTCGCCTACCTTCGCGCTATTCAGGAGCGGAGGCGAAGGACTCAGCTGACAATTCAGTAGGACGAGGAGCAACTTTGCAGACTTCGGGTGGATCAGGCTGAGGTGGGTGCCCTGGTCGAGGACGCTTACGAGCGCGAGCAGGTGACCTCCCGCAGAGTGGAGGAGCTTTTATGAGAGGTCCGGGAGACCGAGGAGCGCAGTCTTGCGTGTGTCGATGTAGATCCTCTGTCGTAGGCTCGAGGGGCTCCATGAGGAAGCTCTTCAGAGTAAGAATCGCCTTGTCGAGCTGAGGAGGAGCGAGTCTAGTGCTTGAGGGCTTCAGCCACTTCTTGTATATAGGGCCCTCGCGCCCCATTTTTGTCTGAGTTATCCCCGAGGGCTTGTCTCGGGCTCCATTGATGATGTTGATGAATAAAGGACAGAATTTTGCAATCTTACTTCTATCCTCTTGCATGTATCCTTTTTTTCTTTTTTTTTATCACTTTACTAGTCCTACAGCCCTTTCGGATTTTCGCCAGAACTGGCCCCCTTTAACTTTTTCCAATGTGCCCTTGCAGATTTTCACACTGAGGGGTACCAATTTTTGCCCCCTTTCGGGTTTTCACCTTAGCCGGGTTAAAGCCTTTTTGCCTTTGATTGCTCCCCTAACAGAAACACCCAAATCCGCTGGGGCATCAATATTTTTAACCCCGTTTTTTTTTTGTATACCTATAATGCCAAAAGGCAAGGAGAAAGTGGCACTCCCGTAGAGACATGTGTGCCGCAGAGGTGGGACAAATATGTGGATTTGACTGCCCTAGTGGGACGCAATTAGCCAAATCCAAAAGCCGAAGGTTGAACGGGTTGGCAACCCGAAAGGGGTGTACATGTGCCAAGCCCGGTTGGGACATCAAAGGAATAGATTTAACAGTTCGAAAGGGACATGCGAGTTAAACCTGGAGGCCGATAGGCGAGATGGGTTGGCAGCCCGAAAGGGACATGCATTAGAAAGGAGGGGATTTGACAGCCCGGGTGGGACGAATGAATCAAATCCGTGAGTCGATAGGCAAGATGGGTTGGCAGCCCGAGAGAGCGTGCAGAGGCCAAGCCCGTGGGGACAAAGGAATAGACTTGGTAATCCCGGCGGGATATATGGGTCAAGTCTAAAGGCCAAGAGGCGAGATGGGTTGGCAGCCCGGGAGGGCATACTGAGACCCATCCCTAGAAGGAAAGGATGGATTTGATAGCCCTAGAGGGACGCGAGAGTCAAATCCGAAAGCCGATGGGCGAGATGGGTTGACAGCCCGAGAGGGCATGCTGAGGCCAGACTCGGTGAGACAAAGATAGGTTTGACAGCCCTAGTGGGACGTAAGAGTCAAACTCGAAAGTCGATAGGCGAGATGGGTTGGCAGCCCGAGGGGGCATGCCGAGGCCAGACCCGGTGGGACATGTGCCAGAAGGCATGATGGGTTGGCTGCCCGAGAGGGCATGCTGACGCCAATCCCAAGAAAGTAAAATGAGCCTGAAAGGCGAGGTAGGTTGACAGCCCGAAAGAGCGTACTGAGGCCAATCACTAGAAGGTGAAATAAGCCGAAAGGCAGGATGGGTTGGCAGTCCGAGAGGGCTTGCTGAGGCCAATTCCAGAAGGCAAAATGAGCCGAAAGGCATGATGGGTTGGCAGCCCGAGAGGGCATACTGAGGCCAATCTTGACGGGAAAACGAGCCGAAAGGCATGATGGGTTGGCAGCCCGAGAGGGCATATTGAGACCAATCCTGACGGGAAAATGAGCCGAAAGGCATGATGGATTGGCAGCCCGAGAGGACATACTGAGATCAATCCCGCAAAGGTAAAATGAGCAGAAAGGCATGCTGGGTTGGCAGCCCGAGAGGGCATACTGAGACCAATCCCGCAAAGGTAAAATGAGCCGAAAGGCATGATGAGTTGGCAGCCCGAGAGAACATACTGAGGCCAAACCCAGTGGGACAAAAGGGTAAGTGAGTTTAACTGCACCCGAAAGCCGATAGGCAAAATGGGTCGACAGCCCGAAAGGGGCATGCACAGGCCGAGCCCGATGGGACATATGAAGGACATATTGGATAGCCCGGAGGGACACGAGGTCTGGACCTCGGGAGATCTAAGACATGCGTAATCCGGATGAGATAAGAGTATGACAATGTCATAACGTCGGTGGGACTAGGTGTCGTAGGATGACATGTAAGGCATAGCCATGGCATCAATATAATGTTTTGGCCATGATGGGGTGGAGTCGTTGACTTAGAGCCACCCATAGAATAAGCAGAGAGAGGATTTTTTTTTTCACCCTACCAACCTCACCGCCCTTACAAGTTTTCGCCGAGATTGGCCCCCTTTAGCATTTTCCGGTGCGCCCTTTCGGATTTTCACACCGAGGGGTTGCCCATTTTTGCCCGAGACGCCCTTTCGGGTTTTCACCTCGACCGGGTCTATGACCTTTTTGCCCTTAGCCAACCGTTGAAGGATGAGTAAGTCCGCTGGGGTATTAGTATTTTTGACCCCAAAATTTTTTTTTTTTTTGAACCTTCACTGAGGAGAGGTATTGTCCTGTGAGGACTACTGTAGAAACTCCTGCGGTGGTGCATGATAGAGCTTCATATGTTTGTCGTTAAGAGGAGGGAAGGGATTATCTCCCTTGTGGTCGAGGACCGTATAGGCCCCTCCTTCATAGACCTTCTGAATGACATAAGGTCCCCGCCAATTGAGCTGGAGTTTGCCACTGCATCTTCCCGCGAGAACCTCCTTTTCCTTGACCATGACGAGGTCGCCTTTCTTGAATGCCCTTTGCCTGACCAGCTTATCATAGGCACGTGTCATGCGGGCTTGGTACACCTGTAAGTGCTTGTAGGCTTTGAGTCTTTCACCTTCGAGGTTGGACAACTCTTCAAGCCTTCTTTCTATTTCAGATTGGTCTTGGCCTGGTAATCCAGCGTGCACAGCAACGCGATAGGATGCCAGCTCGATCTCGACGGGGATCACTGCTTCGGCTCCATAAACCAAAGAGAACGGGGAGCAACCCGTAGGGGTTTTATAAATAGTCCGATAGGCCCATAGACTTCGTGGACCTTCTCGCCCCAATCTCGCTTGCGACCACCCACTATCTTGGACAACAGCTTACAAAGGGTCTTGTTGAAGGCCTCGGCCAACCCATTGGTTTGGGGATTGTAGACTGATGACGTCCTCCAATCGATACGGAACTTAGCCACCAAAGAATAAATGGTCTTGTTCCTGAAAGGCGTGCCATTATCAGATATAATCCGACTGGGGGTGCCGAATCTATATATGATGTAGTGCCTCGCAAAACGGACAACTATCTCCTATGTAACTTCTCACAGCGGAACGGCTTCTGCCCATCTGGAGAAGTAGTCAGTGGCGGCTACTATGAACTTGTGGCCTTGAGATGATGGCGGGAATGGTCCCACAATGTCCATGCCCCATTCCGCAAATGGCCAAGTAGGCGCTGTTGGGTGGAGTGGATTAGGCGGCCTCTGAGGCACTGGCCCGAATGCTTGGCATTGGTGGCATGTACAAGCATATCGGTTGCAATCTTCGTACATGGTGGGCCAATAAAATCCTTTGAGCTTGATGCTATTCTTCATCTTAGCTCCTACTTGATGAGCCCCGCACAATTCGGAGTGGACCTCGTGCATGACGGTCTTTGCTTCCTTGGATGAAAGGCACCGTAGGAGGACCGATCGGTCCTATTCATGGACGAGCCTGAAGAGTAGACCGTCAATCAGCTGGTAGGATGTCGCCCTGCGTAGCAGTTGCACCCTCTGAGCCCGATCAGGAGGGAGCCAGCCATTCTTTATCTCTATAATTGGCTCACGCCAATCTTCTTCTTCGAGAGCATTCTCCTCTTGGATGTTGTCGACCTCGTAGACAGTGAGGCCGGATTCTTCATCGAGCACGCTTGGCATGAGCCTTCGGTGTCTGACTGTAATATTTAATTCTCCCTCAGGCGGGAGTTTTAAGGTTGCTGCCAACTTTGCCAAAGCGTCAGCCCGAGAGTTGCTGCCTCTGGGGACATGGCCTATCTCAAATAGGTAGAATTTCTCCTTGAGCCTAGAGACGGCTGCATGGTAGAGGATAAGCTCCTTCTTCCGGACGTCATAGACGCCCAACACTTGTCGGATGACGAGCTGAGAGTCCCCGTACACCTTGATGCACTTGATGTCCATCTCCAGTGCCAGTTGAAGCCCGATAATTAATGCTTCATACTCTGCCTCATTATTAGTCAATGACTTCATGAGAGCGCAAGAGTTGTGGAGGATGCCGCCTTGCGGGGATACAAAGACTACCCCCGCGCCCGAGACGTAGTCCGTGAGGCCGCCAGCCCTTTTGATTGTCCGAGAGGCACCATCAAAATATAACTCCCAATGTGGGAGGTCGAGGGTGAGGACACCCGGCTCCATCTGTGGGGGGACTTTTTCAGACTGTTCCCCAATTTCTTGAGAAGGTATTAACACCTCTTCATCAGGTAACTCAAAGTTGAATAGGGAATCTTCTGGCACAGGATGTGCAGCTAAGAACTCCGCCATTCCTTGTCCTTTGATCGCCTTGGGTGGGACGAAGGTGATGTCAAACTCTATGAGGATAAGTGCCCATTTGCCGAGCCTACCAGAGAGGACGGGCTGGCTGAGCAAAAATTTAAGTGGGTCACACTTGGATATGAGCTCCACCCGGTGCGCTAGAAGGTAGTGTCTTAGCTTCTTGACAGCAAACACCAGAGCTAGGCACACCTTTTCCATGGGAGCGTACCGGTGCTCAGGCCCGATCAGCTTCCGGCTGAGGTAGTACAGCAGCTGCTCTTTGCCCTCTTCATTGATCTGGGCTAGCAACGCCCCCAAAGAGGCATCCATGGCAGCAATATATAGGATAAGGGGCTTCCCTCTGACTGGTGCCCCTAGGACTGGAGGAGTCACTAGATATTCCTTGATTTGCTCAAAAGCCCTCTGACAATCTTCATCCCATATGAAGGGTGCTCCTTTCTTCATCAATTTGCTGAAATGTAGGCATCTTCCAGAAAGGTTAGAAATAAACCGCCTAACATAGGCGAATCTTCCTTGAAAGGATCTGAACTCTGTCAAGTTCATAGGCGGAGGCAGTCCTCTTATGGCCTTGATTTTGTCAGGGTCGATTTCTATGCCTCGGTACCTGACGATGAAGCCGAGGAACTTGCCGCTAGAGATGCCGAAGGCACACTTCACCGGATTCATCTTGAGCTGATATTGCCGAAGCCTTTCAAAGACCTTTTCCATGGTCGACCAGATGATCCTCCCGCTTCTTCGTCTTGACGACCAGATCATCGACGTAGCATTCGACAAGGTCATGTAGCATCTCGTCAAAGATCTTGGTCATCGCCCTTTGATAGGTGGCACCGACGTTCTTTAGGCCAAACGGCATCCTTTTATAGTTAAAGATCCCCTTAGGAGATCGAAAAGCCGTATGGTCTTTGTCTTTGACGGCCATGCGGATTTGGTTGTAGTCTGACGACCCGTCCATGAAGGACAAGGCTTCGTGACTAGTGGCCATATCAACCATTGTCTCAGTGATTGGGATAGGGAAGTCGTCCTTTGGGCATGCTTTGTTCAAATCCCTGAAATCAATGCAGACTCGGACTTGGCCGTTCTTTTTCTTGACAGGGACAATATTGGCGAGCCATATAGGGTAAATGCAAGGCTCTATGAAATCCATATTGAGCATTTTGTCAACCTCGGCATTGACTTTCAGCTCCAACTCGTGGCGCATACGCCTTTGAGCTTGCTTGACTGGCTTGACTGTTGGAAGTATTGCCAGTTCATGTTCAGCCACAGAAGGGTCGAGCCCGGGCATTTCTTTATAAGTCCAGGCGAAACAATCCCTGAACTCTTCTAAGAGCTGTCAATACGACTGCCTTTCTTCCTCGCTGAGGAGAGCACTTATGAAGGTGGGACGACGATCACCTTTGCTTCCAAGATTGATCTCGATCAACTCGTCCACAGTCGCCTGGCCACCGTCTTCGAGCTCAGGTGGAGCTGGTTGGAGGTCGACGAAGTCTCCCTCATCATCAATATTGGCTTCATAGACTTCAAATTCTTCGAAGCTCTCTTGCTCCTGGCTTAAAGTCGAAGGACTTGCTTCATCTTGTTGATGATTAGCAGACTAGGCAGATCCTCCCTCTGAGGGGTGGTTATTGTTGACCTCCGATGAAGGTAATGGTGTGGCTGACGCCTCACCGGACTCCCTTACAGAGTCATCAATCTTGGGCTCAACTTCAGCTTGCCCGTAATGAGGAGGTAGCAGTCCTATGGGGTTGACTGCAAAGTGGACCTCGAAGTCCGTCTCCTGGTCATAGCCGAGTCCCCGCCTATCTTAACGGGAGAAGGGAGGTTGCCCACGGACCTGCGGAGGGTTCCACAGTTGATGGAAATACGCCGCTCGTGCAAGGTCCAGAGTCCGCGGGATGTACTGCTTTTTACACATTTCCTTGATGTAGTTGGGCATATCATCCATCTCCTGGACTGGCTATGGCACCACATCGACGGGAGTATCCCAGCCGAAGTCATCTTTAGGAGGGCACGGTGGGACTAAATCACTTTTGTAAAAGATGATCGGCTTGTCCCCTTTACCCTTGTTGCGTCGCCTTCTCCGTTGATAGGAGACTGTGAAGGTCTTCAACTGCTCCACCTCATACTCTTCCCATTGGGACGAGAGCTGGAGGCACTTGGGAGGTAAGGAGATACTCCCGTCAATGACCCGGCTGATGAGGTTGGCTTCAAAGTCAATGCTTCGCCTTTCTGGTTGAGTGGGCTTGGAGGCGGCACTGAGGCTCAGCCTGTGCAGCTTTACCACGTCTTGGTTAACAGTGAAGAGCTGCCATTCCTCGACTTCATGGTTCACCTTTTGCTTCCCCTTGCTTCCCCTTGTCTTTTAAAGGCTCGGGGATTGTTAAACTGGGCTTCCCAAAATATAGTGAAGCATCCGCCAGATGACACTCATTGGGGTGGAATGGAGCCTGATCTGCAAAGACAGTATGTTGCTCCCCTTCCTTAGCATATTTAATGCACTGGTGCAGAGTTGAAGGAACAACCCAGTTTTCGTGGAGCCAGGGTCTTCCAAGCAGCACCTTGTAAGATGTGTCGAAGTTGATAATATAGAATGCCACTTGGGTGACAAAATCGCCCAAGGCTAGTTTGACCTCAACCCGACCAAGGGCCTCCTCGGAACCCTGATTGAATCCCGAGATCTTGACCGCGGTCACCTTTTGTAAATAAGGTGCCAAGTATAAAGACTTGAAAGTCTTCAAAGGCATGATATTGACGGCCGCTCCGGCGTCAACCAGCATGCGATTCACATCATGCCCATTGATCGTCCCCCTCATATATAAGGGGCGGTTGTGGCACGAAGAAGACAGCAACATGTCTTCGTCCGTGAAGGAGATGTTGGCTGTGAGTGCTTCATATGCCGGGGCTTGCAACTCTACAACATGGGCTTCATAGGCCTCAGGGTCTTGGAGTTTTTTGACAAGAGCCTCCCTGAGGTCTTTGCTCCAAGCAATGGCTTCCCAAATAGTGACATTTGTTGGGAACCGCTTCATATGATGAATAATTTTACGGTCCGCCCGAGCACGGGTCTTGTCAAATGGCGGGATAATCTCCGCCAAAGTTTTCGGTGCCTGGCGAGGCTTCTCCCGTTTAGAAGGGCGCTCCTCGTTCTGACCCTCTGCATCTTCTTGGAATAGCGGAGCCAAAGACTCCTCCGGGGGTAGTGAAGGCTCATCATGCTGGTCTTCATTAGAAGGATCTGCTGGGCCAGGCCGGCGCCTTCTCACACACTGGCGACTTGGCTGGCTCCTCTTCTTCATCAGAAGAGGCGATTATAAAAGGAACGTCACCCAGCTTAGCCGCTGAGATGGGGCCTGAACCCTCTGAGGAGCTGAGGATGAAAGGGATTCCCCGAACTTGAGTTTCTGGGACAGGACCCGGCTTCTCCCCTCTGAACATTATAACCCGGTCGGAAGTTAGGGGACCTTCACGTCCACGTCCTCGGCCACGACCTCGGCCGCGTCCCCGGCCACGACCTCGGCCGCGTCCCCAGCCATTTCTTGCCGAACGACGCTGATATATTGCCAGAGGAGCCTTGCCTCCAGTGCTATCAGCCGCGGGAAAATAAATGTTGTCGGGCGGCGGAATCGCCACCATGTTGCAAGAGAGCTCTTGCAGCATTTCCTCGAGCATCTCGACGGTGAGCTCCTCGTCTTTGTAGAATAATGAGAGATCCTCTGGGATTGAAAAGTCTTCACCTTCTTCAAGACGGTGAGCCATATCTCAGAGCTATTGCAGAAGCCGGGCTTTATGCCCAAGCTTGTCCCAAGGAATGTATTCGTCCAGGGTGACGACCCTGGTGGGACGAGAGGGAGTATATTCTTCGAGCTCATCTATGAGCTTTTGAAGTCTTTGTAAAGGAGTTGGCTCCTTAGGTGCCTCCATAGCTGCTGCTTGCTCAACTTGCTTCTTCAACCTCCTCTTCAAATTCTTCCTGCGATTCTTCTCTTACTTCTTTTGGCGTGCTGCCTCTTGAGAAGATAGGGGACTTTGCTTTGGAGGTGGGACTTGTTTGCTCGAAGCATTTTGCTTTCTGCTCCGGACTGGCTCCTTGGGAGCTTCAGTGCCACGGCTCTTTCTGGGAGCGACCTTAGTCCAGTTGGCCTCCTCCGGCTGAACCTGGAAGTAGGCATTGATTGCCTGAGCAATTATTTCCGGAGGCAACTCCTAGAACTCTGCCAATCCACAGTGGGGCCCTTGGGGGCATTGCAATTCCACCGACTTTGCTTTAATCGGCGCCTTCGCGAGCTCAAGATGTCGAGGCCTTTCTGCAATTGGCGGCCTTGCTAGCTTGACAGGAGCTTTGGTCTGAGGCTCCCTCACCTTGGCTTTGCCTTTATTATCTGGTGGAGGGTTTCCCCCTATGACGATGCTGGGTTGACCCGGCCTAGGTAGAGGTTTGGAGCCATCCCCCTCGGCTTGGCTTTTCGGGCTCCGGGCCTTAGGCCCCTCGCACCTAACCTTGCCTTTGGAGTTTGGCTGAGGATTACCGCTGCCCGTAGACTTGTCCGATTGGACTCGTTGAGAGGCGTGTTTGGTCCCACACAGCTTGGTCTGCTCCTGTTGAGCTTGTTGGAGAATCTTCTTAGCGGCCTCTTTAAGACGCCGCCTCGTCATAGAGTTCCCCTGCGCATCGATCTCCCCTCTTTGGATGAGGACTTCAATGCAATCTTGGACTTCCGGGCATTCCCGGGTGGGGTGAGACACCCTGGCATGATATTTGCAGTAGTGGGGATGACTCTTGGCCGTCTCATTATAATAGGATGGCGGATCATGCGTCATCACCCGACTGTCTTCTAGGAGCTTGTCAAAGATTTTCGCAGTGTTCTCCTTAGAGAAAGAACACTGATGAGAGGGTCGCCACCCTGGGTACCACAGTGTGGATTTAGGCGGCTCGGAACTGACTCCCTCCTCCTGTGGCTCCGGGTGCTGGAAAGCTGCTGAGGCATGTATGACGTTGACGGAGAAGTGAAGACTCTCCTGCACATGCGGCTGTGGCGGATTGACCAGGAATTCACCCATATTAACCTTTCCCCGCCTGATTAAGTCCTCAGCGAGGTCCTTGAACGGTTCACAGTTGTGGATGATATAACCTATCACCTCATCGTAGGGGCAATAGGCCTGATGAAACGTAGCACCTCGTGTCTGCTCCATGGGTGACGGACTAATCAGTCCCGCCCGCTGACATGCGAAGAAGATGTTTGGGGTCTTCTCCCAAGGGAATGAGTATAACTTCTCTGACTGCACGCCTTGAGATGAAGCCTCCTCGCCTTCAGATGAGTCTGAGGATTCCTCGGAGAGCCAACCCCTGAGCGGAGCCGATCCAACGGGCGGTAGCGGTACACCTACCTCCCGTATGTGGGCTGGGGCCAACCCCCTAGCAAATGGGCCAAAGGGGAAGGTAGCCAGTTGCTGATCTATGCTCTCTAGGAACTGCAGCAGACGCCTTTGTTCCAGTTGCAATTGCCGGATTTCTCCTCGGATTTTCAAATATTCCTCCGCAATGCCAAGCACTCAGGGAGTGAGGGAGGGGCGGCTCCTGGACCGGTGTTGGACTGCTGATTTGAAGGCCCGGCCTCGGAGGCGTTGGAGCTCGAAGCCATTGCCACCAAGTAGACAACATTAGCCGACCGGTTCGATCGACTCCAAGCATGAGGCTGTGACGGGTCGACTGCATGGCCCAGCATATTTACCAAGCCTTTTTGAATGAGCTCTTCCGCTATGTTCTTGAAGACATAGCAGTCCCCGACGGTGTGACCCAACCTGCGGTGATACACACAATAAGTAGGGTCCTCTGTCTTATCTACCTCTGCGGGCTTCCGCAGATCCGGCAGGGTGATGAGCTGCTCCTTTATGCATAGGTCAAAGAGCATCTTGGTATGCTCCTTCCTGAAAGAATAAGGCGTCTTCATGTTCTCCGCCAACCGAGACGCACTTGCTTTGGCATCAGACTTCTTGCCATTGCCTTTGAATTTTCCTTCCCCCTTTTCTCCATTTGTCAGGGAGAAGTCCACAGTATTTACCTCCTTGCCGCTAGCCAGACGGTCTTTGGAGGATTTGTCTTTTGCAGAAGCTTGGACAGGGTGATCAGCGAAGAACATCTCAATCTCCGCCACTACCGTGTTGAGCTGGTCGAAGCCTCTGATGTTTGAGCCCAGAAGCTTTTCAGTAACTTCTGTCGACAGGCCCCGGCGGCAGATGGTGATCGCGTCTTCGGGCGTCAGAGGATTATCGCAGCGCATGCTGACGTCCCTCCATCGCTTAATGAAGTCCAACGCGGTCTCACCTTTCTTCTGCCGGAGGGCACAGAGCTCCGCCAGGGAGATTTTGCGTTCGACCATCTGGAAGCGTTCGACGAACTTCTTTTGCATGTCGGCCCAATCAGCTACCGAATTGGGCTTCAACCTGGAGTACCACTGGAAGGCGGTGCCAGTCAAAGACGTGGCAAAGTACCGCAGCAAATATGCCTCTTCCAACGCCAATTCACCCATGGCCGTCATGTAATAGGCCAAGTATTCATGTGGAGAGCCCTGCCCGTTGAACTTCTGGAGTTTCGGAGCCTTTGGGCAGTCGGGCGGAAACTTCTTGAATTGATGGTGGAGGGGATAAGGCACGTTGTACAAATCAACGGTGGCCACCCCCTCCCCATGTTGAGCGAACTTCGCCTCCATGATACGCTCGATCATCTGCTTCTGTGCCATGAGGCTCTCTATAACAGGAGTGGCCGATGATCGCGCATTGGCTTCGGGCTGCGGAACTTCCAACTCCACGGCCAATGGTACTTTTGCCGTCGTGACGGAGGCATTGGCCGCAACCGGGATGGGAGGAGGCCGCGGTTCCACTCCGGTTGGCGCAGCTTGGGGTGGGGCATGAACCTCTTTTTCACGTAGTAGCGCTTGCAAGAGGTTCTTGAGTTCCTGGTTCTCGCGTCGGAGTTCTTCCAGCGCGGGAGTGTGCGTCTCTTCCCCCAGGTCTTCCTCGCGTCGGGAGTGACTGTCCCTATCAATGATGCGGACATCCTCTTGACGATCTTCTTGCCGTGCCGGCTCGGGCTGAGATGTCCCAGCAGTCGGCGTTTGCTGTGTCTGCGCCAGAATCCGAGAGACCGGCCTTGACCTCCTCAGATATTGAAGAGGCTGGTTGAGCTCACCCGAGGTATCTTCTGGCTGCTTGTCGCCAGAGGTGGCGTAACAGGTGAACACTTTGACAGTGTCATCGGTCACCTGAACCACCCGCCTCTTCCTCGACGGTCGTCGGTCCGACCTGGGCGACCCCCCTAGTCTGTCAAAGACAGAAATTCGGGATGTGGACGCCTGTGGGGAGCGATCCTCCTCCGTATGTGTGGAACTATGCCACGGGGAGGTCGACCGCACCTTCTTGCCGGCTCCTCGACGCTTTTGCCCTCGCAGGGGCTGATTTGTGGATCTCGGGGAGACCGAGGCCTCAGTACTCGCCGGACTTCGCATAAGTTGCAGGTCCAGCATGCGGAAGGGCTCCTGCGCCCTTGCGCGCCTTAGAATTCGGACCTCTTCCTTAGTGACCCAAATTTTCCTCAAGTGGAGCTGGCGCTCCTCGGCTGAATTGCCCCCTTACTGCGGTCGGGGAACGGGTGGTTTGGGCCGTCGCACCGGACCCTGGGTTGCCGCCAATACAGCGGGCTTCTTCATTTTCGCTTCATCCTCCCGAACTTGTCGAAGGAGCTCGAAGCGGTTGGAGGTGGAGACGGTTGGGACGTGTTGGTCCCGTGGCAATATCGACTCGCCTCCGTCGAGCCGAATGCGAATATCTCCGACAATTACAGTTTTGCCGGAACGAGATACTGCCGCTGTGGGCTTCGTGCCCCTGCGGCTACGACGTTGCCCCCGTTGAGCAGGAGCAGTGTTGGTGACGCCTACTGTATGCATGGCATCGTTCGGGCGACGGCGCTGCCCCCGTTGAGCAGGGGCGGTACCTCTGAGGGTGGCCGCAGTGGATCTGGTGCCGTTACGGCGACGGCGTTGCCCCCGTTGAGCAGGAGCGACGCCAGCAGTGATTTGGTTGACCGAGAAAACTCGGCCAGTAGCTAGGGCAGAAGGCCTGACACCTTCGGCCATTAACATGGCAGTCAAGCAAGCTCGACTGATTGTAGGGATGAAGGGCTTGACACCCTTAACAATCGGAGAGTTGACTGGAGGATCCCGGCCAGCTACTGCAGTAGAGGGCCTGACACCCCCAACGGTTGTCTTGCTGACCGGGTGAACCCGGCCAGTTGATGAAGTTGAGGGTCTGACACCCTCAGTAGTCATCTTTTTGGCCGAGTAATCCCGACCAGTTGATGGGGCCGAGGACCTGACGCCCCCGACGGTTGTCTTCTTAACCGGGCGGACCCGACCAGTTGACGGGGCTGAGGGCCTGACGCCCCCGACGGTAGTCTTGGTGACCGGGCGAACCCGGCCGGCTGATGAGGTTGAGGGTCTGACACCCCCAACGGCTGTCTTCTTGACCGGGCGGACCCGGCCAGTTGACGGGGCCGAGGGCCTGACGCCCCCGATGGTTGTAGCAGGCATGGCTGAACTGGCTTCAGTCACAGGTACCACGCCCAAGAAGAAGGGCGAGTCGCCGAAGACCAGCGGGGTTGCCAGGTATCCGAGCCTGGCGTGGTTGGCGACGATCTCGGGACCGTAGGTGACGGCAGCCATCGCTGCTGTTGGTGGTGGTGGTGGTGCGTAGCACAAATGAAGAAGTGCACCGAGGCACAAAAAGCTCTCAAACGAGCAGAGAGATGTGTATACCCTCCTCTTCCCGTTCTGTAAAAGGAAGAGGAGCAATCAAAACCTTGACGAAGGTTTGGAGACTTTCTTTGACATAAAGAAGAAAGGCGGGAAAAGTCCCACCAGGCGTGCCAGTCTGTGAGACACGGAAAAATCTAATCTTTTTTTTATCGTAGATAAAATGTAGATTTTGTTCTTTTTGAAAAGA
This sequence comes from Amorphophallus konjac, assembly GCA_022559845.1. Lineage (NCBI taxonomy): Eukaryota > Viridiplantae > Streptophyta > Magnoliopsida > Alismatales > Araceae > Amorphophallus > Amorphophallus konjac. Next base: position 34,198,194 of record CM040118.1, read on the forward strand.
AACATCCCCCCCTTATCTGAGAGAAGGGTGATTCCGTGGGTGCGCATAATATCAGACGATTTTGGGTTCGAGTGCTGGACCTCTCCCCACTGACCGTAGTCAGTGTTGATTTACATCGACCTAACGTCCGAACACCTTTGTTTAACTGTCAAAGAAATCCCCAAAAGTCTTCTATAGGGGTTCTGATGTTGAGGGCAGACTCTCTTGGAGGGCTCACAATGTCCATTCACTCACTACCGACCAACAGAAACAATTGAGTTAGGGTTTCAACTGAGGCCCCTCGTATTGAGACAAAACCCCACAATTTAGGAGTATGAACGCAAATATGCGGAGGCCATAGACACTTTTGAAATGAAGGAAAGTTTCCTGGGCCCCGGGGGTATTTTTGGTAATTTTCCCAGGCCAAGGGTATTTTGGTAATTTCTGAGCTGAGATGAAAATAGGATCAAATTCCCGACTCCCCGAGGCGCTGAGGCCTTTTTCTGAAGGATTTTATGGGCTACTGGGTCATTTCTAGGTCACAGGGGTATTTTGGTAATTTTATCATACCCTACATAGACCTAGGTTTGGGGTGACATCTGAGTGTCGGACCGGGCTAACGACATTCCCGGGCAGAAGGGGTGACAATGGCTTCATAGAAGGCATACATCTGTCAATTTGGTCGAAAGGGGTATATAGGCAATTTCCAGAAGCCGGGGGGTTTCTTATAATTTTCCCGAAGAAAGTTGCAGAGTGCACTGAATACATTTATAACCCCAAATGGATACAAGGCTTGTCGGCGAATTGTCGACTGTACAAACGTCCGCATTAACGTGGGAGCAGAGGCGTAGCCCCAATTACAAGAAGTTGCAGGGTATAACTGCAGATTACAGGACTTTTGTCTCTTACGGTGCCGGGGAGAACGTTTTTGTAATTCCGTCATTATAGGGACACAGAATCACATTAACTTAGTCGTCCCGGGACGTAAAGACTTACAAACGTGACCCGCTGAGGGGCGTAATTACAAACATGGCCCACTGAGGGGCATAATTACAAGCATACCCCGTAGGGGCATAAATACAAGACCCAGGGACTTACCCCTCACAGGCCAAGACAAACAAAACAAGTCTCCTTGTGCGGGTGTTGTAGCCGTAGAATGCTCAAAATCCAAATTCTCTGTTTGTGTGTGTCTGATGTCTCCACTTGGACCCTTGGGGGTCTATTTATAGAAGGCGGGAGGACCCAGGTTGACAAAACTGTGGAGAAATCCTTCAATTCTGTCAAGGTGGGGTGCAAAAACCCCTATTTCTGTCAAGGTGGGGTGGCAAAAAGCCTTTTTGACCCCTCTCCCTCATTTTCTTCCTTTTTTGGTTTTGGCGCACGGGAGAATAACCCCAGAGGGGTCATTTGACCCCTCTGGCTACCAGAGGAGTCAAATGAGGAAAATCACCCCGGTTCTGACAGGGTGGGGTGCAAAAACCCTTTTTTCTGTCAAGATGGGATGGCAAAAAATATTTTTGACTCCTCTCCCTCCTTTTTTTTTTTTTCTTTCTCTTTTCTTTGGAACATGGGGACCCGGAGGGGCCAAATGACCCCGCGGGGTGGGAGGACCCAGCAGCGTCATTTGACCCCGCGGGTGGGAGGACCCAGCGGGGTCAAATGACCAAGGATGGCAAACTCGGTTTCGGACTCGGTTTCGCCCGGGTCCGAAACCGATACGACTCGGTATCGGTATCGGTTTCGGTGTCGGCCGAAACCGACCGAAACCCAGATAAAAGGTTAAAAAGAATCAAATTAATTCTAAAAAATCTGAACAAAAATCATAAATAATATAAATAATCACTTAAAATCACAAAAATCATTACACATGCATTTGACTGTATAAGTTAGTGCAATAACCTTAAAGTAGATAACTACAAAAATTGAATTTAAAACATTGAACATGTGAAAGTTAAAGTAATATTCCATTGTACATTAATACAAGCAGTACAATAAATCAAATTAGACAAAATAAATGTTACAAAAATTCATTGATTCTTACCTAATATGGATAATAATTACTAGAAGAACCTTCTCTCTCATCGTCTGGCCCTTGATGTCGATACCCATAACCATGTTGCATGTATGGTCTATATTCACTATAACCAAACAATGAGGTAGCCAAGTCCTGCATCCCTGTTTGGATCCCTCTTGGAGTGTTTGGTTGGCTTGAGCCGAATCCAGTATCAGCATAGGAATCTTGAGGAAGAGAAGAGGAACTGGTCGGATATGGATGGAACTGGAATGATGGTTCATAATTCCACGACCCGGCCACCTCCGTAACCTGATAGATCATATCCTCCCTCCCCCTGACTGTATCCAGTAGTACCACCTGCAGCACCTGCATCACCTGCATCACCTGTACCACCTGCAGCACCTGCATCACCTGCAGCACTAGTAGCACCTGCAGCACCTCCGGGATGATCACCATCATCATCATCACCACAAGAAATCAGTCGCTTTTTAGCCTTTGGGGATGCTTTTTTCTCTTGTGGTGCCAATTTTTCAGTGATCTTTGACATGAGTCCTTTATCCCTTGGCGTGTGCCTCACATAAATCTGCTTCAACTGCTCGATTGCCGGGTCCTCTCGAGCAGCAACATTTGTTCTCTCAGTTTGCCCATGCACTGATGTACTTCTTCTTAAGGATGCAGGTGCCTTGCCCATTCTAAGAGTGACTGGCCTGCTATCTGAGTCGGAGTGTCTAACTGGCTGAAAATCATGCTACTCCTCAGTGTCCTCGACAACCCTAGACATGTGACATGAGTATCTCTGGCCCTCTTTGATTTTCTTCTTAATTCGGGATCTCTTTGCTCATCTTCATCTAGTATGCCCTCTGCCCATTTTCTATCATCATCATAAAAAGCGGGCTCATCAACCCGCTCTCGTGTCTCCACCCAAGACTGCAACGGATTCTCATCATCAAATAAAGCATCCACATCAATTTCTGCGGCGGCATCCCCGGCGGCGCGTTTGTCTCGCAACTGTTGTCTTAACCTCATATTGTAATGGCAGTACACGAATTTCTCTAACCGTTCAGCCTTTAGCCGATTGCGAACCTTCGAGTGTATAAGAGTGAACGTGCTCCAATTTCTTTCACATTGGCTTGCCGATGTTGTTTGACTGAGCACCCTAACTGCAATGAAAGCCAATGCATTGCTGCCCACATCTCGGTTGTTCACCATTATCCACCAGTCAGCTGTTCCACCAACCATAAAAAAATACATTTTAGTTGTAGAAATATATATTCATCAGGTTAAGAAATCAAAAAATAAAATATACCTGGGCTCACTCTTCCCACAGCGTATTGCAATTGGGAGTCAGCATATGTCCCAGTCCTCATTCTGCAATGGTTCATCTACAAACATAAAGTAATACATTAACATAACTACTTAAATAAATTCTATACATGTTATTGAAAGTATCAAATAAAGGCGAACCTCTACTTCGGCCTCTAGTCTCTTTTCTGGATTCCTCGATAAACGACCAATGACTTTTAAAGTCCCTTGAAGCACCTCGCCATCAACATGTGCATCGGCACCGTACATAAATCGAGGGTTGAGGAAATAACCTGCATTTGTGTATAATTAACTAAATGAAATTTATAAAATAACATAAAGGCATTACCCCAATTTCAGTACAATTAATCACTCACCAGCTGCATGCAAGTCGTGGTGTAATGTGTTGTCCCATCTCTGGTCAATAATTTTCCACCATATTGCATAATGTCTGGGAAGGGAATACTGCAACTCCAATTTGGCACGGTCCATGGCCTCGTACAGATAGCCCATATCATTCTTCTCATCGCCATCCACCATTCTTAGGACCTTCACGAGAGGTGTGACTACTTTCAAGTACCGTGACACCCTGTCCCAGAATTTGTTGTCGTCCACGACGTGGCAGACATCCAGATAATCCATCTGTGCATCAACTGTGCCCTTGTCGATGTAGTCCCGCAGGACATTGTGGTACATGAAAGCTTTCAGCTCATTCTTGTACCTGTGCAGATAAATGAAATTTGAAGCTGCATCAACTGTTACATATCTGTAAGGATAAAGTATCAAGAATTGAGATCAATCTTATACATGTGCAAAGACTCCAAAGAAATAAAATTGGAAGCAAATCTGGTTGGGCCTGCACGGATGATATCTCGCCCTCCACTGACATGCGCCCTGAACATATTTAGTATCCTAGGATGGCCATAGATATACTGTGTGACTTTTTGTGCCTTGTCAATTGTCTTCTTCACATGCTTTTCCTTCCCTATATCTTCAAGCATCAGATCCAGACAATGTGCTGCACATGGGAGCCAATATAAATGACTGCGCTTCTGCATCAATTTCTTCCCTGCAGCCTTGTAACTGGCTTCATTATCAGTCACCACCTGCACAACATTCTCCTCTCCAATTTGTTCTACCATGCCATCCATCAAATGAAACAAATAATTTGCATTCTTTTCATAATCTGATGCATCAACTGATTTCACAAACACTGTACCTTCGATGCAATAGACCAAAAAGTTTATCGTGGACTTTTTCGTGGTACCAGTCCAACCATCACACATGATGGTGCATCCTCTCTCCACCCATATATACTTGAAACTTTCAACCCAATCATGGAGCTCCTCAACCTCTCCCTCAAGGCCACACCCGTATATGTCTCGACGTGAGGGGGCCTGCAAGCCAGGGCCAGCATCTGCTATGGCATCTATCATAGGTTGGAAATATTCACTTGAAGTTACATGTGCAGGGACACCTGCATGAAAAAACCATTTGCAAATAGATTTAAATGCATGCCCTGCAACTTCTGCTGATTTTTTGACCCCTCTCATTGCTTGCTTGATTTTAGGTTGTGTAGCTTGGGGCCTTCTGTGCAGATAGCTGTCCATGGGACCTGTTCCCTGCGTATATGGGGCAGCACCAACGTCAGGACGTCGTGCAGCTGTACTCTCATAGGCCCCTGAACCAATGGGTCCCTTCCCTTTCCTTCGAGCGGCTTGTTCACGCTCCCTTGCTTCGGTCATCTCTGGATCAGAATCCTCAGTGCCTTCCTCATCATTATCCCTCCTAACCCTTCTGCCAGAAATCTCCTCAGCAATTTCAGCATCATCCTCAGCCCTTTGTTGCACCCTCTCCCTTTTCCCCAGAAGGCACTGGCGCATCTCTTCTTGCACCTCTCGGGGACAGTTGTCACATTGTCTCACCTCTCCTCTTACCCCTGCCAAATGTTGCTTTCCTCTGGTAATTCCGCCATACATCTCCTTACCACAGTAATTGCATTTCATCTTTATTCTCTTCGCATCAATTAAAGACATGTGGGCCCACCCCGGATCCCCCTGCCCTTGCTGCTCCTGTGTTTGCTGACGTCTAGGCATGATGCTGCATTAAGACAGTCACACACAAAAAGGTATAAGTACAATTAAAAACTTAACCCTTAATTAGCAATTAACCCTTAATCACCCTTCAAAAAGATTAATTACGAGCATGATCCCACCCCAAATTATTCAATGAAGCTTAATTAAGCTTCAATTGAGCCTAAGCAAACCGACTTAGACAAAAGTCCCAAATTTTATAAACTAATTAACCCTTAATTATCATTTACCCCTTAATCACCTTTGAAAAAAAATCAATTACCAGCATGATCCCACCCCAAAATCTTCAATGAAGCTTAATTAAGCTTCAATTGAGCCTAAGCAAACCGATTTGGACAAAAACCCCAATTTTTATGAACTAATTAACCCTTAATTAGCAATTAACCCTTAATCACCCATCGAATGAATTAATTACCAGCATGCTCCCGCTTCAAATTAGTCAATGAAACTTAATTGAGCCCTAATTGACCCTTACTAAACCTAATTAAATAAAAGCCCCAAATATAAACTTCTAATTATGGTTTAATTAGAAGTGTTAAAAACTTAATCATGGTTTTAAATTAACCTACAACACAACATTTAACCTACAACAAAAAAAATTTCAACAACTCAACCAAAAAAACACAAAACATAAAAAACCCTAAATTTACCTCCACAAAATTTACCTCCGCAGTGGCAGTCGGACGGTCACTGTGGACAGCCCCCTGCCCCCTAAACAGGCACAGCAGCAGCCCCCCGGGCGGCCTTGGGCCCAACCGGCCCCACTAGCACAGCAGCAGCAGCAGCTGGCAACGGCTGCCTCCAGGCCCTCCACAGTCCACAGGCCGCACAGCAGCTGGCAGGCGGCAGCAGCAACAGCAGGTGAGGCAGGCAGGCAGCAGCCTCCGCCAGCAGCAGCAAGGAGGGGAGGGGTTTTGGCCGAAACTCCCCAAAAAGGTGACCAAGTGAACTCCCTAAAGGGCAGTTCACGTGAGTTTCGACCGAAACCCACATCGGTTCCGCCCGAAACCGATAAACTAACTTAGTTTCGATTTGCTACAGTGATCCAACTGGTTTTCGTATCGGGTATGGCCGAAACCGATACGTTTCGGCCGAAACGTATCGGTTTCAGCCGAAACTGCCAACCATGCAAATGACCCCGCAGGTGGGCGCGACCCGGCGGGGTCATTTGACCCCGCTCGGGCACGCAAGCCCCACGGGCCCCCTCCTCCGGGGTTGCAGGCCTAGAGGGGTCATTTGGCCCCGAGCACCCTTTTTGACTTCTCTTGGCGCCGTTTTGCTCCGTTTCTGTCAACTTGGGTTAAGAAGAAGCCGTGGTGGAGCGTTTGTAGCCCGAGGAGGCCCGTTCTTCGCCGCGTGGCGGCCGTTCGTGGTGAAGACTTGCGCGGGAGCGGAGGACCGTCTTGTTTGTTGTTGTGTTGTGCGTCACCGCGTAGGGAGGAATCTTTGGGCCCGTCCGTGCCTTGTGATACACTTGCTCGGCTACTTTGACAAATATGCATACATGTCTTCCTCTTGACTTTCCTTGCTGCGACGTCACTTGTGATCATATGATCGGGTCGGTAGACCCTAAACCACGGAGGTACTCCGCAGTCCGACGACATCGACGCTACGCCATATCTTTTTCGTCGGTTGTTTCGGAATGAAATTCTCGAAGTATTTCGAGAAAATTACGGGTGCAACAATCACCCTGTCTACAACTCTATCCAGTCTCCCCGCCAGCAGTTTAGTGATGATCTTATATGTACCATTCAAAAAATTGATGGGCCTAAAATCCTTGAAATCTTGGGCTCCTCGCTTCTTAGGGATGAGAACAATGAAGATTTTGTTGATACCTCCCAAATGGACCCTCCCCTTCTAGAACTCTCTGACTGTTGCCACAAGGTCGGAGCTGATGACATCCCAACATTGCTGGAAGAAGGCCAATGGAAACCCATCCGATCTTGGTACTATGTCCCCTGCAAGAGAGAATAATGTCTGACGAATCTCCTCCTCTAAAAACCCTGACTGATCTCCTCCCTCTCCTCGGGAGAAAGGCGCGGGAGTAGATCCTGTGCTATCCTCGATCTGAAGTAGTCCTCCTCAAAGAGTAACCTAGAGAAATAGTCCCTCACCAGTCCCCCGATCTGCTCATTTGAAGAAATAGAGAGCTCGCCCACCCTAATATAGGTAATAGTGTTAACTCTCCTTCTCCCTGAAGCAATGCACTGGAAGTAGGTTGTGTTCCCATCTCCATCTTTAATCCATTTGTCTCTGGATCTCTGCCTCTAATAGATTTCCTCCCTAGAGAGAATCTCATGAAACTAACACCTCAAAGAGTTACTGAGGCTCCTATCCTCTGCATCTAGAAGTCTTACCTCCTCTAAGCTATCCAGTCCCTCAATTTACTATAAAATTCTATCTTGGGCTGCCCTTCTTGGGAGAGTTTTGTCAGCCCCCCAGGTTTTGAGAACCTGAGCAGTGTGCCTCAAGCTCAACACCAAAGTAGCCATAGCTGATCCACCTACAATATGTGCGTGCCAAGCTCTCCTGACAGTGTCCACAAAGTCAGCCTCCCTGAACCAGAACCTTTCAAGTCTGAAAGTGAATCTCCTGTCATGTTGCCGACTGGTCTTCAAAAGGATGGGTTTATGATCCGACGCAGCTCTAGCCAACGAAAGCACTTGCACATGAGGCAGTCAATTGACACCAAGAACCTATCCAACCTCGAGCAAGTGGCATCTGCTCACATGTTGGACCAAGTGAAGTGGCAGCTGCTCGCATGTTGGAACTTTATCAATTATCATCATAGAATTCAATTCTTCGAGCTTTATCAATTATCGTCATAAAATTTGTCTATCTCTGTCAATAACCATCTGAATCTATATTAGCAGAGACATTTTTGCATCATCAGCAAAGCTCAGACAACAAATAACCGACCAAGAAGACTTGGAAGAAGAATGGTCTCCACATTCTTATTCTGCTGGGACTAACAAGCACCCTGGACTAGAAAAAGTCCAGAATGCAAATTCCAGTTTGCATGTACAGCTGAAATCCGCTGGCAAGGTAATAGTGCGGGTCAAGGAATAGGACATTTAGCCAAGTAACTAAAAACTGGAATCTGGAACCAGTTGGATTCCAGTTCGGGTTCCAATTCAACCCAGAAATTGGTGTTTCTAGCAATATAGGCTTCATAGACTTTGGCTTAAAGCTCAGAAAGAAAAGTTTCATAGGTCTGCAGGGTCCTGGAGGGCAGTTGCGGACTAGGTGTGCAAAAGAACAGGTACACTCGATGAGTAACTCGAGTTCTGCTTGAATGATGGTCAAATTCAGCTCATTTATTAAGTAAACAAGCAGAGTTTTAGCATCTTTTTAAGATTGATTCATAAACGAGTCAAGTTTGTGCACAAGCCTATTCATTTATGTTCATGAAAGAGCTCACTTAATTTTTTTAGTTATTTAAAGATGTAATTATAATTTTAAGTTTAAAAATTAACAAATAGCACATTTACTTATATGGGTTTAACTGTGAAAAACATGACCTTTGGGCTGGGCTCCCTATTGCAGCATGCAGCACAGGAGCAAGGGAGCATCCCCAGGATAATCCCATATCGGATTTCCTGGGAAACAGAGAGCGTAAGCTTCTACAGAGCCAGCTGATAGCCCATTCCTTTGCACTGCCTGGTTTCCACTCGTTCTGGGTCCCTCAGCGGCATCCATTGAATTCTTTAATTTAAATGTTAACCTGAGTTGGGCAAGTTTCGCAGCTTTGGCTTGACAAGCTGGCTCAAACTTGTTGAGTAGTTAAACGAGCAAAGTTCAAATGGCCGCTTTAGCTACTCAGTCAAGTTCAAGCTCAAATTTGAGTACATGAGCCGAGTTTGAGCCAAGTAATACTCAGCTCAGCTCGTTTGCACCCTTACTGAGGACAATGGGCAGCGCTTGTAATCTGGCAAACTGCACAGACACCCTGCCCTGGAAACATGCTCTATGCAGTATCCAATGTGCTTCATTATTTTAGGCAGGAAGGATAAAGACACAAACAATAACCCCTTTACTAAAATACAATGCCAGTTTTTTCAACTTATCAGTTTACTTTCAAAATCCCTGCACAAATATGGCCAATTTTTCCACCAAAAAAAATGACTAATGAACAGTGCATCACTCAACCACAGGTCTGCACCTTTGACTGTCATTTTGGTTTTCTGGGCTCTTTTTTCCTTGTCCAGGGAGAGATATCCCAAAATCAACCAGGGATCTCCTTCTTCCAATGAAAGATAAACCAAGGACAACAGGGATCTTGTTACAAGTTCTTTTGCTACCCAGAAATACCAACATGGAACAACAGAGCAAATTGTCTTAACATGAAGTCCGGAAATTCAAGAACATAGATTATCATATACACAACTGCCCAAAGTTCAACACACAGGCATGCATGTGAATATCACATAGGCACCTTATATATTGGACCAGTACTCTGTTAACATAGCACTTCAAAAAATAATAAATGAATGGATTCTTACATGACAATCCTTAAAAAATATATATTACATAGAAAACCTCCAAATTAAAAGATCATAAATACCCTTCATAGAGGAAAAACTATGATGATGCATTCTGGATGCCATGACTCATGAAAACCCCTCGTGCAGTAGCACAGTTCACATATTTACCCTTGAGGGATATCGGAAAGGGTAATTATGCCATTCTTTCCATCTAAAGAAGGTAGTCATGACAATATAATTTTATGAGGCAACTTTATGTAAATAAATTTTATTAGGAGTATGCATGTAAAAATCCCTAAAAAGAATCACGATCATATACATGGGTCAAAAGCAATTAAGCGAAAACATGCATACCAGGGATGTTCTGAGTCTTCTGACTTATTCGAAAACTTTCAAGAATTGTAAATTTTGAAATGGAGTTAATTAGTACATGGCAACAAGTACTGATAGAAAGCTAACTTGATGATCTTGTTGTGACATGTGAGTCAGTAAATTATTGAAATCAAATGAATGTACCATGGATCCAAGGAAGTCAAATTACCATTTTGCGGCCATTATTATCAAACTGCTCATTTGTAGACAGTCCAGATTGCCTGCAGGCAAGAGAATCAGCATCTGCTTCAAGATCACGACCTCCAACAGCTGCTGCATATTCGCTATCACTGGATGTGCTACTTATACTGCTGAGGCTGCTACTATTGCTATTGCTGCTGCTATTGTACTTCTGCTGTGGCCGTGCAGCTGATTCAACCCAAAGGTCATCCATAGACTCCAGAGTGCTGGTACTTCCAAGTCCCAAACTATCCAAAAAAGAACAAAAATTATGGACTTTCTCCAAAAGAAACAAAGGGGATCCTACATAAGACAGATAAGTAAATGAATGACTTATAGTTATTTTTTTGAAAGTGGGTAATACCACTGATGTATAAAATGAAAGAGAATAACACCTGACATGTTAATACACATAACAAATAAATGCTCATTAGTAACTTCCTAGATATCATCCTTCAAACTTAATTTTTTAAGTGATCACATTATACCATAATTTGAACATGGAAGTTAATATTTTCTAGAAGATAACATCAGAAGTCTAAGATTTTATTGTCCAATCAAATGTTACTGAGTGATACATGCTAAACCACACAAATTTAGAGGGTTTGAAGTCAAATTAAATGTTCCTTAAAGGACATAGTGACACATACTAACACAGTCATCTTATCCAATTAGATACTATCGTGTGGTTCTTTGATCATAAGCATAGGAAGGTTATTACTTACGAGACACGCTGCCTACAATGTAATAGAAACCCATGAAGAGCATCACCAGAGGTGAAAGTAAAAAGGAAGGAAGAGAGAGAAGAAAGATTAAGTGAAAGAGATGTCACCTAATCTGTATAAGTGTATGTCAGTCATCTTATTAAATAGATAACATATCTTTAATATGCCTTACAGTGTCCTATTTTCTTAATAATTGCCTAGACTCGTGTACTTGACTCGATATTGTAGCTTGTTAGCCTTTTTATGCTTATTGCACGGTTTTAACTCTCCTAGCTTCTAATAGTTGCCCATACATAGCATTTTATTTCAAAATTTAGGTAAGAATTTATTATTTAGTTACAATGTTTATGTGGAATATTGTACCAGAGTTTTAAAATGCCTGTCATCATATGATTCATATGGATATTTCTTTAGAGTGATTAAAGTTATTGAATGAGAATTCTGTTCAGATGGCAAGTTCTGGTTTTTTTTTCGTAAAGTGGGTAGTACCACTATTGTCAAAAAGGCAAGTTCCGATATATTTTTTTGCATTTTTTTGCCAGTTTCTGTAATGGTTTGAGAAGTAAGATTAGATTCGACATCAGTTAACCAAGAGTTTTCATTGCGGGTGTCATTGGCTTAATATAAGTAGCTCATTTAAATTGGAGGTGAACCCATGAAAGTGAGTTACCAGCAAGTGGGTTCAAATTGTATCCCTTCAGTTTTTTCAAGAAATCACTTCGGTTCCTCTTGATCTCCTTTAGGTAAGTTCCAACATTTTTAAAATCTTCAAACAACCAAACTGCTAAACATGGGGTGAAGTGAGTTCCATATAACTCAGCTACCTTCCGCATCACCTTTGAACAACCAAAGGCACCTTACATATTGGATCAGTACTCAATTAACATAGCACTTTACACTGAACGAAAATTTTCCTTCTTTTTCTTGAATAGTGGATGGTTCCATGCTAATATTAATAACAAAAGAGAACGTCAAGTATAAGAGTGACAGTTGACGGTTCCCAAAACACATCTACAAAAGGTTGGGAACACACCGAGGGGGTGTGTCTATTGAACCTATTATTTTCTCGGATCAACCGAGGCATATGAATATTAAATAAGTCAAAAGGCAGTCATAAGGTGATGCTAAGTGCGAGCCGTCCTACCTACAGATTAAAGAATGGGTCCCGAGGGGCTCTTGCCAGCTGGAAGGCATAAAAGAAAAACCTCGCAGCAAGCAAAGGTCAAAAGGAAATCCTTACCCAGTTTACAAGATGTCAAAGACTCAATTAGGAAATAATTCCAGAAGATCAGGATCACCTTACGCAACAAGCGGCACAAGAAGCTAATAAATGAAGGCACAAAGCACAAGGGAAATGTCGTTTTCCCTTCTCCCACATGGACCAAGCACAAAAAACTAATAAATGAATAGAAAAAAGGGCTTTTTATAGGGGCCAGCCCCTCCCTTCCCTCAAAATGGGGGTTTGGACTAGTTAAACCCCCCAAGTGGGGTGGGGGGGGGGCTTGTACCAGATCAAGGTTGGCAGTTTCAGCCTGTACCAGATCAAGGTTGGCAGTTTCGGCCGAAACCGATACGTTTCGGCCATACCCGATACGAAAAAGGGCCCCTGCACTGTAGCAAGCCGAAACTAATAGGTGGTGTATCGGTTTCGGGCGAAACCGATATTGGTTTCGGCCTGAAACCGTCCGATTTCGGCCAAAACCCACGTGTTGTACTCCCCCCCCCCCCCCCGATTCGGGTTGTTCTCAGCCGAAACCCTCCCCTCCCCCGGTGCTGCTGCTGCCTCTGCCTGCTGCTTCTCCCCCGGTGCAGCTGCTCCTGCTTGGCTGCCGCAGCCGCGGGCGCGCCCTCCTGCTGCGGACCGCCCTGACGAGCCCTCCTGCTACTGCTGCTGTCGCAGCCAGCCGCAGGCCAGCAGCGCCCAGCGGCTGCTGTTGCTGGTGTAGTGCTGCTGCTGCCGCAGCCAGCCAACCCCGCCCTGCCCCAGGCTGCCAGGCCAGCCCCCTCCCTATTGCTGCAGGCCAGAGCTGCTGCTGTTACTGGCACCGTCGGACGGACCGCCCTACTGCCACCCTAATTAGCTGAATTAGAGCTAAGTTTTTTTTTAGCTTAATTTGTACAACCCTAATTAGTTCATATTTCAAAATAAACCCTAATTAGACACTTAAAATTAGATTCATTGTTAAATAAGTTTCATTGTCGAATTTGGGGTTGGATCATGTTGGGATTTTATTGTTATAAAGGGTCATTAAGGGTTAATTGGTAATGAAGCCCTAAATAGTTCATAAAATTTGGGGGTTTCGTCTAATTCACCATTCTTAGCCACAATTGAGGGTTAATTAAGTTTAATTGATGAATTTGGGGTGGGATCATGCTGGAATTTTATTTTTGTGAAGGGTCATTAATGGTTAATTGGTAATTAAGTCCTAATTAGTTCATCAAAATTGGGACTTTCGTCTAATTCGGCTTTCTTAGCCACAATTGAAGATTAATTAAGTTTCATTGACGAAATTGGGGTGAGATCATGCTGAGATTTTATTTTTATGAAGGGTGATTAAGGGTTAATTGATAATTAAGCCCTAATTAGTTCATAAAAATTGAGACTTTCGTCTAATTCGACTTTCTTAGCGACAATTGAAGCTCAATTAAGCTTCATTCAATACTTTGGAGGTCTATCATGTTGAATTGCCTTTTTTCATTGTACTTAGAAGAGATTGTCTTTAACTGTCATAATGCAGCATCATGCCTAGACGTCAGCAAACACAGGAGCAGTAAGGACAGGAGGATCCGGGGTGGGCCCACCTGTCCTTAGTTGATGCTAAGAGAAGAAAGGTGAAATGCAACTACTGTGGTAGGGAGATACATGGCGGAATTACCAGAGGAAAGCAACATTTAACAGGGGTAAGAGGAGAGGTGAAACAATGTGACCACTGTCTCCGAGAGGTGCGAGAAGAGATGCGCCAGTGCCTTCTGGATAAAAAGGAGAGGATGCAACAAAGGGCTGAGGATGAGGCTGAAATTGCTGAGGAGATTTCTGACAGAAGGGTTAGGAGGGATGATGATGAGGAAGGCACTGAAGATTCTGATCCAGAGTTGACTGAAGCAAGGGAGCATGAAGAGTGAGAACTGGGACGTATTCTGACTCCCAATTGCAATACGCAGTGGGAAGAGTGAGCCCAGGTAAGAGGTTATCTTTGTGCTTTCTTTGCAATTACATCACGGAGAATTGATTTTTATTTACAACTTATATTTATTTGTTTATGGTTGGTGGAACAGCTGACTGGTGGGTAATGGTGAATAATAGAGATTTGGGCAGTTTTGCATTGGCTTTCATTGCAATCAGGGTGTTGAGTCAAACCACATCAGCAAGCCAATGTGAAAGAAATTGGAGCACGTTCAGCCTTATATACTCAAAGGTTCGCAATCGGTTAAAGGCTGAACGGTTAGACAAATTAGTTTACTGCCACTACAATATGAGGTTGAGAATAAAAAATATGAAGTTGAGACAACAGCTGTGGGATAAACGCGTCGGTGAGGATGCCACTGTAGAAATTGATGTTGATGCCTTATTTGATGATGATAATCCCTTGCAGTCTTGGGTGGAGACACGAGAGCAGGTTGATGAGCCCGTATTTGATATTGATGATACAACATGGGCAGAGGGCATACTAGATGAAGCTGAGCCAAGAGATCCCGAATTCAGAAGAAAAACAAAGAGGGCCAGAGATACTCATGCGCACCAGAGAAGAGACCCACCTGGGGTTGTTGATGACACTGAGGAGCAGCATGATTTTCAGCCAGCTAGACACTCAGACTTAGATAGCAGGCCAGTCACTCCTAGAATGGGCAAGCCACCTGCATCATTCAGAAGAAGTACATCAGTACATGGGCTAACTGAGAGGACAAGTGCTACTGCTCGAGAGGACCCGGTAATTGAGCAGTTAAAGCAGATTTATGTGAGACACACGCAAGGGGCATGAGGATTCATGTCAAGGGTGGCTAAAGAAATCAGACCAAAATAGAAAAAAGCATCCCCAAAGGCCAAAAGCGACTGGTTTCTGATGGTGATGATGATGCTGGTGATGATGATGATGATGAGGATGATGATCCCGGTGCAGCTGCAGGTGCTACTACTGACGGTGATGGTGGTCCTTCCTCCTTCCACGCAGACATAGCCAGAGGATACAGTCATGGTGAGCAAGGATATGATTCACAGAGTCAATATGGGCATCCATCAGGTTATGGAGATGGCCAACAGGAGGCAGCCATTTATGGGTGGGGTCATGAACCAGCATTCCAGTTCCATCCATATCCGACCAGTTCCTCCTCTCTTCCTCAAGATTCTTATGCTGATACTGGATTCCAATCAAGCCAACCAAACACTCTAAGAGGGATCCAAAGTGGGATGCAGGATTTGCCTACCTCATTGTTTGGTTATAGTGAACATAGACCATACATACAACCTTCTTATGGGTATGAACATGAAAAGCTAGACGATGAGGGAGAAGGTTCTTCTAGTTATTATCCATATTAGTGCATCATCATTTAGGTAAGGATCACGTTTATTGTACAGTTTGAACCTTTTTCATGTTTAATATGTACTCAATATTTCTTTAATAACTTCAATGCTTGAACCCATTAGTCTTCTTGTGTAATGCACTTAATCCTATTTCATGTTTATTCCCCTATGCTTGAGCCTAATTCATGTTTAGTATGTACTCAAGAATATTAGTTTAACATGTTCAATGTTTGAACTTCAATGCCTACTTCATGTTTATTGCACTTAATCTAAATTCTTTACAATCAAATGCATGTCTAATAAATTTTATGATTTCTATGTGATTATTCATATTTTTCTGAATTATTTCTGATTTTTTAGACTTATTTTAATTTTTTTTATGCTTTTCAATGGGTTTCGGCCGAAACCGCAACCGGACGGTTTCAGTTTCGGACTCGGCCGAAGCCGAGTCCGAAACCGATACTGACATCCATGTACCAGATAAACCCCCACTTGAGGGGTTTAGACCGATTAAACCCCCCAAGTGGGGGGTTTGAACCAGTTAAACCCCACCAAGAGGGTTTAGCCCGGTTAAACACTCACTAGAGAGGTTTGGCCGGGTTAAACTCCCCAAACCTGAAGGTTTGGACCGGGTAAAACCCTCTTTGGGTCTCTTTTGACCAGATAAACCCCGTAACTACCCCCGTGGCCTATAAATGCCCCTACCTCAGGGACGAAAGACACACGGGGAGAGCAAGCTTGTGCCTTGTGCTTTGAAGACTTGTGCCTTGGAAGACTTGTGCTTTGTGCTTTAAAGGGCTCAGAGCAAGGTATGTCCCTCCTTGAGTCTACACATATGTTCTTATGTTGTGATTAATGTAATCTTCTTGTAAATATTTTTTTGGGAGAAAATAATGCGACTCTGAAATAATCAGGAATCCTAGAACCATCCAACTTTTACAAAAGGTCTGAAAAAGCCCTGTAATTGTGTAGAAGTCCTAGACATCACCGGGAACTGTGTACAAGTCCTGCACATTTGTAGAAAAGGTCTTGTAAAAGTTTAAAATTCATCGAAAAGCTCTTGTAATTGCAAATGCTATAGCAATGTCTTGTATTCCCTTGGAAAATTTATAGAAGTGCCCTGGGTCTATAAAACCCAGTGGATTTTTAGAAATTACACAATTGTCCTCATAAAAGGATGTCATGTCTTATGGTGCGATCAAATGAAGACGAAGTTCAAAATCGACTCAACGGTACCGATTAAGTAGAAACCTTTCGACCTACCCAAGTTTGACTGGCAAGCTGAGGGTTAAAGTTAAAAAACCATACCCTAGCCAGTGTTAAGTTGCCATCAAACCCTAGTCGGTATTGAACCCTGGTGCAACCCCCCCCCCCCCACGGTCAACACTAAGCTGCAATTAAACCTTGATAAAAGGTCAAATTGCAAATAAACCCTAAACTTCCCAAATTTACATGAACATGCCCACCCAATCCGGACATTGCAAGAATGACCTGGCCTATCCAAAAACTACATACACACCCCTGCTTAGCCCAAAAGTTATAAAAACGTCTTGGCCTATCCAGAAATTGCATATGTACCCCCAACAAGCCTAGAGGTCGCAAAGTAACCAGGCTTGCTCAAAAATCCCAAACAAACCTGCAAAACCTCAAAATATCCCAAGTCTTCCTAAAAATTGCATAACGCCTCACTCTCTCGGGAGATGTTACACAGCATCCGCGAGTATGCCTTTGCCATCACGACTAATGTTGTATTGGTCAGCGGTTTTCTTTAGCAATTAATCAAGGATATTCGGAGTTCATACCGATGTAAATAAACATTGACTATGATCGGTGGAGAATTATTTAGTACCCAAACCATAATCGTCTGATAAATCCAATCCACGGAATTAACAACGCACATACTATTTAAATAGCTAGTAAATGTTCATTGATGTTTAACAATTGAACTTTTCTTTAAATTAATTCAATGTTCAACATTGTCCCAAGTAAACGTCCCCCCCACCCAACACCATCAAGAAAGAGTCCACATTCTCCCAATTACAAAGAGACTCTAGGTTATCAAAGACGATGGAGGTGATCCGTGATCGCCTAGGTGAGGAGGCGAGGCAAGGCAGCCACAAGTCATCTCACCTCCACATCAATCGCCCAATCCGGCCTCATGGGCCCGGCCCACCTCCGCATGCCCCGACCCGTTTGATTTTTTGTTTAAATGTGTTTAGATTTGTTGTTAATTTTATTTAAATTTCTTTGATTTTAGGAATGAATGAATTTAGAAAGTTTATTGATTTTATGTATGCATATTTTATGATATTTAGACATATATTTATATTTCTAAATTATATATTATTTTAATAAAATATCGCCTCAAACGCCTAAGCCATCACCTAGGCGCTTGAGGCATGAGGCGACTCCTCGGTCGCCTCTTGCCTCTGACAACAGAGATTAGAGACTTGGCGAATTTTTGGACCCTATCACACATAAAGGACTCTACTCTAACAGGAACCTTGGCCTCTCTCTTGAAAATCCTTCCATACCCCTCTGTCCAAAGGGCCCATGGAGTGGTATGCAAGATCAGCCACCATGCCACTTGATCCCCTTTGGGGTTCCACTGCCAGTTCCAAACTTGCAGAAGCCCTCAAATGCAGAGGGAAGATTGATCGAACAACAGACCTTGTGCAAAAAGACTCCCCAAGACCTCGAGCAAAAGAGCAGTGAACAAAAAAGTGGTCAACAGACTATCCTCCTCCCTGCACGAAGAACAGGTAGTGTTAATGTCACACAAAAAATGGTAATGTCCATCAGCTGTAGGTGGCTTTCTATGCGATCATCAGCAGATTAGGATCTTGACCTTAAAGGGACTCTTTGGTCTCCGCACATGATAGGCCAAAGGATGCAAAAGACCCCCGAAAAGTGATCAGCTCATATGCTGACCTCACGAGAAAGCTGCCCTAGCTTTCCAAAAGCCAAGTGCACGAGTCACTCTTGTTCAGCTGCTCCTGAAAATCATGCAGGAGAGAGAGGAGCTGACCAGGGGAGTCTCTCCACCACAAAGGTTCCTCATGCATGGTGGAATCCAGCAGCCACCCGATCGAGAGCCAACAAAAAATTGGCCCACCATGGCCTGAGGCTGAAAGGCCAGCCTAACAGCTGCAGAAAGTACTCAGGCAGGGTGCATTCTATTACAAATGAAGACAGGATTTTGTTTTACCTAAAAAAATTCCCTAAACTACTTAAGTATGAAAATGAGTTCTCAGTGTTATCAATTGTTTTGATTATAATTTGATTATAACATGAATAAGTTTGAGGTATTTTAGCTCTTAAGTAAGATCAGACCTACTGCTGGTGGAGGATTTTGATTTTAATATTTATAGGACTTGTCATCAATGGTCGAGGTTAAATACTCTTAATCAGAGCCTCTGGGCACTCAATGTTTATTACATCCATCGCCAATGAGATACCTTTTGAGGATTTACCATTCAATGGACCCATCTCTAATGGATTAGTCTTTAAGAGTTTACTGTTTACTTGGTCACCTTGATGTGAGCCTTTAGATGTTCAATATTCACTAAACCCACCTCCAATGTGTAGCCTTCTGGTACCATAATGTTTGATAGACCAATTGTCAGTGTGATGACCTATGGGTGTTTAACATATTTCTTTGAAAGTGGATGGTATCATTATTGTATTAAAAGAAAAAAGGATGTACAATTATAGTCAATAAGTGCCCAAAAGATCCCTGTACAAAAGCATGGAGCTCACCAAGCGAGTGTAGCCCCTCTAACCCCCAACAAAGCAACAAGGGACGAATTGTAGGAATTCACATTACAAAGTAGATCAACCAATACCCTCACCCTGTCACAAATAAACAAAACCAAAGATTCCTCTGCCTTGCCTTCTCTTCTTAAGGTTCAGCTATCCCCCCCCCCAAGGCCACAAAGTAACATGAAGAATCATCCACCAGATAACTCTGCCACCTCTGAGGTTCCAGCATCTGCTCCAAGTCTCTATGTGGGGAAGCACCTCTCTGTGGCGGCCGATGGCGCACTGTGTCCTCCTGGCCAGCTCCTCCCAAACTCTGATAGTAAGAATAGCCCACGAATAGGTGATCCAAGATCTCGTCCTCCTCTCCACACAAACAGCAAGTCGGAGAGACGCCATGGAGGAAAGGTAACAGCCTGTCCTGAGTGGGCAGCCTCCCTCTCCAGATGAGAATCTTCACCTTCAGCAGGCTCATGGGCAGCCAAATCTCGGGGGTGAGGCTGTGTCAGATCCCTCCATCAGAAATAAAAGAGTAGGCTGAACGGACTGAGAAGGAACCATCCCTCCCCCACTTCCATGGCCAGCCATCCTCTCTGTCGGGCAGAGGGGAGAAATCCATGAGGAGGTGAAGGAGGGCCTGAAACTGCTCCATCTCCTCTCTGTCGGGCAGAGGGGAGAAATCCATGAGGAGGTGAAGGAGGGCCTGAAACTGCTCCATCTCCTCAAGCGTGAGGACCCTCCTAAAAGTTGGTGCTCATATACCTCCTAACAGGTGAGCGCCAAAAGCTTGGGAAACCGACCGCATAGGGTTTGCTGAAACTACAAAGAGGCCTGGGAAAGAGGCCTCCAGGGTGAAATTGTCGCACAATCTGTCCTCTAGAAAAGGCATTGATAGACTTTTCCTAGTCGGACTCGGACGTTGGAAGAGATAATGTCCCTGCAAGTCAAGATACCTCGCCAAATGGGAGAAATATGTTGCTGAGAAGAGGGAGTCAGGTCCCAAACCCTCCTCCTACTATAGTACCTCTACCTAATCACCTGTGTCCACAACCCCTCCTCACCTGACCCTAGTCTCCACATCCACTTGCACAAGAAAGCCAAATTGAAGTCCCTTATATTCTTAAGCCCCACACCTCCCGCCTCCTTGCTAGATGTCACTCTACCCCACCCGATATCATGTCATCCCCTGCACCTATCTCCACTCTCATGCCAAAAGAATCTCCCCTAAATAACTTCCACCTTCGTCGCCACTATCCTCGGAATTCGGAACATGGATAGAAGGTAAGTGGGAATGATGTCCAATACTTACTTACAAAAGACAAGTATACCACCATAGGATTACAGCCTAGCCTTCCAACTTGCCAGTCTAGTCTCATATCTCTACACTAACGGCTACCAATCTGCACAATGTAGAGCACCCGGGGTCAGCGGGAGACCCAAATAGGATATGGGGAAAACACCTATTTGACATCCCAATATACGAGCCGCCCTCTGAAGGGCTCTATCCTCCATATTCACCCCTACAATAACACTTTTACTGAAGTTAACCTTGAGACCACTAACCGTCTCCAATAGCTCTAACAAAACCCCGACCACAAAAAACTAGTGCTCCTCCTCTGTAAAAAAAAAATAGTATCATCTGCATACTGAAGGTGTGTAACAGATGGGCCAACCTAGAAACCCCTAATCAGACCTGAACCCTCCGCTCTCAACTAGACCCTGCTCAAGATATGGGCCACGAGTACAAAGAGGAGAGGGGATAAAGAATCCCCATGTCGAAGACCCCTACCACTATGGAAGAAAGGAGTTGGCCTCCCATTGACAAGAACAATAAAGGAGACTGAAGAAATATAAGCACGAACCCAGCCTATCCATTTCTCCCCAAAGCCCATCTTCTCTAGAATATCAAGAAAGCACTGTCAATTATCCTGTCATCAGCCTTTTCAAAGTCTAGCTTCAAGACCACCCATTTCTTTCTCTGATAGCTCATACCAAAGAGGCACTCATGAGCAACCAAGAAGTTACCATGAATGTGTCTCCCCTGATGAAAGCATCCTGGAATCTGCCGACCAACCTATCCATCACTCTGTCTAACCTCTTTGCTAGCACTTTGGAAATGATCTCGTATGTACCATTCAGAAGACTAATGGGCCTGAAATCTCTAAAGTTCTAAACTCCTTGTTTCTAAGGGATAAGGAGTAGGAGGGTTTTATTGATGACCCCCCCCCCCAATGAGCCCTTCCCTCTAGAAACTCCCCCACTACTGCCATAAGGGCCCCTGAATAATGTCCCATCACTTCTAACAGAAAGCCAATGGAAAGCCATCTGGGACGGAGCTCTATCCCCTGCACGAGAAAACACAACCCGATAGACCTCCTGCTCTGAGATACTCTAAGAGATGGCTTCCCATCAAGGATATGTCTAAGGGTAAGAGAATGCCATAAAATCTGGTTGAGGTGAAAATCAGCAAGAGTGCCTCAGGCAAGAATAGATAATCCCTCAGTGTGAAGATCTATAAGGGCGCACTGGAAAAAGCTAAAGGGAGTGTTTACACGCAGAATTTTCGACATCCATGGCGATGGATGAAATATGCATACTGCTATTTATTTTGGGCATATTAATTCCGCACTTTTGGATTTATCAGACAATTAGGGTTCGTGTACTGGACTTTTCCCCATTGGTCAGAGCCGGTGTTAATTTACATCGGACAAGTCCGAATACCCTTGATTAAACTGCTAAAGGTCCTTTCTTGCCCTTATGACCCATGCCCTTAAGAAAGGGGGGATCCTTATAGTTTTCCCTCAAACGAGGGTTTACACGAATTTTTTTTCATTCTAGCGAGGGTTTAACCACGACTTTTATCTAGAAGAGGGTTTATTTACATTTTCTTGTGCCACTAGGGGCCACATGTGGTCCTTGTGATCTTAGTGAATTTTTCCACATCTTTTTGAGATTTTTTCACGAGTATATACGCAATTAGAAAAAGATTAGGGTAGAAACGCAATTCTTGAAACTTAGCTTTAAGAAGAGATTTTTTACAAGTGGGGGAAGTTTTCGCCATAAAAAAATACCCCTTTTAAACTTTCACAATTTTCTGAATTTTTTGTTGAAACCAATATACTTTTGTGCAAATTCGGAGCCATGCGTGGTAAAAACGCAATTTCGAGGCCATGCAGGGGCCGTTGTGTAATTTTTACAAAAGATAAGTTGCGAAATCCCATCATTCTTTAACTTTCATAACTTTGGTACAATGTGCTTCCATGACATATAAATACAACGGTCTCCATATGGCCCAAGGGCATTTTAGTCAATATATGCCCTAAGAGGGTATTTTTGTGAACTAAAAAAATTCAAAACCCCAAAGAGGGCTAGAGAAGGAAAGGGCACGCCCTTCTTCCTTGCCTTCTTGCTTCTTCCTTGTCTTCTCCTCCTCCTCTTCTTGCTCTCCCTTGCTCGTTTCTTTCTTCTCTTCATTTTCTCTTGGCTACTCCCGCCCTTTTATAGGGTTGCTAGGTGGAGTGGAGGTGGTGGAGCTCCTGTGGATGCACCCCCCTCCGGTGGAAGGCCAAAATTTCCTGGGCGGAGGCCCATGAGAAGGCCGGAGGGGGGTCCCTCCGGTCTTAGCGCAGACCGAAGGCACCCCCCTCCGGTCTGCAGACACAAGAGGGGGG
This sequence comes from Amorphophallus konjac, assembly GCA_022559845.1. Taxonomy (NCBI): domain Eukaryota; kingdom Viridiplantae; phylum Streptophyta; class Magnoliopsida; order Alismatales; family Araceae; genus Amorphophallus; species Amorphophallus konjac. The sequence goes on from CM040118.1 coordinate 34,221,292, forward strand.
GTCCTCCGGGCCTGGCAGACCAGAGGACCCCCTCCGGTTGCTGCGCACCAGAGGGGGGGGTTTTGCCCATTTTTGGCTTCAAAGCCTATAAAAGGCATGCCATACTTCTGAAAAAGTATTTTTTTTTTACTGCTGAAAAGGGCCGGACTGCAGCACGTGGAGCTCTTCTTGGGTTGTTTTAGTCTTGCTTTGTCAGGAGAATAACCCCGTCAACCGTATTACGGATCGGGGAGATCCGAATAACAATTTATCCACGCGGGTGAGCGAGATTGCTGCCCTACATGATTTTTTGACGGACTTCTTTGTGCATAAAGCTCATGTCATGTTGCATAAAAAATTGACGGCTCCATTATTTCAAGGCCGCTCATGAGTTATAAAAAATTTCTGAAAATATCAAAAATTAGGGATGAATCACTCTTGGGGTCCAACAGGGAGCCAATCTTGGCGAAAACCCGATAGGGTGCTAGGGTTTCATTAAAAAAAAGGACTTGGTGAAAACCCGAAAGGGCACTAGGGTTTGGTTTAGGAAAAAAAATGCTATTGTGTTGGACGCCTTCTTCCCAACAATTTTGTCCCACCACGAAAAACACAACATGAATATATCCTAAGCCAAAATATTAAACTCTTGGCATCAAACCACCAAGGTTAGTCAGCAAACTTGTAGCATCAAGTCACCAAGGTCAATCAACAAACCATCGGCATCAAAACCACCAAGGTCAACCAATAAGCTAAAATCTCAAACCACCGACATCAAAAAACCAAGGTCAGTCAGCAAACCATCGGCGTCAAACCACTAAGACTAACCAGCAAACTCATCGGCGTCAAACCACCAAGGTTAGCCAACAAAATTACCAACATCAAACCACCAAAGTCAACCAGCATACCATTGGTCCCAAACCACAAATGTCAGCCAACCCAAAACCCAAAACTTTGCCATGCAAACCAAAAAGGTTAGCCAACCCGAAATCCCAATTCGCAAATCCCTATGTGTCCCACCGTGGCAAATGCATTACGAGGATTTGTGTAAACTCAGAGCTCCTTCAACCCAAGATCCTAAACCCTTGGCTCCAAAATCACAAAGGTCGACCAATTTAAATCCCAAACCCTTGACTTATAAACCACAAAGGTCAGCCATTTCGAATAATCAACTCGTCTCACAATCACCTGACTCATAAACCCCTTCGTCGTCCCACAGAGGCTATAAGCACTTAAAAAAAAGAGGGGGCTTAAAATATTGGGTCCCAGCATACTTAGCTGTCCTCACTAGGAAGGCGTCTAAGAGTAAAAATGCCTTAAAGACGCCTCAAGTAAAATTGGGTCACCCCTCAACGTGAAAACCCACAAGGGCGCACAAAAAAAAGTTAAGAGGGGGCCAACTTCGATGAAAACCCGAAAAGATGGTGGAGTTGGTAATATAAAAAAAGGGGGAAGAAAGAAGAAGATAGAGACAATGAATGAAGAGAAATAGAAGCAACAAGCCCTATCCAACTCTATTTTTCTTTCATTCATTATCAAAAAGGAGTCTGAGACAAGTGATCAGAGTAACTGCTGACAAATGCTGAACAAGTCCAAAAGTATTTTGACTATATGAAAGAAATGCTAGAAAGTCAAGTTTTATCAACTACATGCAAGAAATACTCGAGAAACTAAATGATGCCAGCTATATGCAAGAACATATAGCTATGTGCACGATAACGGATCAGCATTTCCAAAGTAAATGAATCAGCCTAGGTGGGGCTCGCTCTTCCGCAATTCAACGATGCGAGCCCTCCTTGAAGCCATGTCATTTTGGAGAGCAACGAGGTCCTGAGATAAAGCGGCTACTTCGGCCTACACTCGACGTCCTTCTTCCTCGTGCCTCCAGGAGGCAACAAACAAGTCTTGAGCCTTTGCCATCAAAGCCTGGGCTTCATGCCTCAGCTCCTCCGCTTCATGCCTCAGCTCCTCCGCCATGGTTAGCACTTATTGGCCATGAGCGCGTGCAATTTCAATTTGGCGGTCCTTTTCAGTTGAGGCCGCATCCAACCCGAGAAGCTTCTCCTCCTCTTGTTGGATTATAATCAGGGTCTTCTTTTTCCATTCCTGGATGGCATGGAGATGTGTAAATTAATCCCAAAGAGCAGCCAGGGCTAACATTCACATCTCTTTAGGTAGACCCAATCTGTGAAAGCTCTGGGTATACCCCTCGAGACTATTTCTCATAGCCTCAATTGAAAAGAGGGGATCCAGTTGGAGTAGTATCTGAAGATTTTGAATGAGCAAGATAGCCATATCAGTAGTCGCCAACGGAACTATCGACTATGGGCCGGGCCAGTTGACAGCCAGGCTAGGAAAGTCAGGGCATCTTGTTGGGGCATCACTTGTTGAAGCTGCAAATAAAGGTATGCACAGAACAAGAGTGATTATGCTTCCGAGAAAGGGACAACAAAATATGTATACATAATGAAATGCGAAGGTGTGATCAAAAATCCACAAGTCTGTACCTAAGACGGGACTCAGCTCGGGGTCAACTTTTGAGGAAATCCTTTCCTTTGGACTCGGAGAAGTGGCACTAATGGCTGGTACAAATGATAGAAGTGGAAGATCTTCTGAACGCTGGACATCTATTGTAATGCCATTCACACAATAGAAAGAGTATGGTTTAGGTCAAGAAAGTAGACCTTTCACACAGAGTAAAAGATGATGGAGTGGTAAATACATGACCCCGTAACATTCCCCTTCGCGGAAACAATGGGAATAGTAGGCTCTATAGGGATGGATGTCTCAATATCAACCGTTCCCTCTTTATGAGCCAATGCTCTAGGATCTTGGGGATCCATAATTCCTGAAGCCTCTGGGGTCATCCCCGAGGATGCCATTATGGATGGAGAGGCTGAAAGGAAGAAGCAATTAAAAAAAAGTAGAGATCATGATGGTCAATACCTGGAGATCATGATGGTCATGCCCTCCTCGACACGAAGGGTTGTAGCGGGGATGGCCACTGGAGATAAAGATTCAATATCAATATCAGTGCCATTGCCTGGGCTCTCCAAAGTGGTTTGTGAAGTTGGGTCCTTATTAAGGACTTCAGAGCTTACAAGATCTTGTTGTATACCGACTTGTTCGCCAACTATATCAAGGCAGATTGATACGATAAGATCTGGCATTTCAAAATAAAAATAATAATAAAGCAATAAAGATACAAGTTTAAGACAAAGTTATTCCCCAGAAAGAGCATCGGCCTCGGGCTCCACTAAGCTAATGGTGCAAGCCAGAAGCCCTGGTGTGAAAGGCAACTGAACAAGATGTGGCGTCTCCTCCAAATAGCCCTTCCCAACTATGTCTTCGTTGTCAGGTGCGTCACTCACCTCAGCTCTTGGGTCATCATGATAATCAGGCAGCCCCGCATTTGGGCCATATTTGATGAGCTTGGAAAAAATGTTCATGGAGGCTGACGGATCCTCAATTGTACAATTCCCATTATAAGGAAATAGACGAAAATGATAATGGAGGATGAAAAAAAACAAAGGGGAAGGACTAGTTTTGCACTCACCTGGGATGTCTCTCACCTCCCCAATCTCAAGGGAACTCTCAGAATTCGAGGTGGACCCCTTTTCAGAATAAGAACTGAAACTCTCTTCGCCATAAGAGGAACTAGGGCTTCCTTCACCAGAGGAAGAGTTAGAACCCCCATTGCCAACAGAAGAATGGAAATTACCTTCACCAGGGGAGGGGTTGGCGTTCCCCATGCAAGAGGAAGGGCCAGAATTCCCCTCACTAGATGGAAGGGCAAAAGCATTTTCCCTTTGCTCATAGTAATGGCAATTATTTAAAAAAAAATATCTAACTCTCTGCACAATAAAGGAAGGGAAAGAATGGGTTGTATGAGCATACCCGGTAACTGGCTCATGAGGTTTCCCTCAGTCTCGGGTAGAGGGGGCGCATCAGTAACTGGTGTATAATCATCAAGGAGGCGCGCCAACTCTTCAAAAGTTAGCTCATGACCGGTCACCTCCAGCTGTGTAGGAACATTCCCCGGGGGTGGGGAAAAGATCATCTCCGCCGCGGTCTCAACAGGACCCATAGGGCGAAAGACCTATGGTTACCAATAGGGGATCAAAGACGAACATCAAAGCAAAGAAAGGCCATTTACTTACTTGAGGCCATGTTCTCCGTAGAGGCCGATCTCTCAGTCCGAGGGCGAGAGGTCAGTCGGCCATCCTCCCTATCATCTTCAACCCTTGGCCTTTTTGAAAAACATGAAGGCCCATCGGGTGTCAAGCACGAAGAATCTCTCATAGGAGAGGTTGCGACATCTTGGCCATCAGGGACATCCTCTGAACAAAAGAAAAAAGAAAGAAGAGGGAAAACATAAAAGAAAATTACTTCATAGATGAAATGCAACACAAATCCCTCTAATAAGGGACTAGCTAAGGAAATCCCTTACCTGCGGGACCAAGATGCTTTAGCGGATCCAAAACGATGGCCTTGGGTTTTAATCCAAGTACACGGGCCATCTTCTTCACAGCTTCCAGAATGTCTCTCGATGTGCGAGCCACCTCCACATGAGAAATATACTCCACTAGGCCGGCAGAATCAATAGCGTTCATAATATGTGCCTTTCACTCTCTGAAAACATTGTTGGCAAAGGTCCCCCCCAAGCATTAAACTTGTGAACCAACCCTTCTTTTTAAGGCCACAATCCGTACGGAAGTGCTCCCACCACGAGTAGGATTTCGAAGAGACGGAAGCAGGCTTTCGTCGAGAGGAAGGAGCCGTTAAAGTTTGGGTGGTTGCACCCTTGAAGAGTTTGAAAACCCCAGTATATGGACGCATGTCCACAGGCGCAGAGCGCTTTTCTCTCTTCCATGTAGCAGAAATGTGCTTGATGGGTTTGGCAGCTCCAGATAAATGAGTCCTTAAAAAATCTGGACTAAGAGGTAAGGGTGGAAATTCACTCTTTCGCAAACGATGTTCTTCTGTTTCCCTTAAGACATTTGCATGTTGCATGAAGATACAACTATGTTTAAACCACCACCTGGTAAAGTAAGCATCAAAGTGGCCATGGCGAGATTGTTCAGGAATAATATAAAAGTCATTTTCCTTTCTAAAAAAGAAGTCTCATTACGCACCAGAAACCAAGTGCACATCTGCGCATTTATATTGTCTCGAATTCATTGGAAATTCTGAATTGGGAGGAATGTCTTGGTCATATCCAAAGTTCCTTGCGAATCAATGTGGACAATAAGGCTCATGGATAGTTGTGCTGCCCCGACGAAATATCAGGACATTGGGACGAGTTCAATATACCCACTCTATATAAGCATAGGGCGAAGACTCTGCATGGGTAGATAGCCTACTAACAACAAGGTCCCCCTCTTGCACAAGGAAGGGCCGAAAAAGGTGGGAACAATGGTCAAAATCCAACCCTAATTTGTCTATGATCGGTAGAAAAGATAAAGTCCGACGAACACCAACTAGTTGCTGGAACATGTCCTGATTTGGGTGGCCGCAGAAAGAAAATATCAACGGAGCCATGGGATTTGTCATTTCTGACCTATATGAAAATTCTAGGAATAGTAATCCAACCCAAGCACTGAGATAATGGGTAAGCATCAAGATATTCTGGTCCCAAGGTGAAGAGTATGTAGCAAAAACTCCTAAGGAATGATATATATTGGCTAAGGCAGCAGAAGCAAGTGCAATTCTCTACCCATAGGCCATCAAGCATGCGAGATAAATGACTTCTGTCCAAAGAACACCTTCCCCATCATGAGAGAGAACAAAGTAGCCAGCCAATAAGCGAGATAAGTAGCCAAGTAGGTGATGGGTGGAAGTTCGCGTGAATTCCAACCTTCTGGTGCAGTATACACATGGCGTGGGTGCTGTCGGAAATTTTTCTTCACCTCAGTATATTGATTCAAAGGCTTATTCGGCTCAGCAAACTCTTTATAACAGCAAAAGGGCCCATTATAAAAATGAATGACCCAAGCCCTCAAAGTCACCCTGGTAGTATGGGTAGAGTCTTTCTTACTCACCCCAGCCAAATCTCTCCAAGTTTTCATCAAGTATCTATAACAATATGGCATGTGATATCTCCCATCACCATGAGTGTGACTACGGTGTAGATCATGTAAGGGCATCTCGTCATAAGCACGACCGCAGACAGGTAAATCAAAAATTCTGTGAAATGTCCATAAGTCCAAGGTTGCCTCACTCTAAGCAGTGACAAATGTGTTCCAGCGAGAGTTGAATCTCTCCACTAAGCCTTGAAGGAGGCCGGTATTATCGGGATAGTGATGTAAAGGCATTGTCACTACATGTCGAATTTCTGCCACATCAAGGACTCCGCTGAAAAAATGGAAGACACCCATTAGCCATTCAGTGGCCCCCTGATGATAGCTATGTGAGGGGATCACGGACCACTTTCCATACTAGCTTGGGACTTTAAAAGTCAAAATTTGCTCATGTAAAAAATCGCGGTCATAACCATCATCGGCAAAATGCGCCCTGGAAGGTGCCAAAATCATTCCATCAATCGTTGATTGCATACACCTATACTAGTCGTACATATTCCAGATGGCTTGTGATAGAGAGACCGTACGAATTTAGAACTTTTCAAATATGTAGAAAAAGCCCAAAGTCTTTTGATCCGGAAATTATGACTGGCGTATAAAATCTTCAGGATAGTCCATCCTAACAAAAAGGCTCTTTCGAGGCGGCACTGCTCAGCTGGAAGGTCTAGATCGTCAGTTGCCTGTTAGGGGGAATATAACCTTGGATAAATAAGTAAAGATAGTGGTCAAGCGGGTAATGTGAAGGATATTCCCCGGTCCGATCATATTTGTAAACACCATTCTCTTTGAAAATTCTAGACAGGTCGACTGCACCTCCTGCAGAGTCTGCCTCACCTGTCAATCCCTCTGCGACCCAAGTAAAACCACAGTCTATTGGATCCAAATTATCTGTAGTAATTGTGGGCGGATCCAATAGTGGCATGGGCTTGTCGGTCCGCTTCACATAACGATCTCCTGAGCTTTGGGTCAATTTTCCGCATTCTTTGGTCTCCACCAAAATGACCCATGACGAGAAAATCATTGCAAAGCAAATTTTGGTAACGAATATTAGCAAACAATGCCAAAGCAAATGCAAAAGCCTCATCATGCTAGAAAGACCGATAAAAAAAAGGATCTGAGAGCTACACGGGCCACCCGCCATCGCCGCCGACTCTGACGGGAAGCCCCGTGGGGAGCATTTGTTGAACCCATTAATTTTCTCAGATCAACAAAGGCATATGAAGATTAAAGAAGTCAGACAATGGCCACAAAGTGATGCTAAGTACGGGCCGTCATGACTATGGGTTAAAAATGAGTCTCGGGAACTCTTACCGAGTGAACGGCATAAAAGAAAAAAGGCCTCGCAGCAAGCAAAGGTCAAATGAAAATTCTCACGCAGCTTAAAAGGCGTCGGAGCTCGAACAGGAAATAATCTTGAAAGATCGAGACCACCCCACTCAACAAGCAGTGCAAGAAGCTAAGAAAAGAAGGCAAAAAGCACAAGGGAAATGTCCTTTTCCCTTCTCCCACGTGGACAAAGCACAATAACCCAAGGAAAGCATGGAAAAATGGGAGGGGGCCGGCCCCTCCTTTCCCCCAAATACGCAAGTGGGACCGGTTAAACCCCCAAGTGGGGGTTTTGGACCGGATAAACCCCCACTTGGGGGGGGGGGGGATTGGGACCGGTTAAACCCCCAAGTGGAGGTTTTCGACAGGATAAACCCCAAATCTGGGGGTTTGGCCTGATTAAACCGCCACTAAGGGGTTTTGGACCGAATAAAATCCCCTAATTGGAGAGTTGGGACCAGTTAAAGCTCTCAATGGGCCCTTTTAAACCGGATAAACCCCTATAATTGCCCCCGGGGTTCTATAAATACCCCAGTGGGACCCAAGGCGAGAGAGATTCAAACATAGCAAGCTTGGAGGTTTGAAGACTTGTGCTTGTGGTTTTGAAAACTTATGCTTGTGTTTGTGCTTTAAGGGATCATAGCAAGGGTATGTTACATAATTCCCCCTCCTCAAGTTTGCACATATGTTCTTGTGTTCTTGTGTTTTAAGTAATGTAATCTCCTTGTAAATTTTTGGGAAAAAATAATGTGATCCTATGAGATAATCAGATATTACAAAGACACCCCTAACTTTTACAAGAGGGTCTCGAGAAGTCCTGTAATTGTGTAAAAGTTCTGGGCATTTATGGGAACTATGTACAAGTCCTGCACATTTGCAGAAAGATCTTGTAAAGTTCAAAATTGGTCGAAAAGGTTTTGTAATTGCTAAATGGTATGGCAATACCTTGTGTTTTCTTGAAGAATTTATAGAAATGTCCCAGATCTACAAAACTCTCCAAAGTTTCAAAAATTGTACAAATGTCCTCATAGAAGTCTTTTACATTACGGATGTGTCTTATGGTTCGATCAAATAGGACGACGTTTTGGAATCGACTCAATGATGCCGATTGAGGATAAACATTCCAACTTATCCAAGTTGAGGATCAAAACTAAAAAGCCGCCCGGGGTTGTAACCAAACACTACACAGTGCTAAATCACCGTCAAACCCTAGTCGGTACCAGACTTTGAACCAACCCCAGTCAACACTAAGCCGTAATTAAACCTTGACATAAGGTCGATTTTTAAAAAAAAAAAGTGGGTAGTACCACCATCGTATTAAAAGAAAAAGAGAGATAGATGTACAAGTAAGCCCAAGCAACAACCAAAAAACACGATACAAAGAGGAAACACCAAGACAGTGCAGACCTCCCTAACCCCTCAATCGAACAAAAAGAGGGGAGTTGAGAGAATTTACATGACACAGAAGCTCTGCCCATTCCCTCACTCTGTCACAAACAAACGAAACAAGAGACTCTTCAGATCTAGCTTCCATTTTAAAAATCTTATTATTCCTTTCACCCCACAAGGACCAAAGAGTGGCATGCAACACCAGCCACCACACAATCGCATCTCCTTTGATTTGCTAAGTCCTGCCCCACGAACCAATGAAGTGTATCACCTCTGACTGTCGGGTAATGAAACAGCCGGACCTCGATACCAACACCTCCCACACCTTCCTCGAATACAAGCAACCGACGAATAGGTGATCCAGACTCTCATCATCCAGACCACACAGACAGCAGGTCGATTGGATGCCGGGGATGAAGCGAGCCAGACGATCGCAGGTGCGAAGCCTCTTTGACATATCCTCCAAATGAGGACCTTCACCTTCAGCAGGGTCTTGGGTCTCCAAATCTACGGGACAAGGCTGTGGCATACCCCTCCATCAAAAATGATGGTATAAGCAGACCGAACGGAGAACGTCTCGTCCCTACTCCACCTCCAAATCCACACATCTCCCCGGAGGGGATCTGGAGCGAAATCTTGGAGGCAAAGAAGGAGGTCCTGGAACAACTCCATCTCAGAAGGCCTGAGATCCCTCTTAAAAGTAGGCGACCAAGTGTCCCCTGAAAGGTGGTGGTCAAAAGCTCGATCCACTGTCCCCAGCGGGTCAACAACAACAGCAAAACGGCTAGGGAAAGACACCTCCAGAGGAAGCTCACCGCACCACCTATCCTTCTAGAACAGGCACAAGTTGTCTGTCCCTAGACGAACATGAACGCCAGCAACAAGGATATCCCTACAAGTCAAGATGGCATGCCAAATTAGAGGATCATCCAAATACCAAACCCTCCTCCTGTTGTAGTACCTCTGCCTGATCAGGTTAGCCCAAAGCCCTGCATCTCTTGACCCCAATCTCCAGAGCCATTTACAAAGGAGAGCCAAATTAAAGTCTTCTACATTCTCGATCCCAAATCCCCAACAAGGATGGCAGTGTCAGTTTCGGATTCGGTTTCGGCCGAGTCCGAAATCGATACGACTCGGTTTCGGTTTCGATTTCAGCCGAAATCGGCCACCCAATGAAAAGGTTCAAAAAAATGAAAATAAATCTAAAAAATCATAAACAAATGGAAAAAAAATAAATAATCACATAAAAATCAGAAAATACATTGGACATGCATTTGATTGTAAAGAAATTAGATTAAGTGCAACAAACATGAAGTAGACATTGAAGTTCAAACATTGAACATGTTAAACTAATATTCTTGAGTATATACTAAACATGAATTAGGTTCAAGCACAGGGGAATAAACCTAATTAGACACAGTAAAAGTTACAAAAATTAAATGATCTTTACCTAAATGAAGAAGCACTAATATGGGTAATAATTAGAACATTCTCCAACATCGTCTAACTTTTGATGTTCATATCCATAAGAAGGTTACATGTATTGTGTATATTCACTATAACCAAACAATGAGGTAGCCAAGTCTTGCATCCCTCTTTAGATCCCACTTGGAGTGTAAGGTTGTCGACTTGATTCGAATCCAGAATCAACGTAAGAATCTTGAGGATGAGAAGAGGAACTGGATGGAACTTGATGGAACTGGAAATCTGGTTCATGACCCCACCCATAAATGGCTACTTCCTGTTGGCCACCTCCATAACCAGATGGATGCCCATATTGGCTCTGTGAATCACATCCTCGCTCACCCTGACTGTATCCTCTGCCTGTGTCTGCGTGGAAGGAGGAAGGACCACCAGCAGTGCCACCGCCAGTAGTAGCACCTGCAGCACCTGTAGCACCTGCACCTGCACTGGAATCATCGTCATCATCATCACAACCAGCATCGTCATCATCATCACAACGAGCATCATCACCATAAGAAACCAGTTGCCTTTTAGCCTTTGGGGATGCTTTTTTCTGTTTTCGTGTGATTTCTTCAGTCACCCTTGACATGAATCCTTTTCCCCTTGGCGTGTGCCTCAGATAAATCTGCTTCAACTGCTCAATTGTCGGGTCCTCTCGAGCAGCAGCACTTGTCCTCTCAGTTAGCCCATGCACTGATATACTTCTTCTTAAGGATGCAGGTGGCTTGCCCATTCTAGGAGTGACTGGCCTGCTATCTGAGTTTGAGTGTCTAGCTAGCTGAAAATCAGGCTGTTGCTCAATGTCATCAACAAACAAAGTTGGGTCCCTTCTCTAGTGCGCTTGAGTCTCTCTGACCCTCTTTGTTGCTCTTTTGAATTCTGGATCTTTTGGCTCATCTTCATCTAGTATGCCCTCTGCCCATCTTCTATCATCATCATCAAAAACGGGCTGATCAATCTGCTCTCGTGTCTCCACCCAAGACTGCAAAGGATTCTCATCATCAAATAAAGCGTCCACATCAATTTCTGACATTGCATCCTCTACGATGCGTTTGTCCCTCAACTGTTGACTTATCTTCATGTTCTTTATTCAGTCTCATATTGTAGTAACAGTAAACCAATTTTTCTAACCGTTCAGTCTTTAGCCGATTGCGAACTTTTGAGTGTATAAGGCTGAACGTGCTCCAATTTCTTTCACATTGACTTGCCGATGTTGTTTGACTGAGCACCCTAATTGCAATGAACGTCAATGCATCACTGCCTACATCTCGGTTGTTCACCATTATCCACCAGTCAGCTGTTCCACCAACCACAAATAAATAAATGTAATGTGTAGAAATACATATTGAGGTTAAGAAATCACGAAAAGAAAATATACCAGGGCTCACTCTTCCCACAGCATATTGCAATTGGGAGTCAGAATATGTCCCAGTCCTCATTCTATAATTGTTCATCTACAAAGATAAAGTAATAGAATAACATAACTACTTAAGTAAATTCTATACCTCTTATTGATAAAATCAATAAAGGCCAACCTCTACTTCGGCTTGAAGTCTCCTTTCTGGTGTCCTCGACAAACGACCAATGACTTTTAAAGTCCCTTGGAGCACCTCGCCATCAACATGTGCATCGGCATCGTACATAAATCGAGGGTTGAGGAAATAACCTGCATTTATGTATAATTAACTAAATGTTAGATATAAAATAACATATAGGAATTACCCCCATTTAAGTATAATTAATTACTCACCAGCTGCATGCAAGTCGTGGTGTAATGTATTGTCCCATCTCTGGTCAATCATTTTCCACCATTTTGCATAATGTCTGGGAAGGGAATCCTACAACTCTAATTTGGCACGGTCCATGGCCTCGTACAGATAGCTCATATCATTCTTCTCATCGCCATCCACCATTCTTAGGACCTTCGCGAGGGGTGTGACTACTTTCATGTACCGTGAGACCCTGCCCCAGAATTTGTTGTCTTAAACGATGTGGCAGACATCCAAATATTCCATCTGAGCACCAACATTGCCCTTGTCGATGTATTCCCGCAGGGCATTGTGGTACATGAAAGCTTTCAGCTCACTCAGATACATGTGCAAATAAATGAAATTTGAATCAAATACTGTTACATATCTATAAGGATCAAGTATCAAGAATTGAGATCAATCTTATATCTGTGCAAAGACTCCAAAGAAATAAAATTCGAAGCAAATCTAGTTGGGACTGCACGGATGATATTTGTCTCCCACTCGCATGCGCCCTGAACATATTCAATATCATATGATGGCCATAGATATACTGTGTGATTTTTTGTGCCTTGTCAATTGTCTTCTTCACATGATTTTCCTTCCCTATGTCTTCAAGCATCAGATCCAGAGTGTTGCACATAGGAGTCAATATAAATGCTTGCACTTCTGCATCAATTTCTTCCCTGCAGCCTTGTAACTGACTTCATTATCAGTCACTACTTGCACAACATTCTCCTCTCCAATTTGGTCTACCATCTTATCCATCAAACTAAAGAAATAATTGGCATTTTTTTCATAATTTGATGCATCTACAGACTTAACAAATACTGTACCTTCAATGCAATAGACCAAAAAGTTAATCATGGACTTTTTCGTGGTACCAGTCCAGCCATCACACATGATGGTGTATCTTCTCTCCATCCATATATGCTTGAAGCTTTCAACCCAATCATGGAGCTCCCCAACCTCTCCCTCAAGGTCACGCCCGTATATCTCTCGACGTGATGGGACCTTCAAGCCAGGGCTAGCATCTGCTATGGCATCTAGCATAGGTTGGAAATATTCACTTTCAGCTGCATGTGCAGGGACACCTGCATGAAAAAATGATTTGCAGATACTTTTAAATACATGCCCTGCAACTTCTGCTGCTTTTTTGACCCCTCTTAATGCTTGCTTGATTTTAGGTTGTGTAGCATGGGGCCTGTTGTCTGCGGGGCAGCTCTAGTGTCAGGACATCATGCAGCTATACTGGAGTTGGTCCCTGAACCCATGGGTGCCTTTCCTTTCCTTCAAGCGGCTTGTTCACGCTCCCTTGCTTCAGTCAACTCTGGATCTGCATCCTCAGTGCATTCCTCATCATCATCCCTCCTAACCCTTCTGCCTGAAATCTCCACAACAATTTCAGCCTCATCTTCAGCCCTTTGTTGCATCATCTCCTTTTTGCCCAGAAGGCACTGGCGCATTTCTTCTCGGACCTCTCAGGGACATCTGTCACATTGTTTTACCTCTCCTCTTACCCCTGTCAAATGTTGCTTTCCTCTAGTAATTCCGTCATGTAACTCCTTACCACAATAATTGCATTTAACTTTTCTTCTCTTAGCATCAACTAAGGAGAGGTGGGCCCACCCTGGATCCTCCTGCCCTTGCTGCTCCTGACTTTGTTCACGTCTAGGCATGATGCTGCAAACCCTTAATCACCCTTGGAAAAATTTAATTACCCGCATGCTCCCACCCCAAAATCTTCAATGTAGCTTAATTGAGCTTCAATTGAGCCTAAGCAAACCAAATTAGACAAAAGCCCTAATTTTTATGAACTAATTAGGGCTTCATTAACAATTAACCCTTAATCACCCTTGGAAAATTTTAATTACCCGCATGCTCCTACCCTAAAATCTTCAATGAAGCTTAATTGAGCTTCAATTGAGCCTAAGCAAACAGAAATAGACAAAAGCCCCAATTTTATGAACTAATTAGGACTTAGCTAACAATTAACCCTCAATCACCCTTGGAAAAATTTAATTACCCGCATGCTCCCACCCGAAAATTTTCAATGAAGATTAATTGAGCTTCAATTGAGCCTAAGCAAACCGAATTAGACAAAAACCCTAATTTTTATGAGCTAATTAGGGCTTAATTAGCAATTAACCTAATTTTAAGGAAATAATTAGGGTTTAATTTGAAGTCTTAACATAATTCAATTTTTAAAATCAACCCAACCAAAATAACACAACAAAACAAACAAACCCCAAATTAACCTCAACAAAATAACCTCTTACCTCTACACCTATTGCTCACCCAGCACAGCAGCAACTCCTTCTTCGCAGCACACAGCCGCACAGCAGCAACCCAGCTGCGGCCAGCACCACCACCACCACCACCACCACCAGCAACAGCAGCAGTAGTAGCAGCAGCATCAGCAGGGTGGCAACAGCAGCATCAGCAGGGTGGCAACAGCAGCATCAGCAGGCGGCAGCACAGCAACACGTAGCAGGGCAGCAGCAGGCAGCATGTTTTCTCCCTCAGATCTGAGGGAGAAATGAACTAATTAGAGCTTAAGGGGAGTTCACGTGGGTTTCGGCCGAAACCGGATAGTTTCGGGCCGAAACCGTCCGATTTCGGACCGAAACATGTAAGTTTCGGGCGATACTAGTTTCGCCCGAAAGCCTTTTTTTTTTTAGTTTCGGACCTGCTACAGTGAGCAGGTCCGGTTTCGGATCAGTTAAGGCCGAAACCGATACGTTTCGGCCGATACTGCCAACCATGGCCCCCGAGCTCTTTAGGGGCAGCCACCCTCCTCCACCTGATATCATGCCAACCCCTACATCTCTCTCCACTCCCATGCTAGAAGAATCTCCCTTGGATAGATTCAATCCTCTGCAACACCGTCCTCGGGATACGGAACACTGAAAGAAAGTAGATAGGTAAGTTGTCCAGAACAGACCTGCATAAGAATAATCTACCCCCAAACGACAACAATCTGGCCTTCCACCCTGCCAACCTCCCCTCAAATCTCTGAACAATAGGGAGCCAGTCATCACACCGCAGAGCACCTGGAGACAAAGGGAGCCCCAGGTAGGACAAGGGGAAGACACCTATTTGGCACCCCACAATGTGAGCCGCCCTCGGAAGGGGCAAATCCTCCATATTAACCCCAACAAGCAAGCCCTTATCGAAGTTCACCTTCAGACCGGTAGTCTCCTCCAACAACTCAAGAAGCAGTCTAGTCACATACAGGTACTGCTCACCTTCTGCCAAGAACATAATATTGTCATCAGCATACTGCAAGCTTCTAATCAGCTATGCAGCCTCTGCTCTCTGCCAAACCCTGCTAAGGACATGAGCCACCAGAACAAAGAGGAGGGGAGACATATGGTCTCCTTGCCTGAGCCCTCTGCCACTGAAGAAGAAGGAAGAATAAACCCTAAACTTCCCAAAATTATTGGAACATGCCCACTTAGTCCAAACATTACAGAATGCCCTGACCTATCCCAATACATACCCCTGCTTAGTCCAAATGTTACAAAAATGTACTGGCCTATCCAGAAACTACATACATATTCCTGCCAAGTCTAGGTATCACAAAATAACCTAGTTTGTTCAAAAATCCCAAGTAAACCCATAAGACCTCCAAATAACACTAATCTCCCTAAAAATTACATAAATCCTCATACCTTCAAGAGATGTTATGCAACAACTGCGAATATGCCTTCGACATCATGACTAACGTTGTATTGATCAACGGTTTTCTTTGACAGTTAATCAAGAATATTCGGACTTGGTACCGATGCAAATAAACATCAATTACGATCGGTGGGGAATTGTCCAGTATCTGAACCCTAATCATTTGATAAACCCAATCCATGGAATTGATAACGCACGCACTATTCAAATAGCTAACAAATGTGCATCGACGTTCAACAAATGAACATTCCTTTTTAATTATCTTGTGTTCAACAAGGGACTAAATGAATGAAATTCTAAGTTTTCACTAAAAACCATAAGCATATCATAATCCAATCATCATTCCCTATCTTCTAAGATTTTTTTGAGGCCTCTTCTCTCTGACACTCCTGAGACAAAGCTGAGATCTGGTACAACATTCCTTGTTCAAAGGTTGTGGATTATAACACCAAAAGGTGAAGACGGGCAATTTCTCTTCCACCTCAAACAAGAAAGGAAAAGTAACACGGCTTTAGCGGCCTCTTTCAGATACCAAAATTAATATTCAGAAGGAACCAGCTCCAACTATAAATCAAACATTAAGTAACCAATGTTGTAAACTCTCCCTCAATGGAAGTTGAAGCTTGAGATGTTTACTAGAAAATGATCCGCGGACCATGTTTGGAATAGGAGAACCATAAGGTTTTAGTTCTACCAAATCTAATACCTCATATCATGCCACATACGAATCAAATACTAGCACCCTCTTCCAGGTGCCAATAAAAATATTAAAAAAGAACCTATTCCAATTATAGAGAAAAGTCAAATGTTAAGCAACAAATGTTGAGAACTCTACCTTAATGGAACTTGAAGCTTGAGATGTTTATGAGAAAATAATCCCTGGACCATGATTGGAATAGGTAAACCCTAAGTCTTCAATTCTACCGAATACAACACCTCATATCATCATAGTTGTCAAGGTGTTCGCCTAGGCAAGAAGGCATTTTCTTGAGAGTTAGGCACAATTGCGCCTAGTTGGGCCTACAAAAGGCGACCCAAGGCTTCCACCTTTGCACCTTGGGTCCCCAAAAAATTTGGGCTAGGGGGGCGCCCTTCAAGTTCAACCCCCCAACAAGGGGAATGTTGCCCCCACTTTAACCCCCCCCCCCGACTTGACCGTGTAGGGTGCGAGCCCAAGTCAAAGGTATCAAGCTCCACCGACTCCATCAACATGGGCTCTGCTATGATAGGCCCATATGCTCTGTCACATACACACTATCCACACAGATTCAAACACACACAAGGCTACACTTGAACCTTGACTAGAAGTTTTGTTGTCTTTGTTGCTTTCTTAGTTAATGCTTGATGTGTAAGTGATGTTTGTTTTCTATCAAATGATATGCTTGTTTGTGATAAATGATGATTATTTTTTATCTCATATTTAATTGGTATTTTATTGTAACGACGTTTCCTACTATTTTTTAATTTATATGTCACATTAGAGTTGTTTCATACACCTCTTTAATAATCATGATAAACCTTCGTGTAGAAAATTTTAGATACACTTCTTGCTGGTTGGTTCCTATGGACTTGGCGCCTAGGCACTACTTAGGCAGGCGCCAAGGCACTAAGCGCTTAGGCGCTCGCGAACCCCAAATATGTCGTGTTGTCACCTTACCGCCTAGACAACTATGCATATCATGGCACATACTAACACCACACATTCCTACGCATGAAGCAAGGAAAACCAGCACAAGATGTTATAGGTACATTTACCAATAGGTCAAATGGGGATATTATGTCATCTCAAAAACATGGACATTGAAGGCAACAACCACCCAATCTTGGTAAATTTCAGAACATGCACCAGAAGTTCCTTGTAGACCATATTCCAAGATCTACCGGACCCATAAATCCCTTCATTAGACTCCCATCATACCAAGATACAATCCTAAAACTTGGCTTTTACATCTGTATCAACTCTATGCATGCAACAAGAAAACCAGCACAAGATGTTATAGGTACATTTACTAATAAGTCGGATGGGGATATATGTCATCTCTTGTTTGTGATGGTAGCACAAATACTGAGCAGGTTGTGGTTGAGAGCGGAGGCTACAGGGCGGATTAGAGATTTCCAGGTCGAGAGAGAGGATACTACTATTACCCACCTGTAGTATGCGGATGACATTATTTTTGTTTCTAGCAGATGATGAGTCCCAGCTGTATGGGGTTAGGCTGATGCTTCAACTGGTGGAGGAAGTCAGTGGTCTTAAGGTTAACTTCAACAAGAGTCTCTTGGTGGGTGTGAACATGGAGGTAAGGCTCCTCACAGGGCGACATTCATTCTGGTATGCCGAATTAGAGCCTTTCCTCTTTCGTACTTGGACCTCCCACTATCTCCCAAGGCCCTGCATTGCAATGATTGGCAGCCAATGGTGTAGAGATGTGAGTCCAGGTCAAGGATGGCAAACTCGGTTTCAGACTCGGTTTCGGCCGGGTCCAAAACCGATACGAATCGGTATCGGTTTCGGTTTCAGCCGAAACCGGCCGAAACCCAGATAAAAGGTTAAAAAAAATCTGAAAAAAAATCATAAAAAATATAAACAATCACTTAAAATCACAAAAATCATTATACATGCATTTGACTGTATAAGTTAGTGCAATAACCTTGAAGTAGACAACTACAAAAATTGAACTTCAAACATTGAACATGTGAAAGTTAAAGTAATATTCCATTGTACATTAATACAAGCAGTACAATAAATCAAATTAGACAAAATAAATGTTACAAAAATTCATTGATTCTTACCTAATATGGATAATAATTACTAGAAGAACCTTCTCCCTCATCGTCTGGCCCTTGATGTTGATACCCATAACCAGGTTGCATGTATGGTCTATATCATGGTTTGCTATATCGGATCTTGACTTCGTCTCGGGGGGGTCAGAGAGAAGAGATTTCGGAGAGATCTCGAAGAGATCTCGAGAGATTGGGTTCATTGATTTCAAAAAAAATTTCATATGTATGGCCTATTTCTAAGAAAATCATTTTTTTTCTACTAATCACTCAATTTCACAAACATATTTTTATAATTGACAACTCAATTTTACAAAATAAAGAGTAATGATAACAATAATAAATTCATTCAGATGTACCAATGTATTATATACATAAAATGGTACATGAATCACAAACTGAAGAATATATAAAAAATCATCAAAAATGGTACATGTATCTCTGTCTTCCCCCTTCTTTATCTCCCTCTCTCTCAAAGGGAGAGAATGGGGAGACGGGGGGAGAGAGAGATGAGAGAGAGAGGGTAAGAGAGTTTGAGGGAGAGTATCACAGAGGGAGAGACAGAGTCCGGGGGAGAGAGAGAGGGAGAGACAGAGAGAAACTGGGGAGAGAGAGAGCTCAAGGGGGGCGAGGTAGAGAGAGACAGGGAGACAGGGAGGAGGAAACCGGGGGTGGGGGAGAGAAGATCTCGATCTCGCGGGCTTCGTTCCTCGCAACCTTTGGAGAGACAGAGATCTCGGAGAGATTTCGGACATCTCGTAAGAGATGGCAAACCATGGTCTATATTCACTATAACCAAACAATGAGGTAGCCAAGTCCTGCATCCCTGTTTGGATCCCTTTTGGAGTGTTTGGTTGGCTTGAGCCGAATCCAGTATCAGCATAGGAATCTTGAGGAAGAGAAGAGGAACTGGTTGGATATGGATGGAACTGGAATGATGGTTCATAATTCCACGACCCATAAATAGCTGCTTCCTGTTGGCCACCTTTGTAACCTGGTGAATCATATCCTCGATGACCTTGACTATATCCAGTAGTACCACCTGCAGCACCTGCATCACCTACATCACTTGTACCACCTGTACCACCTGCAGCACCTCCGGGATGATCACCATCATCATCATCACCACAAGAAATCAGTCGCTTTTTAGCCTTCGGAGATGCTTTTTTCTCTTTTGGTTCGGTTTCTTTAGCCACCCTTGACATGAATCCTCCTGCCCTTAGCGTGTGTCTCATATAAATCTGCTTCAACTGCTTAATTGCCGGGTCCTCTCGAGCAGTAGCATTTGTCCTCTCAGTTTGCCCATGCACTGATGTACTTCTTCTTAAGGAGACCGGTGGCTTGACCATTCTAGGAGTGACTGGCCTGCTATCTGTATCTGAGTGTCTAGCTAGCTCAAACTCGAACTGCTCTCAGTGTCATCAACAACCCTAACTGGTGCGCATGAGTATCTCTGGCCCTCTTTGATTTTCTTTTGAATTCGGGATTTCTTGACTCATCTTCATCAAGTATGCCCTCTGCCCATGTTATATCATCAACATCAAAAACGGGCTCATCAACCTGCTCTCATGTCTCCACCCAAGACTGCAAGGGATTATCAACATCAAATAAGGCATCCACATCAATTTCTGCGGCGGCATCCTCGGCGACGCGTTTGTCTCGCAACTGTTGTCTCAACCTCATATTCTTTATTCTCAACCTCATATTGTAGTGGCAGTACACTAATTTCTCTAACCGATCAGCCTTTAGCCGATTGCAAACCTTTGAGTGTATAAGGCTGAACGTGCTCCAATTTCTTTCACATTGACTTGCTGATGTGGTTTGACTCAACACCCTGATTGCAATGAAAGCCAATGCAGAACTGCCCAATTCTCTATTGTTCACCATGATCCACCAGTCAGCTGTTACACCAACCAACCATAAACAAATAAATATAAGTTGTAAATAAAAATCAATTAAGGAAGATGTAATTGCAAAGAAAGCACAAAGATGAAGTATACCTGGGCTCACTCTTCCCACTGCGTATAACAATTGGGAGTCAGAATACGTCCCAGTTCTCATTCTATAGTTGTTCATCTACAAAAATTACATAATAGATTAGCATAACTACTTAAGTAAATTCTATACCTCTTATTCATGAAATCAAACAGGCCAACCTCTACTTCCGCCTGAAGCCTCTTATCTGGTGTCCTCGATAAACGACCAATGACTTTTAAAGTGCCTTGAAGCACCTCGGCATCAACATGTGCATTGGCATCGTAAATGAATCGAGGGTTCAGAAAATAACCTGCATTTGTATATAGTTAACTAAATGTTATATATAAAATAACCTAAAGAATAATGTATGAATACAAATAATCACTCACCAGCTGCATGCAAGTCGTGGTGTAATGTGGTGTCCCATCTATGGTCAATAATCTTCCACCACTTTGCATATTCTTTGGGAAGGGACTCCTGCAACTCCAATTTCGCACGGTCCATGGCCTCATACAGATATCCCATATCATTCTTGTCATCGCCATCCACCAATCTTAGGACCTTCACGAGGGGGGTGACTACTTTCATGTATCGTGTTACTCTGCCCCAGAATTTGTTGTCGTCCACGATGTGACAGACATCCAAATAATCCATCTGAGCATCAACATTGCCCTTGTCGATGTATTCCCGCAAGGTATTATGGTACATGAAAGCTTTCAACTCATTCTTATACATGTGCAAAGAAATAAAATTTGAATCAAATACGGATCATAATTATAAGGATAAAGAAGTAATCAAATGCAGAGACTCCAAAGAAATGAAATTTGAAGCAAATCTGGTTGGCCCTGCACGGATGATATCTCGCCCCCCACTTGCATGCTCCCTGAACATGTTCAATATCTTAGGATGGCCATAAATATACTGGATAATCTTTTGTGCCCTTTCAACCGTCTTCTTCACATGTTTGTCCTTCCCTATGTCTTCAAGTATGAGATCCAGACAATGTGCTGCGCATGGGAGCCAATATAAATGCCTATGCTTATGCATCAATTTCCTCCCTGCAGCCTTATAATTGGCTTCATTATCAGTAACAACTTGTACAATATTTTCTTCACCAATTTCGTCTACCATGTTGTCCATCAAATGAAACAAATAATTGACAGTTTTTTTCAAAATTTGATGCATCTACATATTTTACAAATATTGTACCTTCGATGCAATAGACCAAAAAGTTAATCATGGACTTTTTCGTGGTACCAGTCCAACCATCACACATAATAGTGCATCCTCTCTCCATCCATATATGCTTGAAACTTTCAACCCAGTCATGGAGCTCCTCAACCTCTGCCTCAAGCCCACGCCCGTATATGTCCCGACGTGACGGCGCCTTCAAGCCAGGGCCAGCATCTGCCATGGCATCCAACATAGGTTGAAAATATTCACTTTCAGCAGCATGTGCAGGCACACCTGCATGAAAAAATCATTTACAGATGCTTTTAAATGCATGCCCTGCAACTTCTGCAGATTTTTTGACCCCTCTCAATGCACTTTTGATCTTAGGTTGTGTAGCCTGGGACCTTCTGTGGAGATAACTGTCCATAGGGCCCGTTCTCTGCGTCTGCGGGGGCGGGACAGCACCAACGTGAGGATGTTGTGCAACTGTACTGGAGTAGATCCCTCCTGAACCCATGAGTGCCTTTCCTTTCTTTCGAGCGGCTTCTTCACGCTCCCTTGCTTCAGTCAGCTCCGGATCAGAATCTTCAGTGCCTTCCTCATCATCATCCCTCCTAACCCTTCTGCCAGAAATCTCCTCAACAATTTCCTCCTCATCAACCCTTTGTTGCATCCTCTCCTTTTTGCCCAAAAGGCACTGGCGCATCTCCTCTCGCACCTCTCGTGGACAGTGGTCACATTGTCTCACCTCTCCTCGTACCCCTGCCAAATGTTGCTTTCCTCTGGTAATTCCGCCATGCATCTCCCTACCACAATAATTACATTTAACCTTTCTTCTCTTAGCATCAACTAAGGTCAGGTGGGCCCACCCCGGATCCTCTTGCCCTTGCTGCTCCTGTGTTTGCTGACGTCTAGGCATGATGCCGCATTAGTCAAAGACAATCTCTTGTAAGTACGATGAAAAAAAGGTAATTCTACATGATAAACCTCCAAATTATTGAATGAAGCTTAATTGAGCTTCAATTGTGGGTAATAAAGTCGAATTAGACGAAAGCCCCAATTTTGATGGACTAATTAGGACTTAATTACCAACTAACCCTTAATCACCCTTCATAAAAAAAAAAAACCAGCATGATCCCACCCCAATTTCGTCAATGAAGCTTAATTGAGCTTCAATTGTGGCTAAGAAAGCCGAATTAGACGAAAGCCCCAATTTTTATGAGGTAATTAGGGCTTAATTACCAAATAACCCTTAATCACCCTTCATAAAAATGACATCCCAGCATGATCCCACCCCAAATTCATCAATGAAACTTAATTAACCTTCAATTGTAACTAGGAAACTCGAATTAGACAAAAGTCACAATTTTTATGAACTAATTAAGCCTTAATTACTAATTAAGCCCTAATTACCATTCATAAAAATATAATCCCAACATGATCCCACTCCAAATTCGTCAATGAAACTTAATTAACCTTCAATTGTAGCTAAGAAACTCGAATTAGACAAAAGTCCCAATTTTTATGAAGTAATTAGGGCTTCATTAGCTATTACCCTCCTTGTCACCCCAAAATTTTGACCCATTCGTCAATAACACAACAAAACAATCAAACCCTAAATTATGACAGTCAAAATAACCTAAAACAAAACAATCAAACCCTAAATTATGACAGTCAAAATTTTGCCCTCCTTGATGAATGATCCTTCAAGCTGGCCAACGCAGCTCCCTCTCCCTGGACCCTAGTCCCGCAGGTGCAACTGGCTTCCTGTCCACCTCCAGCAGCAGTCGCAGCAGCTCGCAACAGCCACCTCCTGCGGGCGCAACAGCAGCAGCAGCAGCCACCTCCTGCGGGCGCGCGCGCGCAGCAGCAGCAGGCCTCGGCGCAGCAGCAGCAGCAGGGCAGGGCCGGCAGGTAGCAGCGCAGGCAGAGGCCCAGAGGGTTTCGGCTGAGGCTGCGGGTTTCGGCTGAGAACGATCGGGTGGGGGGCGGGACTAAAGTTCACGGGGGTTTCGGCCGAAACTGCCAACCTTGGTCCAGGCTTGTCGGATAGAAGGCAAGACCTCTCCCCTACAGGGAAAGATTGGTACTATGCAAGTCGATGCATGATAACCTACCCATCTACTTCCTATCTATATACTAGATTCCAAAGATGGCGACTAAAAAGATGAAATTGATTTAGGCAAGGTTCTTCAGGCATAGTAGTGGAGAGAGGACTAGGGGATGGAATAATGTAGCTTGGGACAGAGTCACCAGAAGTAAGGACATGAAAGGTGTAGACATAAAAAACATTAGAGACTTCAATCTAACTCTTTTGTGCAAGTGGCTATAGAAGTTAGGGATAGGTGAGGATGGACTGTGGGCACAAGTCATCGAGCAAAGATATTATGGCGAAATGAGGGCATGGGATATAGCACCAGCCTCGCAGCATAATATATCACCCATCTGGTGGAGCATATTGTCATAAAAGGACTTCATTTTTGCTAGCGTCCGAGTCTGAGTGGGAAGTGGTGAGAATTGTCTCGTTTGGAAGGACAGATGGTGTGGAGACTTCACTTTGGATGCCTCTTTTTCGAGCCTCTTCGCACCGTTGGTGTCATGACTCAAACTTTCGATTGTCACTTCTCAGGAGGAACCTGGACAATGCCTTTCAGAAGGGACTTGAGGTCAGAAAAGATAGACCAGCTACAGGACCTCTTTTGCCTCCTGGATTTCGGACCACAGCCAGACAGTGATGGTGGAAATGGAAGGAGGGTTCCTTTTCCGTTAGATCAGCCTACACCCTCATTTCTGATAGAGGGATACGTCGTCGCCTCGTATCTCAGATTTGGACTCCCAAGTGCCCCCTTAAGGAGAAGATTCTGATTTGGAGGATTTCACATGGCGGTTATCGATGTGTGATAGGCTTGCTTCATTCATACAAAACCTTCTCCCCATATGTTGTTTGTGCGGACAGGAGGATGAGACGTTGGACCGTTTTTTTTTTATGGTTGCTCTTACTCACATGATGTTTGGGGTAAGATCGCTAGCAAGACAGAGAGTACTATCGACAGGCTAAGAAGTGTGCAACAGTTGATTGGCCATTGGGGCAGAAGATGGAAGCTTAAAGGAGACAAACTTACCTGGTGGATAATCATCCATTCTAATCTGTGGGCATTATGGGGAGAGAAGAACAAAAAAAAAATTATAGGGGAAGCCAGAGCAATGGAAAGACCAAGGTTTTCCTTTCAAATGTCGGTTCCATCTCAGAAAGATAGAAGAGAAGAAATCTCGCAGTGATCTCAGAAAACTTCGTGAGATCGAGTTCGGTGATTTCGAAAAGAAAAAAAATCATGTCTATGGCCTATTTCTAAGAAAATGCTATTTTTTTCTACTAACCACTCAATTTTACAAAATAAAGAGAAATGATAACAGTAACAAATCCATTCACATGCACCAATGTCAATATACATCAAAAGTTACACCAAAAAGAGAAACGTAAAATGGTACATGAATCACAAGCTAAAGAATACATCAAAAATGGTGCATGTAGTCTCTGTCTCCCTCTCTCTCAGACAGAGATAAGGGGGAGATGGGGAGAGAGAGAGGGTGGGAGATAGAGAGAGACTAAGAGAGAGAGGGTTGCAGACAGAGAGAGAGAGGGTTGCAGACAGAGAGAGAGAGAGGCCGGAGGAGAAGGAGAGAGAGAGAGAGATTGGGGGGAGAGCGAGCTCAATGGGGTTGAGGTATAGAGAGATAGGGAGAGAGGAAGGAGGAAACAGGGGGGAGGAGGGGATCTCTGTCTCGAGGGATCCGTTTCTCGCGACATTTGGAGAGGCATAGATCTCGAACATCTCGTAAGAGATGACAAATCATGAGAACAGCATGTCTCCTTTATTGGTGAGAGAGTCAGAGAGTGGGCGGAGCTTCTTAATAATGTGAATCAGCACAGCTCCTCTATTTTTGCTTTGTTGGGGGGTTAGTGTAGGTCACACCGCCTTGGTGTGGATAGCTTTGATGTATAGAATTTTTTGTCAACATTTTGACTACACTTGTACATCCCTCCTTTACTTTAATTGCAATAGTGGTACTACCCACTTTCCAAAAAAAAACTACCCAATCTTGGTAAATTTCAGAACATGCACTAGAAGTTCCTTGTAGACCATACCCCAAGATCTAACCGTCCCATAATCTCCCATTACACCAAGATACAATCCTAAAACTTGGCTTTCTCATCTGCATCAACCATAATTTTGTGACACCTGCCATGCCATATATTAGGCCAAGGAGGCAATCCCTTGCAATTTCTCAGTTAGTCCAGCAATAGATCAATGTTAACATACAACCTGATCAAATGACCCACCATGTGAGTTCAACTACTCTTGACCGACATTCCCCCAGCTTTCTAGAATGCTTGGCACATGTTTCAAAATCAATTGGTAGGTGTCCATACATTTAAAGAAGCCCTCAGATCCCCTTCCCAGGCAAATTACCTGACAAGTCATTCTATCAATCAAAATATCAATATCCAATCTCTTGATCAAAGTAAGAAATATAGTAGTTGTTTAGAGGATTAGATGGCATTCCATGAATCGACATTGTCAGCTGAAGACTGGTGTAGGCATCACATTGCTGAATAGAGGCTGCCTGCTGCACGCCGAGAATGCCTAAATTTATGGCTTCCAAAGAAGATTGACTAGGGGGAAAAAAGGCCCACATACCAAAATATCTATGACTTAAGTTTTACTCCCAGTTGGCAATAATTTATAAAGCAGGCATACAAGTCAAAACTGACTCTAAGCCTGACACCCGATGGTCTCCAAAAAGGAGGAGAAAAAACACAAAATAAGGAGCTAGTTGATGTTGAGTAAAAAAATTACTGCTCTCAGGTCCCATAAAGGGAGGTTTGGTGGCATGACCTTCGCATGATGTTCAGCATCATAAGGAAATTCCAAGTATGTATATTCTACAAATATTGACATTTGCATTACCATTAAGTAACTAATTGTGGTATCTGAGAAAAAAAACCATGCACAACATTAAGTACAAAACAAGGTCACATGCATGTTTAAATACACAGGTTTAACTTAAAAACTTCCAATTTATGGTCAACAGTAAAATGTTGATAAATATAGCTAAGCAGCACAGTTAACAAACAGCACGTGTGAGAACTGACCTTTGGACAAGCATGGCAGGGTCAGATGAATCCCAAAATGTCCAAACATCAGAAAGTGAAGTTCCCACCCAACTGTGCAGCCAAAATCTGCATATTCACATTTTAAGGCCTGTGATATAGTCCAAACAGCAAACAGAATAGGTGAATAGAAAGGATACCTCTTTGGAGAAGATTTAGCGAAGGCTCTCTGTATGACTGGAACCATCACTGTCTCAACCGGATAAATAAATGTTTTCTCAAGGTTAGATGATCCCTGTTTCCTTTCACCTGTTCCGAGAGCATTGATATGTGACTCATCCATATTCTGCAGAACATTTCTGCTGGGATCTGGACTTGACTGTGATGTACATCCAACAGTGACTTCAACATAGCAATTCTGTCCCTTTGAAAATCGGCAGCCAGCAGATTGAGCTATGTGGAAAGGCATACCAAGGATACTAAACCCATTTGAAGTCTTAGCCTTGCTGATAGACAAAACATGCAAAAAAAGGAGCAGTTAGAGCAAAGTACAATTCTGAATTTCTCTTAGTATGTAAACATGATAATTTGAGCATTAGACAGCATTAAAAAAATAAAATAAAATAAAGACAAAGAAATATTATTATAATTGACATATTTACGAGCCTTTTGCATGAATATAAGTGGAAGAAATACATTGTGCATGTGTATGCATGAAGAGAGGGGTGCTGGAGAAGGGTTAAATTCTACTAGGGGCATTGAAGGATGTTCTCACGAGAAAATGAATTACTTGAAGTGATAACCAATAATTAGAAAGATTACACCCCATAAAGTTCACTAGAATGACATAATTTCAATTAAGAAGTTTCAGAAATCAGAATCCAACCATCCGACAACAAAAAGTCTCATCCCCGCAACTGCTTAGCCCAAGATCTGACTCAGATCTCACCAGATAAATCTTTCTGCCTTCTACCAATTTGATAACTAACCTCCCTAATATTTATGCAAAACGCCAGAAAATGCATTGATAAGGAGAATACCAAACCTTTGAATGAAATGTGGGTTTTTCCACCTTCAAAAAAAAGGAGAATACCAAATTCAAGATGCCACTTGAGCATTGAATTCCGAATCGGATCGAGTCCTAGGATCTGCAGAATTAACCGATTTCATTTTTTAATTATTTTTCAATTTTTTAAAAAATTTCCAATTGGGATCAGGTTAGGGGGAGCAAGGATGGCAGTCACGGTTTCGGTTTCGGTTTCGGACCGAAACCAATTAAATAACTATTTTTTCTTAATAGCCTACATTTGGTTTCGGCCGAAACTGGGGCTTCGGTATTGGTTCGGTTCGGTCCGAAACCGAAACGTTTCGGCCGAAACTGCCATCTATGAGGGGGAGGGATCAGATCGGCCCCTGTCGATCCCGATCCGGATCCGCTGATTCTGCATTCCATGCACTTGAGCAATCTATGCCTTTGATGATACAATTACTTTGTTAAAAATGCAGAGTGGGTATTCGGTTCTCTTCAATAATTTAAGTTGACATGAAACCAGTCAGTCTGAGAACCTGCCAACTAGCAATAACACATTGACAAGTCATCAGGCTATTCATGTCCAGTTTTGTATTCAACTGACGCACGAAGATAACAGGTCCCCAATTCTGTACATCTTAATCCTTAGGATTATCCAGTTAAACACATTCCTGACCCATTAAATTCAGCTCAACCAAATTCAAACCCAAGTCTCATATTCAAACAGAATGCAACCCATTTGAGTATCAGCTTGACCCCACCCCCACCACTCGCTCTGAAGGTGGATGGTACGACATTTCATTAAAAATGAAAACGGAGTAAACAGTACAACTATAGTGATGGAACCCTTATCCCCCAGCCAAAAACCCATTTGAATGTATAAGCTGAGACCCATTGTCCATGTACATCACTCTCCCATTCCCCCAAAAACCTAAATCCTGGTTCAAAAAGGCTACAGCCCCAATGTCCCCAAGACATATATTATATCCACACTCCACAGGAAGTCTCAAAGTATGTCCCAGAAAACAGGCCCAACTGAACCATTTCAGCCTGCCCACAAGACATAATGATTGTATTCCCTGTGTCAAACTCTCTATCCTTCTTGCCAATCAACTTCTTTTGCAATCAACCTCCTGAAACCATCATTCATTCAGTGTCCAGTTCCTCAAGCACTGTAAGCCAGTAGCAAAGGTCCGGTCACCCCATAGTTGTCAAGGCAACAAGGTGAGCTTGGGTCCCTCAGGCGCCTAAGCACTTAGGTGGCACCTAGGAGACAAGTTCATAAGAAAGAGAGCGGGGGGAGAGAGAGTATGTGCCTATTATTTCTAGCATGTGAATATGATTGGGGCCCTGAATGACACAAAATTAAAGAAAAAAGAAGAGGTAGGTGAAAAAGAGAGGAGGAAAAAGAGCAGAGCTTGAAGGGGAGGGAAAAAACAAATAAAACTGGAATAAGATACATGAAAAATTATAGAATTTAATATTAAAAATTGAGAGAGAGGGAAGGAGGAGAGAGGGGGCAGAGACAGAGAGAGAGAGACAGAGAGAGATGAGTTGGAGTGTCTGGACCATGATCTTCCTATGCCCAGGCCAGGCAGCCCAAGGCACCCAACCACGGCGAGTTTGGGTTTAGGGCCGAGCCAGACAGCCCAAGGCGCCCGCCTGGGCACCTTGGGCCTAACCCACCTTAGTGGGAACCTTTTGGGGACCGTAAAAGGCGCTCCAGCACCTTGGACCTAGATTAGCGCCCGGTCACCTAAACCTAGGCGACCACCTAGACAACTATGGTTTACCCTATACAAGAAATTTTTCACTTCCTTGGAGGGGCTTAAGGTGTATGGTACTATTACCTTGACAAGCCATTCCCCCTATTCAACCAAACCAATCAGATGTGTATGGAGCATGGAATACAAACTCAGATCCGGCATCCAGATCAGACATATTCAGATCATGGGTCCAGATTGAACACAACCAATCAGATCCAGATCGCTGGAACAAAGGCTGCACCTGGATCAGCCTGATTAAAAAATGCTTTAAAAATTGGGAAAATCGGGAAAATCAGGGGAAATGAGAAAAATGTAAAAAAACAAATCTAGAAAAACTAAAAGATGTTTATAGAGATAAATACAAAGATACAAAAAGATATAATGTGTCATATCAAAAAATAAAATACATCTTAAGAATTGATTTGCAGGCATATCCTTACAAGAAAGGCACACGCATAAGTACATGAATTCTACCACTCAAGATTGACTAAGAAAAAATAGGGAAAAATTTGTATTGGGCTAATTCCATCGATTCTGATCCGATCTGGACTGATTTGGCTGAGTCCAGCCAATTCCACTTGCATCTTTTAATTTGGGCCTGGTTCAGCCCCAAATGCAGATCGACACGTGCCAATTCCAAGTCAAATCGGCTGACTCCAATTTGGATCAGCCGATTCCGCACTGCATGGACTGGGGTGGTTGGCTCCCCTATGGGCCAGGATGGAGTCAGAAGGCACAGCCCTTAACCCATCCCCTTACATCTTAGTTCCAATCCATTGAATGTCTCCTCGCACATGTTAAGGCCCATGTTGAGGGAGCTCCATCCAGGTTGCCTTTCCCTATTGGAAGAGAAGGCATCGGCCAGAAGTCATAGTAGCTCTCACTTCCCCTCCTGAGGGAACCCAGAGGGACCCAGCTTGCTAAAGACTCAATCAGCAAGCACTGGAAAGGATGAGGATGGTCAGGCACCTATCTTTCATTATCTTGGTATGCAGCCACTGTGACCATCTCCTTCATGGATTCAAGGGAGTCATCCAACCCTCCTGCTTCAAAGAAGTCTACAAAAAGGGCCGCTGCTTATGTACCTTCCTGCTCTGATCTATGTAGTCTGAGGCGTGAGGCGAGCGAGGCGACCAGGGGGGCGCCTCACGCCTCAAAGGCCTAGGCGATGGCCGAGGCGTTTGAGGCGTTTGAGGCGAGAAATTAATAAAAAAATAAAACTAAAATTATATGTCACAATATCACAAAAATATATATTTTGAACAGTAAATATCCTAAAACTGCATGTACACTAAGCAAGAAATATCATAAAACTGCATATACACTAAACAAGAAATATCATAAAACTGCATATACAACTAACAAGTGCAGAGAGTGAGAGAGTGAGAGACAGTGGAGAGAGTGAGAGACAGTGAGAGAGTGAGAGTGAGAGATCAGAGAGACAGTGAGAGATCGGAGAGAGTGAGAGAGTGAGAGACAGTGGAGAGAGTGAGAGAGTGGAGAGAGTGAGAATAAGAGATCGGAGAGAGACTGAGAGAGAGAGAGAGATCGGAGAGAGTGGAGAGAGTGAGAGCGAGAGATCGGACAGAGTGAGAGAGAGAGATCGGAGAGAGTGGAGAGAGTGAGAGATCGGAGAGTGAGAGAGAGAGATCGGAGAGAGTGGAGAGGTAGTGGGAGATCGGAGAGAGTGGAGAGGTAGTGGGAGATCGGAGAGAGTGGACATACCGAGAGTGAGAGTGGCCGGAGGAAGCCGGAGGCCCGGAGGAAGCCGGAGGAACCCGGACTGCCGGAGGCCCGGAGGAAGCCGGAGGCCCGGAGGCCCGGAGGAAGCCGGAGGAAGCCGGACTGCCGCACGCCGCTGCCGCGGAGGAAGTTGGAGCCGCTGCCGCTCGCTGCTGCCGCTCGCCGGACGCCGGAGGGAGGAGACTCGCAGTCGCCGCTGCCGCGGAGGTGGAAGCACCGAAGGCAAAAAAATAAACACACAGGCGAAACCCTCGGGGGCGGGGGGGGAGTTAACCGACGGACGCGTATATCGGGTCGTTGAGACCCGATACGCGGATCCGGCAAGCGGGCGAGGCGCGCGGAGGCGGCCGACGCGCGCGGAGGCGGCAGACCCGCGCGAGGCGCTCGCGAGGCGCTCGCCTCGGCGAGGCGGGCGACGGGCGCCTCGCCCCGCCTCACCGCCTAGGCGGTCGCCTCCGCGCGTTTTTGACTACACAGGCTCTGATGGCACATGGGAGTCATCCCCTTCTGTAATGTAAGATGCAGCTAGAGACCCACTGCTGCTGCTGCTGCCATTGCCATTAGCTCTACTTCATCCACTGCCACTGTTGAGCAGCTACTGCTTCCACTGTCAACGATCACAGCTGCCACTGCTGTGACTACCTTCTTCATGGGCTCATGGAAGTCATCCTTCCCCCTGCCGCAATGATGGCACTGGAGGTTTTCTGCTGGCGGAGGCACACCACTGTTCCAATCCTGGAGGAGTCAGGGAGTAGAGGTATAAGAACCCCATGCTCAGACAGAACTCCTGCCCCATCAGGTACCCACTAGACCCTTCAATTTAAATGTTGTCATCTCTGAACCTGAACAAACTTTGCTTAAATAAGCCAATTCTGGCAGCAGTTTCATGTCCAAATTCAAATTTAAATTAGAACCTGAAATCAAACACAAGCTTACAATTTCACTAGGAGAATCCCTATGTCAGTGTCCCTAAAATACCCCCCCATCTTAATCACCTTTCTTTTCCCCAAGCCCCTCCCAAGGTTTCAGGTCCCTCTTCTGCGGACATGTTGCCACCTTGATTCCCTGCACCTCCAACTCTGTCCAGGGCCGTAGTCTCTTCCACCCATCTTTTCCAAGTTTCAAATAAACATCCGCGATGAACCAAATCCACTTGATTAGCAGCACCATATCCCTTCATTTTGCCTGCAGATTTCCATCCAGGTTCTTGAGCACCTTGACCTAATACCTGAATACATATCATACCTTGAAATACTTGCCATCCAGTGCTATTCTCTTGCTCTTCAAAATCCTTTCCACCATCACCCAACTGGAGCATCTGACCAGCACATTGTTTCCAAGGCATCACCTAGGCAAGCAGCCCATTTGCCTTGGTGCACATAGGCCACCTTGGGCCCACCTAGCCTGTCTTGGCAGGCTATCCACTCTTTGTTTTCAGTTCTGTTTTAGTATTTGGGCAAAAGTTCAAAGCAATTAATGCATGCATGGAAAGTTGCCTGAGCCAATATGTCGTCGAGTATGCCATTAAGAGGGGGGGTTGATCCGCCACCTCATCTACTCCCCTGACAAGGGGGATTCTGCCCCCCTTGTGACCCCCACCGCGACCTGACAACGCAGGTCGATCCGCATTGCGAGGCCAGGTGTTTTTCTGTTAAAGGTGTGCAGGGGTGTCATGAAATGATGCTTGCCCTTCTTTCCCAAAAAAAAGGTCATAATCTGAGTTAGAATGAGATTCTAACTTCATAAGCTTTGTGATTAATTTGTTATTGTTTGTCATTTGTTCCATGTTTGCTTTTTAAAATATAGGTATATGTTGAAGATTTGTGGATATCAATTTTTCTATTAACTAAGATAGAACTTACATGTAAAAAATGTATATTAGTAATTATGTTAAAATGTACTTAGTTATATAAACTAGGCTTCGCCTAGGCACCTCACATTGTCGCCTAAGCAGTAAAGCGGTGGGCCACCGCCTTGGTCGGCTTGGATGCCTTGACAACCATGGACCAGTATTAGACCAGAAAGTTCAGACCCCAGATCCCCCCCCCCCCCAAAAAAAAAAAAAAATTGGCTGCCAATGGGACATGATGATCTGCTGCAGTCATGCATCAAAGACAACGGATCGTCCCTACAAAGGCTGCACAACAAGAAATTCGAGAGCACAAATTCTCAGCATTCTAATGTTGTGTGTTGGAGTGTATGGTGGGAGCGCAATGACTGCATTTTTTGGAGAAGTAGAATCTATATTGAAAACATCTCCTTCAGAGTCCTTGCGTTACTGTAAAGCTAGCGTAGGTTCCTGTTGCATGTCTGTTGATGAGTGGGAAATGCGAGATGCATTTATTGTATCAGATAAATCAATTTTGTTTGTCTTCTCTCTGAGGTAGAGGAAACTCTCCTCTCCTTCAATGGCTGTATTTTTTTTGGAAAATGGGTAGTACCACTGGTTATATAAAAGAGAAAAAAGAATACAAGTATGGGGAGGAGTGCTCCCACACAACTCCCAAATACAAAAGACTGCAGACAACACCCTGTCACGGGAGCAAAGAAAAGAAACAACCTAGCACCTGATCACTAAGCACAGAACCCAACCGAAACCCAAAAGGGCACCAAGGCCCACCACCAAAGAGCACTGACCCTCCATCTAGACAGTCCCCTAACAGCAGTAATATGAAAAATAAATCGCCCCCAAAAATAGACAAAGCCACCCTCCTCAATCCTGGCCACAATAGCACAACCCTCCCTCACCCTACTGCTCAACCTACTCCGACTCTCCTTTCCTACTGGAGCCTTCGGCCTTCACCCGCCTAGCTATATCTGCGAGTCATCTACATTTGATCAAGCACAGGGATGACCTCAATCCTTTATCCACTCCGTCAGCAAATACGCCGATCAGCCTGGCAGTTTCGCTTGCCTGATTCTCCATAAAACTCTCCACCTTAGCTGAAATATCTTTGACCTCCTCCTTGCTGAGATTCCCAACGCCCGCCCCTAGAGAGGCTTCCTCGACTTGCTCCGACTCCACATGCAGCTGGACATCATCCAGTTCCTTGTGCGCCTCTCCCTCCTCTCGCTAATTGGTGGCGTCGGCTAGATCCGCGTCTTCCGACTCCCTGGTTGGGGGAGGCAGAGCTAACACCTCCTGCTGGTCAGCTCCTGCCAAAAGCTCAAAGATCCCAACCGACTGCGCCACGAGGGCCCCATTAGCAAGACAGGGCCCCTCCTGACCTCTAGACCCAGCACCAGGTGGTTCCAACGCCGGAAGACACCGCAAAGCCCCTCCTTCCACCTACGGCACTAGCCCAAACTGCTCTTCGAACACGAAGGAGAGGGAATGCAGCGCCCCGAGGGCTTCCCCCCCCCCCCCTCACTGCAACCCCCACCTCCCAACCGCATGAACGCTGGAAGATTGTCCACCGGCTGACCATTACTGGCAGTGCCACCATCAGTGCTGGACTGCCAAAGGCAGGCCGCCCATAGTTGACAGTATCGGCCGAAACGTATCGGTTTCGACCGCGACTGAAACGAGTTCTGACCTGCTCACTGTAGCAGGTCCAAAACTAAAAAAAAATATTTTAAATGGTTTCGGACGAAACCGATACCGTTTCGCCCAAAACTTACAGGTTTCGGCCGAAACTTACGTGAACTCATATCTGAGGGAGAAAGGTCCAGGGAGGCTACTGGCAGCTACTACAGGGTGAGGGAGAAGAGAGGGTTTGTTGCTGCCGCCGTCGCCGTTTCTTCGAGTTTGCAGCGTGTAGCTGTGTTTTCATGACTCTCATTCCTAATAGATCTTGTAAGTTTTTATTTTTTTGGTTGGTTTGATAGCTTTTTTGTTGCAGGTAAGGTTCTCTTAAATATATTAATTTTCAACCATGAAATTTGTTAAGACTCCAAATTCAACCCTAATTAGCTATTTAAATTTAGGAGTTTTGTCTAATTAAATTTAGTTAGGGTCAATTGAACCTCAATTAAACTTCATTAAAGAATTTATAGTGAGAGCATACTGTTAATTAAATTTTATGAAGACTAATTAAGGTAAAATTGAAAATTAAGCTCAAATTAACTATTTAAATTTGGGACTTTTGTCTAATTAAGATTAGTTAGGGTCAATTGATACTCAATTAAACTTCATTGAAAAATTTAGGGTGGGAGCATGCTGCTAATTAAATTTTATGAAGGCTGATTAGGATAAAATTGATAATTAAGCCCTAATTATCTATTTAAATTTGAGGTTTTTGTCTAATTAGGTTTAGTTAGGGTCAATTAAAACTCAATTAAGCTTCATTGAATAATTTAGGGTGAGAGCATGCTGCTAATTACATTTTATGAAGGGTGATTAGAGTAAAATTGATAATTAAACTCTAATTAACTATTTAAATTTAAGATTTTTATCTAATTAGGTTTAGTTAGGATCAATTGAAACTCAATTAAGTTTCATTGAATAATTTAGGTTGGGAACATGTTGCTAATTATATTTTATGAAGGGTGATTAGAGAAATTGATAATTAAGCCCTTCTTAGCTGTTTAAATTTGGGACTTTGCCTAATTATCTCAATTCAGCATAATTTGAAGCTCAATTATACTGAATTGCATTTTTTTTCATTGTACTTACGACCATTTATTTTTGACTGTCTTAATGCAGCATCATGGCTAGACGTGAACAAGGTCAGGAGCAACAAGGGCAGGAGGATCCGGAGTGGGCCCACCTCTCCTTAGTTGATGCTGGAAGAAGAAAAGTGAAATGCAATTATTGTGGTAAGGAGATACATGATGGAATTAATAGAGGAAAGTAACATTTGGCAGGGATAAGAGGAGAGGTGAAACAATGTGACAGATGTCACCGAGAGGTCCGAGAAGAAATGCGCCAGTGCCTTCTGGGCAAAAAAGAGAGGATGGAACAAAGAGCTGAAGATGAGGTTGAAATTGCTGAGTAGATTTCGGGCAGAAGAGGAAGGAGGGATGAATATGATGAAGAAGGCACAGAGGATTCTGATCCAAAGCTGACTAAAGCAATAGAGCGTGAACAAGCCGCTCGAAGGAAAGGAAAAACACCGATAGGTTTAGAGACATACTCCAGTACAACTAGTGTAGCACGAGCTGCACGACGTCCTGACACTGGTGCAGCCCTGCAGAGAGGAGCCCCCATGGACAGCTATCTGCACAGAAGGCAAAGTGCTACACAACCTAAAATCAAGCAAGCATTGAGAGGGGAAAAAAATTCAGCAAAAATTGCAGGACATATAATTAAAAGTATCTGCAAATTATTTTTCCATGTAGGTGTCCCTACATATACAGCTGAAAGCGAATATTTCCAACATATGCTAGATGCCATAGCAGATGCTGCCCTTAGCTTGAAGGCCCCGTCACGTTCAACCTATGTTAGATGCCATAGCAGATGCCGGCCTTAACTTGAAGGCCCCGTCACGTCGAGACATATACGGGTGTGGCCTTGAGGGAGAGGTTGAGGAGCTCCATGAGTGGGTTGAAAGCTTCAAGCATATATGGATGGAGAGAGGATGCACCACCATGTGTAATGGTTGGACTGGTACCACGAAGAAGTCCATGATTAACTTTTTGGTCCATTGCATCGAAGGTACAGTATTTGTTAAACCTGTAGATGTATCAAATTATGAAAAAAATGCCAATTATTTGTTTCATTTGATGTATAAGATGGTAGACCAAATTGGAGAGGACAATGTTGTGCAAGTAGTGACTGCTAATGAAGTCAGTTATAAGACTGCAGGGAAGAAATTGATGCAGAAGCGCAGGCATTTATATTGGCTCCCATGTGCAGCACATTGTCTGGATCTGATACTTGAAGACATTGGAAAGGAAAATAATGTGAAGAAGACAATTGACAGGGCACAAAAAATCACCCAGTATTCCTAGGATATTGAACATGTTCAGGGAGCATGCAAGTGGGGGGCGAGATATCATCCGTGCAAGGCTAACTAGATTTGCTTCGAATTTCATTTCTTTAGAGTCTTTGTACAAGTATAAGATTGAGCTCAATGCTTTCTACTTTATCCTTATAGATATGATCCGTGTTGGATTCAAATTTCATTTCTTTGGAGTCTCTGCACAGGTATAAGAATGAGCTAAAAACTTTCATGTACCACAATGCCCTGAGGGAATACATAGACAAGTCTAATGTTGATACTCAGATGGATTATTTGGATGTCTGTCACATCATGGAAGATAACATATTCTGGACAGGATCTCACGGTACATGAAAGTAGTCACACCCCTCGTGAAGGTCCTAAGAATGGTAGATGGCGATGAGAAGAATGATATGGGATATCTGTACGAGGCCATGGAGCGTGCCAAATTAGAGTTGCAGGATTCTCTTCCCAGAGAATATGCAAAGTGGTGAAAAATTATTGACCATAGATGGGACAACACATTACACCACGACTTGCATGCAGCTAGTGAGTGATTAATTGTATTGATACACTGTTCTTTAGGTGATTTTATATCTAACATTTAGTTAACTATACACAAATGCAAGTTATTTCCTCAACCATCGATTTATGTACAATGTCAATGCACATGTTGATGGCGAGGTGCTTCAAGGCACTTTAAAAGTCAATGATCGTTTATCGATGACACCAGAAAAGAGACTTCAGGCCGAAGTAGAGGTTGGCCTTTATTGATTTTATCAATAAGACGTATAGAATTTACTTAAGTAGTTATGTTAATTTATTGCTTTATCTTTGTAGATGAACTATTATAGAATGAGGACTGGGACGTATTCTGACTCCCAATTGTAATACGTTGTGGGAAGAGTGAGCCCAGGTATACTTTATCTTTGTGCTTTCTTAACCTCAATATGTATTAGTACATCATGGAGAATTGATCTTTATTTACATCTTACATTTATTTGTTTATGGTTAGTGGAACAGCTGACTGGTGGATAATGGTAAACAACCGAGATGTGGGCAGTAATGCATTGGCTTTCATTGCAATTAAGGTGCTCAGTCAAACAACATCAGCAAGCCAATGTGAAAGAAATTGGAGCACGTTCAGCCTTATACACTCAAAAGTTCGCAATCGACTAAAGGCTGAACGATTAGAAAAATTAGTTTATTGCCATTATAATATGAGGTTAAGAATAAGGAACATGAAGCTAAGACAACAGCTGAGAAACAAAGGCGTCACAAAGGATGCAACTCCAGAAATTGATGTGGACGTTTTATTTGATGATGACAATCCCTTGCAGTCTTAGGTGGAAATACAAGAGTAGGTTGATGAGCCCGTTTTTTATGTTGATGATAGAACATGGGCAGAGGGCATACTAGATGAAGATGAGCCAAGAGATCCAGAATTCAGAAGACCAACAAAGAGGGCCAGAGAGACTTATGCGCACCATAGAAGGGACCCAGCTTTGTTTGTTCATGACACTGAGCAGCAGCCTGAGTTTGAGCCAGCTAGACACTCAGAATCAGATAGCAAGTCAGTCACTCCTAGAATGGTCAAGCCACCTCCATCCTTAAGAAGAAGTACATCAGTGCATGAGCTAACTGAGAGGACTAGTGCTGCTGTTCAAGAGGATCCGACAATTGAGCAATTGAAGTAAATTTATGTGAGGCACACGCTAAGGGGAAAAAGACTCGTGTCAAAGATGAATGAAATGATCACACCAAAGGAGAAAAAAAATATCCCCAAAGGTTAAAAAGCGACTGATTTCTTATGGTTCTGATGATGATGATCCCAGTGCAGCTGCGGGTGCTACTACAAGTGGTGGCACATATGCACCTACTTCCTCCTTCCATGTAGACACAGACAGAGGATACAGTCATAGTGAAGGAGGATATGATTCACAGAGCCAATATGGGCATCCATCAGGTTATGGAGGTGGCCAATAGGAAGAAGACATTTATGTGTGGGGTCATCAACCAGAATTTCAATTTCATCCAGTTCCACCCAGTAACAGTTATGGGTCAGCATCCTCTTCTCATCCTCAAGGTTCTTATACTGATTCTGAATTCCAATCAATCTAACAACCTTAAAATCCAAGAGGGATCCAAAGAGGGATGCAGGACTTGGCTACCTCATTGTTTGGTTATAGTGAATATACAGAATACATGCAACCTTTGCTATGGCTATGATCTAACAATTACTAATACATTCTTTAAGAAGAGGGACAAATACTTAATAACATACAAGAGTGGAACACATATAAGTCAAATTGCCTATTTTCTTATTAGGAAGGTCGATAGAGTTTTATGTAAAGATTGCAAAGTTATTCCTGGTGAGAGTCTAGCCCCTCAACATGAGTTGTTAGTAATGGATGTCTTTATCCCTAAATTCAAAAGAAAGATCATTATAAATAATTGTTCTAAGATTAAATGGTGGAATTTAAAAAGTAAAAGTTTAGAAACATTTAAAAATCATCTATTAAAGGAAAATATTTGAATTTAGAATAAGAAACTAATGTAATGTGGAATAATGTTACAAATTGCATAACGAGTGTAGCAAAACAACACTTAGGCGAATCTAAAGGTAAAAAGAATTTAGAAAAAGAGACTTGGTGGTGGAGTGAGGAAATCCAAAATACCATTAGAGTAATAAAGGGGTGCTTTAAAGTTTGGCAAACTAACAAAAATAATCAAACCCTAGAAGCTTATAAAATTGCTAAAAAGAGGGCTAAGAAAATAGTTGGTGAAGTTAAATCAAAGGCATTTGAAGATTTATATAATAAATTAGGAACCCGAGAGGGTGAAAAGGACATATTTAAACTTGCTAATTAAGAGAAAGGAAAACTAGATATTTAGTTCATGTTCGTTGCATTAAAAGTGAAGATCAAAGGGTTTTAACTAGAGATCTTGAGATAAAAGAGAGGTGACATAGTTATTTTCAGAAGTTACTTAATAGGAGATTACGTCATGGATTCTTCTTTAGAAGGTACCCAAGAGTCCACAATATTTGATAATTATCAATATTTCAGGCGTATTAAGATGTCAGAAGTGGAGGATGCTTTAAGGAAAATGAAAGTGGACAAGGCCTTAGGACCAGATGACATACCTATTGAAGTATGGAAAGGCCTAGGAGACATTGGTATTCAGTGACTAACTAAACTTTTTAATAAAATTTTAAAGGAACGGAGAATGCCAGAAGTTTGGAGGAAAAGTGTTATAGTTCCTTTCTATAAAAACAAAGGAGATATTCAAAGCTGCAATAATTATCGTGGAATTAAGCTTATGAGTCATATTATGAAACTTTGGGAAAGAGTAATCGAAAAACGCCCTCCAATATATGACTACTATATCGGAAAATCAGTTTGGTTTTATGCCGAATAGATCTACTACAGAAGCTATTTTCTTACTACGGCAGCTAATGGAGAAGTATAGAGAGATGAGAAAAGATTTGTATATGATTTTTCTTGATCTAGAGAAGGAGTATGATCGAGTACCAAGAGAATTGATTTGGTGGACATTAAGAAAGAAATGAATCTCTCAAGGATATGTTGATTTGATTAAAGATATGTACGACGGTGCTATTACTAGTGTTCGAACTATTGCTGGAGAGACTGGTGAATTTCTAATTTCTATAGGTTTGCATCAATATTCTGCACTAAGTCCGTATCTCTTTTATGGATGAAGTAACAAAACAATTGCACGAGGATATCCCTTGGTGTATGTTATTTACAGATGATATTGTCTTAATCGATGAGTATTGATGCTTTAAATGCTAAGTTAGAGCGTTGGAGACGTGCCTTGGAGTCTAAAGGTTTTAAAATTAGGAGTAAGTCAAAGTTTATACATTGTAATTGTAGTAATGGGAGAGTGGTACAGGAAGACATGGTTCTAATTGATGGGCATAACATTCCGAAGAGTAGTAGCTTTCGATACTTAGGGTCTATCATACAAGAGAATGGGGAGATTTATGACGACGTTACACATAGGATTAAGGCAGGCTGGTTAAGATGGAGAAGCACATCAGGAGTCCTCTGTGATCGTCGTATACCTGTGAAACTCAAAGGGAGGTTTTATAGAACGACTGTGACCTGCTTTGTTATATGGTATCGAGTGTTGGGCAGTACAAAAGGAACATATTCACAAAATGTGTGTAGCAGAGATGAGGATGTTGAGATGGATGTGTGGCAAGACTAAGAAAGACAAGATTAAGAATGAGTGCATCTGTAAGGACTTAGGGATAGCCCCACTTGATAGTAAAATGAGAGAAAATAAACTCAGGTGGTTTGGTCATGTGCTTCGTCGCCCTAACTCAGCGCCGGTTAAAAGATGTGACCGAATCTTAGTGGATGCTAGTAAAAGAGCTCGGAGAAGGCCTAAAATGAGATGGTGCTATGTTATTAGGAAGGACATTAAATTTTTGGGTTTAAATATGAATATAACACTTGATAGAAATCTTTGGCCGAATAGGATTCATGTAGCCGACCCCAAATAATTAGGATAAGGCTATGATGATGATGAACATCAGAAGCCAGACGATGAGGGAGAAGATTCTTCTAGCTATTATCCATATTAGTGCATCATCATTTAGGTAAAGATCATTTAATTTCTGTAACATTTACTGTCTAATAAGGTTTATTGTATTGCTTGAATCTACTTCATGCTTAATATGTACTCGAGAATATCACTTTAACATTTCCAATGCCTACTTCATGTTTATTGCACTTAATCCTATTTCTTTACAGTCAAATACATGTCTAATGATTTTTTCTGATTTTTATCTGATTATTTATATTTTTTCAGATTTTTTCCCAAAATTTTCTATATTTTTGGCTTTTTTACTGTTTTCAACCCGTTTGAGCCGGTTTCGGCCGAAACCGAAATCGAAACCGGTCCGTTTCGGTTTCGGTCCCGGCCGAAACCGGTACTACCAACCTTGCATCGATGCAGACACCAAACAAACTAGCTAGACACCTCATCTACCAAAGGTTCATTACATAGCAAGGCCATCCAGGAGAGAGGAGCTCCGATATATATCTGGCATGTTCAAAGTCAAATGATTTAAGCCCATCCCAAATGGACATGACTTATCTGCTTCCACAAACAAGTCTACTCCCGCAATCTAGCCATCTGCCTAACACTTCTACATCCAACGACATTAGGATCTCAGGATTGCTGTGTTCACCCCATCCATGGTTTACAATCTTGCGAAAAACCTCTTGAGAGCTTGCCAAGATCAGACATGCCTGAAACACCTAGCCAAAGGCACATGAAGTTTAGGCAAGTCATGGGATTGGCATGTACTTGGACCAGTCAATTTATGGCAGGTTCACAAAACCCATCCAAATTACTTTTGGCACATTCAAATCTGAGGGTTTTGAAACTCAACCCTTCCCTCCATCCCCCACTCACGGCAATCTTGTAAACACTTGGAGCTAGAACACGGTTGCCATCGAGCCAGCTACCTGCTGTCGACCTTTTACACATTGATCTGCAAACCAGGGAAGAGGAGAAAAGGTAGAAGGGAGAAAAGGTAGAAGAAGAAAAAGAAGAGAGGAAGAGGAAAAGGATGAACGAGACTCTCGACCAAGGACAACCTGTCTATTGATCGTCAACCACCTGCAACCTAGAGAGAAGAAGCAACCCCCTCAACCAACCCACTGGACCCCAACTTCCTACACTCTGCACACCCACCCTGTGCCCCACTATAGGTCTCCCTTTTCTTGTGTATTTTCACATCATCATCATCATTATTATTATTACTGTGTTATTTTTATCATATTGAGTGGTTAAATAAATGACATTATAAATTTTCACTAAAAAGATATAAGCTTATCAGAATTTCTACTGCTATTCCTGATGTCCAGAAATTTCTCCACATCTCCACTTTAACCCTCTCAAGACAAAACTGAGATTCAATACAACATTCCTTGGCCCCATTGGACTACCTATCCTGCAGGGCATTCCTCACTCCTGATGAGGTTGTTATAGCTGCACCTGAGATTGCCCACCATAACCCATACACCTCCCTTGCCACATCTAAGGCACAATCTAGTGGCTCAAGTGATATACAGACAAAGTCGACAATTGTCCTCCCCCTCTATGGTCATCTTCCCTGTCATCTGAAACATTCTTTTATGGGTCATCGCCTTCAAAGAAGTTTGCCTTTGGGATCATTCATTGGCTCCATGTAGGAGGAATCCTAGCCCAGGAAGCCCCAAGTCCCACCCTATAATTCACACGCGAGAATATGAAATGAAATTTTTCAGAGTGACCAGATCCATTAACCTGCTTGGAGCTCCCTACACAAGTCAGGATCACCCAACTCTCACACAATTAACCTGCTTGGAGCTTCTAACATTTTGGATTCAAATGATTTTGAATTGGGACTCCAGCATGAAATCAGGAATGGAAAACAAGATCTCCTCCCAGCAAAACACCCAAAGCAACAAGGAGCACATAATTCAAATTCAAATTGGATTTGAAATCAGGCCCAAAGTCAGACTGGTCTGCCCATTCATTGAAACACCAGATAATCTCTCCTCCAAACCCCGTCTGACACAATCAGCCCAATCTTTCCTTTCTTCTTCATTGCAGACTACCCTAGGTTTTCTGGTTTCGGACCATGCCAATCCTACCACGGCCGAACTGCATCACAACATCAACCTACAACAGCTTCACAAGAGGGACTTCCACCAACGGCTAGCCTTCAGCCTTGATTGCATACGGATAATATGAAATAGTCCTTGTATTTTATATGTTCCACTCTTATAAGCTACTATGGTATCACGTTTCATATAACTGAATGAATTCTGGTCTTTTCAACTAGCTTCTTTACACATGTTCATCTAATACAACATGGGAATCATAGCCTATTTGTCAAAGCAATTAGGTGCCATTGTGACACATTGCTTCATATAAGTATTGAATTATTATA
This sequence comes from Amorphophallus konjac, assembly GCA_022559845.1. NCBI lineage: Eukaryota > Viridiplantae > Streptophyta > Magnoliopsida > Alismatales > Araceae > Amorphophallus > Amorphophallus konjac. The sequence continues at coordinate 34,265,394 of CM040118.1, forward strand.
TGTCATTGCCTATGTGTCAGTACCTTTGCTCACTTGTCATTACAACTGGAAGCTGATGCAACATATAGTTTTAGGGTGTCCTAATATGAGCAAGGGGATGTGACAAATTTTACAGACTATTATCACTCACTTGAGTTCAATATCATTGGATAGCTTAATTATACTAAATTAATGACAATGAGGCGAAGAACATAGGTGATGCATTACCTAAATCCAAAATAGGCATGTTTGTCAAAATGCTAGGTAAACCCACTTATGATATGAACATTGTTTAACTGAGTACCCATTTGTATATCAAGTTGACAGGCCATGTCATGAATTACCAATTTCTCACCACTACATCCTAACCAATGACTTGAATATCAGAGCACACATAGAGCTAGTCTGTAGAATGTTTTTAACAGCAAATAAGTATTTGGAGTACGTGACGACCACATCTATAGTTGACCAGAAATGGTCACAAGTTGTCAACATGATATTTCACCCCACTTATTAGAGTCGTCTACCTGCCTATTTGGTGGTTCAAGCGCGGCACACAGTAGCCCTTTTTCCCCTATAATCGAGTAAGAATAAAATGAGTAAAGCTTGTCCAAAAAGCAACATACCTTGAATACACTTGTTTCACAAGATCACTTGGGCAACGACCAGTAAGACTACCTCGCATTCCATTTGGTGCAACAATGACTGCAGAAAAAATATCAGATGATCAGAAAAGGACAGAATGCAACAGAGATAAACCGTCTACATTTAGGGTTCTGTAGATACAATAAACATGTGTTATTTGATTGCTAACATACGTTCAGCATATTCTATCTAAATAAACAAGGCATACACCAAGTTTTAGGAAGTTGAATCTGCATGAACATGAAAAATGAGCTAACAGTCATACAATATTATAGCATATTCTCCACAATCTATGACCTTTTGCCACAACACTTTAGAGCCTATTTTGTTGTTGTAGTCATCGTCATTAAACCTAATCCCATCAACTGGGTTGCTCACGGATCCAGACAGATCTGCAAGAGGGCGGAGTAATTTTCATAGTTGACAGCCAATTTGACCGACCAGTCTCTTGATTGTTATGCTATCAACCATAGCATGACTCACTGGCACGGGGAAAAAGGCATATGGATATAGAATTACACAAATTGGTATATAGACAGAAATTCAGGTGAGAAGTAAGGGTAAATGTAATATACTCAACCATATACAACAAAGTAATATTAACTAATGTAGATCATGACATTGGTCAAAAGAGGGAGAAAGGGGCAAGATATGTTATCAACACTGAAAATTACAAATGTAACACCACCGTGCAGCACAATCTTACAGGGAATCGTTCCAAATAAAATGAAATACAACCTGAAAGATAATAAAATTAAGGACTCCAACAATTGATAGAACATTAGATACTCCGACCATCTATGTTTTCTGTCTCATTGGCATACATGACATAATTTTTTTTATTTTCTCATTGAGTCTAAATGGTTGCTGCCTTATACTTTCTGTCAACCCTTGCATATACCACAATGCAATGTCAAGGATCACCATAAATTCCTGCTTCTACAGTTCTCAATACCCTGAGACACACAAAAGCATTTTTTTTCAAGAGCCCTTTATGCTCACCTCCCTATGGTCCCTGTTCCTGTATCTTTATCATACTTTTTCAATGTGTCAAACTTTCCCATCTTCCTCAAAAACCTCCCAGCCAGTGTACTGACCTAGGAAAGTACTCCAGCTTCCTCAATTCCACCACTCACATCCAGCCAGGCCTCAAATTTGTCAATGAAGCAATGCAACTTGGCTACTAAAATGGCTGATAAACTGCCAAGCTCCCTGAATCTCTAAAGTTGGATTTTCCTTGTACAGTTATATGATACTGATCCTTTTGTAAAAGGGTAGGTGAGTAAATGTTTTTTTGAAAGTGGGTATGGGGAGTAAATGTTAATGAGGACTATGTAAATTCTCACATTTTTTGCCGAGTTCCTTTTCATAAAACTATCAATCTATAGCTTTAGGAAAAGGACTCAGCTTTGTTGAGACCTAAGTGATAACTCCTTAAGAAAAGGACTTACATTCACAGTAGTGACGGAAAACCGAGTGGCTGGGGCCTCATTGCAAGACCAAGGTTGATCGTTTTGATGATCCAATATTAGGTATAACATTACCAACATACCCTCCCCTTCCTCTAGCTAAAGTAATTTCTTCTCTTCCAATTCTTCCATCTCCTTTCTGACATCACTCACTTCTATTTTAACTTTTCCCTTTTCGGTTAAGGCATCAGTTGGAAACACTTAAGAGAGGATATTCAAGCATTAGAATCTCTGACAAGACAAAAGTTTTTCCAAATGGCAATAGGGTGCATTGGCTTATGTGCAAAGTGATTTTGGGAGGAAGGAGAGAGATAGACAGAAGAAGGGGTAGAGATGGATTCTCCCCATAATCAAACTTCAGCTGGATTACACACGGATTTCAAATAGAGAAAGAATTTAGAAAATAAAAGACAAATAAAGACATTAATGTTTGTCCTTCCTACAAGAAAAAGTAGGGGCAATAAAGTATAGTGTTTTCATAATCTATAATCCAATAGAACTCCCAAATGAGACTTTGATTTTGAAATGTTATCATTAAAAAACTGCACTTCTTCAAAATCAATGGGGTTATGAAAATCATCCATAATCCCATCGCAATTCCAAACGCTGCCTAAGTGAGGATTGGATAGGTATGTTCCTTAAGCAATGCAACAGCAAGGAACTAAGTAATTGAGATCAGGGTTCGCCGTGGCATCAGGTCGGGTCAACCCGGTCCCCTGGCGGCACGGTACAGCACGGGCCAACTCAAACCATGCCAGTCTCAGTTGGTCATTTGAGGTTTTTTTCTTTTTTGCAAAATGATTCTTTTTAAAGTTTTTTAGCCCATTTTGAAGCTCATAAAAGAACCATCATTCCCATTGAGGTTTTTAGCCCTTTTTTTTTAGTCTAAGGGGTTTTAAGCTTTTACCCCATTTTGAAGATTGCAAAAGTCTAAAAGATCCATCATTATGTCATTGAGGTTTCTTAGCCCATTTTTAGTCTGTGTTTTAGTTTAAGAATGTTTAGCCCATTTTGAAGCTTGTAAATAATACACCATTTCCATTGTGGTTTTTTAACCCATTTTTTAAGCTTCAATTTAATTTATTTTCAAGAAATAATTTAAAAATTAAAACTAGCCAGACTGGCCCGTTAACTGTATCTAGGGATTGGAGTCGCCCAGATATGGTACGGTACAGCGACTCGTAGCGGTATGGTACAAGTCAGCCAACCGTGATGGAGGTAACGCATGCGAACTGTTGGAATAAGTTACTACAGGAGGATCAACAATGGACAGTCAAGAGGTGTGGCAGGGGAGAACATGGAGGACATTAACAGGAAACTGGCACTAGCTTCCACGGTTTTATGGATTTGTAGTCTCCATGTCATGTCCGGTGTTGTGTTCAGACTGCAAGGTTTTTGGTTTTAGTGAATGGTACACCATGTGGATTCTTTGGTAGCTTAAGAGGGCTAAGGCAAGGGGACCCTTTGTCACGTTTGCTGCTTGTTCTTGTTGGTCAGGTGCTGAGTGGAATGTGGAAGGGCAACACCAACAGGGCTCAAACAACTTAGAAGGAATCAAGGTGGGCAGGGCAGCGGAAGAGGTATCACATTTGCAATATGCAGATGATACTATCCTCTTTACACCTACAGTGGAGGAGAAGCTAATTAATTTAAGAATTTTGCTCAGCCTGTTGGAGGCAGTCACTGGCCTAAAAATTAACTTCTCCAAAAGTGAGGTAGTGGGAGTTAATGTGAACGAAAGTAAGAAGGAACAAATTGAACATCTCTTGGGTGTTAGGTGGGGTCCATTCCCTATCACGTACCTTGGGTTGCCCCTATCAGATGGAGCCATCAGAGCAAAGGAATGGAATGGAATTATCAAGAGGGTAGAGGTATGTAAAAGGATTGAAACACTGAGAGCTGCTTTCTTTTGGAAATGGAAAGAGATAGAGGAGAAAGGTCTCCATCCTATTTCATGGAAACAGATGTGTACATTAAAGGAGCAAGGTGGAGTGGGACTCATGGCTATCAGCACAATTAATGAAGCATTGTTGACGAAATGGCTATGGGGATCAGATATGGAGGAAGGACCCTATGGAATAGCATTGTCAAGAAAAAAATATCTGTATAAGGGGGACGGTTTTCAGAGCAGGAACACAAAAACCTATTATCTTCAATCTGGAAGAACATTTTTTTTAATTGAAATTAAATATTATTGAAGATGAAAAGGAGGATACATTATCAACGGGGCATACCCCTGAGCGGAAGCAGGAAAGACAGCTTCCAAATAACAAAGAATAAAAAACCAATTAAGAGTGCTGGATAGATACGAGACCCAGCCGGTCAACCACGAAGGGGCCAAAGCAAGTCTTAGGAAGTTGGGAGGAGGAAAAAAAGGTACTGTTACAACGGTGACGGCAGGCGTAGGACGCGAGGGCATCAGCAACCTGATTCGCCTCCCTGTAGACATGGGAGACAATAAAACCTGAGGACTGAACAGCTTTGAGGATTTCACGCCACCATCTCAGGCATTCCCAGGAAAGAGGCTTCTCCCTCAACAAAGACGAAGCCAAGGCCACAGAGTCTGTACGAATCTCTGAAATGAGTAGACCATGCTGGAAGGCTAGCCTGATGCCATCGCACATAGCTCGGGTCTCTGCAACTAGACTGGTACCAATACCATAGTAGTGGAAAAACATTATGAGGTGCAGTGATTTCCACAAGTGCTCCACTGTCATACAAGTAGGTAATGGTGGGAAAACCAGCTTTTGGGAAGACCCTTGGATGAACAAGAGGCCTCTTCAACAAGTTTACCCAAATCTGTATGCTATAGCAGTCACAAGACTCACAACAGATATTAGCATAAACATACTGTGGTCAAACTCAGACAATCATTCTCAGTGGACTGTACTTTTTCGGAGAAATCTGAACGAAGTGGAAGTCAATGAATTTATGCACCTACCAGCCTTGCTAGATAATTTGAACATTTCTGAGGGCAACATGGACAGTAGAACTTGGAGATGGGAAAAATCAGAAACATTCTCAGTTAAATCAGCCATTAGAACAAAGAAGGCAGTTTCGGTTTCGGTGTTGGTTTCGGTGTCAGTTTCGGCCGGGTCCGAAATCAAATAAAATATTATTTTTCCCAACTGAAGGAGTTTCAGTTTCGCCCGGTTTCAGCCGGTAGGTTTTGGATCGTTCTAGTCCGAAACCGATATGTTTCGCCCGAAACCGTTTCGGTTTTGGCCGAAACTGCCATCCATGCATTAGAATGCTTATGTACGGTGGTCAGAGAGTGGCCTGGCATAAACAGGTTTGGAATAGGAGATTACCAATCAAGATAAGGCTTTTCTTATGGAAAGTAGCTTGGAACAGGATCTCCACTGCTAATAGGGTTCTCAGATTCAAGCCAGATATCAGCAAGCGGTGTGTTTTCTGCGGCTATTACAAGGAAACAGCAGCCTGCATTTTCCTCCAGTGTGGTATAATACAAGCTGTGTGGATGCAACTCTTCAAGACTTTAGATATGAAGTGGACCAACATCAATAATGTTCATGCTCTGTTCAGGGAATGGGATAAGTACTATTTGGTGGATGGTGAAAACGATATTTGGAGGCTGTCTGCCAGCTATGATGTGGTCAATCTGGAGAGAGAGATTTCAGAATCTTCAGAGGAACTTAGTCACCTAGCTACAATCAGCAGCAGCTGTATTAAATGTATTTTCGATTGGAATGTTTGTGCGTTTGGGTCCTCAACTGGGCAGTCAAGTCTACTGTATAAGTTGAGGGACTGGAGACGTTTTATTCTGTAATCTTGTAACTGAAATTCCATCATGTAGTGGCTAGTGCAGTCATGGGGGAAGGGGTTCGGGTCTCTACCATCTTGGCAGAGGATCATTTTTGTTTCTTTGTACTGTCTTCCTGTTCTTTCACTTCTTTGAAATGTGGCCAGTTGGCCACCTTCCAAAAAAAATGCCTTGCTGTCATACTAACATTCCTGTCGGAACTAATTTGCATATGCTAAGACCAATTTGACCCAGATATGGGGTTTGCACACTCAGAAGGCTAAAATTGTGAACTGTGCCATGCATGATCCTGCTATTTTACCCATAAGTGATTGCCCTGCTTTTGACCTTTCAAGAAAGTAAAAAGATGGTGGAGAGATGGGAGAAGCCCAGAGGGGCATGAATTGTTGATAAAGCTTCAGCTTAAAAGGGTTCCAACTTTCATCATGTGCATTCACATTTACGCTGTCAAGTGCCGAAAGGCACCTGTGTTGAGAAGTGGGACAACAAAGAGGAGACGTTGCCCCAGTCTGAGTGAATTAAGACTCCAAAAGTGAACCCTGGAGAAGACGTTGCCCCAGTCTGAGTGAATTAAGACTCCAAAAGTGAACCGTGGAGACCTCTTCGCTTTTTCGTCTCGGCCTTCCTGGGTCACAAGTCAATGACCCTGGAAAGAACATGTTTGATACCCAGAGGTAAGGTTCTTCAGTTTCCCCTATCCCCCTTCTTGTTCTCTGTCTTCCTCGGTGAACAAGGCAACCAAGGCTCACCTCAGCCTAAAATGCCTAGGCAAGCACCTGGGCATTTGAAGTGATGTGTTTTATGTCTTTTTCACATAAATCCCCATGAATAAAGAAAATGGCAATAGGAAGAAAAGAATAAAGAAAACATCCAAGTTAATGATAATGTAAGACCCAAAAAACACTGACCATACCCAATATGTAAAGTCCAATTTGTATAAAGCACTCATTTAAGTACTGGATGGCCTCAGGAACCATCAAGAATAAGAAAAATGTGGTAGCATATAGCATTAAGAGAAAAAGGGCAGCAGACATTGTTAAAAGAGGCATTAGCCACTATGAAATAATTAAAAATAAGAAAAAGGCGCATGGCATAATTCAAAGAGTACAAGCATCTGAAATAGATAACATGTCCAGGTGAGTGAAGTGAACATGAGGGGAGGTGAGGCACTTTTGGCTTACCTCCCATTGCCTCGTCACCCAGGTGAGTGAGGCAATTGCCTTAGGTAACATAGCATCTGACTGGTTCAACACAACTAGTAGCACTGACTTTGCCTCAATTGGCCCTTATCCACTTTTGTGCATGCAATCGGCAACACAGTTCACATGTTCAATCATTAGACCCTTATCCACTTTTCTTGCAATATCGTCCACTTGCTAACCTTCCCCCTCACGAATGAGCAGATATTCAGCCTTCTAGACTGGGCATATTGGCATTTCTTTTATCATTCTCCGCTGTTATAATTGTTTTCTTGTTCTTTTATCACAGCTCGAGTGGGATGTGAAGATCAGCCTCACTGGATCAATCTTGATGAATCGATGCCATGTTATTTTGAACGTGGGTAGTACCGGTGGTATATAAAATAAAAAAGATACACATGTTAAGTGCAGGAGTGCTCCCAAAAGACTCCCCAATACAAAGGTGGCAGACACCTCTCTGCCTCGGGAGCCAAAACAAAAGACAACCACAAACACCTACCCGCTTAGCTCAAACCCCAACCCAGCACAAAAGGACCCCAAAAGACTCAGCACCTAGCACCCCTACCACCCCCCTAGACCGCTCCTAACCAACAAAGAAAAGAGAGTACAAGGACTCCAATGAGAACAAAACACTCTCCTAGACCCTACCTCTGCCTACTCCTCAGCAGACTCTGACCCTCCTCTCCTACTAGTCACATCAGCCTTCGCCTTCCTAGCTATGTCCGCCAACCATCTACGTTTGATTAAGCATAGGGTGGACCTCAAGCCATTATTCACGCCTGCATCGGATACACCAATCAGCCTAGCAGTCTCACTCGCCTGGGTCTCCATATAGATTTCCACCTTTGCTAAAATATCAATAACCTCCTCCTTGCTGAGACCCCCGTTATCCACCTAAGCTAAGATCCTCCCATTGATAAGCTTCCTCGACTTGCTCCATCACTGCTCGCAGGTCATCCGACACCCTGGGCAGGGGAGGCAGAACTAACACCTCTTGTTGGCCACATCTAACCAAAAGAGTGGCTTCCGCCTCCCCCTCCACTACGAGATCCTCATCCGTAAGGCCCACAGCAGGGGGATCCGGCACTGGCAGAAAGAGCAAGGGAGCATGCCGGAGCTACTCCTCAATCAGGAAGGAGAAAGAAGTCAGCTCCTGAAGAGCATTCTCCCCCTCTCCATAGCCATTGTCTCACTTCCCACCTCTGTTCCCCTTGCAATCACCAGTAACACCATCTCCGTCATCCCGAACTGCTTCCACCCCCTGCTGCACACTAGCGACATCGAAGGGACTGCTCCGCTACTCCGTGGTAACTATCTCGAACAACCCTTCCACTGTCGATGCCTAACGGCTGCAACGCTTCAGCCTCTTCCTCGAACGACTGTTCCGCTGCCGAGCCCAACAGCGGCTGCAGCAGGGCCTCGCAGACGGCCGTGAAGGGGCCACTGACGAGGCAGGGACATGGAGACCAAGGCTGCAGGCACATGCACTCCCTTCTCTCCCTGGCAATCCACGGCCAGATCCCTGAGGGGAGAGGACAAATCCGTCTCCAAGGGGAAGGGAAACTTCCGCAACCCATCGCCGTCACTAACCGCATCCTCCACAGTTGCCTGCAGGAAACTTGGAGCCGCAGGCGACAGGGATCCCACCGTCTCCACAGTGCAGACCTTCCTACTCTACATTCCCGCCTACACGAGACCCGCCAGCAACGCCACCGGCCACGACAGAGCATCGCCGATGGACGTCGGCACGAAGACCCCCGTTGTAGCCGGCCTAACGTGCAGCACCTACTCTGCCTGGGAGAGGTCAACAGAGTTGGCCTCCGTGCGGGGAAGACGAGTCGCCCCGGGCCTACAAGACCTGTTATCTTTGCTTCCCAAGGATCTGCCAGGAAAGTCGCGGGTAAGCGGATTGGGGACCAGGCCTCTAGAGCACACGCCAAACTCAGAACAGCCCACTGACTTAAGCCTCACTTCATCCCGGCCCATTTCTCGAATCCGGCCTATCGGCCTATCTTCAAAAGTGATACCGGGTCCCGACATACCCATATGCCCACCCAAACTAGATTTGGGAAGCAAGTTGTTCGCCCGGACGCCCATCGGATCCTCCCCGCTCCCATGCTTGGCAGACCCACCCGGCCCTAAACCGCGGCCCGCCACATTGGAAACCGGCCCAAACCCACAGGCAGAATGCTTCGCATTCGAACTGCCCGCCCATAGGTCGTCTTCAACCTCTATCTGTAAAGCCGGTTGCCCAAGCCCCTACGACGCCGTCCACCACCGCTGTGCCTCCACCCTGCTCAAGGCGCTCACAACAAACTCTACCCCTCCGACGTCGACAAGGATGACTGGGGAAATCGTCTAAGTGGGCGCGGCCTCCACGAGCGCCTCCAAGCAGTTCAAGCGCCCCTCCAGAACGAACCCACAGACCGTGTCTTCACCCTACCAAATGCCCTCCATGGATGACAGTTTCAACCGAAACCGAAACGATCTGAAACTACCCGGTCGAAATCGGGCCGAAACCGAAACCCTGTATTTACCAAAAAAAAAAAATATATATTTGGTTTCAAGCCGAAACCGAAATCGAATCGGTTTCGATTTCGGACCCGACCGAAATCGACACCAAAACCGAAACTGCCATCTATGATGCCCTCACTAGGAAGACAACCACCGCCTCATCACAGAGCGACAGCGGCACCCCCATCAGCTTCACCCAGAGTTCAGACTTGCCCGGAGAAGAGTATGCCCCTCGCTCAAGCGACCATGGCTTGACCCGGAGTATGGAGCCTAAGCACATGAGGACTCCTGCTGCCTCCACCTCCTTCACTGCATCCGCACAGCCACCAACGGCCAACAGACCATCTCGATGGAGCCGCTTGACCACCCAGGGGCCACCCCGTGGCCACCTCTCCTACAACAGGCCTCTCACGGCCTCCACATCAAAGCCCCCAAGCACAGGGGAGACCCAGAGGCACCTACCGATCCAGTCCGTCTGGCATGCAGATGGGAAGTTCCAGCGTGCAAGAACTCCCCCCTAGTGGCCCCAGGGAGCTCGGAACCGGTCTCGTAGGCTTCACGATCTCCAGGAAAGAGACTGTCCTCTGCCCCTTCGTAGACTTCTCCACCGTAACCCGGCTCCCCACCTCCGAACACGCGCGACGCGGATGCCCCTGCCTACCACAGCAGAAGCAGACCAGGCCTAGAGAGCCCCAGTGCCCCACCAGAAGCATCCCTAAGCCCCGGGATCATGGTTTGCCATATCGGATCTTGGCTTCGTCTCGGGGGGATCAGAGAGAAGAGATTTCGGAGAGATCTCGAAGAGATCTCGAGAGATTGGGTTCGGTGATTTCAGGAAAAAATTTCATATGTATGGCCTATTTCTAAGAAAATCCTTTTTTTCTACTAATCACTCAATTTCACAAACATATTTTTATAATTGACAACTCAATTTTATAAAATAAAGAGTAATGATAACAATAACAAATTCATTCAGATGTACCAATGTATTAGATACATAAAATGGTACATGAATCACAAACTGAAGAATATATAAAAAATCATCAAAAATGGTACATGTATCTCTGTCTTCCCCCTTCTTTGTCTCCCTCTCTCTCAAAGGGAGAGAATGGGGAGATGGGGGGAGAGAGAGATGAGAGAGAGAGAGGGTAAGAGAGTCTGAGGGAGAGTATCACAGAGGGAGAGACAGAGAGTCCGGGGGAGAGAGAGAGAGAGAGACAGAGAGAGACTGGGGAGAGAGAGAGCTCAAGGGGGCGAGGTAGAGAGAGACAGGGAGACAGGGAGGAGGAAACCGGGGGGTGGGGGAGAGAAGATCTCGATCTCGCGGGCTTCATTCCTCGCAACCTTTGGAGAGACAGAGATCTCGGAGAGATTTCGGACATCTCGTAAGAGATGGCAAACCATGCCCGGGATGTGAGACCACGGGACAGGACCCCCCCCCCGGAGAAGAAAGCCTCAGAGCTTCTCTCTAGAATCAGCTAGAGTGAGAAACGAGATGACTGTTCCAACAGGATGAATCAATGCCATGTTCTAAAACATGCTTCTAGGATTGCATATTATTGTTGATAAATTGTGGGATAATCCCAGAATGAGATTTGTTCCCAATAAATGCTATGCAGCTAGTCTTCTGATTGCCTATCTGCTCAGGTTACTCACCACTTTGATCCTACCATGGACACACAATATTGGCCAAACTCGAAGCACAGAAAAGATCACTTTCCTCTCCCAGGTTTGAAGCCAGAAAATCCATCAATTTTCTTAACAGGTGAATCTTCTTCCACCCCTCCAGTGGGACCACATCAGAACTTAGGAGGGAATATCTCTGCAGTGTGGGGCAGCAACACCTGCACCCCAAAAAAAGTACCAATATTCTGCAAGACATGTTGCGGAGGCCACTCACCCACACAAGGTGATTGTGTTGGTTAGGTGCCAGAAGAGATTTTAAATCTAAAAGATCTTGGTGGAAGAAGAGAGATTACATATTAATTATTAAAGGAATGCTATGGCACTACACTTTGCCACTCTCATCTTGGTCATCATGAGATCGGGTGGACAAGACAAGGTTAGCCAGATTTTTCCCACCATCTGATTTTTGAATCAGACACCAGGAAAAGAGTGTGGCAAAGTGGGTAGCAAAAAGTGTTTCACCGGAGCACTTGTATAATTATTCTAAAGCAGATGGCCCAACAAAAATATAATATAACAGTGAATTCTGACGTTCAATTCTATGAATGTGGTGAAAAGTTTAGAATTTCAAGAAAGAGTTTACTCAAAATGTATGCAGGAGAATAGTTTCCTTCCTCTATTATTAGCTTCCGACTTTTCCCCCCTTTTTGTGAATGTGGAGAGAACTAATCTATTGAATTGGAAAAGGAAGGAATTCACAAGTATATAAGTAAGCTTTCAAAAAAATCCACCTTCACAAAAGAATAGGCAGCCAACACCAAGCTGGCATAACTGCCAACTTCCCACACAACAGAAAATAAAAGAATTACAACCATCTTCTTTACAGAAGTACCCACCCTGCTCTCCGCTCTGCCGTAAGCTTTCAAAAAAAATCAGCCTTCACAAAAGAATAGGCAGCCAACACCAAGCTGGCATAACTGTCAACTTCCCACACAACAGAAAATAAAAGAATTATCTTCTTTACAGAAGTACCCACCCTGCTCTCTCACTCTGTCACATATGAAATTGATGAACTTATCAGCTGAAGAACTATGTAAATGGAGTGTTTTTAATTCTTATTCCCATATCTTCTATGGATGATGCGGTCATATGTCATATTGCCTCTATAACAGCTTTGTGTTCAGCAAATATCTCTAACATTATTTTCTAAGATACTATAACTTCCTTCAACTTGGGGCCAACCACTTTTGCTGAAAACATTGTACCACCCGTATGAAAGACACCCAAGTATAAAGGATTCAGATCAGAAATAAGGAAGTTGGTCATTGCAGACAACTACAGCCAATCAATGGGAAAATGGAAAAGGAGAAGAAAAGGGAAGGAGGACAAGAGCAGTGAATAAAAAAATTTGTGGAGAGAGAAGTGAAAGAGGAAAACACACACTCAACTCAGTGGACGTAGAAGGTGATGGCTGCTGGTGGCACCTCTAACCCCCTCCCCTGCCAATTCTTTGCCTCATATTATTGCTTTTCTACCTCCATTTTGCATCCTCCCTCCTTTTTCTCTTTTCCAGCCTCCACTCTTGCCTTGAAACTGGATAGCCAGTATCACATCATACATTACAATCCAAGTCAAATAATGTTTTTGCAACCAAGTGAGACCAACTTAACTTTGTTTTCATTCTTAACTTGGGGCATTGTGCCACTAAAACAGCCCAACAGTGTGAAAGAAAGATAAATAAGGCATCTAGCTTAAAATGTCTACAATCAGTCACAACTCGGTAGCCTGGCATAGAATAAATGGTGGCTGACTTAAGAGGTCGATTCTGATTGATCCTGGGCAGCAACAGCCACGCTGATTTTTAGTCATTTTTTTCTAAATTACAGGGCCCAAATCAGATCAATTGCCAACAGATGATGCCAATATAATTCAGAAGGTTTAAGAACCATGCCACAGATAAAATATCAAAACTCCAAGGGTGACACAAAGATGTGAAGTCTTGACTGTTATGGTCAATTTGGCAAGAAAGAAATTGGAGAAAATTCAGACAAGAATAGATCCTTCGACATTCTAAGAAGCGGTAGTCAGTGATGGGAGATTGGCCCGACGAAGTGGGAATATCATTCTCAGAGGACTCTAACTGGGAGGGCTAAACTATGGATGAATTTTATTTCTTGATGGCCTCATCACTCCTTCACTTTCTCAGTAGAATTGGATGATTTGTCTGTTTTTGTTTTTGTTTTTGTTTTTGTTTGGCTCCCTTCAGGGGTCTATCTTATATGTGTTTTTGGCAGGGGATCCATGTCCTTCCATGCTAGTGTAACATGTACTCTTTCTTATTTTACAATGAAATGTGTCAAATCAATGTTACGTTAGAAAAGATGCAGTCTTGAGACTGCACCAGCAGCTGAACTTAATGCAGATGCTGACCTATTCTGCATTTGATTGTCCAATTTAAAAAAGTGGAACAGACAAAAACATGTTCATATTTCATTGCAGCTTGATCAATCTGTTTTTCCCCTTTTTGGGTGGGGTGCAGCTGATACCACGTATTAATCTAATAAATTGTAATATAAATATAGCTCTGAATCAAAAAGGTACCCCAGTAGAGGCACCCATAATAGGGTATATATTACAAACATAATACATTACATCTGAGCAAAATATATGAACCCTCGGGTGAACTCCCAGAGTAGAATTTGACCTTCATTGCTTTTATACCCTACAAAATTGTCCTACATGCTCATAATATCTTCATAAGTTCCTGTCCCTCTAAATGCCTTGTAATGTTGCATGGACCACAACCACACCTTCCTATCTGCAAGCAGCAGCCGCATATTCTATCTCTGACTCAAATCCTCCAGCTGAAACTGCCCCACCCATACACAATCCATACAATCTCTGCAATATGCCCAGTAGAATAGAAGTATATGCATGTGCTCAAAGAAACATGCATATCCAGAACAGAGTGCCACAAGTCTATCACAGGTCAGTAATCAGAGTTTGGCCACTCTCCACACTAGACATTTGATTTTTCAACTTTTTTTTGAAAGTGTGTGGTACCATTATTATATTAAATTAAAAAAGAGATGTACAAATGTAGTCAATGTGTTTCCCAAAAAATCCCTATACAGCCCAAAAAACAGTCCACACCAAGCGGGTGTGCCCCACTAACCCCCCCAACAAAACAAAAATAGAAGAGCTGTGAGAATTCACATTACAAAAGAGTTCTGCCCCACTCTTTCACCCTCTCACAAATAAAAGAAACCATCCTAGCCACCTCTCTTGCTTCCCCTTTGAAGAGATGATTCCTCTCTCCCCATAATGCCCACAATGTAGCATGAAGAATGATCCACCGAAGAAGTTTGTCCCCTTTTAGGACCCAGCTTCTACCCCATCATTCAATTAGCCGATGTACACTTTCATACAAGCCGATAGCACCATGTGTCCTCCTAGCGATCTCTAGTCAAACCTCTTGTAAGTAAAAGCATTCTGCAAAAAAGTGATCCAATGTCTCATCTTCCTCTTCACACAAGCAGCGTAAGGTGTGCATACTCTATAGGAGAGGGGCAAGCCTATCATAGGTCGATAGCCTCCTGTGAGATATCCTCCAGATCAGAATCTTCACTTTCAATAGACTCTTGGGTGTCCAAATCTGTGGAGCAAAGCCATGACACACCTCTTCATCAGAGATGAGGGTGTAAGCTGATCTAACTGAGAAGGATCCCTCCCTGTCCCACCTCCACCACCATTGGTCCTCTCTGTCTAGTAGTGGACCATGGTCTAGTAGGAGGCGAAGAAGATCCTCAAGCTGATCCATCTCCAAGGGCTTGAGATTCATCTAGAAAGACGATGTCCAAGTCCCCCCTAAAAGCTGAGAATCAAAGCTCTGAGAGACTGAAGCCAGTGGTGCTGTTGAAATTGCATAGAGCTCCGAAAAAGATGCCTCCAGAGACACCATATGTCCTTCCAAAAGTAGCACTTCTCCCCTCTTCTTAGTTGGACTCTGACACTAAAAATAATAATATCCATGCATGTCAAAATACCCCTCCAGATCGGTGAAATGTGATGTTGGAATGCTAGCGACATATCCAAATCCATCACTTTGTTATAGTATCTATGCCTAATGACTTGTGCCCACAGTCCATCCTCACCTGCCGCTAGCTTTCACAACCACTTGCACAGGAGAGCCATATTGAAATCTCTGATATTTTTAAAACCCACACCTCCCATGTCCTTGTTTCTAGCAACTCTGTCCCAATATCATGCCACCCCCTACTTCTCTCTCCATTGCCATGCCAGAAGAATCTCGCTTGAATTACTTCAATTTTCTTCGCCACCGTCTTTGGGATCCGGTCGATGGACAAAAAGTAGATAGATAGGTTATCGAGTACTGACTTACATTGTACCAATCTCCCCCCATAGGAGAATAACCTAGCCTTTCATCTTGCTAGCCTGGTAGCATGGTCATTTTCCAATGAGCCTTGGTACAGAGATCATCCAATCTCCATAGCCACCGTAAGGACATGCAGATTTTGCAACCACATCTCCACATAAACCAGTGGTCTTACTTCTCATGAGTCAACATCCTACCCTCTATCCCTTGCCAGGAAGTGTCAACATCAGTGGATGAAACATCATAGTAATCCACAACCAAGGTTTGTTTTCTGCAAACACTTATAACTAGGTAAGGCCTAAGGCAAACAACTTGGAGAGGAAGATCTGCAACTTTTTCAGTCCCATTAGTAACACATGGTCCAATCCACCATTTCCTCGCTCCTCAGTGAAACTCTTAATACCTTCTGTCATGAGAAACCAGCCCGCACATTAAAGAGATTTTTTTCCCTTTTTTCCCTTTTTTTTTGAAGGCCAATAGTAAACCCACCAACCCAGGATCAAGCTTGAATCAGCAGTAGCCCAAGCTGTGGGCAAGCCAAATGTCTCTTGGACATTAAAGAACTTGTAAATGGTTTTTCGAAAGCGAGAAAGTTTGTAAATGGTAAAAGGCAGGATAGCTTTCTCCAACTCAATATTTATTCATCATTACTGTGGAGCCTGGGAAACCCTGTTGGACATAGTTGCTGATCCAGAGTAATAACTCAGACTAACTGACCAGTGACCGAAGAATAATATTGATCTTACAATAAATTTTCTCCATCCCTAGACGAATACATTGTTTGAGATTGATAACTATCAACTATCATAAAGATTAGAGATTATTTGGCAGGGTAAAGTGGCAACATAGAATTCATGAAACTGACCCCAAACAAGAAGGAAAGGTTCTGATGGTAACAGTATTCCAACCTATTCAAATCATTGGTATTGAATCATAGTTGGATTTTCATATTACAACACCTACACAAAGTCCATGTACACACATCCACCCCCAAAACACATCCCCTCATGAATATGCATGCAACATGCCCAAATACACTACCCAAGATTCCAGGCATGCACAGCCGCATACACGGTGGCCAAATAGAAATGCAACACACGAATAAATGAAGCAGTACAAAAACAATCACAAAACAACGGGAAATTGCCAAGACAATTTATCCAACAAAGATTGTAAGTTTGTGGTATACCAGGAAGCCCTTCTCCACTATTTCTATAAGAATGACGCCTTAGAGCTCTCTCTACATCATCACTAGAAAGTCCTCGAATGTGCCTGATAAACCAAGAAGTTTGCATCTATGTTCGCATATGTAGGAACCAAAAGAACAAAAACTCATATAAAAAACCCTTACTTCGCAGATACTACTACATGAACAAAAATAGCTTCCTCAGTGGCAGCAAAAACAAACTCAAAAGTTGGCTGCAGTCTCCTGCAAATAACACAAAGACCAATAAGCAGTAAATAAAAAAAGATACATAACAGGGACACTCCAAGAGAAGAACAAATAGCAAGACTACATTTGCACTAGATAAGGAATCTTAATGACTGACAATTTTGAATAAACACCAGTGGATTGCAAATTGTTATGCAGCTGTCACACGGTATTACAAAGAAACTAATGTTCTAGGCCTTTCCTTATCATCTAGTGCTGCTGAATCAGGCTTAATCTATAAAACTCTACTAATCTGCTAATGCGCTATACACAGCTTATTTTTTGGTAAAAAAATTGTCTTATAATTTTCTTGTTATATTTACTAGATTCAGAAGCGGCATATTATTTTGAGCTGAGCTGCAGCAACATGGTAGTTGTCATATTGGATTCTTCTCGCCCTCTAGAATGTTCTATGTTTCTGGACCTTCTGCTTGTCAAAGTGGGACAAACAATGGGTAAATGCACAAGAGGTGTGGGGGGATCCTGATTAGTAATATTTATATTTTTTTAGAAGTAGATGATACCACAGGTATATTAAAAGGAAAAAAGGAATGTACAAGTATAGCTTTGAGCTCTCAAAATCCCTTTACAAAAAGGACCTCCCCACCAAGGATGGCAATACCGGTTTCGATATCGGTTTCGGCTAGGACCGAAACCGAAACGTACCGGTTTCGGTTTCGGTTTCAGCCGAAACCAGTTCAAAACATTCAAAAAGGCAAAAATTACAGTGAGCAGGTCCGGTTTCGGTCGATTTCGGTCCAAAACCGGTCGGTTTCGGTCCGAAACTATTAAAACAGTTTTTTTTTTAGTTTCGGACCTGCTATAGTAAGCAGGTCCGAAACCGTTTCGGTATGGGCCGAAACCGATATGTTTCGGCCGAAACCGATACGTTTCGACCGAAATGTATCAGTTTCGGCCGATACTGCCATCTATGCTCCCCACCAACTTGGTGTTGCCAATTAACTCCCCACCAACCAAAAAGAGAGGAGTTATAAATCTTCACTTTACAAAGCTCTCGCGCCCAAGTGGTCATGTCTCACAAACAAAAGAAATTAACCTATCTTCAGGCCTCACTTCCCTCTTGAAAATCCTACTATTCCTTTCATTCATTCCACAAGGCCCACAAAGTGGCATGGAAGATCAGCCACCAAATGAAGTAGTCACCCTTCAGGTTCCACACCTTATGCCACCTGGTGAAGAGTTGCTGCACCCCCACAAACTGGCAAACAGCCTATTGTAATCTCTGCGGTGTCCATACACCGCTCGCATAGGCACATCCTGTGAATAGATGGTCTAGGTCTTCCTCCTCCCCCCCACGCAAGCAGCACAAGGAAGAAATGTGGTGCAGAAAAGGAGCCACCCTATCACGAGTAGGAAACTGCCCATGTGAAATCCTCCAAAGTAACAACTTCACCTTCAGAGGGCTCTTGGGAGCCCAAACCTGAGAAACATAAGAGTGTCGCACACCCCCCTCCGAGATGAGAGAGTTGGCAGACCTAACTGGGAAGGCCCCCTCCGCCGCCCATCTCCACACCCAAGTGTTTGCTCTGTCACTCACTAGCCGAAAGTCAAGAAGGAAAGACGAGCAGTTGAAGCAGGTTCATCTCTTGAGTCTGAAGATTTCTCCTGAAGGTGGGTGCCCAAATACCCCCAACGAGGTTAGCATCAAAGAAGTGAACCACCGACCCCTCTAGGAGCCCCTACAATGGCGAACAGGGATGGGAAAGCCTCTACTAAAGTGAAATCACCACACCACATGTCCTGCCAGAGCAGACTCCTCTGCCCATCACCCAATCTGACTCGAACGCTAGCTCTGATAAAATCAACACACCTGTCTAGATCGGAGAGACCTTGTATAGTGTGGACGGAAACAAATCCCACACTCTGGGTGTGGCGTAGTATCTCTGCTTAATAAGTTGCATCCACAGCACCTCATCCTCATCTCAAGCCTCCACAGTCACTTACAGAGAAGCGCCAAGTTGAAATCTCTAATGTTCTTGATACCAACCCCGCCGCCTTCCTTGCTCTTACAAACTCTCCCCCAGGAAATATCATGCCACCCTCTATCTCTGTTTGTGCTGTCATGCCAAAAGAATCTACCCTGGATGGATTCCAACTTCTTCGTCACAGTCTTGAGGATCCTGAAAATGGAGAAAATATGTCGACAAACTGTCCAACACTGATCTGCACAACGCTAGGCGGTCTCCATAGGAGAGGAGTCTCGCCTTTCAACCTACAAACCTACATTAATATTTCTACACCACCACTTGCCAATCCCTAAAATGAAGAGCACCTGGGGATAGAGGTAGGCCCAAATAAGAGAAAGGGAATTCCCCAACCTGGCACCCAAAGATATATGCAGCCCGCCTGAGAAAAGAAGCCTCCATGTTAACTTCGACAATTTGACTTTTGGACTAATTAACCTTCAGGCCACTGATATCCTAAACCATTTGAAACATCAACCTGACGTCAAACATTTGCTGCTCCTCATCAGCTAGGAAGAGGATCGTGTCATCTGGAGGTGGGTGATACAAGTACCTTCCTGCCCTGACTGGAAGCCTCAGATAACCCCAACAGCCTCAACCCTCACCCACAATCTACTCAGAATGTGAGCTACCAACACAAACAATAACGGAGATAACATGTCCCCCTACCGAAGCCCTCTCCCACTCTGGAAATAAGAGGGGAGGGATGTCCATTAATGAGCACAGCAAAGGATGCAGACGAGATGCACTCCCAAATCCATCTTAGTCAAGTCTGGTGGAATCCCATCTTCTCTAACACCTGAAGGAGACAACGCCAATTAACTCTATCATAAGCCTTCTCAAAATCCAGCTTGAGGACCGTGCCCCTCTTTTGTTGCTTCATGCCATACAAACACTCATAAGCAACTAAAAGTTTTCTTGGATGTGTCTTTCCCTGATGAAAGCCCTCTAGTAGTCACTGACCAGCCCACCAATGACCCCATTGAGCCTCCTAGCTAGCACCTTGGAAATGATTCTGCAAGTGCTATTGAGCAAGCTAATCAATCTGAAGTCTGCCAGATCTTGTGCACCCATCTTCTTAGGAATCAGCACCAACAGAGTTTTGTTAATACCTTGCAAGTGAGCCATGCCTTCCTGGAATCTTGAACATCACCAACAAGGTCTTGTTTGACAATGTCCTAACGCTGCTAGAAGAACGCCATGGGGAAGTCATCTGGTCCAGGGGCCTTGTCCCCAGCAGAAGAGAAGACTGCATGTCTGATCTCCTCTTCCAGAAAGGGACTCACAAGGGTCTCACTCTCAATTCTCAAAAGAAGAGAGGTAAGGAAGCAAATCATGAGAGAAGTCCGACTTGCTCATCTGCTCCTCCGAGAAAAGCCGAGAATAGAAATCCATGGCATACCATCTGATGTCCTCCTCCCTCTGGATACACTGTTCCCCCACCTGAAGGGAAGCAATGTGGTTCATCCTCCTAGGCAATGCCATCATGTGGAAATACTTTATGTTCTATCACCTTCCTTCTACCATTTCTCTCTCGACCTCTGTTTCCAAAAAATCTCTTCCCTCATGAGAATCTCATCATATAGGGCACGAAGAGAGTCTATATTCCTCCTAGCAGCAGCATCTACCAAACCCACCTCCAACTGGTCCAGGGCTTCAAACTAGTGAAGAATCCTCTCCTTGTCTAGCATGTTGGGTAGGCGCCTGCCAGCACCCCATCTTCTAAGCACATGAGATAAATGCTTCAGTTTCCCAATCAAAGTGGCCATGAGGGTAGCATGAGGACTATGTGGCACTCCCTCCTCGCTAAGTCGAAGAAGTCTACCTCTCCAAGCCAACACCTCTCAAATCTAAAAACTTGACTCCTCTCTTGACCTCTGCAGGTTTTCAAGAGATAAACTTATGATTTGAGGTCAACCTAACCAAACAGGAACTCTACACAAAAGGGAAGCGGGCCTCCCAATCCGCCGACACCAGGAATCTATCAAGTCTGTATCACGAAGGAGCCGCCCTCACGTTGGACCAAGTGAACGCTACGTTCACCAATCCAATGTCTATGAGGGCAGCCCGCTGCATGAAGTCACAAAAGTCCTCAATCTCCCCGACTTGAGAATGAGACCCGGTCCTCTCAGAGGCTGAAGTCACCGCATTGAAGTCACCACCCACACGCCAGGGGCGGCCCGAAGAGAGATGGTACTCGATCAACTCCTGCCAGAGTAAGCATTTTCCCTCCATGCTTTGAGGGCCGTAGATCCCAGAGAAGTCCCACGAAAACTCATCCCTCAAACAACGGAAGTGAAGAGAAATAGCCCACCTGCCTGTCCTCCTCCACCTCCTTCACCTAGAAGGTATTCCACAACACTATAATCCCCGAGCCCTGCCCACCGCCGGAGAAGCCACTCCTTGAGAAAGTCTCCCACCACCAATCTCTCTCATCAGCCCCTCCCCCTCCCACTTATTCTCCTATAAGCAGAGGATGGCAACCTTACATCTCACCATCTCCCTCACCACTCTCCTCTTCTCCACTCCCGCTAGACCCCGCACATTCCAAGAGATAATCCTCATGGGAAAAGAAAAGTGATCCCCACTTCTCCCTCTTGCTCCTCCCCCTCCACCTCACTCACCTCCACCCCTCTCTACTCTCCAATGAGACTTCTCCCTCTTGGCCTCCCTCGCCAGCGCAGCAAGTCATCTCTTCTGAATCAAGAGAAGAGACCCCCTAATCCGCTTATCTACCCCCTCATAGGAGACACCCAACTTCCCCGTCAGATCCCTGAAGTGTTCCTCCATCAACCTCTCCACATTGCCCATCATAACTCTGCCTTCCTCCTTGCCCAAGATGCCTTCCTCCTCCGTCTCCCCAAAACCCAGCAGGCCGACAACAGTATCAGACGGCTCCGCCAAAGCACCCTCCTAGGACACTTCAGAAGCCTCCCATCTTCAAATTTGAATCGACCTTCTCCTCCTCTAAAAGCCACACCCTAACGACCACTTGGACGCCTTCGATGCTGACGGAGATGACCGACGGGATCTCCATCGGGCTGGCCACCTGAACAATGGCAGCCACAGCCATCCGAGAGCTCGTGGAAAAGAAGCTCAAGGATCCGGCCTCCACCACCTCAAAACCTCCTGGCCAAGAAGGAGAGGCCCCCATGATCAAAGAGATGCACGAGGACGCCTTCAAAGACCACCCCGCATCTTCTAATCGGCGGGTTGGGGAAAGTCCCTCTCAACAACGACCATCGCTGCAGACAGGTCAGAGCTCCTCCCACTGATAAGCAGCCCAGCTCCGCCAACCTCTCCACCGCTCCTTCCACATCTCCCAACGCCAAGAAGGAGGAGGAAGTGACTCTAACAACCTCCCACCCCACTACCAGAAGCCTTCACCAGCCTCCTATGGACCTCCTCAGTCTCTGCGCGCCTTTCCAGCATGGAGACATTGAGACACCTCCGCAACCAGGCATTTCTGACCTACAACTCCACTGCCGCAAGCTGACCAGCATACAACCACCTCCTACTAGCCACTCCCAAAACTAGTGGACGAGGCCCGAGCATTGCGATAGGATCGTTGGTCCCTTCTTCCTCTGGTCCCTAGCAGGCCGCCCCCCTAACAAGGGGCAGAACCGCCAGATGTGGCCACGGTGGCCATAGTTGTAACAGGTGGGGAGGATGTCGGTCATCCACCCCCCTGCGAAGCGCATTCCCCCACCTGAGCCCACTTCGGCGGAGAACGAACCATTGACCCCGGAGCTTCTCTCTCTAGAAAATGCTAAAACGCATAACACTTCTAAGCTTCGAACTCCAAACTTCATGTTAAAACCACACACTCCTATTGGAAGCAAATTTGGCTTTGCAAAAACACCTCCTCTTTTATTTAATTGAAGCAGAAATGGGCCAACTTGGAGATGGAAGACCCGTACGGGGTCGGAGGGACCCGTACGGGGTAGCCTCACCCCGGGACAGGCCGCACGCAGTCGGGGGGACCCGTACGGGGTCGCCCTTACCCAGACGGGTCCGCCCGGAGGTGGGCAAACTCGCGCGGGGCCGCCCCTGGGCGGGCGGACCCGTCCGGGGTCGCCCAACCCGGGGTAGGACCCACCCAGGGTCAGCGTTCGCGACCGCGGGGAGTCCTCCCCGAAGGTTCGTGACCCCGGGTGGGACCCACCCGGGGTCCACGACCCCGGGGAGGTCCTCCCCGGGGGCGCGCGACCCCGGGCGGGTCCTCCAGGGGTCGCGCGACCCCGGGGAGGTCCCGGACCAGCCCGGGGACCTCCCACCCCGGGGAGGTACCATTCTCCCGCACACGTATTAAAAAAATTTGAAAATGTGACCTCCCCGGGGTCATTTTTATCCCGTTGGACCCGTACGGGGTCGAACACTCCCGGGGAGGTTCCCCACTTCTATAAATAGACCCCCGGAGGTCCAAAAAATGAGATCGAGGAGAGAGGAGCTACAAGCTGCAACCTACGGAGCATCCAGCATTCAGAGCTCTTTTGTTCGTTTGTTTTGGCCCGTGCGGGGTAAGTCCCCGGGTCTTGTGTATGTGCCCCTATGAGGGTATATTTGTAATTTTGCCCCTCAGTGGGCCGTTTTGTTGTTTCTAAGTCCTGGGACGACTATGTCATATGCTTCTGCCCTAATAATGGGAGAATTGCATAAATGTCCTCCCCGGGGTCCGAGAAACATAAAAGTCCTGTAATTTACAGTTATACCCTGCGACTTTTGTAATTGGGGCTACGCCCCTATCTCCCGCTCCAACGCGGAACTCTGTACAGTCGACAACTTGCCGACAACCTTTGTACTCATTTGGAATATAGAGCACTCTGCATGTGTTATGTATGTCCTCGGGGGAAAAATTATAAGAAAACCCCGACTTTTATAAAATTGTGCATATGCCCCTTCTTTGGCAAACCTGACACACGAGTCTTTTATGAAGACAGTGTCACTCCTTCAACCCAGAGATGTTGTCAGCTCAACCCGACACTCAGAGGTCATCCCAACCCTAGGTCTGTGTAGGGTACGGTAAATTACCAAAATACCCCTGTGACCTAGAAATGGCCTCGCGGCCTCCTAAAGCCCTCTAGAAAGAGCCTTAGCGCCTTGGGGAGTCAGGGATCCAGTCTTACTTCCATTCCAGCCCAGAAAATTTCGACAATGCCCCTGCATGGTAAAATTACCAAAATACCCCTGGGTTGGTAAAATTACCAAAATACCCTCGGGGTCCAGAAAACTCCTCTGCACTTCAAAAAATGCCTATGGCTTCCGCATATTTGCGCTTCTATTCCCAAATCTTAGGTTTTTGCCTAGACTTAGCCCTAACCTTGTCTACTTGTTGGTGGTGAATGAATGGAAAGCTCCCTAAGTGAGAGTACCCTTAACATCTGAGCCTATGAAGAGGATTTTGGGGATTTCTTTGACAGTCAAACAAAGGTGTTCGGACGTTAGACCGATGTCAATCAACACTGACTCCGGTCAGTGGGGAAAGGTCCAGCACTCGAACCCAAATCGTCTGATACTATGCACACCCACGGAATAAACCTCTCTATGCAGAGGAATGTCTCTTTTCAAAAAGAACATTTATTTTTCCCATGTGAAAATATTCCGTGTCTCACAGACTGGCACGCCCGGTGGGACCTTTCCCGCCTTTCTTCTTTCTGTCAAAGAAAGTCTCTAAACCTTTTACAAGGTTCTGATTTCCCTCCTCTTCCTTTTACAGGACGGGAAGAGGAGGGCACATCTCTCTATTCCTTTGAGAGTCCTTTGTGCATCTACACGCCACTCCGTTCGTGCTACGCACCACCAACACCAACAACAGCGATGGCTGCCGTTACCTACGGCCCCGAGATCGTCGCCAACCATGCCAGGGTCGGCTACCTGGCAACGCCACTTGTTTTCGGCGACTTCCCAGCGGTCGTCGGCTCGCCCTTCTTCATGGGCGTTGTGCCTGTGGTTGAGGTCAGCTCAGCCGCGGCTGTGACGACCATCACTGAGGGTGTCAGGCCCTCTATTTCATCAACTGGCCGGGTCCGCCCAGTCAAGAAGACAACTGTCGGAGGCGTCAAGCCTTCGGCTCCAGCAACTGGCCGGGTCCGCCCGGTCGACAAGGCAACTATTGAGGGTGTCAGCCCCTCAAACTCAATTGCTGGCCGGGTCCGCCCGGTCAAGAAGACAACTGTCGGGGGCATCAGGCCCTCGGTCTCAACAACTGGCCGGGTTAGTCCGGTCAACAAGGTCGTCTCTGGGGGCGTCAAGCCCTCGGCTTCGTCGATTGGTCGAGTTCACTTGGCCAAAAAACCAATCACTGAGGATGTCAGACCCTCTACTTCATCAACCGGCCGAGCTCGCCCGGTCAAGGAGACCGTCCTCAAGGGTGTTAGACCCTCTGCTGCATCATCTGGCCAGGTCCATCCGGTCAACTCTCCAATTGTTAAGGGTGTCAAGCCCTTCATCCCGACAACCAGCCGAGCTCCCTTGGCTGCTACGTCGATGGCCGAAGGTGTCAGGCCTTCTGTCCCGGCTATTGGCCGAGTCTTCTCGATCAATCAAATCACTGCCGGCACCGCCCCTGCTCAACGGGGGCAACGCCGTCGCCGCAACGGCGCCAAACCTACTGCGACCACCCTCAGAGGTGCTGCCCCTGCTCAACGAGGGCAACGCCGCCGCCGTCAGGACGACGCCATGCCTATAGCGGGCGCCACCACCGTCACCCCTGCCGAATGGGGGCAACGCCGTAGTGGCAAGGGTGCAAAGCCCGAAGCGGCTGTCTCTCGCTCCGGCAAGACTGTAATCGTCGGAGATATTCGCATCCGGCTCGATGGAGGCGAGCCGATCATACCACGGGATCGTCATGTCCCGACTATCCCTACCTCCAACCGCTTCGAGCCCCTCCGGCAAGTCCGGGGGGACGGAGCGAAGAAGAAGAAGTCTGTCGTACCGGCGGCAGCTCAGGGCCCTCTTAACGGCCCAAGCTACGAGCTCCCCATCCAAGGACAGGGGGCAACCAAGTGGAGGAGCGCCAGCTCCATCTAAAGAAGATCTGGGTCTCCAAGGAGGAGGCCCGAATTATAAGGCGCGCGAGGGCGGAGGAGCCTTTCCGTATGTCAGATCTTCGACGAATGCGGAGTCCGACAAGCACTGAGGCCTCAGTCTCTCCGAGATCTACAAATCAGCCCCTACGGGGGCAGAAGCGCCGAGGAGCCGGCAAGAAGGTGCGGCCGACTTCCCCGTGGGCCAGTTCCACGCACACGGAGGAGGATCGCTCCCCTCAAGCATCTACATCCCGAGTGTCGGTCTTTGACAGACTTGCGAGGCCACCCAAGCCGGAGCGACAACCGCCCAAGAAAAAGCGGGTGGTCCAGGTGACCGATGACACCGTCAAGGTGTTCACCTGTTACGCCACCTCCGGCGACAAACAGCCCGAGAACACCTAGGGAGAGCTTGACCAACCCATCCAATATTTAAAGAGGTCAAGGCCGGTCTCCCGGATTCTGGCACAAACACAACAAGTGCCGGATGCTGGTACATCTCAGCCCGAGTCGGCACGCCAAGAGGAGCGCCAGGAAGACGTCCATAGTGTTGATGAGGACAGTCACTCCCGGCACAAAGAAGAGCTGAGGGAAGAGCTACGGCCCCCCGCATTGGAAGAGCTTCGACGGGAGAACCAAGAGCTCAAGAAACTGCTACAGTCGCTCTTGCGCGAAAAGGAGGTTTCTGCCCCGCCTCAGGCGGTACCGGCTAGAGCGGATCAGCAGCCTTCTCCCATTCCAGCAGCAGCCAACGCTTTCGCCACTGCTGCAAGACTCCCACTGGCGGTGGACTTCGAAGTCCCGCCGCATGAAGCCAATGCGCGATCGTCTGCCACTCCTGTCGCAGAAAGCCCCATGGCGCAGAAGCAGATGATCGAGCGCAACGTGGAAGCGAAGTTTGCTCAACATGGGGAGGGAGTGGCCACCGTTGATTTGTACAGCGTGCCTTATCCCCTCCATCATCAATTCAAGAAGCTTCCGCCTGATTGTCCGAAAGCCCCGAAACTCCAGAAGTTCAACGGGCAGGGCTCTCCACATGAACACCTGGCCTATTACATGACGGCCATGGGTGAATTAGCCCTGGAAGAGGCATATTTGCTGCGGTATTTCACCACGTCCTTGACTGGCACCGCCTTCCAGTGGTATTCAAGGTTGAAGCCCAACTCAGTATCTGATTGGGCTGATATGCAGAAGAAGTTTGTCGGCCGCTTCCAAATGGTCGAACGAAAAGTCTCCTTAGCAGAGCTTTGTTCCCTTCGACAGAAGAAGGGTGAAACAACATTAGACTTCATCAAGCGATGGAGGGACGTCAGCATGCGCTACGATAATCCTCCGACGCCTGAAGATGCAATCACCATCTGCCGCAGGGGTCTCTCGACAGAAGTCAGCGAAAAGCTTCTGGGCTCCAATATCAGAAGCTTTGACCACTTGAATACGGTGGTGGCGGAGATTGAGATGTTCTCTGCTGACCACCCTACACAAGCTTCTGCCAAAGGCAAATCCTCCAAAGACCGTCTGACTAGCGGTAAGGAGGTGAATGCCGTCGACTTCTCCCCGACGAATGGAGATAAAGGGGAAGGAAAGTCTAAAGGCAATGGCAAGAAGCATGATGCCAAGGCAAGCGCATCTCGGTTGGCGGAGAACATGAAGACACCGTATTCCTTCAAGAAAGAGCATACTAAAATGCTCTTTGACCTATGCATGAAAGAGCAGCTCATCACCCTTCCAGATCCGCGGAAGCCCTCAGAGGTGGACAAGATAGAGGATCCTACCAATTGTGTGTATCACCGAAGGTTGGGTCACACCATCGGCGACTGCTATATTTTCAAGAACATAGCAGAAGAGCTCATTCAAAAGGGCCTAATAAATATGCTGGGCCATGCAGTCGACCCACCTCAACCGCATGCTTGGGGTCGATCAAATCGGTCGGCTAATGTAGTCCACATGGTGGCGATGGTCTTGAGCTCTAACGCCTCCGAGGCCGGGCCTTCAAATCAACAGTCCCACACTGGCCCAGGGGCAACTCCTCCCTCATTCCCTGAACGTCTAGCACTGCGAAGAACCATTCGAAAAATCCGAGGGGACATCCGGTAATTGCAACTGGAACAAAGGCGCTTGCTACAGTTCCTAGAGAGCATTGATCAGTAGTTGTCCACCTTCCCTTTTGGCCCATTCGCCAGGGGGTTAACTCCAGCCTACATACGAGAGGCAGGTGTATCACCTGCCGGCCGGGCTCCGCTCAGGGGCTGGCTTTCTAAAGAGTCCTCAGATTCATCCAAAGACGAGGAGGACTCGCTGGAAGGCGAGGAGGCTCCACTTCAAGTCGAGCTCCCAGAGAAATTATACTCATTCCCTTGCGAGAAGACTCCAAACATCTTCTTCGCATACCAGCGGGCTGGACTCATAAGCCCATCACCCATGGAGCAAATACCAGGTGCTGCTTTTCATCAGGGCTATTGCCCCTACCATGAAGTTGTTGGCCATATTATCCACAACTGCGAGCCATTCAAGGACCTCGCCGAGGACCTAATCAGGCGAGGGAAGGTCAACATGGGTGAATTCCTGGTTGATCCACCGCAGCCGCATGCACGGGAGAGCTTTCACTTCTCCGTCAACGTCATACATGCCTCGGCAAGCCTTCCAGTTCCCCGAGCCGCAGGAGGAGGGAGTTAGTTCCCAGGGAGCCAGTTCCCAATCGCCCAAGTCCACACTATGGTATCCAGGGTGGCGACCATCTCATCAGTGTTCTTTCCCTAAGGAAGGCACTAAGAAGATTTTTGACAAACTTCTGGAAGATGGCTGGGTGCTGACACATGACCCGCCGTCTTATTACAATGAGACGGCCAAGAGGCACCCCCGCTATTGCAAGTATCATGCAAGGGTGTCTCACCCCACTCGGCAATGCCCAGAGGTCCAGGACTTCATTGAAGCCCTCATCCAGAGAGGGGTGGTCGATACTCGGGGGAACTCCATGACAAGGTTACGTCTTGTAGAGGTCGCCAGGGGACTCTCCAACAGACTCAGCGAGAAACTGAAGCTTTCTCCCTATTAGCCCGACCAAGTGAGCCTACGGAAAATGATGAATTTCCATTACTCACTAAAGGCAAGGCCACCTATAAAGGGCCTAAGGTCTAGAACCCAGGATGCCAAGCCGTGGGAGAGAGTCCCAGGGTCTGTCCCAGGTCGAGTCAGCTTGGCATCGTCATAAGAGAGAACTTTCGGCCAGACGACAAAGGCAAAGCCAAGGCGTCAGAACCTTCAGCCAAAGCTCCTGCCCAGTCAGCAAGGCCATTAGTCGTGGAGAGGACTCGACTTCTTGAGCCCGCGAAGACCCCAATTAAGGCCTCTGTCAGCCCAGCGAGGCCGCCAATTGTAGAAAGGCCTCAGCAGCTCAAGCAAGCCAACCACCAGCCCAAGCAAAGTCGGTGGAACTACAAAGCTCCCAGAGGCCCTACTGTGGACTGACAGAGTTCCAGGAGTTGCCTCCTGAAATAACTGCTCAGGCAATCAATGCCACCTTCCAAGCTCAGCCGGAGGAGGCCAATTGGACCAAGGTTGCCCCCAAAAAGAGCCGGGGCACTAAAGCTCCTAAGGAGCCAGCCCGGAGCAGAAAGCAAAATGCTGGGGGCAAGCAAGTCCCACCTCCAAAGCAAGCCCCTCTCTCTTCTCAAGAGGCGGCACGCCAAAAGAAACAAGAGAAGAACCGCAGGAAGAATTTGAAGAGGAGATTAAAGAAGCAAGCCGAGCAAGCCGCTGCTATGGAGGCTCCTAAGGAGCCAACTCCTCTACAAAGACTTCAAAAGCTCATAGATGAGCTGGAGGTGTACACTCCCCCTCGCCCCACCAGGGTCGTCACTCTAGACGAATATATTCCCTGAGACAAGCTTGGGCGCAAAGCCCGTCTTCTGCAATGGCTCCGGGAAATGGCCCACCGCCTTGAAGAGGGTGAAGACTTCCCAATCCCAGAAGAGCTCTCATTATTCTAGAAAGATGAGGAGCTCACTGTGGAAATGCTCGAGGAAATGCTGCAAGAGCTCTCCTGTAACATGGTGGCGGTCCCGTCGCCCGACAATATTTACTGTCCTACGGCTGATAGCACTGGAGGCAAGGCTCCTATGGCGACATATCAGCGCCGCTCGGCAAGAAATGGCCGGGGACGTGGCCGAGGTCGTGGCCGAGGACGTGGACGTGAAGGTCCCCTGACTCTTGACTGGGTCATAATATTCAGAGGGGAGAAGCCGGGTCCTGTCGCGGAAACTCAAGTGAGGGGGATCCCTTTCATCCTCAGCCCCTCAGAGGGTTCAAGTCCCATCTCAACGGCTAAGCCGGGTGGCGTCCCTTTTACAATCACCTCCTCCGATGAAGAAGAGGAGCCGGCCAAGTCGCCGAAGTGCGAGAAGGCGTCAGAGCATGCCGGCCCCTCCAACAGGGTCGAGCCTGCGAGCCAGGCCTGTCCTTCTAATGAAGACCAACATGATGAGCCTTTGCCACCTCCAGAGGAATCCTTGGCACCGCTGTTCCAAGAAGATGCGGAAGGCCAGAATGCGGAGGAGCGCCCTTCTAAGCGGGAGAAGCCTCGCCAGGCGCCGAAGACCCTGGCGGAGATCATCCCGCCATTTGACAAGACCCGTGCTCGGGCGGACCGCAAAATCATTCATCATATGAAGCGGTTCCCAACAAATGTCACTATTTGGGAAGCCATTGCCTGGAGCAAAGACCTCAGAGAGGCTCTTGTCAAGATACTTCAAGATCCAGAGGCATATGAAGCCCATGTTGCAGAGTTGCAAGCCCAGGCATATGAAGCACTCACAGCCAACATCTCCTTCACGGACAAAGATATGTTGTTGTCCTCTCCGTGTCATAATCGCCCCTTATATATAAAGGGGACGATTAATGGGCATGACGTGAATCGCATTTTGGTTGACGCCGGAGCAGCTGTCAACATCATGCCTTTGAAGACTTTCAAGTCTCTATACTTGGCACCTTATTTGCAAAAGGTGACCGATGTCAACATCTCGGGATTCAATCAGGGTTCCGAGGAGGCGCTTGGTCGGGTTGTGGTCAAACTAACCTTGGGCGATTTTGTCACCCAAGCGACATTTTATATCATCAACTCCGACACATCTTACAAGATGCTGCTTGGAAGACCCTGGCTGCATGAAAATTGGGTTGTTCCCTCAACTCTGCACCAGTGCATTAAATATGCTAAGGAAGGGGAACAACATACGGTCTTCGCAGACCAGGCTCCGTTCCACCCAATGAGTGCCATCTGGCCGATGCTTCGCTATATTTTGGGAAGCCCACTTTAGCAATCCCCGAATCTGTAAAGGGTAAAGGGAAGCAAAAGCTGGACCATGAAGTCGAGGAAAGGCAGCTCTTCACTGTTAACCAAGACATGGTAAAGCTGCACAGGCTGAGCCTCAGTGCCGCCTCCAAGCCAACTCAACCAGAGAGGCGAAGTGTTGACTTTGAAGCCAACCTCATCAGCCGGGTCATTGACGGGAGTATCTCCTTACCGCCGAAGTGCCTTCAACTCTCGTCCCAATGGGAAGAACATGAAGTGGAACAGTTGAAGACCTTTACAGTCTCCTATCAACGGAGAAGGAGACGCAACAAAGACAAGAGGGACAAGCCGATCATCTTTTACAAAGGTGATTTAGTCCCACCGTGCCCTCCTGAAGATAATTTCGGCTGGGATACTCCCGCCGATGTGCCAGAGCCAGTCCAGGCAAAGATGGCAAACTCGGTTTCGGACTCGGTTTCGGCCGAGTCCGATACCGATACGACTTGGTATCGGTATCGGTTTCGGCCGAAACCGGCCGAAACCCAATTAAAAGGTTCAAAAAATCAAATTAATTCTAAAAAATCACTCCAAAAATCATAAAAAAATATAAATAAACACTTAAAATCACAAAAACTATTACACATGCATTTGACTGTATAAGTTAGTGCAATAACCTTGAAGTAGACAACTACGCATCGAACTTCAAACATTGAACATGTGAAAGTTAAACTAATATTCCATTGTACATTAATACAAGCAGTACAATAAACCAAATTAGACAAAATAAATGTTACAAAAATTCATTGATTCTTTTCTAATATGGATAATAATTACTAGAAGAACATTCTCCCTCATCGTCTGGCCCTTGATGTCGATATCCATAACCAGGTTACATGTATGGTCTATATTCACTATAACCAAACAATGAGGTAGCCAAGTCCAGCATCCCTCTTTGGATCCCTCTTGGAGTGTTTGGTTGGCTTGATTCGAATCCAGTATCAGCATAGGAATCGTGAGGAAGAGAAGAGGAACTGGTCGATATGGATGGAACTGGAATGATGGTTCATAATTCCACGACCCATAAATCGCTGCTTCCGGTTGGCCACCTCCGTAACCTGATGGATCATATCCTCCTTCCCCCTGACTGTATCCAGTAGTACCACCTGCAGCACCTGCATCACCTGCATCACCTGTACCACCTGCAGCACCTGCATCACCTGTACCACCTACAGCACCTGCATCACCTGAACCACCTGCAGCACTAGTACCACCTGCAGCACCTCCGGGATGATCACCATCATCATCATCACCACAAGAAATTAGTCGCTTTTTAGCCTTCGGGGATGCGTTTTTCTCTTGTGGTGCCAATTTTTCAGTGATCTTTGACATGAGTCCTTAATCCCTTGGCGTGTGCCTCACATAAATCTGCTTCAACTGCTCAATTGCCGGGTCCTCTCGAGCAGCAGCATTTGTCCTCTCAGTTTGCCCATGCACTGATGTACTTCTTCTTAAGGAGACCGGTGGCTTGACCATTCTAGGAGTGACTGGCCTGCTATCTGTATCTGAGCGTCTAGCTGGCTCAAACTCGAACTGCTCCTCAGTGTCATCAACAACCCTAGACTGGTGCGCATAAGTATCTCTAGCCCTCTTTGATGTTCTTCTGAACTCGGGATCTCTTGCCTCATCTTCATCAAGTATGCCCTCTGCCCATGCTCTATCATCAACATCAAAAACGGGCTCATCAACCTGCTCTCGTGTCTCCACCCAAGACTACAAGGGATTATCATCATCAAACAAGGCATCCACATCAATCTCTGAGGCGGCATCCTCGGCGACGCGTTTGTCTCGCAGCTGTTGTCTCAACCTCATATTCTTTATTCTCAACCTCATATTGTAGTGATAGTACACTAATTTCTCTAATCGATCAGCCTTTAGCCGATAGCGAACCATTTAGTGTATAAGGCTGAACGTCCTCCAATTTCTTTCACATTGGCTTGCTGATGTGGTTTGACTCAACACCCTGATTGCAATGAAAGCCAATGCAGAACTGCCCAATTCTCTATTGTTCACCATGATCCACCAGTCAGCTGGTATACCAACCAACCATAAACAAATAAATATAAGTTGTAAATAAAAATTAATTAAGGAAGATGTAATTGCAAAGAAAGCACAAAGATGAAGTATACCTGGGCTCACTCTTCCCACTGCGTATTGCAATTGGGAGTCAGAATACGTCCCAGTTCTCATTCTATAGGAGTTCATCTACAAAAATTACATAATAGATTAGCATAACTACTTAAGTAAATTCTATACCTCTTATTCATGAAATCAAACAGGCCAACCTCTACTTCCGCCTGAAGCCTCTTATCTGGTGTCCTCGATAAACGACCAATGACTTTTAAAGTGCCTTGAAGCACCTCGGCATCAACATGTGCATTGGCATTGTACATTAATCGAGGGTTCAAAAAATAACCTGCATTTGTATATAGTTAATGTATGATCAATAATATATGAATACAAATAATCACTCACCAGCTGCATGCAAGTCGTGGTGTAATGTGGTGTCCCATCTATGGTCAATAATCTTCCACCACTTTGCATGTTCTTTGGGAAGGGACTCCTACAACTCCAATTTCGCACAGTCCATGGCCTCATACAGATATCCCATATCATTCTTGTCATCGCCATCCACCAATCTTAGGACATTCACGAGGGGGGTGACTACTTTCATGTATCGTGTTACTCTGCCCCAGAATTTGTTGTCGTCCACGATTTGACAGACATCCAAATAATCCATCTAAGCATCAACATTGCCCTTGTCGATGTATTCCCGCAGGGTATTGTGACACATGAAAGCTTTCAACTCATTCTTATACCTGTGTAAAGAAATAAAATTTGAATCAAATACGGATCATAACTATAAGGATAAAGAAGTAATAATTGAGTTCACCAGTATACCTATGCAGAGACTGCAAAGAAATGAAATTTGAAGCAAATCTGGTTGGCCCTGCACGGATAATATCTCGCCCCCCACTTGCATGCTCCCTGAACATGTTCAATATCCTAGGATGGCCATAAATATACTGGGTAATATTTTGTGCCCTTTCAATCGTCTTCTTCACAAGTTTGTCCTTCCCTATGTCTTCAAGTATGAGATCAAGACAATGTGCTGCGCATGGGAGCCAATATAAATGCCTGCGCTTATGCATCAATTTCCTCCCTGCAGCCTTATAACTGGCTTCATTATCAGTCACAACTTGTACAACATTTTCTTCACCAATTTCGTCTACCATGTTGTCCATCAAATGAAACAAATAATTGACATTTTTTTCAAAATTTGATGCATCTACAGATTTTACAAATACTATACCTTCGATGCAATAGACCAAAAAGTTAATCATGGACTTTTTCGTGGTACCAGTCCAACCATCACACATAATAGTGCATCCTCTCTCCATCCATATATGCTTGAAGCTTTGAACCCAGTCATGGAGCTCCTCAACCTCTGCCTCAAGCCCACGCCCGTATATGTCCCGACGTGACGGCGCCTTCAAGCCAGGGCCAGCATCTGCTATGGCATCCAACATAGGTTGAAAATATTCACTTTCAGCAGCATGTGCAGGGACACCTGCATGAAAAAACCATTTACAGATGCTTTTAAATGCATGCCCTGCAACTTCTGTAGATTTTTTGACCCCTCTTAATGCACTTTTGATCTTAGGTTGTGTAGCCTGGGGCCTTCTGTGGAGATAACTGTCCATGGGGCCTGCTCTCTGCGTCTGCGGGGGCGGGGCAGCAACATCAGGACGTCGTGCAGCTGTACTGGAGTAGGTCCCTCCTGAACCCATGGGTGCCTTTCCTTTCCTTCGAGCGGCTTCTTCACGCTCCCTTGCTTCAGTCAGCTCCGGATCAGAATCTTCAGTGCCTTCCTCATCATCATCCCTCCTAACCTTCTGCCAGAAATCTCCTCAACAATTTCCTCTCATCCTCAGCCCTTTGTTGCACCCTCTCCTTTTTCCCCAAAAGGCACTGGCGCATCTCCTCTCGCACCTCTCGTGGACAGTGGTCGCATTGTCTCACCTCTCCTCGTACCCCTGCCAAATGTTGCTTTCCTCTGGTAATTCCGCCATACATCTCCCTACCATAATAATTACATTTAACCTTCCTGCTCTTAGCATCAATTAAGGACATGTGGGCCCACCCCAGATCCTCCTGCCCTTGCTGCTCATGTGTTTGCTGACGTCTAGGCATGATGCTGCATTAAGACAGTCAAAGAAAAATAGTATAGTTGTAAGTATATTGGAAAATTTACGGCTTAATTATCAATCACCCTTGGGAAAAAATAATTACCCGCGTGCTCCCACCCCAAAATCCTCAATGAAGCTTAATTTAACTTCAATTGAGCCTAAGCAAATCAAAATAGACAAAAGCCTCAATTTCTATGACCTAATTAGGGCTTAATTAGCAATTAACCCTTAATCACCCTTGGGAAAAACTAATTACCCGCATGATCCCATCCCAAAATCCTCAATGAACCTTAATTTAACTTTAATTGAGCCTAAGTAAATCAAAATAGACAAAAGCCCCAATTTCTATGACCTAATTAGAGCTTAATTAGTAATTAACCCTTAATCACCCTTGGGAAAAATTAATTACCCGCATGATCCCACCCCAAAATCCTCAATGAAGCTTAATTTAACTTCAATTGAGCCTAAGCAAATCAAAATGGACAAAAGCCCCAATTTTTATAAACTGATTAGGGTTTAATTAGCAATTAACCCTTAGGCCCTTAATCACCCTTGGAAGAAACTTAATAAGCAAGGCTTGCTCACCCCAAATTTTTAACCCAACCAAAATAACACAACAAAACCCAATGAAATTAACCTCAAACAAAACAATCAAACCCTTGAAGTTGTGTTGGCCCCCGGTGTGCGCAGCAAGGCTCCCTCTCGGCCTCTCCCTGTCCACCTCCAGCAGGCGTAGCAATCGCAGTCGCAGCAGCCGCGGCCCTTCACCCTTGGTCGCACGGCAGCAGCAGCAGGCAGTTGCCGCAGCAGGCAGTAGCCGCAGCAGGCAGCAGCCGCAGGCAGCAGCCGCAGCACAGCTGCACAGTTGCACAGCTGCACAGGAGCAGCAGCTCGGCGGCAGCAGCAGCTCGGCAGCGGCAGCAGCACAGCAGCGACAGCAGCATAGCAGCAGACAGCAGCAGCGGCAAGGAGACAGCAGGGGGGAGGGTTTCGGCCGAAACCAGTGGGTAGTGGGGTTTCGGGGGGGGCATGACAGCAAAGCATAAAGGCCTTAAAGGGGTTCACGTGTTTCGGCCGAAACCGACCGGTTTCGAGCGAAACCGATATCGGTTTCGCCCGAAACCGATACCTCCTTTAAGTTTCGGATTGCTACAGTAATAAAGGGCCTTTTCGTATCGGTTATGGCCGAAACCGATACGTTTCGGCCGAAACTGCCAACAATGAGTCCAGGAGATGGACGATATGCCGAAATACATCAGGGAAATGTGCAAAAAGCAGCACATCCCGCAAACTCTGGACCCTGCACGAGCGGCGTATTTCCATCAACTGTGGAACCCTCCGCAGGTCCGTGGGCAACCTCCCTTCTCCCGCAAAGATACAAGGGGCCTTGGCTATGACCAGGAGACGGACTTCGAGGTCCACTTTGTAGTCAACACCATAGGACTGCTACCTCTCCATCACGGGCAAGCATAAGCTGAGCCCAAGGTTGATGACTCTATAAGGGAGTCCGGTGATGTGTCCTTGACACCCTCACCTTCATCAGGAGCTAACAATGGTCACCCTTCAGAGGAAAGAGCAGCCCAGCCTGTTAACCGTCGACAAGATGAGGCCAGTCCTTCGACTTCAAGCCACGAGCAAGAGTGCTTCAAAGAATTTGAAGTCTACGAAGCAAATACTGATGATGACGGAGACTTCTTCGACCTCCAACCAGCTCCACCGGAGCTTGAAGACGGTGGCCAAGCAACTGTGGACGAGTTGATTGAGATCAATCTCGGAAGCAAAAGTGACTATCGTCCCACCTTCATAAGTGCTCTCCTCAGCGAGAAAGAAAAGCGGTCGTATCGACAGCTCCTAGAAGAGTTCAGGGATTATTTCGCCTGGACTTACAAAGAAATGCCCGGGCTCGACCCTTTTGTGGCTGAACATGAGCTGGCAATACTTTCAACAGTCAAGCCAGTCAAGCAAGCTCAACGGCGTATGCGCCACGAGCTGAAGCTGAAGGTCAATGCTGAGGTTGACAAAATGCTCAATGTGGACTTCGTAGAGCCTTGCATGTATCCTGTGGGGCTCGCCAATATCGTCCCCGTCAAGAAGAAGAATGGCCAAGTCCGAGTCTGCATCGACTTCAGGGATTTGAACAAAGCATGCCCGAAGGACGACTTCCCTGTCCCAATCACTGAGACAATGGTTGATATGACCACCGGTCATGAAGCCTTATCTTTTATGGACGGGTCGTCGAGCTATAATCAATCCGCATGGCCGTCAAAGACAAAGACCATACGACTTTTCGGTCTCCTAAGGGGATCTTCAACTACAAAAGGATGTCGTTCGGTCTGAAGAATGCCGACGCAACCTACCAAAGGGCAATGACCAAAATCTTTGACGAGATGCTACATGACCTTGTCGAATGCTATGTCGATGATCTAGTCGTCAAGACGGGGTCACTTGACTGACTTGCGTCGAGTCTTTGAAAGGCTTCGGCAATATCAGCTCAAGATGAACCCGATGAAGTGCGCCTTCGGCGTCTCCAGCGACAAGTTCCTTGGCTTCATCGTCAGGTACCGAGGCATAGAAATCGACCCTGACAAAATCAAGGCCATAAGAGGACTACCTCCGCCCAAGAACTTGACAGAGCTCAGATCTCTTCAGGGAAGACTCGCCTATATTAGGCGGTTTATTTCTAACCTCTCATGAAGATGCCTACCTTTCAACAGACTGATGAAGAAAGGGGCACCATTCATATGGGACAAAGACTGTCAGAAGGCCTTCGAGCAAATCAAGGAGTATCTGCTGACTCCTCCTGTCTTAGGGGCACCTGTCAGAGGGAAGCCCCTTATCTTATATATTGCTGCCATGGATGCCTCTTTGGGGGCTCTCCTAGCCCAGATTAATGAAGAGGGCAAGGAGCAGCCGCTGTACTACCTCAGCCGAAAGCTGATTGGGCCTGAGCATCGGTACGCTCCCATGGAAAAGGTGTGCCTAGCTCTGGTATTTGCTGTCAAGAAGCTGAGACACTACCTTCTAGCCCACCGGGTGGAGCTGATCTCAAAATGTGACCCACTCAAGTTTCTGCTCAGCCAGCCTGTCCTTTCTGATAGGCTTGGTAAATGGGCACTTATCCTCATGGAGTTCGACATCACCTTCGTCCCACGCAAGGCGATCAAGGGACAAAGGATGGCGGAGTTCTTAGCAGCGCACCCTGTGCCGGAAGATTCGCCACTCAACTTCGAGCTCCCCGATGAAGAGGTGTTGGTGCCTTCTCAAGCCATTGGGGAGCATTCTGAAAAAGTCTCACCACAGATGGAGCCAGGCGTCCTCACCCTTGATCTCCCACACTGGGAGTTATATTTTGATGGTGCCTCTCGGACAATCAAAAGGGCTGGTGGCCTTACAGACTATGTCTCAGGCGCGGAGGTAGTCTTTGTATCTCCACAAGGCGGCATCCTCCACAACTCTTACGCTCTCATGAAGTCGCTGACTAATAATGAGGCAGAGTATGAAACGCTAATTATCGGGCTTCAGTTGGCACTAGAGATGGACATCAAGTGCATCAAAGTCTACGGGGATTCCCAGCTCGTCATTCGACAAGTCCTGGGCGTCTATGACGTCCGAAAGAAGGAGCTCATCCCCTACCATGCAACCGTCATGAGGCTCAAGGAAAAATTTTACCTATTTGAAATAGGCCATGTCTCCAGAGGCAGCAACTCCTAGGCTGATGCTCTTGCAAAATTGACAGCAGCGCTAAAACTCCCGCCTGAGGGAGAATTAAATATTACAGTCAGACACCGGAGGCTCATGCCAAGTGTGCTCGACGAAGAATCCGGCCTCACTGTTTATGAGGTCGACAACATTCAAGAGGAGAATGTTCCTGAAGAAGAAGATTGGCGTGAGCAGATCATAAAGCTAAAGAACGGCTGGCTCCCTCCTGATCGGGCTCAGAGGGTGCAACTGCTACGCAGGACGACATCCTACCAGCTGATTGACGGTCTGCTCTTTAGGCTCGTCCATGAAAAAGACCGATCAATCCTCCTACGGTGCCTTTCGTCCAAGGAAGCGAAGACCGTCATGCACGAGGTCCACTCCGGATTGTGTGGAGCTCACCAGGCAGGAGCTAAGATGAAAAACAACATCAAGCTCAAAGGGTTCTACTGGCCCACCATATACGAAGATTGCAATCAATATGCTCGTACGTGTCACCAATGCCAAGCATTTGGTCCAGTGCCTCGGAGGCCGCCCAACCCCCTCCATCCAACAGCGCCTACTTGGCCATTTGCAGAGTGGGGTATGGATATTGTGGGACCATTCCCACCATCGTCCCAAGGGCACAAGTTCATACTGGCGGCCACTGATTACTTCTCCAGATGGGCAGAAGCCGTTCCGCTACGGGAGGTTACAGGGGAGATAGTTGCCCGTTTTGTGCGGCACAATATCATATACAGATTCGACACCCCTAGTCGGATTATATCCGATAATGGCACGCCATTCAGGAACAAGACTGTTTATGCTTTGGCAGCCAAATTCCATATCGATTGGAGGACGTCATCAGTCTACAATCCCCAAGCCAATGGATTGGCCGAAGCTTTCAACAAGACCCTCTGCAAGCTGTTGTCCAAAATAGTAGGTGGCCGCAAGCGAGATTGGGGCGAGAAGGTCCACGAAGCCCTATGGGCCTACCGGACTATTTACAAAATCCCTACGGGATGTTCCCCATTCTCTTTGGTCTACGGAGCCGAGGCGGTGGTCCCTGTGGAGATCGAGCTAGCATCTTACCGCGTTGCTGTGCACGCCGGATTGCCAGGCCAAGACCAGTCCGAGATAGAAAGGAGGCTTGAAGAGTTGTCCAACCTTGAAGGTGAAAGATTCAAAGCCTACAAGCACTTACAAGTGTATCAAGCCCGCATGACACGCGCGTATGATAAGCTGGTCAAGCAAAGGGCATTCAAGAAAGGTGACCTCGTCATGATTAAGGAAAAGGAGATTCTCGCGGGAAGATCCAGCGGCAAACTCCAGCCTAATTGGCGTGGGCCTTACGTCATCCATAAGGTCTACGAAGCAGGGGCCTATACGGTCCTTGACCACAAGGGAGATAATCCCTTCCCTCCTCTCAACGGCAAGCATATGAAGCTCTACCATACGCCACCGTAGGAGTTTCCTCAGCAGTCCTCACAGGACAGTACCTCTCCTCAGTGAAGGTTCAAAAAAAAAATGGGGTTAAAAATATTGATACCCCGGCGGACTCAGTCAGCCTTCAACGGTTGGCTGAGGGCAAAAAGACCACAGACCCGGTCGAGGTGAAAACCCGAAAGGGCGCCTCGGGCAAAAATGGGCAACCCCTCGATGTGAAAACCCGCAAGGGCGCACCGGAAAAAGCTAAAGGGGGCCAGCCTCAGCGAAAACCCGAAAGGGCGGTGAGGTTGGTAATGTGAAAAAAAAAATCCTCTCCATGTCTATTTTAAGGGTGGCTCTAAGTCAATGACTCCACCCATCTCGGCCAAAACATCATATCGATACTATGGCTACACCTTACATGTCATCCCATGACACCTAGTCCCACCGACGTTCTCACGTTGTCATACTCTGTCCTATCGGGCTCGGCCTACGCATGCCCCTTTCGGGCTGTCGACCCATTCTGCCTACCGGCTTCTAGGTTCAGCTCAGGTGTCTATTCTAAGCGGTTAAACCCGCTTACTCTCGTCCCATTGGGACTGCCCTCAGTATGCTCTCTCGGGCTGCCAACCTTTCATGCCTTTCAGCTCCTTTTTCATTCTTGGGAATGGCCTCAGTATGCTCTCTCGGGCTGCCAACCCTTCATGTCTTTCGGCTCCTCTTTCACTCTAGGGAATGGCCTATGTATGATCTATCGGGCTGCCAACCCTTCATGCCTTTCGGCTCCTTCTTCATTCTAGGGAATGGCCTCATTATGCTCTCTCGGGCTGCCAACCCTTCATGCCTTTCGGCTCATCTAACCTCCTTGGGATTGGTCTCAGTACGCCCTCTCGGGCTGCCAACCCATCATGCCTTTCGGCTCATCTTTCCTTCTGGAATTGGCCTCAGTATGCTCTCTCGGGCTGCCAACTCATCATGTCTTTCGGCACCTTTTACCTTTCTGGGATCTGGCCTCAGTATGCTCTCTCGGGATGCCAATCCATCATGCCTTCTGGCACATGTCCCACCGGGTCTGGCCTCAGCATGTCCTCTCGGGCTGCCAACCCACTTCTTCGCCCATCGGCTTTCGGATCTGACTCTTACGTCCCACTAGGGCTGTCAAATCCACCCTTTTTCTTCTTCTGGGTCTGGCCTCTGCATGCCCCTTTCGGGCTGTCAACCCATCCCGCCTCTTGGCTTCAGACTTGACTCATATATCCCACCGGGATCGCCAAGTCTATTCCTTTGTCCCCACGGACTTGGCCTCTGCATGCCCTCATCGGGCTGCCAACCCTATTTGCCTATCGGCTCACGGATTTGGCTCGTACGTCCCACCCGGGCCGTCAAATCCCCTCCTTTCATAGCTTCGGGTCTGGCCTATGTATGCTCTCTCGGGCTGCCAACCTATCCCGCCTATCGG
Organism: Amorphophallus konjac; assembly: GCA_022559845.1. Classification (NCBI taxonomy): domain Eukaryota; kingdom Viridiplantae; phylum Streptophyta; class Magnoliopsida; order Alismatales; family Araceae; genus Amorphophallus; species Amorphophallus konjac. The sequence goes on from CM040118.1 coordinate 34,307,544, forward strand.
CCTCCAGGTTTAACCCGCATGTCCCTTTCGAACTGTTAAACCTCCTCCTTTGTTGCCTCAACCGGGCTTGGCACATACACACCTCTCTTAGGTTGCCAACCCGCTCAACTTTCGATTCTGGATTTGACTAATTACGTCCCACTAGGACAGTCGAATCCACCCATTTGTCCCACCTCTGTGGCACACACATCCCTACGGGAGTGCCACCTGCGCCTTGCCTTTTGGCATTATAGGTTCAAAAAAAAAAGAAAAGAAAAAATGGGGTTAAAAATATTGATGCCCCAACAGACTTGGTTGTTTCTGTTAGGGGAGCAATCAAGGGCAAAAAGACTTTAACCCGGCTAAGGTGAAAACCCGAAAGGGCGCCTTAGGCAAAAATGGGTACCCCTCAGTGTGAAAACCTGCAAGGGCGCACTAGAAAAAGCTAAAGGGGGCCAGTCCTGGCGAAAACCCGAAAGGGCGGTAGGGCTGATAAAGTGATCAAAAGAAAAGAAAAAAAATGATGATGAGCATACATGCAAGAGGATAGAAGCAAGACTGCAAAATTCTGTCCTTTGTTCATCAACATCATCAATGGAGCCCGAGACAAACCCTCGGGGATAACTCAGAAAAAAATGGGGCGCGAGGGCCCTATATACAAGAAGTGGCTGAAACCCTCAAGCACTAGACTCGCTCCTCCTCAGCTCAGCAAAGCGAGTCTCACTCTGAAGAGTTTCCCCCTGGAGCCGCTCAAGCCTACGGCAAAGAGTCTACATCGGCACGCGCAAGACTGCGCTCCTCGGTCCCCTGGACCTCTCACAAAAGCTCTTCCACTCTGTCTATGGGAGGTCATCTGCTCGCGCTCGTGAGCGGCCTCGACCTAGGCACGCACCTCAGCCCGGGCCGTCCGAAGTATGCAAAGCTGCTCCTCCTCCTGCCGAACCAGCAGCTGAGTCCTTCGCCTTCGCTCCTAAATAGTGCGAAGGCGAGCGAACTCCTCCCATAAAGACGCAAGCTCAGTCATCCAGGCGTCCTGAGGGAGACCAAATGCATGCATCTGGCAGTGCTACGCCAAGTTAAGGACGATTCGGTCACTCCATCCCAAGGGCCAGAAAACTCTGAAGCAGCTTTGAAGCCTCACTAGCTGAAGCTAAAACAAAGAAAGGAGTTGCCTCAGCCCATGTACGGCCGACATCTACCCAGACCAACATGCCCTAAGGGCTGTTCTATATCAACCTTGGCTACCACAAGTCAGCGGTTAGCCAGCTTCAACCTTCGGCCACACACCTCAGTGGTTAGCCGACACATCTTCGGCAACATACCTTAGCGGTCAGCCGACACATCAACATGTTCGGCTACACCTCAGATGTTAGCCGGCACATCTTTGGTGACACCTCAACGGTCAGCTGACACAACAACATTTGGCCAACGCACCCCCAAGGGTCAGCCAATGCCAGTCTCCAACTATCACAACTCAGCAGTCAATTGACAACAACTCAGATGGATGCGCCTCTCCGAGGCAGGTCTACATCAACTCCGGGCCAACAAGTCTCTCAGAAGCAGGCCCCCATCAACTTCGGGCTAACAAGTCTCTCAGAAGTAAGCCCCCATCAATTCTAGGCCAACAAGTCTCTCAGAAGCAGGCCTACGTCGACTCCGGGACAACAAGTCTCTCCGAGGCAAGCCAGCATCAACCCTCAGCTTTCTGGAAAGCAACGAAGCAGTAAGGTGCAGTTCTACAGAAGGCACGGACCGTCCGCCTCCGCCCCGGCTTTGACGAACGTTCCGTGGGGGGCATTTGTTTGAAGCAAATTTGGCTTTGCAAAAACACCTCCTCTTTTATTTAATTGGAGCAGAAATGGGCCAACTTGGAGATGGAAGACCCGTACGGGGTCGGAGGGACCCGTACGGGGTCGGAGGGACCCGTACGGGGTCGCCCCACCCCGGGACAGGCCGCACGCAGTCGGGGGGACCCGTACGGGGTCGCCCTTACCCAGAAGGGTCCGCCCGGAGGTGGGCAAACTCGCGCGGGGCCGCCCCTGGGCGGGTGGACCCGTCCGGGGTCGCCCGACCCCGGGTGGGACCCACCCGGGGTCCGCGACCCCGGGCAGGTCCTGCTTGGGGTTCGCGACCCCGGGCGGGTCCTCCGGGGGTCGCGCGACCCCGGGGAGGTCCCGGACCGGCCCGGGGACCTCCCACCCCGGGGAGGTACCATTCTCCCGCGCACGTATGAAAAAAATTTGAAAATGTGACCTCCCCGGGGTCATTTTTATCCCGTTGGACCCGTACGGGGTCGAACACTCCCGGAGAGGTTCCCCACTTCTATAAATAGACCCCCGGAGGTCCAAAAAATGAGATCGAGGAGAGAGGAGCTACAAGCTACAACCTACGGAGCATCCAGCATTCAGAGCTCTTTTGTTCGTTTGTTTTGGCCCGTGCGGGGTAAGTCCCCGGGTCTTGTGTATGTGCCCCTATGAGGGTATATTTGTAATTTTACCCCTCAGTGGGCCGTTTTGTTGTTTCTAAGTCCTGGGACGACTATGTCATATGCTTCTGCCCTAATAATGGGAGAATTGCATAAATGTCCTCCCCGGGGTCCGAGAAACATAAAAGTCCTGTAATTTGCAGTTATACCATGCGACTTTTGTAATTGGGGCTACGCCCCTATCTCCCGCTCCAACGCGGAACTCTGTACAGTCGACAACTCGCCGACAACCTTTGTACTCATTTGGAATACAGAAGCACTCAGCATGTGTTATGTATGTCCTCGGGGAAAAAATTATAAGAAAACCCCGACTTTTATAAAATTGTCAATATGCCCCTTCTTTGACAAACCTGACACACATGAGTCTTTTATGAAGCCAGTCACTCCTTCAACCCAGAGATGTTGTCAGCTCAACCCGACACTCAGAGGTCATCCCAACCCTAGGTCTGTGTAGGGTACGGTAAATTACCAAAATACCACTGTGACCTAGAAATGGCCTCGCATCCTCCTAAAGCCCTCTAGAAAGAGCCTCAGCGCCTTGGGGAGTCAGGGATCCAGTCGAACTTCCATTCCAGCCCAGAAAATTTCGGCAATGCCCCTGGCATGGTAAAATTACCAAAATACCCCTGGGTTGATAAAATTACCAAAATACCCTCGGGGTCCAGAAAACTCCTCTCCACTTCAAAAAATGCCTATGGCTTCCGCATATTTGCGCTTCTATTCCCAAATCTTAGGGTTTTGCCTAGACTTAGCCCTAACCTTGTCTACTTGTTGGTGGTGAATGAATGGAAAGCTCCCTAAGTGAGAGTACCCTTAACATCTGAGCCTATGGAGAGGATTTTGGGGATTTCTTTGATAGTCAAACAAAGGTGTTCGGACGTTAGACCGATGTAAATCAACACTGACTCCGGTCAGTGGGGAAAGGTCCAACATTCGAACCCAAATCGTCTGATACTATACGCACCCACGGAATAAACCTCTTTATGCAGAGGAATGTCTCTTTTCAAAAAAAATATTTATTTTTCCCACGTGAAAATATTCCATGTCTCACAACTCCCTAACCAAGTGAGCTATAACATTATGATTAGTAATATTTACATTGATGATTGATGTTCAGAAAACGCACCAAAACCAAAAAGTTTGTGGACGCTATTGTGCATGACATACTTAAACTAGAAACTATGTTAGATAAGCTGTTGAACTCCCTTAATTACATGGTTCTGATGACAGCAAAACTACTCTACTAGTTCATGGGATCATCTGGAAAGCAAAAGTCACTACCGTGTAAGTATTAAAATAGCTACTACATCAGACTAGTTGATCTAGACCGCTATCTCTCTAGCCTGTTCCTAGAGTAAGAAACTCTGAGGAAGGGCATGGTGGGGGGAGCCTCTGGTGTAACCCAACCCCGCCAGTTCACGACTGGGGGATCTCGGGAAGGAGTCTGCTCCCAGGGGAAGGGCTTGCTTCAAGTGTGGGGGTCGTGACAATCTCATTAGAGCCTGTACAACGCCAGCGACGAGCATCGAAGGTCCGGCTTTCCTCAGGTGGTCGTATGCGGAGGTTGTCAGGGGTAATCATACCTACAGGGTGCTGTGTGGGCACGGAGCCTCCACCGCCGGATGTGGTGCAGAGCAGGATCCTATGGCTGCAAAGATGTCTGAAAGTGGATCTGGTGAAGGGGGTTGCAGACTCGGGGAGGATGAAGGCCGTGCTGGATGGTGAACCCAGTAGGGGAGAGGAGTGGAAGGTCGTCTAGACTGGGCTCAGAAGATTCCTGATGGTGGAACATGGGGTGGAGGATGTCGATGCCTAGGTGAAGGCAGGCTATGAGATGGCGGAGGGAGCTCTCCTCCAGCTGTCACTGTGGAACCAACATTCCGAAGTGTTTCTGGACCCCAGAGTGTGCCGAGCCACTATCTGTTTCATCGGGGTACCTCTAGCCCTCTGCGACGAGATGGGTATTTGGATGTTTGTCTGCCGATTCGAGGTTGGAGGTAGGTTCCGTGGGTTTCTCAGACAGGCGTGAGCTCACGACCATGCAAGCCATGATCTGGATGAGTGGACCACAAGCGATCCCGACTGTTGTCTCTATCGAGCTTGCCTGCAAAGTCTTCCCGGTGAGACTCAATTTTAGGTCGGAGTAGCTACAACAGACCACGGCGACGCTGAGGGGCAGCCGCGGATTAGGGCAACCCTCCCCTGGTCGCGAGGTAGAAGATAGTCCCGGTTCAACTTTCAATCGGGTGGGCTAGGCGGGAGAGTCTTCTGGGCCGGACCCAGTCAGGAGATTTGGTATGCCTGTCGATGGGCCTCGTAGGCCACTTGCTGGGAGGATCATTTTCTACATGTGTAGGTGTCACCTCCAACTAGATCTGTGTCAGATCACAAACCCCTTTTATTAAAGACCAGTCGTCCTCATGCAAGAACACAGAGCTTCAAATTAGAGAGGTACAAGCTCAAGGAGGGTAACTTCTTGGACACTGTCAGGAGGGCTAGGAGCATGCAGACATGTGAGACATCAACGATGGCCGGGTTGGTAAATAAAATGAGACGGGTGGCACTGTCTCTCATAGCATGGGGTGCAAGCAAGACTTTACAAGGCAGAGTAGCGAAAGAAAAGATTCTTCAGTAGATAGAAAGACTGGACTATTTGGAGGAGGCAAGGTTAATGGATGATGAAGACAAGAGACTCAGGGATACTTTAAGGGCAGAGTTTGAGGAGATCCTCGTGAAGGAGAAGATCTATTGGAAGCAGAGGTCAAGGAAGAGATGGGTCAAGGAAGGGGACAAGAACACTGCTTATTTTCAATGCATTGCTTCTGGGAGAAGAATAGTCAACTCCATCACATGTATTAGAGTGGGAGACCAGCTTTTCTCTAGGATGAGGATATCAGAGGGCAGGCGAGGGGCATTCTTCTCCAAGAGACATCATCAAACCGAGGATTGTTGTTAATCTTCTTCCTCATCTTCCTCCTGAGGATAAGGAAGCTCTCTCCTTGCCTTTCTCAGAGGAATAGGTCCACGAGGTAGTCTTCTCCATTACAGGTGACAGGGCGTCGGGGCCCGATAGTTTTCCCATTGCCTTCTTTCAGAAGTGCTGGGAATTATCAAAGGTGATTTTTTGTATGCTTTAAAGGAATTTCAGAAGGGTAAGGCTCACCTAAGGGGCATTAACAAAACCCTTGTGGTCCTCATTCCGAAGAAGAAATGTTTGAGGGACTTCAGACCCTTTGGAATGGCACTAACAAAATCATCACTGAGCCACTGGGCAAAAAGAATGAAGAAAGTCTTGGATAGGCTGGCCAATGATTTTCAAGGGGGTTTCATCAGAGGAAGACATATTTTGATATTTTTCTTGTTGGCCCATGAGTGTCTCTTTTATATGAAGTCACAAAAGAAGAAAGATGTAATCCTCAAACTTGACTTTGAGAAAGCCAATGATAGGGTCACTTGGCAGTGCTTACTTGATGTGCTAGACAGGATGGGCTTTGGTGATACTTGGATTGGTTGGATTTGTGCATGCATCTCTTCTGCCTCCGTTGCTATTCTGGTGAATGGGAAGCCTACCACACATTTCCATAGTGGTAGAGGACTTAGACAGGATGACCGTATGCCCCCTCTCCTCTTTGTTCTGACAGCACACATACTTAGTAAGATGTGGATGAGAGCAAAATCAGTAGGGTTGATCATAGGCTTTCAAGCTAGTTCAGGTGGCACCACCATCACTCCTTTGCAGTGTGCGGATGACACCATTTTGTTCCTGGAAGAGGATAAGACAACTATATTTGGTCATCTTGATGTTAGAGCTACCGGAGGAGATCAGCGGGCTCAAGGTGAATTACAACAAAAGTCTTGTGGTAGGAGTGAATATGGAAGGTAGAGCTCTTGAGAGGGCGACATTCATCCTGGGTTGTCAAGTAGGAGTATTCTCTCTCTCCTATTTGGGCCTCCCGCTATCTCCAAGGGCTATCTTTTGTAGTGAGTGGCAGCTCATTGTGCAGAGATATGAGTCTAGACTTGCAGGATGAAAGGCCATGCTCCTCTTCTATGGGGAGGCTGGTGCTATGCAAATCAATGCTATACAGCTTGCCCATCTATTTTCTATCTATCTTTCAATTCCCAAAGATAGTTGCCAAAAAACTTGAGTCTATTCAAACGAGATTTCTCTAGTATGGCAGTGGTAAGAGATGTAAGGGTTGGCATGAATATCATGGGCCGGGGTCTATAGAAGTAAGGCCATGGGAGGAGTTGACATCAAAAATATTAGAGATTTCGATTTGGCTCTACTGTGTAAGTGGTTGTGAAAGCTAGGGGTAGGATATAGTGGCATGTGGGCTCAAGTCATCAGACAGAGATATCATGGCAGAGTAAGAGTTTGGGAGTTGACACCAGCGTCTTAACATAATATCTCACCCTTACGGAGAAGTATCTTGTCAGGCAGGGACTTCATCATTTCCTGTGTTCGGGTCCGCCTAAGTAGGGGGGATAAATGTCTATTTCGGAAAGATAAATAGTGTGATGACTTCACGTTGGAAGCATCTTTCCAGAGGCTCTTTGCTATTGTTGCAGCTCCGATGGTTTTAGTATCTCAATCTTTTGATGTACAACTATCAGGAGGGACGTGGGTCCCAACTTTTAGTAGGAATCTTAGATCAGAAGAGATGGATCAGCTTGAGGATTTGCTTACCTTCCTGCTTGATTTTGCTCCTAAGCTAGACATAGAGGATCAGTGGTGGTGGAGGTGGGATAAGGAGAGATGCTTCTCAGTTAGGTCAGCTCACTCTTGCATTTTTTGATGGAGAGATGCGTCATAGCCTTCACATATTTAGGCTCCAAGGAGTCCTCTGAAGGTGAAACTCCTCATCTAGAGAATTTCGCATGGTAGGGTGCCTACTTGTGACAAAATCACTTCTTTTTTTCAGGATCTTCCCATGGTGTGTCGCTTGTATGGAGAAGAGGATGAGACGTTGAATCATCTCTTCGCAAGTTGTTCTTTCTCACGGGAAGTGTAAACTAAAGTCTCCAAGAAGATTCATTCTAGCATCGACATGCAAAGAAGTGCCCTCCTTTTGATAGCCCTTTGGCACAGATGGTGGAATCTCAAAGGGGACAGAGTTATTTGATGGTCGATCCTTCATGCAACCTTGTGGGCCTTATGGGGTGAAAGGAACAATAGATCGTTCAGAGGTGAAGCTAGGTGTTTAACACACAGAATTAATATTCATAAGAAAAATCGAAATCATTTTCAAAACGAAAAAGAAATGTTCATTTATTGAACATAAGCGCACAGTTGTTAGCTATTTAAGTAGCGTGTGCGTTGTTTATTCTATGGATTGGGTTTATCAGACGATTAGAGTTCGAGTACTGGACAATTTCCCACGACCGTAGTCGATATTTATTTACATCAATACAAGCCCAAATACCCTTGATTATAAAATCGCCAACCAATACAATGCTAGTTATTATGCCGAAGGTATAACTATGGGCGGCATATAACATCTCTTCAGAGGATATGGCATTATGCCAGTTGTCAGAAGAGTTTGGGAAATTTGGAAGGTCATGCAAGTTTGTCTAACATTGTTGAGCAAACTGGGTTGCTTAGAGACCTCTGAATCTGTCGAGGGCACACATGCAATTTCCTAGGTTAACTAGGGTGTGTATGTAAACCTGGCTTGCACGGGGAGCACCAGTAGTTCCGTGGTAGATTGAGGCATTTCGTAATGCTCGGGTTACGTAAGTTTACTTGTGTGATTTCGAGAGGGTGCAGGGCTTGTTTACAATATGACCTCTCATCGAGGTTTGGTTGAGACTTAATGATGAATGGGGGGAATTGGGTTAGTGTTCTACAAAGGGTGAGATTTGACGGCCGTTCAACGCTATCTAGGGCTTAATTTTTTGACCCTGAGCATGCCGATCAAAACTAGGTGAGTCGGAAGATTTCTTTAATCGGCGTAGCCGAGTCAACTTTAGACTTCGTCATCACTTGATCACAATGCAAGACATAGCACCCTTTGACGTAGACATTCATGCAATTTTGGGAAATCCACAGGATCGTGTAGCCATAACACATTTCTATGAATCACCGAAGAAAATGCATGGCATTGTTGTATCATCTATAATCACAAAGCTTTCTCGACAAATTCTTGAACTGTGCAAGACCCTTTCTATAGATGATCCGGACTTATACACATTTCCCGGATGCATCCCAGACTTTTACACAATTGCAAGGCTCATAAAAACCTTTTTACAAAACTTGGAAGTTGGGGGATCAAACCATTTTCCCCAAAAAAAATTACATAAATCACATGAAGATTATGTTGTGCACAGACTAGGAGAGAGAAGTTTTATAGCATACCCTCACTGTGAACACAACACAAGTACAAACCCCCTCGAACGAATGGGCCTTCAAAAGTACAAGCACAAGCACAAAGATCCTCAGAGCTCTGTCTCTCTACGACCTCTCTTCTCTGCGTCGTATGTGTGTGTCTTGCCCTGGTCACACTGGGGGTATTTATAGAGTCCAGGAGCGGTTATGCGCAGTTACACCATTTAACCGATCCAAAAGGGCCAACCCTTATCTGAACCAAACTCCAAGAATGAGGGGTTTATCTGGAGCAAAGTACCCAACCTAGGGTTTTAACCGGGCCAAGTACCCGATTGGGGTTTTAATCGGACCAAATGCCCCATTAAGGGGTTTAACCGGTCCAAAATATCATGTTTAAGGTTTTAAGCGGTCCAAAGTGCCCATTCTGGTGCTTTAACCAGTCCAAAGTACCATTTTGAGGTTTTATGGGTTTAACTAGGCTAAAATATCATTTTGAGGGTTTAACCAGGGCAAACTCCCCAACCCAGGGCTTTAACCGGTCCAAAGTTCCCATTCTAGGGCTTTAACAGGTCTAAAGTCCCATTCAAAGGGTTTAACCGGTCAAAGTCTCCATGGGAGGGGTTTAACAGGGGCAAAGCCCCAGTGGGGGGTTTAACCGGTCCAAACCCCCCTATTGAGGGAAAGAGGGTGGTCGGCCCCCACAAATGGCCCATTACTGTTCATCCAACCCATTTTTTTAGCGTTTGGTTCAGGTGGGAGGGGGATCCCACAACAAGGGGTGAGCCCACTTGTGGTTGCTGCAGTAAAGTTGATTTTGTTGTTGTTGCAGTTGCAACTTCTGCTGCTGCTGTTGCTCAAAAAGTGTCAAATCCTCAGGTTCTTCGCACTTGTTTTCTTTTGTTACACTGTTGTAGTAGTACTTGTATCCTTCAGGTGAAGTGTGCTCTGTCCAATTATAGGTTAGGGGTTCTGAAGTCAAGGTGGATACTGGAACAGGAGTTGTGGACATAGTTGAAGAAGCCACTGCAGCTAGTCCAGTTGCAGGACTGTTGGCAACTGAATGCTGAGCTGCTCCATTCCAGGGAGACTACTGCTTAGTAGCCTGGGAACTCTGCCATTGATTCAGAGTTGATTGCATTTGCTGCAATTGCCGCTGTAGCTGAGGAAATGCTTGCTGTGTTGACTAAAATGTTGACTGTAAACTTTGTGTTTGCTGCTGCACCATCATATGAGTTGGTGATTGCTGAACGGGTTGCTGAAGTAGCTGATGTGGGATATTAGAGGCAGCCAATTGCTGTTGACTGGCAGCAGATAGGCCCTGCTGCTGCATGTTTAAAGGTTACATTGCAGGCTGTGATGTAGGTAACTGGCCACCAAGACCAATCAACTGTTGTGATGGCAGACCCTGGGTGAATGAGGACAGACCACCAGCATGAGGGATCTGAAGTTGGCCAAGTTGCTGCATTGGTGCCTGCAAAGTCTGTCCTTGAGAATAAGGCACTGGAGTTTGTTGTTGGGGTCCCATACCACCTTGCTGCAGCGAACTCATTGCTCCCTCCTGCAATGAAGTTAGAGCACTGCCCTGGGATGAGTCTACATTAGAGGAGAGTTGCAATGTATTCATGTTATGCTGTGTAGTTGGAATGCCCACGTGGTTTGATAAAGGGGTCGATCCATTTTCCATGCTTGACACAGCTGTTGATTGCATTGATGTTACAGAACCTTGAACAACCATCTGTGGCATCTGGTTTCCAAGAGTATCATGTTGTGGGATAAGAGGAGCCTGAGATGATGGCTGTTGTGGCATGGACTGTTGTTGCAGTAACTGTTGCAATTGCTGTTGTTGATTTAGGTACAAGTTTGTTGCAAAGAACAAGATGTTGCTGTTGTTGCTTTCCTACAATGTCATGGCCTGTGGGTTTTAGACCATTGAAGGACTTCTCTATTACTGTAGGTTTAAAGACAATCACCTCATCTTCTTCTTCTCCTTCACTGTACAACTGAACTTTAGACTGAATACCACCAATATCAACTGCATTATCAATAGAATAGCTCCCAACCGGGATGAACCCATTTGGCTGGGAGGAATCTGAATAGCTGGCCTGAATTTTATCTTCATGGTCTTGAAGAAGATCACCAATAATATATTTCTGAGCCTTTGAATCAAAGTGAATTTTCTGCTGATCAACCTGAACCATATTCATCATTGATCTTCCAGCAGCCAACTGTCGGAGAATAATTGTTGGACAGACAACCAAAATACCACCTGCTGGCCTTCCCTTGTACATCTTAGTCTTCACACTACTCTTTGAACGTGCCTTCTTAGATGAACTACATGCTGCAGAACGACCAGCCTCCTTCATCCCAGGGACTGGAAGGACTTGTTTATTAAAACTTGAAATTTCAGATTTAACAGCCCCCAAGTGGGGTTTAACCGGTCCAAACCCCCCATTTGGGGGGTTTATCCAGACCAACCCCCCCCCCCAAATGGGGGTCTATCCGGACCAAACCCCCCATTTGGGGGGTTTATCCGGTACAAACCCCCAAGTGAGGGGTTTAACCGGTCCAAACCCCCCCCCCCTTTTGGGGGGAGTGTGGTAGTCGGCCTCTATAAAAGGGCCCCAACTGTTCATTTCTTCCACATGGAAGGAAAAACGACATCTCCCACGTGTTTGGTGATTTGTGCTTTTGTTTGGTGGCTCCTTGCGCCATTTGTTGCGTGAAGAAGCTCCATTCTTCTAAGTTTTGCTCCTCGCTGGTCTTGTTCATTCTGTGAGTTGCAAAGGATTAATTCCTTGCGAAATTTACTTGTTGCGTGAGTATTTTGATTGTTCTGTATAGCCGACGGAATTTTCCCGGGACGTGTGTGTGACCCGGTATTGCGACGGCACTGACTTTGTGTCTTCTTGTGACCGCCATTAAATTTCATTTTCCCTGATTACTTCGAGAGAAAATAAATAGGTTCAACACTAGGGTTGCGAATGAGTGGTCTCTTTTATTTGTGTAAGAGTGAGAGAATGGACTGAGCTCCTTTGTAATGTGACCTCTCGCAATTCTTCCATTTTGGATTTGTTGGGGGATTAGTGTCGACCACTCCATCTCGGAATGGAAGGCCTCTTTTGTACAGGGATTTTCAAGATCATATTGTCTACACTTGTATATCCCTTTTTATTTTAATACCATAGTGGTACTACCCACTTTAAAAAATAAAAAATCAGACTAGTTGATCTGCTATACAGACCAGGTGATTCTGTAGTTAGTTGCTTTCAGATTGTTTACATCAAGTAGTTGATAACTGGTTCCACATTACAATCGAGTAGTTGATCACATCAGCTGCTGTTAATAGCTGATGGATCGTAGTTGCTTTGATTAGCCGAAGCATCTGTTTTAATTACTTTGATTCATATCAGCTACCTAATGAGTTGTTTGAGTAGCGAATATTAGATCAATTACGAATTGACTAACTCCTATCAGTTGATTTGCGAAAACTGTCTTGATCAACTAATCATTTGCCTAAGCCTTAACTGACTAATTATTTATTCGCCTTAACTGACTAATCATTTATTCGATCAGCTAGTTGTCTATTTCAATCAGCTAATGTGTTGCATTTCAATCGACTAATCTTATTGGTTAATGTGCTGTCCGTTTCAAGTGGATCAGCTAGTGGCGCTTCAAGCAGCCAATCTATTGACTTGTGGTACTTCTATCAGTTTATGGATGTTTCATCAACTAATGAGTTTGCTTTAGTTCTCGAACAGCTAATGCTTCATCCATCAACTTTCTTGATCAGATTCTGAAGTACACCATAAATATAAATGCAAAGATGGGATTTCAAATGTATATTCTTATATTTGTACAAGCTGCATCCGTGGTTGGCAGGTCAATGCAGAAACTGTACTCACTTTTTTATTAGGTCAAACATAAAAAGTTTGTAAAGACCTAATACGCTCCTATACTGAGAAGCCAAATATCAGAGACAAACAATGACCAAGCACAAATTCTTGTCAATGAAAATGAACATAAAAGGTCTACTCATGATTAAACAACATCTATTTTCTACACCCTCTCTAAGCTGAGGATAGATGTGAATCATGCACAGGTTGCACAAAGCTGAAGCAAACTGGTCTTTCGTTTTGGAGAAGAGTATGCCACATTATCTCCTGAATGAACGGATCAAGACAAAACTCTCCAATTTCCAGTTTCCCTCAAACGAAATGTTGATCAATCTCAATATGACTTATTTTATCATTCTAGGCATTGGATAGGATGACTTGACATCTTGATTGCTGCCCTGTGGTCACTAAAGTCTCATCAAAAGGTACACTTTTGCCTCGATATCCTAGAGAAGGAATTTCGGTAACCACAACTCCATCACTCCATGTCCCCTTGCTCTATCTTCTACCCCTGCATTAGATCTAAAACACATTGCCTGTTTTCTCTTTTCCTTTTTTCCTTCTTTTTTAGGTCATTGCCATAATAGCAGGGCATTGTTCATGAAAACCCCCTGCCATCCTTTATGCCTCTTAAAAAAACCCTGGCGGCCAACTGACTCAGGCTCAGTTTGCATCTGTGTATCCTTCAAGCTCAAGTCATCTGTCTTTGAGAATAAGAAGCCTTCCCTAGGACATGACTTTATGCACTTAAGTATCCTATCTATAGCTCTCACATTGGTAACCCTGGGTGAGTGCAGAAACTGAGTAAATACAATCACTATAAAGGTGAAGATATGACAACAAAACTTACCTAGAAATGTTCTTTTATCCGATAAATTCCTCTAATTTTTTAGGATAAGGATAAGGATACAGGCAAACAAGGATAAGAATAGGACTAAACATACTCTTCACTTCTAAAGGATGAGGAATTGGATACAGCTACCATTCATCCCAATAGGTAACATTCTGCATCCCTACTTTGAACATAGGAAAGATGGAAGATAAAAAAGAAAGTCCATAATCAGTAACAAATATTTCAAAATTATATCCTTTGCCAGCAGACCTGAAATTCTTCTCACTTGGAGCAAATGGATTGCATTTGGTGAAGACATCCCCAAATCTCATATAGTGAAGTGTTCTAAGAGCTCTGCATTCCCAAATAAATAGTCCACCATGATAAGAAAAAAACAATAGGAAGAAAATCCATAAAAACAATTAGAAAGATTTGCAGAAAACCTCTCAATACAATTCCTCAGAGCCTGCGATAAAGCAAGTGCAACCTCTTCTGAGTCCCCTGGGGCTAACCAAACTCCAGTTCCAACGACTTCAAAACAGAGATGAGAAAAGAAGAAATTTAATACTATATCACAAGCATCAGGACTGAAAGACTGGTTTGGATTTCAAATACATTAGAAAGCAAAAAATTCCTCAATGCACAGAATAAATGAGAAGCCAATACCTCTCAAACGAGAAACTGCAGCCTGTGCAGAATCACTGATTGCTGAATGTCGTCCAGGAAGAAAAAGCCAAAGCTTGATTTTCTCATCTGTTCATAAACAAGTGTTGGAATCAGTTAGGAGAGAAGGAGATTAAAAAAATACCACATGAAAATTTGAGCTACTGCTTGAAGGCTCACCAGGGTTGTGCACCCCTTGAGATGGGTCCCAGGGGCCGACAAAAGAATTGGTCCACGTGCTGAGTAACCCTTCATTTTGCAATTGGAGGTGGGCATTAATTATTGACAAAGTAGCAGCATCTTTTTCCTCTGTTTTATGACTGCTGGTAGAGAATGGATGTAGATAAAGCATGCAAGACAAAAACAAAACAAATTACATTGTATAGCTTCTTCAAACAATTACAAATAGAAAATAATTGATAAAGATAACAAGTGCAACAGAGAACACCTTTTGTCAGGCAGAGAGGAAGGCTCAGATTCATATGGAAGAAACTGAAACCAAGAAATAAGATGATGCCCACCCTGATGGAAACAACAAAATGAATGTGTAAGAACATGGCAGAGAATAAGATGTCTGGTTCAGATAGACAGCAACAAATAGAAACATAAAGACACAACAATTACAGACGAAGAGATTATAATCTTTCTTTCTTCAGGGGAAGGAAATGTGTTTTGTGCTATCGATTTCAAAAAAAAAGAGGTAATACAAGCAGGCTCATGAGAAGATCATTCACATTACAATCACTGACCCTAACTACAAAGGACAAAAGGTTAATTCATATTATTTATTGCAGCCAAGTCTCCCCCCTGTTTGCAGCTGCTCAAAGATTTTTGGGTAATTTTATTATTCATTGCTGCCAAGCCCCCTCCCTGATTGCTGCTGCTCAAAGACTTTCACACAACTTTTTCACCTTTTGACATCTGAAATTTCAGGTAGTTTTTTTTTTCGTTTGGCACCTTGTATTTTCTCTCTTCCACATGTTTCATCATTTCAGTCTTCCACTCTCTCTTCCTTCTCTCTTTTTATTTTTTGTCCTGTTCTTTTTTTATCTTGTTTTCCACATATATCACGTCTTTTAGTCAGTCCCTCTCTTCTCTTTCTCTCTCTCTCTTCATTTTATCTTTTCCCCTTTTTTCCTTTTATCCCTTTCCACTCTCATTTTCTTTCTTGTAGCCGGATCAGGCAGTCTGCTTCTTAGGATCATGTTGTCCTCCGATCAACAGGAAGAATGGGATTGGCTGCAGCCATCCTAACCCTATTCTGATATTCAGATTTTTGTGCCTAAGTCACACTACAAACATTCCATTTTTCTTATCAATGAGATGAAATTGATTGGCCCATACTCATTGATTGATTCAGCATTCTCTTTTTTGGGAATCAACACCACAAAGGTATTTTCAAGATCATCACCAAGGCTCTGGCAAATTTTTTTTTAAAGTACCAAGGCTCTGGCTAATAGGTTGAAGGAAGTCATCAACAAGCTAGTGGAAGCAAGAGACTGATATTGGACAATTATATGGCAGTCTATGAATGTTTGCATGAGAAGGAAGGCAAAAAGAAGGAATGCCTTCAAGTCAAGTTAGATTTCGAGAAAGCCTATGATAGAGTTAGCTGGGATTGTTTATTTCATGTTCCTCACATCATGGGAGGGTTTTAAGAAGGAATGAATTGAATGGTTCGGTACTGTGTTCAGACTGCAAGGTTCTCAATTCTGGTGAATGGCACTCCTTGTGGCTTCTTTGGGAGCTCTAGAGGACTTAGACTAGCAGACCCCCTTTCCCCTTTGTTATTCGTTATTTTAGGCCAGGCACTGAGTGCTATGTGGAAAAAAGCAAGGTTATTCAGGCTTATTTCAGGGGTCAGTTGGGAGAGGTCATGAAGAGGTTACTCACCTGCAAATGCTAATGACACTATCTTGTTCGCTTCAGCTGAGGAGGATAAGCCAATCAACTTGAGGATTATTCTCAGATTGTTAGAGGCAGTTACAAGTCTGAAAATAAATTTCTTGGAGGCTGAACTAGTGGGGATCAACATCAAAGAGGCTGAGAAAGATCGCATTGCACACATCTTAGGAACCAAGTGAAGTTCTTTCCCTGTTAAATGTCTGGGGTTACCACTTACTGTTGGAGGCTTGAAATCTACAGATAGGAATGGTATTGTGAAAATTTTGGGGATCATATTGCTGCTTGGAAAGAAAAATTATTATCAGCTGGAAAAAGATGGATACTATCCGAGCAGTTTTGTCTAGCAATGTAATTTACCATCTGTTTATTTTCAAGACACCAAAAAAGGTGTGTCACAGGTTTAAGTCTTTGAGAGCTTCCTTTTTCTGGAAAGGGAGAGGGCCAGAAGAAAAAGGTTTACATCCATTGCTTGGAAATACACTTGCAGACTTAAGAAAGAAGGTGGAGTCGGTTTGACACCAATTGAAACTATCAATCAAGCCCTGTTAGTGAAGCGGCTGTAGAGGGCTGACATGGATGATATAGCACTTTAGGGTTCTTTAGTAGCAACAAAATATCGGGAAGATACTGAAGAATGGTTTTCTGAAGGAGCCCATTGCAATCATATGTTTAGCATATGGAGAAATTATCTTAAGCCTCGGAGATTTTTATCGCTGCTCTTCAGGAATTCTGGTAGGTGATGGCAGGAAGACGAAGGTCTGGGAGTATCCATGGCTTAACAACAGATCACTCAGAGATACCTTTCCCAATCTTTATGCCAGTGTCTCCAAGACCGACATGAACATTAGCATGCTGTTCGCAATCAGAAGAGAGCCCAGGATGGAATATTGAGTTCTGCAGAAATCTTAAACACTTGGAGTGGCAAGAGTTCTTACAGTTTTCTCAGATGTCGGACAGCAAGAGTATAAATCCAGCATACGGTCCCATTTTTATCAGATGTCTCCGAAGAGCCATATTGTGGATGTCAACATAGAGGATAGGGCCCTCAAGAGAGCAGCCTTCGTTATTGGACGCCGTATAGGTGCTTTCATAGGGCTCCCACTGTCTCTAGGGGCTTTACACTGCAATGATTGGCACAAGGTGGTCCAAAGATATGAATCAAGATCGGCAGGTTAGAAGACAAGGCTTCTCTCCTACGGAGGGATGCAAATGGGTACTGGATAGCCTCCCCATATATTTTCTCTCCATATTCGGGATTCCAAAGAGAGTAATATTTGTTGCACCCCAGGGGTGTGAAGCAAGTTTCCTTTTTGGAGGGAGGTGGGGCCCACCCCCTCATTAACTTGCCAGGCATGACACCCCCCATCCAAAGGCCCAAAAACTCACAAAAAAATAATGGACTGTGTGAACAGTAAAAATTACTGTTCATAGTCTTTTTTAGAGTTTTAGGAGCCGTCCGATGCCAAGATTGGCTTGTATGGCAAGGTAGATGGGGGTGGACCCCACCTCCCAAAATTTTCAAAAAAAAAAACCACTGCACCCCCATGGGGGTGTCATTTGGGTGGGGAGGGGGGGCGCAGGCGCAGCAAGCATTACTCTTCTGAAGATCAATATGGTTGAGTCAGCCATCGCGAGGGCAACTCCCATCTTCAGTTGCCAGATTGGGAGGTTCCCTTTCACCTACCTTGGCCTTCCTCTTTCCCCAGGACCTTTTCGTTGCAGGGATTGGCAAGGGGTGATGCATACGTACAAGAGCAGGCTTGCAGGATGGAAGGCCAGATTACTCTCTTATGGAGGCCGTTAGGTACTATGCAGATCTGTGTTGGACAGTTTGCCAACTTACTTCCTCTTCATTTTCAAAGTACCGAAGACAGTGGCTAAGAGATTGGAATCTATTCAGGCCAGATTCTTTTGGCATGGCAGCGGAAGTAAAGACAGAGATTGGCATGATATTTCATGGGGTAGAATCTGTCAGAAGAAGGAAGCGGGTGGTTTGGGCATCAAGAGCATAAGATATTTTAATTTGGCTCTGGAGGCTTGGGAGAGAGGAAGGGGGCTTGTGGGTGCAGGTGGTCAGACAAAGATACTATTCCTCATCCATAGTGTGGGACTTACTCCCTAATAGGCTTTATAATGTCTCTCTCATTTGGAGAGACATTTTACAATGTGTAGACTTTTTTAGAGCTAGTGTTCGGGTCAAGTTAAGTGATGGACAGTCTTGCCTGCTCTGGCGAGACAGGTGGTGTGGCGACTCATTGCTGGCAGAGGACTTTCCAGAGCTTTTTGCTATTGCAAACGCTCCAGATGCTTCTGTGGTTCAGTCTTTTGATGCACATATAACCAAAGATGTCTGGGCCCCCACTTTCAGGAAGAATCTCTCTCTAGAAGAGATGGACCAACTAGAACATCTCTTCACCTCCCTCTTCGATTTTGCTCCAGACAACAGCAGGGGGGATACATGGTTGTGGAGATGGGAGAGGAGAGGCCAGTTCTCGGTTAGTTCAGCTTATGCTCTCCTTTCTGATTGGAGGGGGGGTTGCCATCCCTTTGCACATCACATTTGGGCTCCCTAGAGCCCACTCAAGTTAAAGATGTTAGTCTAGAGGATCTCCCATGGTCGACTACCCACTTGTGACAGGGTGGCACCTTTTCTGCAGCACATATCTTCCCTGTGTTGTTTGTGCGGGGATGAGGAGGACCTCCATCATTTATTTACAGGATGCCCTTTTGTGAAAGGAATTTGGAGGCGCATTGGTCAGAGCTTACAGTTGTCCCTTACTCATTTTGAAGGGGTCCATCAACTACTTGCTAAGTGGCACAGGAGGTGGCTTCTTAAGGGAGACGATATAATATGGTGGCTTATCCTGCATGCCACTCTTTGGGCCTTGTGGAGTGAGAGGAACAACATACTTTTCATGAGGGAAGCGAGGATAGAAAATGATCTTTTTTTATTATGTTTGTGAGAAAGTGGCTTTTTGGGCAAAACATGTTTGTAAAGTGGAGGCTCATAACTCCTCGCTCTTTTTGCTTTTGGGGAGTTAGTTTGCTGCACCATTTTGGGATGGTCTTCTTGTAAAGGGGTTTTGTGAGTTGTCAATTTTTTTACTTGTATATTCTTCTCTTTTCTTAATATACTTCGTGGTACCAACCACGTTTCAAAAAAAAAAAAAAAAAGCTAAAGAGTCCATTCAAGCAAGATTTTTCTGTGATGGCAACGGACAACGATGCAGCGGATGGCATAATATTGCTTGGGGCAGAATCTGCAAGAGTAGGGAGATGGGAGGACTAGGCATCAAAAACATCAGAGACTTCAACTTGACATTGTTTTGCAAGTGGTTATGGAAGCTCGGATCAGAAGAGAGTGGGTTATGGCTTAGAGTCATCCGGCAGAGATAATATAGGAGAGTCAGAGACTGGGACCTAACACACTACTCTCAGCATAATATTTCACCTATCTGGAGAGGCATCTTGTAGTGCAGGGACATCATCACCTCTAGCATCACAGTTTAACTGGGCAATGGACAGAAATGCTTGTTCTAAAAAGATAGGTGGCGCGGAGATTATACTCTAGAGACCACTCTTCCCCACCTCTTCGCCATCTCTGCTACACTATTAGACCTGATGTCCAATGTTTTTGACCCTAATCTCTCAGGAGGGGCTTAGAGACCATTTTTTAGAACGAACCTCAGAAGGAGGAGATCGCCCAGTTGGAGGGCCTTCTTCTTTTCCTACTGGACTACACTCCTCAGGCTGCCAGGACAGATCAGAGGTGGTGGAGGTGGGAGAAAGATGGTAGTTTCTCAGTCAGATCTAGATACCACTTTACATCACATGGCGGGATACATCACTACACTGAGTTGCTCCGCAAATATGGTCCACGAAGATCCCCTCTCAACGTGAAGCTTATTGTATGGAGGATCTCCCATAGGGACATACTTGCCCCGTTCCTCATAGATATCAACAACAGTGGCTGTTTGTGTGGAGAGGAGGAAGAGATACTGGATCACCTGTTTACTGGCTACTCCTTTTCGTAGAAGATATGGTCTCATGTTGCTAGAAGGGTTTGGATGATCTTTAACTCATGTGAAAATGTGAAGCAACTCATGTTGCTAGAAGGATTTATTTGGTGGCTTATCCTCCATGCCATCCTTTGGGCGTTCTGGGGAGAAAAAAACAACAGAAGATTCATGAGAGAAGCTAGAGTTTCCGATAGGGTTGTTTCCTTTATATGTGAAAAGGCGAGAGAGTGGGTGTGTCACTGTTGTAATGTGGACTCACAAAATTCGTCCATTTTTGTTTTGTTGGGGGACAGGTGAGGGCCACACCGTCTTGGTGTGTAGCATTTTGTATAGGGAGTTGGTGGGCATACTCATACTTGTATATCCCTTCTTTTTATTTTAATACAATTGTGGTACTATCCACTTCCAAACAAAGTAAATCCAACATACGGCGACAACAAGATGAAAATGGGAAAAATAAGGAATTTTTCCTATTAAATCTGCTACCCATATATTGGCTCGAGGAGGACAGAAAGTGCCTTCGTACAAGCAGGTGTGGAAGACAAATCTCCAAATCAAAATCAGAATTTTCCTGTGGAAAGTTGTGTGGAGGAGAATTTCAACTGCCGACAGAGTGTATAATATCAAAGCAGACATTAGACTCCATTGTGTTTTCTGCGGACACTTTCAAGGGAATATGGAAACACCACTTTATAGATCGTGGCATTATCCAGAACGTTTGGCTTCAGTTCTTCAAAGCTGTCAGGGTCAATTGGGCAAGAAAGAATAATATGGACTAGATGAGAGAATGGATGAATGTTAACCCGGTGCAGGAAGAGATGGATATTTGGTGGAAGTGTTTTGCAGCCATGCTTTGGTCTATTTGGAAAGAGAGGAATAATAGAACATTTAGAGAGGAATTTAAGCACCCCTCTACAATTATTCAAAACTGTATCAAATGCTTATATGATTGGCAACTTGCAGCGAGAGGGTCACACTTGAAACAGTCCGTCATTTTGTCTAGACTAGGAATGTGGAAAAATCTTATTTTGTAATTGTCTTCATCTCTCTCTTGGATGTTGGACCTGTTAGGGGCTGGGGAGCCTCTACCTCCTCGGTAGATGTCTGTTTCTTTCAATTTGTTATGTAATCTCGTACCTGGTGGTTCTTTCTTCAATGAATTGTGGCCTTCTGGTCACCTTCCGGAAAAAAGAAAAATAAAACGAAGTTGCATAAACAAGTAAGCTCAAATTGACATAGAGTAAATAAAGGATAATAGTGAATGACCACTCAATCTTCCTGTCTGTCGTCTCCTAGACACAATATACGTTGTATGTCATAATATCACCGTTGCATGTCTATCTCCATAGAAGCGTTCTAAATAAAAGCTGACAATATATGTTGTAAGCCATAATATCACTGTTGCATGTCTATCTCCATAGAAGCGTTCTAAATAAAGGCTGAATCTTAACCTTTTTCTTGAAAGTGGATGGTACAACATCTATTATAAAAGTGAAAAATGTATAAGAGGGGAGTGGTCCCAAAAACTCTGGTCTCCCTACCCTTGAAGCAAGGGTAAAATAGGATATTTACATTTATCTGCTCTACAAAACGTGTCTCCCCAACTTTTCATAAAAAAGAGACTCAAATCCAAATATTTTGTAAGATCCTGATATTCTCTTTTGAAGATTTTGGCATTCATTTTCCCTCCAAATGATCCAAAGTTGCATGCAAGATCAGCCACCACAGCTGGCAATCCATCTTGGCACCCCACTGCATTTGCCAGATCCTAATGAAGCTACAGAGCCTACAACTGATTTGGTGCGCCTGAACTTAGTGAAGATGTGTTACCAAACTTCGATAGCAAAGTCACAATCAATAAATAAGTGTTTTAGATATTCCTCTTCCTTCCCATATAACAGACGTACACAGTGTCCACCCAGCCATGAACCTGCTAGTTTATCTCGTGTAGGTAGTCAGGAAAGGGATATCCTCCACATGAGCACCTTCGCAACTTGATGAAACAGAGGATGTCTAACACCCCCATAAGCAATAAAGGAGTACATCGTTCACACTCCCGAGGGGTTCCATCTCCACACCCACTTATCTCTAGAATTAGGGTCCAGGTTGAAACCTTGTAGTAAGGACAAAAGGTCAATCGATTCCAAAATCTCATCTTCCTTTAACCCCAACCTGAAAGTTGGGCACCACCCATATCTCGAGTTATATGCCTACCTCACTAGCATCCGCTTGTCAGTAGCAATGTGGAAAAGCTTGGGAAACCTGCTCACCAAGAATCCTTCTTTGCACCATCTGCCCAGTCAAAAGATACACACCTGTCCCTTCCCAATTTTAATCTGCAGAAAGGCCTAGATGACGTCTGCAGCTTGCACGATAGCTTTTCAGACTGGTGACAGTAAGTAAGTCCGTGAGGGGGTCAGGTCCCAAGTTCAGCCTGTAAGGTAAGGTAATATTTATCCTTTAGGAGCTGAATCCAAAGGTCATTCTCTACAGTCTCAATCCTCCACAGCCATTTTGCAACAAGAGCTAGGTTAAACAGCCTAATATCTTTGAAACATGTACCATCACTCCCTTTGACATGACAGACTCAGCCCCAATTGACATCATGCTAAACTCTCATCCTTTGTGCACTACCCTACCAGAAGAATCTTGCATTAAATACTCTACAATTTTGCAACCACCGGGCAAGGAATCTAGAATAAGGAGAGGAACTAGACCGGGAGACTTTCTAGTACTGAGTTACACAGAATTGCCCTTCACCCATAAGAAAGTAGTCTTCCCTTCCATCCAAGCAGTCTTGTCTCAAATTTCAACATAACTGGCTACCAATCTCTATACTGAATGACTCTATCAGCCAACAGGAGGTCGAGAACTGGCCAATCTAGTAGCCGAGGATAAAGGCTACCCCCTGTAAGGTGTGATCCTCCATGTAAATCCCTAAAAGCTGGCTCTTGTGAAAAAATGACTTTTTATCCACTGACTTCTCCAACAATTCGAGCAAAAATCTAGCGGTAAATGTTCCTCGCCCTATGAGAAGAAGAGTATGGCGTCGTCTGCATATTGAAGGTGTGAAATATAACTTCCCTAGCTCCTAGCTTGAAAACCTATAATAAGACCCACCTCCTCTGCTCTCCGCCAAAATCTGCTGAAGATGTGGGAGACAAGTACAAAAAGGAGAAGAGAGAGGGGATCACCCTGCCCCCTTCCACTGTGAAAGGAACAGGGTTCGCAGTATCGATACCGGTACCAATCAGGTCTGGTACCGGTACGTACTTTCCCTCTTCCCCGTCTGATTCCCCACCCAGCCCAGCCCAACCAACTTCCCCGCCCGGCCCGCTGACCCGAGAACCCAAAACCAAATTCGGAAGTTGGATCCGACTACTAAACCCCCACTCTCCCATTCTGGTCTCCGACACCCCCCGACTCCGTTGCCATTTCCCTCCCCTCCCGCCCTAGGGTTTGGGTCTTGAGAGTTCTCCATCGGCCAAAGTAGCCGTCTCCGCCGTCCGAAGCTCGCTTCATCATCTTCCACCATCGCTTCGGTCCCACATCCATAGAGTTTCCTCCTCTCTCTCTCTCTCTCTCTCTCTCTCTCTCGATCTCAAGTACTCCGTATTTTTTAAGTGTCCTCTCTAAGATCACAGACTGCGTGACGCAAAGCGGTGGGACTGCGGCGGCTGGCGAGAAGTTGTTGGCAAGTAAAGCTCCACGGCCGACTGTTGGTGGTGTCGATGGCTGCTCTGCTACGAGAGGGGGATAGCAGTTCGTCCGGCATTTTTTTAATTTTTTTAATAGGAACCAGCCGGTACCGGTACCGATACCTAAATGGCGAAACTGGACCGATCAGGTCCGGTACCGAGACGTACTGCCCGATACGGATACGTATCGGGTGGTATTGCAAACCATGGAAAGGAAGGGGTGGGTTCCCCATTGACAAGCACCTTGAAGGAGGCCAAAGTGATACAAGCTCTGATTCAACCAACTCACTTCTCACCGTTCTTGCCAAATCCCATATCATAAAGCACATTGAGAAGACACTGCCAGTTAACCATGTCATAAGCCTTCACAAAATTCAATTTTAAAACTAGGCCTCTTCTTGAAGACCTTGAAGGAGTGAACGATTTCCTGGTCAACCAATAAAAAATTCATGGATCTGTCTCCCTTTAATGAAGGAACTCTAATTACTACTGTTGCACCCATAATTTATCGTGCTAACGGTTCGGGATTTTAATCCCGCATGTGACAAGAGTTCGGAAGCGGTGTATCACCCTCCGATAGGATATTCCTACACGGGGCATCTTGTTCGGCGTATCGCCGTCCCGTCGGATATTCCTAAGCTTACGGTTTTGTAGCCCACATGTCGTGGCGATAAAAATCCCTCGGGGGATGGCCACCAACCAAGCACAAGCCATAATGATCGTCAGGATCACGTGCTTATATTAAAAATCCCTACGGGATTAAGTCCTTGCCTTCCGGACGTGTATCCCCAAGCGAGGAACACTTTTACAACAACGAAGGAGAGGCTGAAGAAGGTCTACGTACCAAGCACAACGTCCCTCGCACGTGTATCACGAGGCACGGACAACAACTCGTCCTCCCGCAGCGGCCTACGGCACGAGGAAGACGACAAACGAACAAGGCGGCGTTCCCTCTCGTTGTTCTCCACGAGAGACGGCGAAAATCCGGAGTTTTAAAGCCTCGGAGCCTCCTTTTATGGAATCCGCGCGAGAAGTAGACCCGTCCGGGGGTGGAGGGACCCGTCCGGGGTCGCCCTTACCCGGACGGGTCCGCCCGGGGCGAGAGGAATCCCGCGCGGGACTCCTCCTAGGCGAGTGGACCCGCCCGGGGTCGGACACACCCGGGCGGGACCCACCCGGGGTCCGCGACCCCGGGGAGTTCCCCCTCGGGGAGAGCGCGGCCCGGGTGGGGGCCACCCAGAGTCCGCGACCCCGGGGAGGTCCTCCCCGGGGCGCGCGACCCCGGGCGGGACCCACCCGGGGTCCGCGACCCCGGGCAGGCCCTGCCCGGGGGCTCGCGACCCCGGGGAGGTCCCCCGGGGGTCCGCGACCCCGGGCAGGTCCTGCCCGGGGGCCCGCGACCCCGGGGAGGTCCCCCCGGGGGCCCGCGACCCCGGGCAGGCCTTGCCCGGGGGCTGCGACCCCGGGCCGGTTCCCCCGGGAACCGCGACCCCGGGCCGGTCCCCCCCCGGGGAGCCGCGACCCCGGGCGGGTTCCCCCGGGGGTCCGCGACCCCGGGACGGTCCAGGACCGTCCCGGGGACTCTCCACCCCGGGGAGGTTCCTCTCCCGCGCGCGGATACAAAAAAAATTTCAAAATGGGACCTCCCCGGGGTCATTTTCATCCCGTTGGGACCCGTACGGGGTCGAACACTCCCGGGGAGGTTCCTCACTTCTATAAATAGACCCCCAGAGGTCCAAAACAGAAAAAAGAAAGAAAAACTACACAAGTGACAACCTACGGAAGACACTTGAAGCTTTTTTGTTCGTTGTTTCGGCCCGTGTGGGGTAAGTCCCCGGGTCTTGTATTTATGCCCCTACGGGGTATATTTACGTTTACGCCCCTCAGCGGGTCATGTTGTTAATTGTGCCCCTCAGCGGGCCATGTTTTGTAAGTCTTTACGTCTCGGGACGACTAAGTCTTGTATTTCTGCCCTTATAATGACGAAATTACAAAAATGTCCTTCCCGGGATTGTAGAAGACCGAAGTCCTGTAATTTGCAGTTATACTCTGCAACTTTTTGTAATTGGGACTAAGTCCCTATCTCCCGCTCCAAAGCGGACGTTTGTACAGTCGACAACTCGCCGACATCATTTGTACTCATATGGAATTATAAAAGCACTCAGCATGCTCCATGTGTGGCCTCGAGGGAAAATTACAAGAAAACCCCCGACTTCTCAAAATTGTGTATATACCCCTCCTTCGGCCAAATTGACAAATGTGTGCCTTCCATGAAGCCCCTTGTCATTCCTTCAGTCCGGAAGTGTTGTCAGCTCAGTCCAGCACTCGGGTATTATACCAAACCTAGGTCTAGGGTCTAGTAAAATTACCAAAATACCCCTGTAACCTAAACATGGCCTCAGAGCCCTTGAAACTCTCCAGAAACGGTTTCTATGCCTTGGGGAGTCAGGAACCCGATCCTACTTCCGTTCCAGCCCAGAAATTTCATGAATGCCCCTGGCCTGGGAAAATTACCAAAATACCCTTGGGGTGGTAAAATTACCAAAATGCCCTCGGGGTCCAGAAAACTTCTCTCTACTTCAAAAACGCCTACGGCTCCCGCATATTTGCGCCTCTATGCCTAAATCTTAGGGTTTTGCTCAGACCTAGCCCTAATCTAGTTGTTTCTATGTGTTGGTGGTAAATGAGTGGTTATGGAGAGTCTCTCGAGTGAGCTTGCCCTCCACATCAGAACCTCTGTAGAAGTCTTTTGGGACCTCTTTGACAGTTAAACAAAGGTGTTCGGACGTTAGGCCGATATAAATCAACACTGACTCCGGTCAGTGGGGAAAGGTCCAGCACTCGAACCCAAATCGTCTGATACTATGCGCATCCACGGAACCCTCTCTACGCAGAGGAGTGTTTCTTTTCAAAAAGAACGAAAATCTACCTTTTATCTACGATAAGAGTATTTTCTCTTTAGCTTTTTTCCGTGTCCAACAGACTGGCACGCCCGGTGGGACTTTTCCCGCCTTTCTTCTTTCTGTCAAAGAAAGTCTCTAAAACCTTCTTCAAGGTTCTGATTGCCCCTCTTCCTCTTACAGGACGGGAAGAGGAGGGCACACATCTCTCTGTTCATCTGAGAGTTCTTCGTGCATTTGCACGCCACTTCGTTCGTGCTACGCACCACCACCACCAACACCTCAATAGCGATGGCTGCCGTTACCTACGGCCCCGAGATCGTCGCCAATCACGCCAGGCTCGGATTCCTGGCAACCCCGCTGGTCTTTGGCGACTTCCCAGCGGTCGTCGGCTCGCCCTTCTTCTTGGGCGTGGTGCCAGTGGCTGAAGTCAGTTCAGCCGCTCCTGCGGTACCGGTGGCTGAAGCCAGTTCAGCCATGCCTGCAACAACCATCGGGGGTGTCAGGCCCTCGGCCCCTTCAACTGCCCGGGTCCGCCAGGTCAAGAAGACAGCTGTCGGAGGTGTCAAGCCTTCGGCTCCATCAACTGGCCGGGTCAGTCCGGTCGACAAAACAACTATTGGGGGCGTCAGGCCCTCGGCCCCTTTAACTGGCCGGGTCCGCCCGGTCAAGAAGACAACTGTCGGAGG
Source organism: Amorphophallus konjac (assembly GCA_022559845.1). Taxonomy (NCBI): domain Eukaryota; kingdom Viridiplantae; phylum Streptophyta; class Magnoliopsida; order Alismatales; family Araceae; genus Amorphophallus; species Amorphophallus konjac. The sequence continues at coordinate 34,334,935 of CM040118.1, forward strand.
CGTCAGGCCTTCGACTCCAGCAACTGGCCGGGTCAGTCCGGTCCAGAAGCCAACTATTGAGGGCGGCAAGCTCTCCGCCATTCCCGGTCGGGTTCGCCCGGCCAACAAGCCAGCCGTCGGGGGTGCCAGGCCCTCGGCTTCAACAATTGGTCGAGTCTGTTCGGCCAACAAGCTAGCTTCTGAAGGCGTCAGGCCTTCGGCTTCGTTGATTGGTCGGGTTCACCCGGCCAAGAAATCAATCACTGAGGGTGTCAGACCCTCTACTTCAGCAACCGGTCGGACTCCCCCGGTAAAGGAGACCGTCCTCAAGGGTGTCAGACCCCTTGCTGCATCAACTGGCCGGGTCTATCCGGCTAGTTCTTCAACTGTTAAGGGTGTCAAGCCCTTCATCCCGACAACCAGCCGAGTTCCCTTGGCTGCCACGTCAACGGCCGAAGGTGTCAGGCCTTCTGCCCCAGCTGTTGGCCGAGTCTTCTCGGTCAATCAAATCACCGCCGACGCCGCCCCTGCTCAACGGGGGCAACGTCGCCGCCGCAACGGCGCCAAACCTACTGCGGCTACCCTCAGAGGTGCTGTACCTGCTCAACGGGGGCAACGCCGCCGTCGTCAGGAGGACGCCATGCCTACGGCGGGCGCCACCACTGCCGCCCCTACTCAATGGGGGCAACGCCGAAGCCGCAAGGGTGCAAGGCCCGAAGCGGCTGTCTCGCGCTCCGGCAAGACTGTGATTGTCGGAGACATCCGCATCCGGCTCGATGGAGGTGAGCCGATTATGCCACGGGATCGTCATGTCCTGACTATCTCTACCTCCAACCGCTTCGAGCCCCTCCGGCAAGTCCGGGAGAAAGGAGCGAAGAAGGAGAAGTCTGCCGTACCTACGGCAACTCCGCGCGTTTTGCAAAGGCCCAGGCCACGAGCTCCCCGTCCAAGGACAGGGGGCAACCCGACTGAGGAGCATCAGCTCCATTTGAAGAAGATCTGGGTCACCAAAGAGGAGGCCCGAATTATAAGGCGTGCGAGGGCGGAGGAGCCTTTTCGCATGTCGGATCTTCGACGAGTGCGGAGTCCGACAAGCACTGAGGCCTCAGTTTCTCCGCAATTTACAAATCAGCCCCTACGGGGGCAGAAGCGCCGTGGATCTGGCAAGAAGGTGCGGCCGACTTCCCCGTGGGCCAGTTCCACGCACACGGAAGAGGATCGCTCCCCTCAAGCATCCACATCCCGAATGTCCGTCTTTGACAGACTTGGGAGGCCGCCCAAGCCGGAGCGACAACCGCCCAAGAAAAAGCGGGTGGTCCAGGTGACCGATGACACTGTCAAAGTGTTCACCTGTTACGCCACCTCTGGCGACAAACAACCCGAGAACACCTCGGGAGAGCTTGACCAACCCATCCAATATTTGAGGAGGTCAAGGCCGGTCTCTCGGATTCTAGCGCAGACGCAACAGGCGCCGGCTGCCGGAACATCTCAACCCGAGCCGGCACGACAAGAAGAGCGCCAGGAAGATGTCCACAGCATTGATGGGGACAGTCACTCCCGGCATGTAGAAGAGCTGGGGGAGGAACTGCGGGCCCCCACATTGGCTGAGCTTCAACGGGAAAACCAAGAGCTCAAGAACCTGCTACAGTCGCTTTTACGCGAAAAGGAGGTTCCTTCCCCGCCTCAGGCGGCACCGGCTGGAGCGGATCAGCAGCCTTCTCCCATTCCAGCAACAGCCAATGCCTCTGTCATCGCTGCAAGACTCCCACTGGCGGTGGACTTTGAAGTCCCGCCGCATGAAGCCAATGCGCGGTCATCTGCTACTCCTGCCGCAGAAAGCCTTATGGCGCAGAGGCAGATGATTGAGCGCATCGTGGAAGCGAAGTTCGCTCAACATGGCGAGGGGGTGGCTACCGTTGATTTGTACAGCGTGCCTTATCCCCTCCATCACCAATTCAAGAAGCTTCCACCAGATTGCCCGAAGGCCCCGAAACTCCAGAAGTTCAACGGGCAGGGCTCTCCGCATGAACACCTGGCCTATTACATGACGGCCATGGGTGAATTAGCCTTGGAAGAGGCATACTTGCTGCGGTATTTTGCCACGTCTTTGACCGGCACCGCCTTCCAATGGTATTCAAGGTTAAAGCCCAACTCAGTATCTGATTGGGCTGATATGCAGAAGAAGTTTGTCGACCGTTTCCAAATGGTCGAGCGCAAAGTCTCCTTAGCAGAGCTTTGTTCCCTTCGACAGAAGAAGGGCGAAACAGCATTGGACTTCATCAAGCGATGGAGGGACGTCAGCATGCACTGCGATAATCCTCCGACGCCTGAAGATGCGATCACCATTTGCCGTAGGGGTCTCTCGGCAGAAGTCAGCGAAAAGCTTCTGGGCTCCAATGTCAGAGGTTTCGACCAGCTCAACATAGTCGTGGCGGAGATTGAGATGTTCTTCGCTGATCACCCTGCACAAGCCTCTACAAAAGGCAAACCCTCCAAAGACCGTCTGGCTAGCGGTAAAGAGGTGAATGCCGTGGACTTTTCCCCGACGAATGGAGATAAAGGGGAAGGAAAGTCCAAAGGGAAAGGCAAGAAGTCTGGTGATAAGACAAATGTGTCTTTCTTAGCGGAGAACATGAAGACGCCTTATTCCTTCAGAAAGGAGCATACTAAGATGCTCTTTGATCTATGTATGAAGGAGCAGCTCGTCACTCTGCCGGATCCGCGGAAGCCCGCGGAGGTGGACAAGACCGATGATCCAACCTATTGTGTGTATCACCGGAGGTTGGGTCACGCCATCGGGGATTGCTATGTTTTCAAGAATATAGCAGAAGAGCTCATTCAGAAGGGCTTGGTAAATATGCAGGACCATGCAGTCGACCCACCCCAGCCTCATCCCTGGAGCCGATCGAACCGGTCGGCTAACGTGGTCCATATGGTGGCGATGGCTTCAAGCTCCAATGCTTCCCAAGCCGGGCCATCAAGTCGACAGCCCAATGGTGGTCCCAGAGCCACTCCTCCTCCATTCCCAGAATGTTTAGCACTGCGGAGGACCATCCGGAAGATCCGAGGAGAAGTCCGACAGTTGCAACTAGAACAAAGGCGCTTGCTGCAGTTCCTAGAGAGCATTGATCAGCAGTTGTCCACCTTCCCTTTTGGCCCATTTGCCAGGGGGTTAGCTCCAGCCCACATACGGGAGGCGGGTGTATCACCCACGGGTCGGGCTCCGCTCAGGGGTTGGCTCTCTGAAGAGTCCTCGGTTTCATCTGAAGACGAGGAGGACTCACCCGAAGACATGGAGGCTCCACTTCAAGTCGAGCTCCCAGAGAAGTTATACTCCTTCCCTTTGGAGAAAACTCCCAATATCTTCTTCGCATGTCAGCAGGCGGGGTTGATTACCCCGTCACCCGTGGAGCAGACGCCAGGTGCTGCTTTTCATCAGGGCTATTGCCCATATCATGAAGTTGTTGGCCATGTTATCCACAACTGTGAGCCATTCAAGGACCTCGCCGAAGACTTAATCAGGCGAGGGAAGGTGGATATGGGCGAATTTCTAGTCGACCCACCGCAGCCGCATGCACGAAGGAGTCTTCACTTCTCCGTCAACGTCATTCACGCTGCAGCAGCCTTCCAGTTCCCCGAGCCGCAGGAGGAGGGAGTTAGTTCCCAGGGAGCCGGTTCCCAATCGCCCAAGTCCACACTCTGGTATCCAGGGTGGCGACCTTCTCACCAGTGTTCTTTCCCCAAGGAGGACATTGAGAAGATTTTTGACAAGCTTCTGGAGGAGGGTTGGGTGTTGACACATGACCCGCCGTCTTATTACAATGAGACAGCCAAGAGTCACCCCCATTATTGCAAGTATCATGCAAGGGTGTCTCACCCCACTCGGCAATGCCCAGAGGTTCAAGACTTCATTGAAGCCCTCATCCAGAGAGGGGTTGTCGATCATCAGGGGAATTCCATGACAAGGTTACGCCTTGCAGAGGCCGCCAGGGAGACACTCCAGCAGGCCCGGCGAGAAACTGAAGCTTTCTCCCGATTAGTCCGGCCAAGTGAGCCTACGGAAAATGATGAATTCCCATTACTCACTAAAGGCAAGGCCACGGCCACCTATAAAGGGCCTAAGGTCCAGAACCCAAGAAGCCAAGTTGTGGGAGAGAGTTCCAAGGTCCGTCCCAGGTCGAATCAGCCCGGCATCGTCCTAAGAGAGAACTCTCGACCAGACAACAAAGGCAAAGCCAAGACGTCAGAGCCTTCAGCCAAAGCTCCTGCCAAGTCAGCAAGGCCATTAGTCGGGGAAAGGACTCAACCCCTTGAGCCCGCAAAGATCCCGGCTAAGGCCTCTGTCAGCTCAGCAAGGCCGCCAATTGTAGAAAGGCCTCAGCAGCTCAAGCAAGCCAACCCACCAGACCAAACAGAGTCGGTGGAACTACAAAGCTCCCAGAGGCCCTACTGTGGACTGGCAGAGTTCCAGGAGTTGCCTCCTGAAATAATTGCTCAAGCAATCAATGCCACCTTTCAAGCTCAGCCGGAGGAGGTCAATTGGACCAAGGTTGCCCCCAGAAAGAGCCGTGGCGCTAAAACTCCTAAGGAGTCAGCCCGGAGCAAGAAGCAAAATTCTGGGGGCAAGCAAGTCCCACTGCCGAAACAAACTCCCATTTCTTCTCAAGAGGCAGTACGCCAAAAGAAGCAGGAGAAGAATCGCAAGAAGAATTTGAAGAGGAGGTTGAAGAAGCAAGCTGAGCAAGCCGCTGCTATGGAGGCTCCTAAGGAGCTAACTCCTCTACAAAGACTTCAAAAGCTCATAGATGAGCTGGAGGAGTACACTCCCCCTCATCCCATCAGGGTCGTCACTCTAGACGAATATATTCCCTGGGACAAGCTTGGGCGCAAAGCTCGTCTTCTACAATGGCTCCGAGAAATGGTTCACCGTCTTGAAGAAGGTGAAGACTTCCCAATCCCGGGGGAGCTCTCCTTATTCTACAAAGATGAGGAGCTCACTGTCGAGATGCTCGAGGAAATGCTGCAAGAGCTCTCCTGCAATATGGTGGCGATTCCGCCACCCGACAATATTTATTGTCCCGCGGCTGATAGCACTGGAGGCCAGGCACCTATGGCGACATATCGGCGCCGCTCGGCGAGAAATGGCCGGGGACGTGGCCGAGGTCGTGGCCGAGGACGTGGACGTGAAGGTCTCCCGACTCTTGACCGGGTCATAATATTCAGAGGGGAGAAGCCGGGTCCTGTCCCAGAAACTCAAGTTCGGGGAATCCCTTTCATCCTCAGCCCCTCAGAGGGTTCAGGCCCCACTTCAACGGCTAAGCCGGGTGGTGTCCCTTTCACAATCACCTCCTCCGATGAAGAAGAGGAGCCAGCCAAGTCGCCAAAGCGCGAGGAGGCGTCAGAGCAAGCCGGCCCCTCCAACAGGGTCGAACCCGTAAGTCCAGCAGGTCCTTCTAATGAAGACCAGCCTGAAGAACCTTTGCCACCTCCAGAAGAGTCTTTGGCTCCGCTATTCCAGGAAGATGCGGAAGGCCAGAATACGGAGGAGCGCCCTCCTAAACGGGAGAAGTCTCGCCAGGTGCCGAAGGCCTTGGCGGAAATCATTCCGCCATTTGACAAGACCCGTGCCAGGGCAGACCGCAAAATTATTCATCATATGAAGCGGTTCCCAACAAATGTCACTATTTGGGAAGCCATTGCCTGGAGCAAAGACCTCAGAGAGGCTCTTGTCAAGATACTTCAAGATCCAGAGGCGTATGAAGCCCATGTTGCAGAGTTGCAAGCTCAAGCATATGAAACACTCACAGCAAATATCACCTTCACGGACAAAGACATGTTGATGTCCTCTCCGTGTCATAATCGCCCCTTATATATGAAAGGGACGATTAATGGACATGATGTGAATCGCATCCTGGTAGATGCCGGAGCAGCTGTCAACATCATGCCTCTGAAGACTTTCAAGTCTCTATACTTGGCACCTTATTTGCAAAAGGTGACCGACGTCAAGATCTCGGGATTCAATCAGGGTTCCGAGGAAGCGCTTGGTCGGGTTGTAGTCAAGCTTGCCTTGGGCGATTTTATCACCCAAGCGACATTCTATATCATCAACTCCGACACGTCTTACAAGATGCTGCTTGGAAGACCCTGGCTTCATGAGAATTGGGTCGTTCCTTCAACTTTGCATCAATGCATTAAATATGCCAAGGAAGGGGAGCAACATACGGTCTTCGCAGATCAAGCCCCATTCCACCCCAATGAGTGCCATCTGGCCGATGCTTCGCTATATTTTGGGAAGCCCACTTTAACAATCCCCGAGCCTTTAAAGGACAAAGGGAAGCAGAAGGTGGACCCTGAAGTCGAGGGAGGGCAGCTCTTCACTGTCAACCAAGACATGGTAAAGCTGCACAAGCTGAGCCTCAGTGCCGCCTCCAAGCCAACTCAACCAGAAAGACGAAGTGTTGACTTTGAAGACAACCTCATCAGCCGGGTTATTAACGGGAGTATCTCCTTACCGCCTAAGTGCCTTCAACTCTTGTCCCAATGGGAAGAACAGGAGGTGGAACAGTTGAAGACCTTTACAGTCTCCTATCAACGGAGAAGGAGACGCAACAAAGGCAAGAGGGACAAGTCGATCATCTTTTACAAAGGTGATTTAGTCCCACCGTGCCCTCCTGAAGACAATTTCGGATGGGATACTCCCGCGGATGTGGTCCCAGAGCCAGTCCAAGAGATGGACGATATGCCGAGATATATCAGGGAAATGTGCAAAAAGCAGCATATCCCGCAAACTCTGGACCCTGTTCGAGCGGCGTATTTCCATCAACTGTGGAACCCTCCGCACGTTCGTGGGCAACCTCCCTTCTCCCGCAAAGATACAAGGGGCCTTGGCTATGACCAGGAAAAGGACTTCGAGGTCCACTTTGCAGTCAACACCATAGGACTGCTACCTCTCCCTAATGGGCAAGCTGAAGCTGAGCCCAAGGTTGATGACTCTGTAGCGGAGCCCGGTGAGGTGTCCCTGACACCCTCACCTTCATCAGGAGTCGACGATGGTCACCCCTCAGAGGAAGGAGCAGCTCAGCCTGCTAACCATCCGCCAAACAAAGCAAGCCCTTCGGCTTCAAGCCACGAGCAAGGGTGCTTCGAAGAGTTTGAAGTCTATGAAGCAAATACAGATGACGAGGGAGACTTCGTCGACCTCCAACCAGCTCCACCGGAGCTTGAAGACGGTGGTCAAGCAACTGTGGACGAGTTGATTGAAATCAATCTCGGAAGCAAAAATGACTACCGTCCCACCTTCATAAGTGCTCTCCTCAGCGAGGAAGAAAGGCAGTCGTATCGACAGCTTTTAGAGGAGTTCAGGGATTGTTTCGCCTGGACTTACAAAGAAATGCCCGGGCTCGACCCTTCTGTGGCTGAACATGAGCTGGCAATACTTTCAACAGTCAAGCCAGTCAAGCAAGCCCAAAGGCGTATGCGCCACGAGCTGGAGCTGAAGGTCAATGCTGAGGTTGACAAAATGCTCAATGTGGACTTCATAGAGCCTTGCATGTACCCTGTGTGGCTCGCTAACATAGTCCCTGTCAAGAAGAAGAACGGCCAAGTCCGAGTCTGCATCGACTTCAGGGATTTGAATAAGGCATGCCCAAAGGACGACTTCCCTGTCCCAATCACTGAGACAATGGTTGATATGACCACTGGTCACGAAGCCTTGTCTTTCATGGACGGGTCGTCGGGCTATAATCAAATCCGCATGGCCGTCAAAGATAAAGACCATACGGCTTTCCGGTCTCCTAAGGGGATCTTCAACTACAAAAGGATGCCGTTCGGTCTGAAGAATGCCGGCGCAACCTATCAAAGGGCAATGACCAAGATCTTCGACGAGATGCTACATGACCTTGTCGAATGCTATGTTGATGATCTGGTCGTCAAGACAAAGAAGCGGGAGGATCACTTAGCTGACCTGCGTCGAGTCTTTGAAAGGCTCCGACAATTCCAGCTCAAGATGAACCCGATGAAGTGTGCCTTCGGCGTCTCCAGTGGCAAGTTCCTTGGCTTCATTGTCAGGTATCGAGGCATAGAAATCGACCCCGACAAAATCAAGGCCATAAGGGGACTACCTCCGCCCAAGAACTTGACAGAGCTCAGATCTCTTCAGGGAAGGCTCGCCTATATTAGGCGGTTTATTTCCAACCTCTCAGAAGATGCCTACCTTTCGGCAGACTGATGAAGAAAGGAGCACCCTTCATATGGGACGAAGACTGTCAGAAGGCCTTCGAGCAAATCAAGGAGTATCTGTTGACTCCTCTAGTCTTAGGGGCACCCGTCAGAGGGAAACCCCTTATCTTATATATTGCTGCTATGGATGCCTCTTTGGGGGCTCTGCTAGCCCAGGTCAATGATGAGGGCAAAGAACAGCCGCTTTACTACCTCAGTCGAAAACTGATCGGGCCTGAGCATCGGTACCCTCCCATGGAAAAGATGTGCCTAGCTCTGGTGTTTGCTGTCAAGAAGCTGAGGCACTATCTCCTAGCCCATCGGGTGGAGCTCATTTCAAAATGCAACCCACTCAAGTTTCTGCTCTGCCAGCCTGTCCTCTCCGGTAGGCTTGGTAAATGGGCGCTTATCCTCATGGAGTTCGACATCACCTTCGTCCCACGCAAGGCGATCAAGGGACAAGGAATGACGGAGTTCTTAGCAGCGCACCCTGTGTCGGAAGATTCGCCACTCAACTTTGAGCTACCCGACGAAGAGGTGTTAGTGCCTTCTCAAGAAATCGGGGAGTCTTCTGAAAAAGTCCCACTACAGATGGAGCCAGGCGTCCTCACCCTTGATCTCCCATATTGGGAGTTATATTTTGATGGTGCCTCTCGGACAATCAAAAGAGCTGGCGGCCTTACGGACTATGTCTCGGGTGCGGGGGTAGTCTTTGTATCTCCACAAGGCGGCATCCTCCACAATTCTTGCGCTCTCATGAAGTCGCTGACTAATAATGAGGCAGAGTATGAAGCACTAATTATTGGGCTTCAACTGGCACTGGAGATGGACATCAAGTGCATCAAAGTGTACGGGGATTCCCAGCTCGTCATTCGACAAGTCCTGGGCGTCTATGACGTCCGAAAGAAGGAGCTCATCCCCTACCATGCAACCGTCATGAGGCTCAAGGAAAAATTTTATCTATTTGAAATAGGCCATGTCCCCAGAGGCAGCAACTCCCAGGCTGATGCTCTTGCAAAGTTGGCAGCAGCCCTAAAACTCCCGCCTGAGGGAGAATTGAATATTACAGTCAGACACCGGAGGCTCATGCCAAGTGTGCTCGACGAAGAATCCGGCCTCACTGTGTATGAGGTCGACAACATTCAAGAGGAGATTGTTCCCGAAGAAGAAGATTGGCGTGAGCCGATCATAAAGATGAAGAACGGCTGGCTCCCTCCCGATCGGGCTCAGAGGGTGCAACTGCTACGCAGGGCGACATCCTACCAGCTGATTGACGATCTGCTCTTCAGGCTCGTCCATGAAAAGGACCGATCGGTCCTCCTCCGTTGTCTTTCATCCAAGGAGGCCAAGACTGTCATGCATGAGGTTCACTCCGGATTATGTGGAGCTCACCAGGCAGGAGCTAAGATGAAAAATAGCATCAAGCTCAAAGGGTTTTACTGGCCCACCATGTACGAAGATTGCAATCAATTCGCTCGTACATGTCACCAATGCCAAGCATTCGGCCCAGTCCCTCGACGGCCACCTAACCCGCTCCATCCAACAGCGCCTACTTGGCCGTTCGCAGAGTGGGGTATGGATATTGTGGGACCATTCCCACCATCGTCCCAGGGGCACAAGTTCATACTCGCTGCCACCGATTACTTCTCTAGATGGGCGGAAGCCGTTCCGCTACGGGAAGTTACAGGGGAGATAGTTGCTCGTTTTGTGCGGCACTATATCATATACAGATTCGGCACCCCCAGTCGGATTATATCCGACAATGGCACGCCATTCAAGAACAAGACTGTTTATGCTCTGGCGGCCAAGTTCCATATTGATTGGAGAGCGTCGTCGATCTACAATCCCCAGGCCAATGGGTTAGCCGAGGCCTTCAACAAAACCCTCTGCAAGCTGCTATCCAAGATAGTAGGTGGCCGCAAACGGGATTGGGGCGAGAAGGTCCACGAAGCCCTATGGGCCTACCGGACTATTTACAAAACTCCCACGGGTTGCTCCCCATTCTCCCTGGTCTATGGAGCTGAAGCGGTGGTCCCTGTGGAGATCGAGCTAGCATCTTACCGCGTTGCTGTGCACGCCGGATTGCCAGGCCAAGACCAATCTGAAATTGAAAGAAGGCTTGAGGAATTGTCCAACCTTGAAGGTCAAAGACTTAAAGCCTACAAACACCTGCAAGTGTATCAAGCCCGCATGACACGTGCCTATGATAAGCTGGTCAAGCAACGGGCGTTCAAGAAAGGTGACCTTGTCATGGTCAAAGAAAAGGAGGTTCTCGCGAGAAGATCCAGCGGCAAACTCCAGCCCAATTGGCGTGGGCCTTACGTCATCCAGAAGGTCTACGAAGGAGGGGCCTATACGGTCCTTGACCACAAGGGAGACAATCCCTTCCCTCCTCTCAACGGCAAGCATATGAAGCTCTACCATGCGCCACCGCAAGAGTTTCTGCAGCAGTCCTCACAGGACAATACCTCTCCTCAGTGAAGGTTCAAAAAAAAAAACAAAAAAAAAGAAAAGGGGTTAAAAATACTGATACCCCGGCGGACTCAGTCAGCCTTCAACGGTTGGCTGAGGGTAAAAAGGCCACAGACCCGGTCGAGGTGAAAACCCGAAAGGGCGCCTCGGGCAAAAATGGGCAACCCCTCGGTGTGAAAACCCGAAAGGGCGCACCGGAAAAAGCTAAAGGGGGCCAGCCTCGGCGAAAACCCGAAAGGGCGGTGAGGTTGGTAATGTGAAAAAAAAATCCTCTCTCTGTTAATTCTATGGGTGGCTCTAAGTCAATGACTCCACCCCATCTTGACCAAAACATCATATTGATGTCAGGGCTACACCTTACATGTCATCTTATGACACCTAGTCCCATTGACGTTCTGACGGTGTCATACTTTGTCCCATCGGGCTCGGCCTACGCATGCCCCTTTCGGGCTGTCGACCCATTCCGCCTACCGGCTTCCGGGTTCAGCTCATATGTCTCTTCTGAGCAGTTAAACCCGCTTATTCTCTTGTCCCACCGGGACTGGCCTCAGTATGCTCTCTCGGGCTGCCAACTTTTCATGCCTTTCGGCTCCTGTTTCATTCTAGGGAATGGCTTCAGTATGCTCTCTCGGGCTGTCAACCCTTCATGCCTTTCGGCTCATCTAACCTCCTTGGGATTGGTCTCAGTACGCCCTCTCGGGCTGCCAACCCATCATGCCTTTCGGCTCATCTTTCCTTCTGGAATTGACCTCAGTATGCTCTCTCGGGCTGCCCACTTTTTATACCTTCTGGCACATGTCCCACCGGGTCTGGCCTCAGCATGTCCTCTCGGGCTGCCAACCCACCTACTCGCCTATCGGCTTTCGAGTTTGACTTTCATGTCCCATTAGGGTGGTCAAACCTGTCTTTGTCCCATCGGGAATGGCCTCAGTATGCTCTCTCGGGCTGCCAACCTATCTCGCCTATCGGCTCTCGGATTTGACTCTCACGTCCCACTAGGGCTGTCAACCCTTTCGGGCTGTCAACCCATCTCGCCTCTTGGCTTTAGACTTGACTCATATATCCCACCGGGATCGTCAAGTTTACTCCTTTGTCCTCACGGGCTTGGCCTCAGCATGCCCTCTCAGGCTGCCAACCCTATTTGCCTATCGGCTCACGGATTTGACTTATACGTCCCACCTGGGCTCTCGAATCCCTTCCTGTCGTCGTTTCGGGTCTGGCCTATGCATGCCTCTTTCGGGCTGCCAACCCGTCCCGCCTATCGGCCTCCAGGTTTAACCCGCATGTCCCTTTCGGACTGTTAAACCAACTCCTTTGTTGTTCCAACCGGGCTTGGCATATGCACACCCTTTTCGGGTTGCTAACTCGGTCAACCTTCGGTTTTGCATTTGGCTAATTACGTCCCACTAGGGCAGTCGAATCCACCCATCTTGTCACCCCAGGCTTGGCCTTAGTATGCTCTCTCGGGCTGCCAACCCACTACACCTTTTGGTCTCATCGGGTTCGGTCTCAGTATGCTCTCTCGGGCTACCAACCCATCACGCCTTTCGGCTCGTTTTTATCCTCTCGGGTTCGGTCTTAGTGCGCCCTCTCAGGCTACCAACCCGTTTCGCCTTTCGGCTCACAGATTTGATTCATTCGTCTTACCCGGACAATCAAATCCACCCATTTGTCCCACCTCTGCGGCGCACACGTCCCTACGGGAGTGCCACCTTTCTCCTTGCCTTTTGGCATTATAGGACAAAAAAAAAGAAAAAAAAAAGAAAAAACGGGGTTAAAAATATTGAGACCCCAGCGGACTTGGTTGTTTCTGTTAGAAGAGCAATCAAGGGCAAAAAGGCTTTAACCCGGCTAAGGTGAAAACCCGAAAGGGCGCCTTAGGCAAAAATGGGTACCCCTCAGTGTGAAAACCCGAAAGGGCGCACTGGAAAAAGCTAAAGGGGGCCAGTCCTGGCGAAAACCCGAAAGGGCGGTAGGGCTGGTAAAGTGATAAAAAAAAAAGAGAAAAGAGAGACATACATGCAAGAGGATGGAAGCAAAAACAGCTATGCTAAGCTCTATCCTTTATTCATTAATGTCATCAAGGGAGCCCGAGACAAGCCCTCGGGAATAACTCAAATAAAAAATGGGTTGTAAGAGCCCTATGTACAAGAAAGTGCCAAAGCTCGTCAGCCATGGTGTACGTCCCTCTGCAACTCCGCAAGGCGGGTCTCCTCCTGGATGATCTCCTCCCGAAGCTCATCAGATCGACGACGGCAGGTCTCCACCTTTGCCTGGACAACACGGTGCTCCTCAGCCGCCTCCTGGAGCTCTCTCTGCAGCTCCTCTACTCGGAGAGAGGTCCTCTGGCTATCTCCCTCGAAGCTCGCAAGGTGGAGGTCGGTCTCAGCCCTGGCTGCTTGAAGCTCACGCAGCCGCTCCTCCTGCTCCTGGACCCGTAGCTGGGCTCTCCGTCTCTGCTCCTGTGCAAGATGGAGGCGAGTAAACTCGCTCCATAAGCTATCTAGTCTCGCTGCCCATGCGTCTCGGGGAAAATCCAGTCCGTGGTAGCTTCTGGTGAAGACCACCAGATCGGCCCTCAAGGTCTCCACGGAGGGCAGTGGGTCTGCCCGGATCAACTGATCAAGACCCTGCAGGAGCTGGTCAGCGATGGCAACATGTAGCGCCGTCCCGAGTGCAGGAGCGTCAGGCCACTCAACTCCAAGGGCAGGGAAATCCAGGGGCGTCACGCCTACTTCTTCTAGGGGCCCTGTTTAAAAAAAAAAAAAGGAGGGAGAGATTGTGAGTGTATCACCACAATAATGCCACAAGAGTAAAACTCTAAGGGTGCAGACTTCAAAGACTTTCACCTGAAACAGTCTCACTCGCCGGGCTAGGCCCATGAGGAGATCCCTCCATAGGGACCAGTGGACAACCATCAGCAAGTGCCGGTCCCTGCTCTGTGGATGGTATAGGCGTCGCCGACCTCTCTGCAAAGAAGGCAAGGAACGGAAAGTCTTAGCACTCCGGTCATACCAAAAAGCAGAATGGGCAATTCATATTTAATGAAGACATACCAGCATGCACAGGTTCCTCCTCTTCAATCACAGTGGGGTCAACCCCTGTAGTTGGCTCCATGGGAGGAGAGACAGCTGAAAGAAGACATCCACTTGTTATCACAAATGAAAGGAGTCTTGTTCGGTGAATGACAAAGTTCCTTAATTTGACAACCATATACCTTTCGCTGTCGAATCAATGAAGGTCGCGGCCTCGTCAGCGGTGCCTTGCTCTTCAGATGGCATGTGAAAGGAGCCTGGTGTATGGTCTATCTCTGTGGGCCGAGGGAGGCTGCCCTCCCCCTGATGATCACCAGCTGTTTCAAAACAAAAGCATCTCAGAATGTCAACATGCAGCAGTATGTGTGGCTGGAATGGTGTACAGAATATCTTTGTGCATACCTAAAGCCTGCACCCGGCCAGACTCTGCAATACCGGTAGTATCTGCCGGTAGTCCCATGTCCAGGGACGATGCCTCCTTGCCAGGGATTGCAACCTCTGTAGTTGGAATTCCAACCCTTTCATCAAAAGCTGACAGGTCAGCAGAAGAGCCGACCTCTATGAGCCTAGAAAGCTCGTCCAAATAGGGGGTTGTCTGAGCAGCTGTACGACAATGAGCAAGACAAGTTAGACAAGCTCATTATTTCATGCTCAGAAAGAAAAACAGGGATCTTAAGTCACCTGGGCTCATCCTGAGTTCGCCTTCTTCAGAAGAACTTAAAGAAGAAGAAGAAGAACTCCCGCTGGAGGAGGTGCTAGAAGTCTCTGTCCTTGATAAGGTGCTAGGGCCTCTCTCCCCTGAAGAACCGGACGGCGGAGAAGTCTCCTCGCCGCCAGAAGATCCCTTTCCCCCTTCAACGGCAGGGAGAGGGGTCTGAGCTCGTGAGGCCCCTGCAACGTGCAATACTATATTAGTTAAAGCACATACTTCATCTGTTTGAAAGGAGGAATAAGGGAAGGTTAAATATGCAAGATGCCAACCTGCCTCCGGAGCAACAGAGCTCCCGCCTGTATCAAGTGCGGGGGAATCGCCTGTTACAGGCACATAGTCATTGGCGAGGAAGTCCAATCCGTCAATGTCCACACTGATGTCAGGAATGGACTCGTCCACCTCCAACCCCGCCTCTGTGAACACATTTCCGGGGCAAGGAAAAAAGCTCGCAGTAGGCATAGCCTCAGGAGGAGCTGCAGCAACAAGGGAAAATAACAGTCAGATTACAACATCTTCAAAACAGGTTGCAATACTGATTGAAAACAAACATTCCCCATTCTTACTCGAGATCTCAGCTGGAGTAGGAGACTCCTCCTCAGGGCGCAGGCGAATAGTAGGCCGCGGATCACCCTCTGGGATATCGGTCCGTGGCCTCTTCCCGCGCCCCCGAACCTCTGAGCTAGAAACATGGCCTGCAAGTAAAAAGAAAGGGTTGCATAAAATCAGCACCTTGAATTGCAGAGGAAAAGGAGACAGGGTCAAATAATTCAGCATATACCTGGATCCCCAATATGCCTCTCAGGCCTCAAAACGATCTGCTCAGTCTTCAAGCCAAGGGCCTTAGCAACCTTGCTCACAATGGTCCATATGGCATTGGGGGTGGTAGCCACCTCCAAATCTGAGATATACTCCAAGGGACCCGCACAGCCTACGGCATTCATGATGTGGATCCTCCAAGCTGTGAAGGCACTGCCTCCTAATGCCCCCTCTGGAACAGTTTCTGATAGTTGGGACTGGGTCTTCAAACCACAAGAGGTCTTCAGATCCTCCCACCAAGAGTAGAGAGCCAGAGGGTCAGGGTCTACCCTCCGACGGGCAGACCTAGAAGAAGAAACTGCAGCTGGGACACTCCGCAAGGGCTTCAAAGCCCCGGTATATTGACTCCTGTCAACAGGGATCGAGAGTCCATCCGCCCTCCAACGGGTCTCAATCTCATGAATGGCCTGGGCGGCCCCAGAAAAGTGAGATCTGATGAACGCCGCATCCAGAAACAGAGGAGGCAGATCCTCCTTCTTCAGGCGCCGTTCCTCTGCAGCTCGAATAGTATCAGCTCGCTGCCTGAAAACAAGGCTGAGCTTAAACCACCAGCGCGCATAGTGTATATCAAAGAAACCTATGCGTGTCTGTGCTGGAATGGGGTACTCCTCCTTCACCTCCCGGGAAAGGAAGTCATGCCATGAAGCCGCCACTAGGTGCACATCCCTCTGTCTGTACTGCCGAACGGCAAAGGGAAAATCTGCATGCTGAGGTATCGACTGGTCGTACCCAAAATTCCTGGCAAATCTGTGCGGGTAATATGGCTCAAGCACCGCCATACTGGAACGGCGGTAAACCAGAACGCTGGGTCGAACACAAATAACCCAATCGACCAATGCATGGTCGGAGGGTAAAGCCCAGGAAGATAGCCTACAGACAACACTGTCACCCTGTCGCTCCGTGTATGGGCGGAATGAGCGAGAGCTGTGATCAAACTCCAGACTCTCATCCCTCCTAGTATGGAGGAAAGACAAGGTACGACGAGCACTGGCAAGCTGCAAAACTGAGTCATGCTCCGGATGACCAGCAAAAGCAAAAAGAAGTGGCGCTGCTGGGTTATCCACCGGGGTCCTCTGTGACAACTCTGGCAAGAACAAGCCGGCCCATGCACTCAGATAGTGGGTGGGCATCAAGATATGCTTATCTCTAGGAGATGAGTGTGAAGTCAATGCCCCAAGACTATGAAAGATGTTCGCCAACGCGGCTGGAGCAATGGCGAGCCTGCGCCCACAAGCCAACAAACAAGCCGGGTAGATCACCTCTGCCCGCAGAATCCCCTCCTCTCCATGGGGGATTACAAAGCTGGCCAGCCAGTAGGCCAGGTAGGCTGCCAGATAAGTCAGTGGCGGCAGCTCCCTCGAATTCCACCCCCGTGTCGGAGCGGGTAAGTGGCGAGGGTGTGAAGCAAAGCGGAGCTCGACCTCGCGGCACTGCTCCCAAGACATCCCCGAGGTAGCAAACTCCTCGTAGAAACAGTACGGACCGCTGTAGAAATGTGTGACCCATGCATTCAGAGTCACCCTCGGCGTCCGTGCAGCTTTCTCCTTGCCCACGAGGGCTAGGTCCCTCCAAGTCTTCATCAGATATCTGAAGCAATATGGCATGTAGTAATGGCCTGCGCCATCAGAAGCACTCAGATGCAAATCGTCCAGGCATATCTCCTCATATGGCTGTCCGCAGACTGGGAGGCCAGAAATCCTGTGGAAGGCCCACAGGTCTAGTGAAGTCTCCCCCTCAGCAGTCATGAAAGTATTCCAGCGCCTGTTAAATCTCTCAGCTAGAGCCTGGACCAGTCCGGTGTGGCAGGGATAAGAGTACAAAGCTGCCGTCACTGCATGACGTATACCTGCCCGGTCAAGTGCTGTCCTGTAAACTAGCAGCACACCCCACAGCCACTCTGTGGCGCCACGGCGATAACAATGGGAAGGGACAACGGCCCATCCCCCGTACCAGCTCGGGATCCTCTGTGCCAAGATCCTCTCTAGCATGCAATCAGCCTCATAATCATCATGTGAGCAGGCTGCGCCGGTGGGGGTCAGAAACATCCCGTCAATAGCAATATCCGCGGCCCTGTGGTGCCCGGCCAGATGCCAGGTGGCTGGCGAAGACAGCGTCGTCCTCACGGTAAAACTGTCAAACTCCTTGAAGGAGCCAAGACTCCTCTGGTCAGGGTCCTGTCGCTGACGGGCAAAGCCCTCTGGGAAGCTCGGATAAGAAAAGCTGCAGGTGCTATGCATACTGTCCCGCCCGAGCAAAATGGCCCGCTCCAGGCGGCGCCTCTCCTCGGGAAGCCGAGGATCATCAGTCTCTACTCCAGCCGGTATGAAACTCTGGATGAAAGGGAGAAGGTGACAGTCTAGCGGAAAGTGGGGCGGGTAGCCGCCCGACCGGTCATAAGTATACCGTCCGAGCCCCCGTGTAATCCGGGAGACGTCAACAACGCCCCCAGCGGTGGTAGTCTCTCCAATTGGGCCCTCAGCGACCCAAGCAAATCCGCGGTCCACCGCGTCAAAGTCCTCTGGAGTGATGCTGCGAGGAGGGAATGGTGGCATAGGCCTGTCCGTCCTCCGTACATAATGATCATCTCCACCGCTGATCCTGGACCTCTGGGAAGTCCCTCCGCTCCGTCTGGAACGAGCCATGTCTGCAAAAGCTGCAAAGCCAAAAGCAAAGAAAGCATTGTCAGTTAAACCAGCATACGGACAACATCAAGACTATAGAAAGTCACACAAAACTCCAGCATGCCTATGAGCCCGGAGACTGACACAGAAGCAACGGAATGCACGGGCCGTCCGCCCCCACCTTCGGTTTGGACGCATGTCCCGTGGGGGGCATTTGTTGCACCCATAATTTATCGTGCTAACGGTTCGGGATTTTAATCCCGCATGTGACAAGAGTTCGGAAGCGGTGTATCACCCTCCGATAGGATATTCCTACACGGGGCATCTTGTTCGGCGTATCGCCGTCCCGTCGGATATTCCTAAGCTTACGGTTTTGTAGCCCACATGTCGTGGCGATAAAAATCCCTCGGGGGATGGCCACCAACCAAGCACAAGCCATAATGATCGTCAGGATCACGTGCTTATATTAAAAATCCCTACGGGATTAAGTCCCTGCCTTCCGGACGTGTATCCCCAAGCGAGGAACACTTTTACAACAACGAAGGAGAGGCTGAAGAAGGTCTACGTACCAAGCACAACGTCCCTCGCACGTGTATCACGAGGCACGGACAACAACTCGTCCTCCCGCAGCGGCCTACGGCACGAGGAAGACGACAAACGAACAAGGCGGCGTTCCCTCTCGTTGTTCTCCACGAGAGACGGCGAAAACCCAGGGTTTTAAAGCCTCGGAGCCTCCTTTTATGGAATCCGCGCAAGAAGTAGACCCGTCCGGGGGTGGAGGGACCCGTCCGGGGTCGCCCTTACCCGGACGGGTCCGCCCGGGGCGAGAGGAATCCCGCGCGGGACTCCTCCTAGGCGGGTGGACCCGCCCGGGGTCGGACACACCCGGGCGGGACCCACCCGGAGTCCGCGACCCCGGGGAGGTCCTCCCCGGGGCGCGCGACCCCGGGCAGGACCCACCCGGGGTCCGCGACCCCGGGCAGGCCCTGCCCGGGGGCTCGCGACCCCGGGGAGGTCCCCTGGGGGTCCACTACCCCGGGCAGGTCCTGCCCGGGGGCCCGCGACCCCGGGGAGGTCCCCCCGGGGGCCCGCGACCCCGGGCAGGCCTTGCCCGGGGGCTGCGACCCCGGGCCGGTTCCCCCCGGGAACCGCGACCCCGGGCCGGTCCCCCCCCGGGGAGCCGCGACCCCGGGCGGGTTCCCCCGGGGGTCCGCGACCCCGGGACGGTCCAGGACCGTCCCGGGGACTCTCCACCCCGGGGAGGTTCCTCTCCCGCGCGCGGATACAAAAAAAATTTCAAAATGGGACCTCCCCGGGGTCATTTTCATCCCGTTGGACCCGTACGGGGTCGAACACTCCCGGGGAGGTTCCTCACTTCTATAAATAGACCCCCAGAGGTCCAAAACAGAAAAAAGAAAGAGGACTACACAAGTGACAACCTACGGAAGACACTTGAAGCTTTTTTGTTCGTTGTTTCGGCCCGTGTGGGGTAAGTCCCCGGGTCTTGTATTTATGCCCCTACGGGGTATATTTACGTTTACGCCCCTCAGCGGGTCATGTTGTTAATTGTGCCCCTCAGCGGGCCATGTTTTGTAAGTCTTTACGTCTCGGGACGACTAAGTCTTGTATTTCTGCCCTTATAATGGCGAAATTACAAAAATGTCCTTCCCGGGATTGTAGAAGACCGAAGTCCTGTAATTTGCAGTTATACTCTGCAACTTTTTGTAATTGGGACTAAGTCCCTATCTCCCGCTCCAAAGCGGACGTTTGTACAGTCGACAACTCGCCGACATCATTTGTACTCATATGGAATTATAAAAGCACTCAGCATGCTCCATGTGTGGCCTCGAGGGAAAATTACAAGAAAACCCCCGACTTCTCAAAATTGTGTATATACCCCTCCTTCGGCCAAATTGACAAATGTGTGCCTTCCATGAAGCCCCTTGTCATTCCTTCAGTCCGGAAGTGTTGTCAGCTCAGTCCAGCACTCGGGTATTATACCAAACCTAGGTCTAGGGTCTGGTAAAATTACCAAAATACCCCTGTAACCTAAACATGGCCTCAGAGCCCTTGAAACTCTCCAGAAACGGTTTCTATGCCTTGGGGAGTCAGGAACCCGATCCTACTTCCGTTCCAGCCCAGAAATTTCATGAATGCCCCTGGCCTGGGAAAATTACCAAAATACCCTTGGGGTGGTAAAATTACCAAAATACCCTCGGGGTCCAGAAAACTTCTCTCTACTTCAAAAACGCCTACGGCTCTCGCATATTTGCGCCTCTATGCCTAAATCTTAGGGTTTTGCTCAGACCTAGCCCTAATCTAGTTGTTTCTATGTGTTGGTGGTAAATGAGTGGTTATGGAGAGTCTCTCGAGTGAGCTTGCCCTCCACATCAGAACCTCTGTAGAAGTCTTTTGGGACCTCTTTGACAGTTAAACAAAGGTGTTCGGACGTTAGGTCGATATAAATCAACACTGACTCCGGTCAGTGGGAAAAGGTCCAACACTCGAACCCAAATCGTCTGATACTATGCGCATCCACGGAACCCTCTCTACGCAGAGGAGTGTTTCTTTTCAAAAAGAACGAAAATCTACCTTTTATCTACGATAAGAGTATTTTCTCTTTAGATTTTTTCCGTGTCCAACAACTACTAACTACTTTGTCCACAACACTTACCAACTTGAAAGCTAACAAAGAGATAATCTTGTAGATGTTGAGCAAGCTTATAGGTATATAGTCCTTGAGAGACAACCCCTTCATTCTGCAGAATAAGGACAAAAGAAGTCATATTGATGCCACTGAGATCAATTGTACCCTCTTGAAATTCCAACACTACTTCCACTAGCTCAAATTGGATGATATCCCAACATTTCTAAAAGAAGAATATGGGAAAACCAACCGGACGTGGGACTTTATCCCCTACCAAAGAGAAGACTGCCGCTTTAATCTCTTCAACAGAAAAGGAGGAAGAGAGCATAGGCATGTCCTCCTCCAAAACGGCTAGCCACTGATGGTCCACAAAAGAGGGGGCCAACAATCCTCCTCCAACAAAAGGGAAGAGTAGAAGTCCACCACATGCCGCCTAATTTCAACCATGTTGGAAAGTATTATGTCCCCATGTCGCAGGTTCTTGATGGAGTTCATTCTCCATCTCCCAGAAGCAATTCTCTAACAGTATGCAGTCTTTCTATCCTCCTCTTTCAACCACCCCTCTCTGGATCTTTGCCTCTAATATATTTCCTCCTTGAGGAGAACATCCTCAAGCTCCTACCTTGTTGCCTCTCTCATGGTTCTATCTTACTCATCTAGTAGGTTAGCTTCCTCCGGTGCATTAAAAGCCTAAAGTTGTTCTAGTAGGCTGTCCTTGGTAGCTTTTCCTAGGAGAGTCTTAGATCTTCCCCAAACAGAAAGCTCCCGGGCCAGTTCTTTCAACTTGATGATCATCATTGCCATAGTCGATGTCTCATGTTTAGGTGTTGTCTAGCTTCTGTTGACCACTTGGAGAAAATTCTCCTTCTTTAGCCACTACTTTCACATCTTGAATGTACGCCGCCTATTGAACATGTTGCTGGCTCCCAAAAGAATGGGTTTATGATCTGAAATTGGACGGGCAAACATTCAGCTTGAAGATGTGGGAAGTGATCTTCCCAATCCATTGAACCAAAAAACCTGTCCAGCCTTGAACATATCGCCTCTGCTCTAAGATTGGACCAAGTGAAGAGGGCATTCGATGTGAGAATATCAGTAAGGCCAGCCTCTTCAATAAACTCTTTGGAGTCCTCTATCTCCCTTCTCGCCATATAAGATCTTGACCTTTCCCCCACTACAGCAATAGTATTGAAGTCACCTCCTATGCACCACGGCCTTCCAGAAAGTTGATGGTGCTGAAGAAACTCCTCCCATAAAGCTTTCTTTTCCTCCCTTCCTTAGGGCCCATATACCCCAGAGAAGTTCCACGTGAAACTGTCGCAAAGGTTGCGAAAAGTAAGAGAGATAACAGAACAGCCTACCTTGCTTCCTTCCACCACCTCCTCCACTACAACGTCATTCCAAATAACCATAATGCCACCCGCAGAACCCACAACTGAAAATGCCACACCCTTGGCTAGCCGCCTCCTTCCTCCTATTTCATTCCTAACTTCCTCCCCATCACACTCCAATTTAGATTCTTGTACACACAAGATATCAATTTTGCATCTCAGCACAAACTCTCTCACAACCCGCCTTTTTTTTTGGCAAACACAACCCTATCACATTCCATGTGACAATACACATGGGAGTTGTTCTTGAACGTCTCCTGCCCCCCCACCCTGACCCTCTTCTAGCTCCTTCTCATCCTCTTCCCTCTCTACTTCCCCCCCCTTCTAGCATTTTTTTCCCGCTTTAGCATCCCTAGCCAATCCTAGCAGCAACATTTTTTGGATTTTACAAAACTTCAGGCTAACATCATTGTCAATACCCTCACAAGATACTGGAATCAGGCTTGCCACCTCCTTAGCTTGTTCCCCCATGAACCTCTCTACTCTGTCTATGACCTCCCTCACCTCTTCTTTTCCCAAAGTTCCTTCCTCCCCCCCCCATTGATACTAACCCCCCACCAGAAGGGAGTCCTCGACCCCTAACCACCTCCATCATGAAGTCATCCTCCTACAGAGGCATGACATGGGGGCGCGACACAAAGGGTATAGCACATCCGTCAACCTCAAGCAACATGGGGTGGAAGGCGAGGGAGACATTTGATCCATGCTCTCCATCTAAAACATTGGCAGTACCCGAGTCTGTATCCTAAAGGCCTGCCTCAAACCAATCCTCTTTCCCCAAGAGATCTGAGTCACCAACCTCCCAGCTCGAAGGAGCCTCAACCAACAGGATTCTATCTCTGCTACAGGGATCGTCAGCCACTAGCAAGACTGGAGACATTCCTATGTGAGGACCGGAAACATCTTCTTGAGCCTCATGAAGCCCCGACCCAACGGAGCCAGTAGGGTCACCCTCGCTAGGGGCCAAGCCAATGTGGCTACAGACACCAGAAGATCTCACAGACCCAACCCTTCCTCAATGCCCCCGCCGCAAGGACCGTCAACCAACGGAAGCACTTGGGCCACGAACTGTTGAAGGATGCTCGGCAACTACAAAGCCTGACCGACTGACCGACACCCACTAGAGACGGTCCATCCATCGCCCGCCACAGCATCTCTGTCGGAGAGGGACGCATCATCGTCGTCCGCCTGTCGGAGAGGAACGCACAACCGTCGCTGCCAGAAAGCCAAAGGTCCACAGGACAGAGTCCCCACATCGGGGGTGGGTTGACCCTATGTGGGTCCCTTCGGGGTGTTCGAGGCGCTTGCTTATCGGGTAAGTCACAGGTGTGAACCCACTGAGCACCATCTGCAATCTGCACCGCCTGGTTCACCCGATAGGACGGATCCGATCTAGTACACCAGCCGTTCATCCGCCACAATCTGCACGCAAGTAGGCCAGCTCAACTCCAAACTGCTCGATCCAACCCGAGTCGAATCTCGTGGTAGATTCAAATTTTGAAAGCCCACCTCCACTGTTCATTTTCTTCATCTCGTCGACCACCCTAAAACCCTAAACCGTCTGCCACCACTAGCCTCCTCGCTTCCCCCCTACAGACTACCCTGACCGGAAAGATTCCTCCGACTAGAGAGGCTTCATTGACTGCCAAAATAGTCACAATCAACGAGACCCGCACACAAGCTTCAACGACGACCACCAACAAGGATCTCCCAAACCGGAGCCCGTCATCTTCAAGGATTCCAAAGCTTTGGATAAGCAGGCTAATCCTCTCCTTGTCGTCGAGCCCGTCATCTTTTTACACAAATTATGTAATTAATATCAAAACTCTAATTAATTTAATGAGATTATAACTTTTATATTATTAAATTTATTATTTTTATTATTTTTTATTATTTTTTATTTTTTATTTAAGTTGTCAGACTGGGCCGGGCCGGGTCTTAGTCGGGCTTTACATTTTTTTAATAGTGTCAAGCCCGTCTCGGCCCGACCCGACATAGCTCGGGCCCGGGCCGGACACGGACTTTAATATTGATAAGTCGGGTCCGGGCCGGGACAACCTAAACCCGGCCCGGGCCCGACTCATTGACAGCCCTACCTCCATCACGTCCTCCAATTGAGGCGTGCCTTCAAGAGGCAAAACCCAAAGGCAGCTCTCCAACCAAGAGGAGCATGCCTTCACCCATTCCTCGGATGAAAACCACCGCCGCCAGCCCCAAAGGAGCTGGCCCTCCCTCCGGATATCTCAAAGTGTGGGTGATCGACCACCTTTGCATAGGACTGTCGGTCCCTCCTAGCCGACAGCCTTGTACAAGAGGCTTGATGGTGACCCTCTCTGTCACAGGCCCTACACCAGAGCTTTCCTCTACAGGCTCTCTAGTAATGCCCTTTGTTGAGACACTAGAAACATAGAGGACCTGGGCTATTGACTCTCGGATGGCCAAACATAGCAGCGGGAGGCCTGAAGTGGTTGCCAATTGTCATCGCCGGACGTCTACCCTAAGGGGTCCGGTTGGCCCCCAATGCGACCGCCGGCGGACCCTCTGGTCTCTCACCTCACCCCACTAACATTGTGTCCCTTCTTTTGCAGAACATATGCTTATAGAGCACCGCAATGGAAATTTATGAAAGGAAAAAATATAGAAGCATAATGGGAGAGGATGATCCAAAGAAAAGCCACAACAATGTGACGGGCTTCCAACTGAATACCATGTGACAGAGAATAAGAGGGTGCCTGGCTGAATCCAAACCTTTCTAGCTAATAGTAATAATGGGACTTGCAAAACACAATTATGACCCAGGTCAAGTACTAGCCTACCAGGTAAATACAAGGTTGCCCATTCGTCCTCTCCAGACCCAAAAATCTTCCTCAAAGTAGCCTAGTTTTCTTCAGAAACTGAAAACAAGGGGCAAATAGAAAACTTTCTCCAGAAGATCTCTACCTAAGATCCAAGAACTCCAAGATCTCTACCTAATAATGGGACTTGCAAAACATAATTATGACCCAGGTCAAGTACTAGCCTACCAGGCAAATACAAGGTTGCCCATTGGTCCTCTCCAGACCCAAAAATCTTCCTCAAAGTAGCCTAGTTTTCTTCAGAAACTGAAAAGAAGGGGCAAATAGAAAACTTTCTCCAGAAGATCTCTACCTAAGATCCAAGAACTTCAACCCCAGTCTATGAATCCCAATAGTCTCCCGATGGCTAAGAGGAAAATGACAAGATCATGACAGATCTAAAGCAGGATAACTGTCCATGTCTGACAACAGACATCCTCTCATCAAAAAATGATTATTACAATATGGGTATTCATCTAAAGCAACAATACCAGTTCAACCAATCTTGGCATATAGCCAAAAGTCACTGGCTACAATATCCCAACGGCAATGCATTACATAGAGCAAGAACCCATTACTAGCCTCCAAAGTCACTTACAGACGCATGTTTCCTGACTGATTATAGCTAATTTGTCATGAGCTTGAATATAATGGTATTAGTCAGATCTAGATTAGTATTGATGTCTCAATTTGTGCTTCAGTGAGAGTAGCTCTGACCTGACTTTACAAATACATGGCTGACAAAACAGTCGAAATTGAGAGACCATGTCACACAGTGCAGTCAACAGAGTACAGCATTTGCAAAGAATAAAATTTGACATAGAATCAAAGATAAACATATAAATATTATGAATGGATTAATGTGATTAAGCAATTGCTAAAAAGAAATGGCCAGAGCATTACAATTTTGAAGACATTTGTCCACATAACTTCCTAAAACCAGAACTTCTCCTCGTAACAAGTTTCTCAAATATTGTAATTGCTCAAAACATATTGAAGACCACCTGCGAAACAGGCACAGAAATTCACATTAATGCCAATTGCAAGCAAATGAATGGGTGTTGCAAACTTGGAAATAAAGAATTAGAATCAATTTGTCATGTTTCTGCAGTGGCTTTCCATCATGATAGTAGTTTGGAAAACCTGTCTAAAGTGAAGTTATTTTGCTCATATTTTCGGCGCAAGTGCATATCCATTGACTGTGGACCAGACGAGCTTTGTAGATCATTGTTTTTAACAGGGTTAGAGCTGTCACTGTCAGCCTCCATTTCTTGAGAGACACGGGTAAGGCTGTTTTCTTATTCCTTTGGCATAGTCACCATTTTACTTGTCCTGTAGATTGAGAAGCAGGGAAAGTTGTTAGAGTTATGGTGCCTCACTTCCTGAGGAAACGTTTTTCCTCACGTGATTGTAGTACATTTATCTATTTACTATTAAAATTGATGTTGTAATCAACAATTCCTTTGAAAAATAATTGTTTTAAGCCAAGGTTTTGATCTTTGAGTGTTAACTAGATGTTATTAATGTAGGGTATTTGGTTACATTAAAAGAATGCTTGCCATTACAAGTATTTCAATCAACCATTGTTATCATAGACTTCTGTGAAAGCTTTCAATCAAGAAGTTTTTTTTTGGAAAGTGAGTACAATCAAGAAGTTGTCTTTGTGCCTAAGTTAAGTTTTCTTATAATCATAACACTTAATGATTGGGCCCAATGTTTACCTCGGGTGCATTCTAATTTCAACTATCCCCTACACTAATGGCCCATAAACATGCATAGGCCTAGCTTTTGGTAAAACATAACATCATACATGCAGCTCATGTGCGGGCCCCCTCCCTCTGGACTGCACCTATTTGATTGAGTAACGGACTGCACCTATTTGATTGAGTAACACGATGCAGCAAAAAAATGGGGTAGATAAAGTGCAACAACTAGACATCTGAGTGATCAGTCGGAGCCACACAAGCAATGTGTCAACTGGGTGAGCCTAAGCCTATGTGACCTTTCAGGCTCAGACCTACTCCAAGCTGGGTCCTCTTTCTTGTCCTCTTATCAACTGTATTGCTGGCAGAGGTATAATGTCTCCCCGCCAGCTGTTTCACCTGTCTTGAGAGTTCACAACTTCAGCAGGAAGTGAGAATGTATAGATCCAACTGCTGGCAAATACAGAGGACACCGCAAGTACCTGCTCTCATCTCTTCACTAACAACTGCTATTAAGCTCAAATCACAAATGACATACTAAATATTCCAAACTCACAACAAATGGTTTGCCCATCTTCTAAATAGTGCCTTTACCACTCAGGGTCTCCACTCAGACATAGGTAAATCTTCTCCTTGATATCCTGCGGATGGCCTTAATCAGCAACCTCCATTTCCTGAAAGCAAACAACAGTATCGGCAATTGCAATGAACCAAGGTATCACCATCTCTAGGCATAGTTGTTAAGGCGACCTAACATGTTCATGGGGAGCCTAAGCGCTTAGGCGATAAGGCGTCTGCCTAGGCAACACCTTGGTGACTCTTTAAAACCCCAAAAAGTATACACCCCAATACACAAATTAAAAATAAAATACATGAAAAAATACAGATTTTAATATTAAATATTGAGAGAGAGAGAGAGAGATTGGGGGAGATGCAATCAGGGTTGGGATAGGTTTGTAAAGGGGGGGATGGGTTTCAACAGGATCCACTTAAAATAGAACATGTTATAGGTCTGTGCCTAGGCCAGGCATCCCAAGGCACTCAAGTAGAGCACCTTGGCCCGCCTTGTTCACCTATGTGAGCGACTAGTGCCTGCCTAGGCAAGCAAGCCTAGGAGGAAATCTTGCTCGCTTTTTTGCCCCCAGAAAGGTAGTCCGGTGCCCTGGCCCCATAAGAATGCCTAGTTGCTTTTATGCCTCTAGGCTACTCTGGACGAAGGGCAATTGTTGAAATACTCCCTCTCCAAAATACCACCACACTATTTTGTGGATGTCCCTGCTGATCACGGAAAGCTGTGAGGAGTCTACCATTGCATACCACTTACAGAAATCCCTAAGGGACACGACCCTCAAATATCACAAACCGCATGTTCTAGACTTCCCAGAAAGAAAGCTGAATTCGGATAGGCATTGGCTACTGTTCCTCCAACGTTCATAGCTAATCCACCAGCTATACACAATCCGAAGGGCATCACATTTGCCACTGTTCTCAGTCAGAACCCTGGATGTTGATGAGGTCCTGCCAAGTGACCCCTACAAGACTCTTATCACAATTCCTCTTTCCCAATTCTCAAAGATGATATAAAGAACTTATTATACACGTACCTCTCTAACATCACCCTTTGAGCAACTCAACTTTGTAGAAAATGACCTCAGGTCTCTGGGGCAAAAAAAAAAGTGCGACACTATCCATGGAAACAAAGATGCATCTGCACCACATAAATTGATCCATAACTGCAGTGACTGCTGCTAGAGCCCAAAAATAATAACACTCGACTATGAAGAAATATCTAAAATTGTTAAATTTCTCCATCATGGATATTAGCAAACTTTTATACCCTTTATAATAAGTTATGGGTGATACGATATTCAAATTGCAAAAGCATCCATCCAACCCTAGTTGTAAAACAACCACAAAATGCTCTTTTCTTTTTGAATGGTGAAGAGCTATTAGATACGGCACAACATCAATAATCATTTCAATCATGTAAACAAACTCAACATACTCCTCCAGAGCACCGTGTAGCTGAAAATATATAACAAAACCGACCGTCCTTCAATCCAATCAGTCTCTCCGATCCAACCTTTCCTCAGAAGCAGGGTGTGCAAGTTTCAGGCTCTGATCCCTAACAGCAAGAGTGAATCCCCTTTTTGGAAGGACATTCCCGCTGGGATCGCAGTATCCCACTGGCTGGGAAAAGAAAAACATTCACGTCCAGGGGAGAGGAAAAGAAGAGAGAAGAGCATGCACGTAGACAACGGCCCCGGCAACGCAGCAGCAACTGCAACGGCAGCAACAGCGAGACCGGCCCACTCTTTCTCTCTCCTACAGTGAATTAGGGTCTGGGACGGGTTTTGCCGGTGCGATTCGAGACGCAAATAGATGAACAACTACATAAAGAACCACGCAAATCCCCCAGAGATTTTGCATCCAATAACACATACATGCACTGCCAAACCCCATGTTCCAATAAAGTACGGGTAAACAGATGGTACCCACGCATGGACACCTAAACAAAGCGCACGTCAAAGCCCGCATCGTTCCATAGCAGACCTCCGGGAGAGGGGGAGGAGAAAGGAGCAAGCTCTGCAGGCAGGGGGGGTGGGGAAGGAGGAGCTGGGGAGAACGAAGCAGAAGACGCAAGGGTTTCGGGATGGCGGGGTGCTCTCCCCTAGTACCTCCTCTTGGGTGAGCGGAGAGCTGCCGAGCTGCTGCGGAGCGCCGAGGCCGCTGAGCTCCGGGGAGGAAGTAGGGCAGGGCAAGAGGGCTGTTCGAGTGGTAGCGCCGCCGACAAGCTTGGCCGACGCTGCCGGCGTTTTCTGCTGGTGCCCACCACGGATCCCCGCCGCACCGCTTCCGGTCCCGAATCCACGGCTCACGGGGGCCTAAGGTCAACACGGATCCGGATCTTCTTTGCGCCGCTCACGATGGAAAGGCCGCAGCCAATGGGTATTCGACACGCCAAGGCTAACGAGGACATTTTTGGCAAGTGCCAAGCGACGGAAAGGTACGTGCCTCTCGGCTACTTGCTGCAAGTTCCACCGGGGGGAGGGGAGATTGACATAAAGCATGAACATTTCCTATAAACACTTTATAATGAATTAGATTTTAGACGTTCGAATCGAATCTCGCAAACCATTATCCGTTTCCCAATGAAAAATAAGTGCATTAGTTTTGTTTGTAGAACGAAATTTTGGAGGGGAGGAGTGAGATAGACACGAAAAGAGGGAGAGATGAATTCTCCCCTTAATCCATCTCACGAGATGAATTGTACAACGAGTTTGAGGCTCAAAAGAGTTTGAAAAATAAAAATGACAAATAAATCAACAATTCTTATACTCTCTACTGTATGAGTAAATAAGTAAAAGATATCACATATTCTATAATTGACATTCAAATGACAACTTTGATTATGAATTTTCACGATAAAAATTTTATACTTTTTAAAAATCAAAGAGATCAAGACATTATAAAAACAATCTATAATCTTATCTTATTACTAAGGTCCCCTTTGGCAAAACTTATTCTATTTTAAAACTTTTCATAATCCAAGTTTTGACGTGTCTCTGACAGAGTAGAGATTTGTTGGGTGGATTCTGGCACATTTGAAAAGTGGCCTGGGTTTATTTGATAGTTGATGGTTTACCTGTTCTACAAAATGACCCTCCATGTTTAATTTCATTCCATGCCATAATAAAGATGTGAAAATTGAGAAAAGTGGGATAAAAATATCAATTCATTTCAGAATCTCACGAAAAATAAGTGTTCACGAACTTTTGCGTGGAATAAATTTTGTAGGGTGTTGTGTACACATCTATCCTCACATAGAAAGTCACGCACACACACAAGTCAATGGCTAGTGAATGCATTTGTTTAAACTTTTTCTTGTTGGGGCTTATTGATGATTGGAAACCCACCTCTAAATATTACCAAACGGAGCCTAAGTGTTACTTGAGCTGAAGAGTAATACTTGTTGCACATTATTAGGGTGCAGCAAATTTGCACCCCAAGACTCCACTGACTCCTATAGGAATGATGGTACTTTAAAATAATATGATGTCCACTTTTGGGGGCTTTTCTAGTTCCCCAGTCTCATTAATCTTACGTGGACTGTAGCGGCAGGAAAATGATTCCTAGGCCACGTACCACCTTCTCTATTTATTTGTTGAGGAAGTCGCCTTGCGCCCGTGGATGCCTGCAAACACCAAGAAATCAAAGAGGCGTTAGAAGGAGTCCCGGGTGTTACCCCATGGGACAACCCTCCGATGTTTAAGTCAGCAAGGGATCAATGAGGAATAGAGAAGAGCGAAGTAAGAGAGAAGTAGATGTCGTAGTAGACAATCTGAGAGGCGTGTAGATCCTCTGCACAACTGCTCGCCACTCCCAGTGGGTACTCGGAGAGTGCTCGCTGGGTGGTAAGGCCGTGCAGGAGGAGGATTCTCTCTGAGCGTAGCAGGTAGCCTCTCTATCGTAGTGGCAGGTCTGATCGCTCTACTCTCAGTAGGAAGCTCTTATGGCAGAAGTATCCACCATCTCTCTTTTCTTGCGTAGTAGTATGGGGTTCAGTAGAGGAATCTACCGTCTCATCGTCGCTCCTTCTCCTCTGTCGATGTCCCTTTTATATGGGTTGTCATGGAGTTAGGGACGTCATCCCTTTAGAGGGAAGGGTCCGCTGAGTAGATGTAACGCCCATTCTTTAACGGATCTTTACCGGTATTAAGATGTATTTTAATCCATAAATTTATGCATTTTTAATGGGTTTAATGGGCTTTTTCTAAACATTTAACTCATTTATTAAAGCTTTTAAGAAAATTAATTGGGTATTTTAACAATTTTGCTTATTTGGGGGTTATATAGCAATTAGAGGTTAAATATATATATATATATATATATATATATATATATATCAAAACCTTTTTTTCTAACCCATCGGCCGACTCTTTCTCTCTCCCATTTCTTTTTCTCTCTCTCACCCTCTCTCTCTCTCACGGCGCACCTCTCCCCCTCTCTTGGTGGCGTGACCGCGTCGGGCCGTCGTAGGACACGTGGGAGGCATCATCGGAAAGCCCGCGACGCGAGGAGCGCGGTAACGTCAACCTCGAGGCGAACCGCAACGCGTGGAGGCGGGACCGAGCGAGAAGAGCCGCGGCGACCCTCGGCTTGCATGGCATCGTAATGCCGTTTTCATCGCAATCAAGGTAGGGGGATGGCTTCCCGACCTTGTTAGGATCATTTCCTCTGCCATGCCCATCGTCGTTGTGTTTTCTGCAGTCTGAATATTGTCATTTATGTTTTTGGAGCATGAACATCGTAATTTATGTTTTAATCCTCCATGCCCATCGTTGCTGAGTTTTTAGATGATAAACTGCTGTTATGTGATGGTGGAATGGCAGGGAACATGTTAAAATTATGATTCCCGTCGATTTATGTCGATCGGGAGGGGATCCGAATATGACCCCCGCGGATTTAGCGCTCTGGTAGGGTGGCGGTCCTATCAGAGACCGTTTCTGAGGAACAGTAAGGCGGTGGACCTTGGCGGTCCACAGCCCCTGCGCTACAGCCCTTGTGGCGGCCCAACATTGGATCGTCTACTGACTCTTAGCGGCCGACCCTTCGACCGCTATAGACCTTTGACTAGGTCGGGCGACCTTTAACCCGATAGGGCGGTTAGTCTGGCGGCTTATCGTAGAACCGCCAAGACCACTGTGGCGGCCCAAGCATGGACCGCTAGAGCATGTCGATACAGTGTAAATAGTAAGGCAGTGGAGCTTCGTGGCCCATTAGTGGAGCGCTACACCTTTTGTAGCGGGCAAACCTTCGACCGGCAGAGACTGTGGCGGGCTAATATCCAACTGCCATTTCCTACAGAGTTTCAACTTATGCATGCTCATTTCTTTATGCGTTTCATGTTGCATATTCACCATGTTTAAATTATTTTGCAAACTATGGCATACTTTTAGGTCCCAATAGAGTTACTTCTCTTTCCTTGTGATAAAACCACTTTTCGTAGCCCGACGACCTCTTGTGTCGGTCCACCTGGGAGAGGTGGCGGGGTAGTCCCGGTTTACAGTTTTTAAGCTAGTTTCTGTGGGCCCCCCTGCTTGACAGTAGCGTCCTACTGGGGGGGAACTAACTAGAGGTCTGGCTCAAGGCATTGAGCATGTGTGTGAACACGTGGTCAGGGGTTTGGACTGGCACTGGCGAGTGTTACCCTGACTAGTTCTTGTTTCTGGTACTGTTACGTGTCTCACTTGTCGCGATCCAGACTTGTGTAGATACTTGAGACGCAGTATCAGCCGTCAGTGGACGCATCTGATTTCTCTTTCTGGTGGTCCTTCTGTGACGACCCGGATCCCGATACCAGATATACCCGATGGGACCATCGAATACACCTGATACCACTTGGAACCCGCGAGGCCTCCCAAGAGCGGTAAAGCTCCGAAGGGAAAAAGGATTGTCGTGCAGTACATTGAACTAACAGATATAGCCGTAAGCAATTAAATCTCATTAGATCAGTTTGCTGAAGTAGTAGAAATAAAATTACTTTTTATTTAACAGTTTAAATTTAACAATTATATACCCAGAGTCAAGCCCAAAGGAAAGATATCAAGTCTACAAAGTACAGTCGACAGAAAAAAAAGACGTACCGAAGAGTCGGGGGAAGCCCGACGAAGGTACCAGCTGGCCACAACAACACGCTACGAGCACGCGTACCCGGAACCGCATGGAAGCAGAACGAACGACGTCACCCCACCTGAAAAGCAGGGGTGAGTCTCGTGTCACTGGCTCAGTAGAGGTCACGCGGATCCCCACTGAAAAACACGCCGTAACACGCTGAAACAGCATGTAAACAACATCAGTAGCAAAGCAGGAAAGCTACACTAGAAAGTTGTAAAAGAACAGACATGTAGCAGGAGTAGGGAGCAAGCTATAGAAGAGGGGACGGAAGCCGCACCAAACAAGCGGATGCCGAACTAACCTCGGCGCCCCAACTACTCCAAGCAACAGCAGGAAGGTGACTCAAAGCTGACGAAGTCAGGAGTTGCCTATTTGCCGACAAGACGTCCGGCCTAGAGCGAAGACCCGAGAGGACAACAAGAAAGCCTAGGAAAACCTAGATAAACGACAGCCAACACGACTAGAACGTCGTGCACATTGCCCTCCGCACGACCAGAACGTCACGCAGGCGACAGAACACTGACCCTGAGTACAGCCACGGAAAGGCTAACCCGGAAGGGTCACGACGCACAAGAACGCCGAGAGTCACGTGCCACGTGATGGGAGTGCCTCACCACCAGGAGAACAGTCAGCTGCATCCACTGACGTCTTATGTTGCATCGCGAGTGTCTCGTCTACTGTGCCCACCGTCAGGCAGAGACTAAGACCCAAGTTACGGGTAATTAGACAGGGGAACGCCCGTCGGCGTCACGTCCAAAGCCCCTGACCACGTGTGCACACATTGGCTCCTGCCTAAGCCATGTCTCTAGCTAGTATTCTCCCCCCGTAGGACGCTACAGTAAGACGAGCCGGGAGCCCACGGAACTAGGTTAGGAACCGTTTAACGGGAACTCACCCCTCCACCTCTGTCGAGGCGGTTCGACACTAAAAGTCTAGGGCGACAACAAGTGGAGGCTCAGGAATCACAGCGACTCAAAACATGAGTGCCAAAGTACATACAGATTAATCGTGCACTGTCACCCGTACTCCATGGCACCAATGACAGCACAGCCACTGCCAACAGACTCAGGACAGACAACTACACCTACAAGCGCAATGATCTTGAGTCGGACGACTCGAGGGCAAGATCGTCACCACAGCGGAACAAGCCGCCAATCGGTCTAATCCTAAACCAGAGGGAAACGACACACTCTGCAAGGAACGACACACGGAGACCTGAGGGGACACCGAGAACCCTCAGCACGCCTGGACACACGGACCGATGTAGGGCAATACCTTGAGACATCCAGAACCAGTGTCTCGGGCTGGACAGAACCGCCGAGACACACCACCAGGTCACCTGTCAACCCCTGGGTCACCCCGGGTTGACCGGAACCTGACAAGACACATACACACAGACACACACACCGCATGCACGAGCACTCCTGGCCGTCCCATCATGGTCACAGCCCTCATAGGATGTCAACGGACATCCACGGGTCATGGGCAAACCACGAGATCCAGCCAAGACAAGCAGAAATAGGAGCGGTGGACACAGCAACATTAGGCAAGCGAACCATCACTCAACCGCTAGGCAGACCCGGCAGTCAAGGAACAGCCGCCACGCAACCAGAGACAAGGACACTGGCAGTTTCCATATTGAGTCGTTAGGGAACTGTCGCAGTCAGAAAGAAGACCACACCCATTCACCTAACCCGACCGATCCGGACAACCGCCGACACACAAACACTGCCCTATGGCACAAACCTAAGACCGACCAACACACAAACACGGAACTGAACTGGCCATCACGACCACAAGACTATAATGGACCTCCATAGGTGCGTTACACAAGCCTGACGTGCCAGGATAGGGGCGTCAGGGCCAACAGACCCGAACCACAACTCGAACGATGTAACGCACCCAGACAGGCGTGTTACACCACCCTGACGCACCAAGGCAGGGGCGTCAGGGCCAGCAGACCCAAAACCTCAATACGGACGAACAGCATGTAACGAACCAGCCTGAGTCCATCACAGCCACCTGGCGCACGGGGGTAGGTGCGTTACACCAACCGCCATTGCCAGCCAACCATCGGTCAAACGCAACGTAACGGACATGCACAGGTGCGTTACCTGACCCTAACGCACAGGGAGGAGTCCGTTACATCGAACCGACCGACATGGTCTTCGAGGGAGGCATGGTCAACGAGGGACTGGCAGCCACGGCCCTCGAGATCCATGCGAGCGTAACGCACCTCCCATGGAGCATTACAACCAGGTGATAGTCCAGCACTGGTCCGTCACACCCCACTCACCTCGAAAGACCAGAAACGACCAATGGCATGTAACGGTCTATCGGGGGACCGTCACAGCAAGTGACGGTCTCTGGAATGACCGTTACACCGACCCGACGAGCAAAACAGGGGAACGGCCGAATCGGCCCGTTCCACGCCCCATGCACGCCGAAGCGCAGGGGAAACAACGCCACATGACGGGAAACAACCCCTGGAGGCTAAAAACACCACATGCACGCACCGAAACGCAAGAACGGGGCGATTCCATCGAATCGTCCCTAAACGAGTCACCGGGGTTCCCGGACTCCTACCGGCCCCAAATGACGATCGATCAACACGAAACTTACGTGAATGGGATCCAGACATCCCAGCGGTCATTTTGACACTTACTAAACCGAGAATGGTTGCCGTTTTCCGACGAACCTTACAAACCCCAAAAACGACGGTTTTCACTAAACTGGCCCGATCGAGCACCAAACCGTGCGCAGGAGTAGGGAAAACGTGCAGAACGAAGTGGAGGTCCATCTCCCTACCTCCATCGAAAAAATCGAGCGCCGAGGCGACTTGAAGTCTCGAGATTAAATGGCACCCAAGAGGGGGGTGAATTGGGTGTTGGTAGATTTAAACAAACTTTTTTTGCCTTTATATAAAATATGTGATAGGAAGCTAAAAAGAGAACGAAAACTAATAGAAGCCAACAGACAAGGCAAAAACTATAAGGTGAAAGAGGATTATGCAAGATAAGTTAGAATAAAAACTAAACTAAAACACACACTTACGATTTGCACAGAAGGAGGATAGAGGAAAAGGAGCAAACCACACTGAGACAGCGATTTTAAGGTGGTTCGGATGCCACAATGGCAACCTACGTCCACCCCTCACGGACAGTGAGGAACCACACACTATCTTGTAGGAAGTTACAAGATCAACCACACACAACACTCACACAAGGAAGGAGGGTTCCCACGAAGGTGTAAGAACACCTTAATACACACACCACTCCAACAAAGAACACACAAACACACACACACACACGGATCTAGGAGGATCCACACACACTCTGAAATGTTTAACGATTACAAGAATTGCAGATGAAGCTTTAAGAAAACAAAATGAATTTAAAACATAAGAGAAGAATCTTGTTTTGCTCCCCCTTAGTGGATGATTGTATGCTTTGGATGCAGCTTGAATCCTTGGGCTGATTTTCACTTGACTGGATGAAGAAGGATGAAGAACTTCTCTCTCGGAGCACTGTTCACGTCTACAGTGCTGGATCCCTTCTCTTCCTCTTGGCAGCCCGCTTGATCCACCTTGAGCATTAGGGTTTTTCAATCCCTCTTGTATATGTTGTATAGGTTCTTGAATGGTCCAAGGACTCTCCCAGACCAGATCCACAATTTCTGGAGAGTTTGGTTGCTTAGGGATTAAATAATACCCATGAGAATGGCTTGTCTCGAGATGATAAAAAGTCAACAATTGTTGGCAGCTCGGAGCTGGCGGTCGACCTGCAGGGGCTGGCGGTCGACCGCCACTGAGAAACCTGCAGGTGGCCGGTCCCTGGGAAATCCGGTCGACCAGGATGTGAGGGGCGGTCGACCGCCACTGTGACAGACTGTAGATAATTGCATTCTGTTATTTCAGGTCGACCGGGGTCATGCTGGAGGTCGACCGGACTGTCAAAAAAACCTGAAAAATAAGGAGTTTAGCCCAGAGAACCACAGAGTTTAGCCCAGAGAACCATATCCATAAGATCGAGTCATGAATTGGATGCATGTTTATAGGTACTTTCAAGTTCATGTGAGATCTTAGAAAACCATTCGGAAGGCTAAAACCTTAAGCAAAGGCATGAAGAAATCCGAACTTGAAAACGTGTGAAGGATGCTTAGGTCAAGGATTCCAAACATGTGAGCCACCAAAAGTCCTTGGTTTTGTTATCATCAAAAACACCGAGATATATGCAACACGACTAACCGCGCCGAAAACCACAACGCGAATCGAACCGTCGGCTTTGAATCCACCGTTCGGGATCGCGCCCAAATCGCACCGATCCTCGCTCTATCACGCGCCTCAGCAGCTCCCCGGCGTCGCTACCTCGCCCACGGTCGCCTCCGTCTGCAGCCGGAGCCGAGAGGGTGAGAGAATGAGAGAGAACGGGAGAGAGAGGGAGTGAGGGCGTGAGTGAGAAGAGAGAGAGGGGGGGGGGTGGGTTTAATATAAAAAAAGAAATTACATATTTTATCTAATTTTTGAAATTCCGTAAAATGCGCAGAAAATGCACTAATTCAAAAAAATACGTAAAAATAGCCAAAACGATCCTCACGAAGAGTACATCGCAACTGTATCGTCCACGAGTCGAGGAACTGAGAACTAAACTCACCGTAGGGTTCCGTAGATTATACGGTAGAAAAACCCACACGGATCGTAAAACTCAACTCGGGGGCTACAAAAGCGATCCGAAACTCTCCAAAAAGGATCCGAAAGACCTATAAAAGATCCGACAATGATCCACTAAGGATCTAGGGCATTACATCCTCCCCTCCTTCAAGAAATTTCATCCTCGAAATTAAAGGACTAGCAAGAAGGAAGAAGCAGGGAAGAACAACCTGATAACACAACCGCGAAACAACACAAATCTCGAGAGACACAGCTCAGAGGAACACAGTCAGACCATAATAACAGCACACGCTCTGGGCAGAGCACGACGCAAGTAAACACAAGTCCGACACCTCCGAAACACGGCAACGTCGTTTACGTCTCACTAGAAAAGGAGACACGACTGCCACAACAACAGATAACCGAGAAACAAAACAGCAGACACATCAAGCATCAGCTTAAACAAGGAGACACAGTCCTTACAGCTGACAGCTCGACCACATCATCGGCTCCAATGCCAAAGGTAACAGGGAATACCTGGCACACAAGACGCCAATGACAACAACACCGCTGGACCACTGGCACAATCAAGTCAGTCCTCTCTCAGACATTACATCTGATCGAGTCGCAAGCTACTCCACAAGGAAAGAGGAGTACGGCATGCTACTGACAAGAAAATGGTCCAAGATAGAGACACAAAATCGTACAGAAACAACACATACAAAAACAACATAACAGCAGCACCTGCAGGATTCTGGCTCCGCACAGCACACAGAACCACGGAACGCCACTGTAAGCAGGGTCACATCAAGGCACAACAACAGCTGAACACACGACTACGGGGAATGAGTCATACATCAAGCAGTCCACCAAGAAAGGACCCACAACCACGAGAAAGCGACCAGAAATGCAACAGTCTCGGGGAACGCATCTCAAGGACCACGATCACGCCTCGAGAACACAACACCCAAGAGAAGAAAATGCAGAGCAGAGGGTACTCAATCAGCAGGAAAGCCGACAATTTCCCCAACACTCGCAAATGCCAATGCCAACACCAGAAAATCACCAGCAACAGCACGACAACAGACGACATCGAGGCACAAGAAGCCAAGACGAAGTCACATCGAGAAGAAGCAAACCTCTCGACCAGCCAGAATCTTACGAAAAGATCCTCGACCTGTGGGAACTAGCCCACATGCTTCCGTTGCGCACTCAACAACGCACACAGGCATCAGAAAAGACCTCGGTATCCGCATCTCAACACACACTAGGCGCCATCGCAATCTATGCAAATCACAACGTAGCATGCCACGAGTACTGATCCAACGAACAACTGATCAAAAGGAGCCTAAGTGCAACGGATGAGAGTACCAGCTTCAGCACAAAGCCCAAGGAAAAAGCGCTAATCTCAGCCTACCTTCACGTCCTGAAACGACAAATGAGCCTTCACAACACATCGGCCGTTAGACACGGCACGACGAAATACGGCACGCAACAGCGCTTGACACAGAGATTAGTTCCAAAGCCAAGCAGCCGTACAGCAAGGAGCAGATCAGGCTCAGAATAAAGCCATCTACACTTAAGCAGACACGGGACAAAGGCATCACTAAGACAGCAGTTCCAAGGCCAACCTCGAAAAGACTTCACCAGAAGGGACAAGAAGCAATAAGCTCAACCAACAGAAGCTCACCAGGAAAGGGAAAATCCAAGCTTGCCTGAGCAACTTCTCAAACACGGAATCTAATCGAGCACTTCAATAGAAGCGAGACACATCAGGAGCTAAACAAACTTAAGCCGGGATGACCTAAACAACGTAAGAACGTGTACGGTCATCAGACCACCGCTAAAAAGTCAACAACAACCTGATCAACTCACAAAAAAATCTCGAACAACGTACTGCAGATTCCGGCCTTTCGGCGAACATTGCCAAGTACGACATGATCGAGACAGCCATCACGACGGGAAAGAAACACATCGAACATCCTGACAAGAGCAGGACCATCTCGTACAGTGCCACCACAGCATGCACAAGACGACACGCAGAAAACAAAGCGATACAGAATCGCGAAACCTAACGCCAGCAAATTCATCCAGCTAACGGCTGAGCAACTGTACAGAACTTTAACGACTCTGGTGACTGTATATCTGAGATTTCCATGTACTTCACACAACAACGCTCTGATACCAACTGTGACGACCCTGATCCCGGATACCAGATATACCCGATGGGACCATCGAATACACCTGATACCACTTGGAACCCGCGAGGCCTCCCAAGAGCGGTAAAGCTCCGAAGGGAAAAAGGATTGTCGTGCAGTACATTGAACTAACAGATATAGCAGTAAGCAATTAAATTTCATTAGATCGGTTTGCTAAAGTAGCAGAAATAAAATTACTTTTTATTTAACAGTTTAAATTTAACAATTATATATCCAGAGTCAAGTCCATAGGAAAGACAACAAGTCTACCAAGTACAGTCGACAGAAAAGAAAGACGTACCGAAGAGTCGGGGGAAGCCCGATGAAGGTACCAGCTGGCCACAACAACACGCTACGAGCACGCGTACCTGGAACCACATGGAAGCAGAACGAACGACGTCACCCCACCTGAAAAGTAGGGGTAAGCCTCGTGTCACTGGCTCAGTAGGGTCCACGCGGATCCCCACTTAAAAACACGCCATAACACGCTAAAACAATAGGTAAACAACAGCAATAGCAAAGCAGGAAGGCTACACTAGAAAGCTGTAAAAGAATAGACAGGTAACAGGAGTAGGGAGCAAGCTATAGAAGAGGGGAAGGAAGCCGCACCAAACAAGCGGATGCCGAACTAACCTCGGCTCCCCAACTACTTGTTGACGCCTAAAATAAAGATAATAATAATAGCAGCGATGAAACAATAATAATAACCCTAAAATACCTTTATTTCTGACAAAATGTCTTATTTCTGTTATCTTGTTTTCAGGAATAGATGAAGTAAAGAAGAAAAGAAGAGACGGCCGGCTCTAATAGAGAACCACTGAAACGAGACACAAGATCTCGGAAGATACTCGGGGCCATCCCCGAACGAGCAAGAAAGAAGCCCAGCCGACAAGATATGTCAGCCGATAAGTCAGCCCTCGTCAGTGCTGATGCAATCAAAGGAATTAACATGGCCAAAGAAAGGAATGGGCCTGTTAATGTGCTATTAAGGATGGGCTTGATGCCCCTCGCGCCGAGAACCTCCCCATGGCAGCGGGCGCGCCGGGAAGCTCCTCTAAGGGAGTGCGTCGGGAAGCCCCTCCAAAGGATGCGCGTCGGGAAGCCCCTCGAATGGGCGCGCCGGGAACCAATGATGCAGGCACGCCGAGGGCCATTGATGTGAACATGGTCTATAAAACCCACTCCTTCGCAGAGCGATACGGGGGGCGGCAGTAGAAGAAAAAAGGGAGAGATCGAAAGGATAGCCAGAAAGAAAAAAGGAAAGGAGAGAAAGAGAGCCTCCGCTGAAAGAAAAGAGAAGAAGCCTGAGAGAAGAAGTAGAAGAAAGAGAACACCCCAGGTGGGCTGCTCGGGGGAGGGAGAGGAGTCAATGCTCCACCCCCCCCCCCCCCATGTTTGCTGTCTTCTTGATCTGACTCCGTATGTAATAGTCTGTGTCTTCGTGCTTGATTATTCAGATGATGTCGAGGGTGCTCTCCTCGCTTCCCCCTGTCCCCCCTTTCTTCTGTTCTTCGGCTTTAGCCTCGCAGTTGATGTAAGCAATGATTATGAGATGAAATGAAATGGGCAATTGAAGCCCTTCTCTTTGTCCCTCCATGTATATATATCTGTCTTTTATCCTAAATGCCCGATAGTTTATACGTTCCCGGTTTCAGAGTCTCTCTACAAATTTGTTCTTCAGAGGAGCGTAGATAGGACCCCTACCCCTATCCAATGGGCTACTGGGTTCTGTCTTCTTCTCCCCTCCTGTCCCGATGGCAAATTCATCGTATATGTAT
This sequence comes from Amorphophallus konjac, assembly GCA_022559845.1. Classification (NCBI taxonomy): domain Eukaryota; kingdom Viridiplantae; phylum Streptophyta; class Magnoliopsida; order Alismatales; family Araceae; genus Amorphophallus; species Amorphophallus konjac. Next base: position 34,376,664 of record CM040118.1, read on the forward strand.
GAGTTTCTCTCAAGACCCTCAATGTCCCTCGTGCTGTTCAGGAACCAGAGACATCAATCTCTTGGCTTCCCTGAACTGCTGGCTGCACGAGGATACATTACTCTGTAGACGAACGCCATCCCACGAGGTTCTAGCAAGCGGATCTCGATCTCTCAACCCTCCATTCTAACTCTTGAATGATTAGGGTCTGGAGTCTCGATGCTGAGGGTTCCTCCGTTGCCGGTTTTAGATGCCATTAGGGCTCGTCCGGGGGATCAGAGACAGTCATCTCTTGATTCCCCCCCAGACGGCCTGCATCAAACAGATAAAGCTCTCCACAGGATTTGGGCGATGGTCTCAATTCCCCCTGTTGATTCCACCTTCTAATTCCCTTGGCATCCTTCTAATAGAAGCATCCATGAAACCCCATCCTGTACTCCAAATCCGGTCTCAATCCGAGCTAGAATCTGACAAAATTCCCAAAACAGAGTGTCGTAATCAAGCCCTGAAATCCTTAACCTTTTTACCTTCTCGGCGCGATAATTTCCCCGCCGAGAACTACGCTGCCGAGAGGCCTCCCTCTTCAGCAAACCGACAAAAATCTCTTCAGGCCACTTCCACGTGAACCCCCCAGCTCTCAGCTTCCCGGCACCACCTTCCCGGCGCGGTAATGGGCGCGCCGGGAAGCCCCTGGCTGAGACCTCCCCCCTTGCCTTTGGCCTCTCGGCGCCAGCCTCCCGGCGCGGTGAGAAGCGCGCCGAGAGGCTCCACGCCGGGAGCCTCCCTCCTCCCTTCTTTTGCATTTGGAGCCATGCCGAGACCCCCCCTCTGGCCAATTTAAACCCATGCCGAGACCCCCCCTCTGGCCAATTTAAACCTATGCCGAGAGACCCCCCTCTGGTCAATTTAAACCCGTGCCGAGAGCCCCCCCTTGGCCAACCTGTAAACCCATGCCGAGAGCCCCTTGGCCAACCTATAATCTCGCGCCGGGAGCCATCTTCTTGCCAATAAAAACCATGCTGAGAGCCTCTCCTTTGTCCACTCCTTTGGCCTCTTCGTCCATTTATTCTGGGGCGTTCGTGAGTCGTCATACGTACCCCAGGGGATAAATTAACTGGGGATTGACCTCCCCTACATTCTGAGGTCCCTAACAGGATTCACATGCCACCCCGTGGGTCTGACGAACCCTGTCTCTACATGAGTTTCGTCAGTCTCCGAGAAGGGGAATAGTGACCGATGCCGGAGACATGGATAGTCTCTTCGAGCCTTAGTGCTCACTCATTTTCCGGCTTTCATCCCGGCACTCCGTGGATGTCAGCCTATACCACTCTCCGGCAAATGCTCGGTCCAGGGGAGGTGCTGCCAAAATTCTCTCAGGAAGATGAAAGTAGACATCAGGTTGTCCCCCGGGCTCCGCATGATAATGGTGACAGGGTTTCCCTCGACCCTAGACTTCCCTAATTCCTTTTCTATCCCGACGCTCCTGTAAAGCCCAAATCTAATCCAGCTCAGATTTGATGAACTGATCCACTTTGATCCCAAAAGAACCCATTCACCATGGCCTGGATAGTCGAGAAACCCAAAAGTAGGGTTCCGTAAATCCTTAGAGACCATCTCGGCATCATCTTGGCTCCCGGCGCCACAAATAGTAAAAGTCATGAGCAGCTCTCGGCGCATGATTTCTTGCGCCGAGAACCCCATCCCTTGGCGCGCCGTGAAGCCCCCTTGCCCATTCTGCCAAGCCGAGAACCCCATCCCTTGGCGCGCCGGGAAGCCCCCTTGCCCATTCTGCCAAGCCGGGAACCCCATCCCTTAGCGCGCCGGGAACCCTCCTTCCTGCGCGGAGCCTTGGCCATCTTGCCTTCGCGCCGGGAACCTATGCACCCTTGAACTGCACTCATAACCTACTCGAATATTTTATTACTGAGCCTTCAATCCAAATTTTGTTCCGGGGGCTCCGCCCCCGAAAACCCCCGCAAGGGGCGCTGCCCCCTTGACCCCCGCGACCTGACCGGGCAGGTCGATCCCCGCGACCTGACCGCGCAGGTCGATCCGCGTGCGAGGGCGCAACATTGAGCGTTCGCTCACTTTCCGTCGTCCCGCATCGGGTTCATGAATAACCCCTTTAGCTCGGGAGGGCTCTGCCACTGCATGAGTTCCGCCGGCTTCTACAGGGAATATCAAACATTGCCCCATGGCAGATATGCGGTTCGGGAAGTTCAGCACTTCTCTCTTTCGGCTTTCATCCCGGCACTCCGTGGGTGATAGTCTATTTCCCCCTGGGCATAATCCAGATTAAGGGGAAATGCTGTCGAAATATCGATCGATGCTTTGAACCCCCATCATGGCCCCGACCCAGTCTGCCTGTGACTGAAATTTTCCCTTCCCCCCTAAGCCCGGTCTTTGAACTGCCGACTTAACGATATCATCTGTATCTATGGTTGATGTTATTATCTTGCCCGCCTCCCTGGCTCCGGTATGAAGTTCCATTTGCGCACATGAATATATGTTTGCCTCTCGAGGCCTCCTATTTTTGGCGTTTAATCAAGGGTTGTCCTTCTTAGGAAGGGCGTAATTAACGTCATAACCTTTATGGTATGACGGACTTCTGGTCGAGACGCGATCACTCACAATCGACTGACCAAGTCAGATCGAGCGCACAATGAAATCGTCACACATGTGACTGGCACGCCAATAAATCAATAAATAAACAAATAAAATAAATAAATAAAATTCGCGTTCCCACACTACTCCAAGCGCGCAATAGCAGGAAGGTGACTCAAAGCTGACGAAGTCAGGAGTTGCCAGTCTGCCGACAAGACGCCCGGCCTAGAGCGAAGATCCGCGAGGACAACAAGAAAGCCTAGGAAAACATAGACAACACGACAGACAACACGACTAGAACGTCGTGCACACTGCCCCACGCATGACCAGAACGTCACGCAGGCGACAGAACACTGACCCTGAGTACAGCCACAGAAAGGCTAACCCGGAAGGGTCACGACGCACAAGAACGCCGAGAGTCACGTGCCACGTGACGGGAGTGCCTCACCACCAGGAGAACAGCCAACTGCGTCCACTGACATCTTATGATGCGCCGCGAGTGTCTCATCTACTGTGCCCACCGTCAGGCATAGACTAAGACCCAAGTTACGAGTAACTAGAAAGGTGAACGCCCGTCGTCGTCACGTCCAAAGCCCCTGACCACGTGTGCACACACTGGCTCCACCTAAGCCAGGCCTCTAGCTAGTATTCTCCCCCCGTAGGACGCTACGGTAAGACGAGCCGGGAGCCCACGGAACTAGCTTAGGAACCGTTTAACAGGAACTCACCCCTCCACCTCTGTCGAGGCGGGTCGACACCGAAAGTCTAGGGCGACAACAAGTGGAGGCTCAGGAATCACAGCGACTCAAAACACGAGTGCCGAAGTATAGACATATTAATCATGCACTGTCACCCGTACTCCATGGCACCAATGGCAGCACAACAACTGCCAACAGACTCAGGACAAGACAACTAGACCTACAAGCGCAACGATCCTTGAGTCGGACGACTCGAGGGCAAGATCGTCACCACAGCGGAACAAGCCGTCAATCGGTCTAATCCTAAGCCAGAGGGAAACGACACACTCCGCAAGGAACGACACACGGAGACCTGAGGGGACACCGAGAACCCTCAGCACGCCTGGACACACGGACCGATGTAGGGCAATACCTTGAGACATCCAGAACCAGTGTCTCGGGCAGGACAGAACCGCCGAGACACACCACCAGGTCACCTGTTAACCCCTGGGTCACCCCGGGTTGACCGGAACCTGACAAGACACATACACACAGACACACACACACACACACACACACATACACACCGCATGCACAAGCACTCCTGGCCGTCCCATCATGGTCACAGCCCTCATAGGATGTCAACGGACATCCACGGGTCATGGGAAAATCACGAGATCCAGCCAAGACAAGCAGAAACAGGAGTGGTGGACACAACAACACCCTGGGCAAGTGAACCATCACTCAACCGCTAGGCAGACCCGGCAGTCAAGGAACAGCCGCCACGCAAGCAGAGACAAGGACACTGGCAGTTTTCAGATTGAGTCATCAGGGAACTATCGCAGTCAGAAAGAAGATCGCACCCAGTCACCTAACCCGACCGATCCAGACAATCGTCGACACACAGACACCGCCCTATGGCACAAACCTAAGACCGACCAACACACGAACACGGAACTGAACTGGCCATCACGGCCACAAGACTATAACGGACCTCCATAGGTGCGTTACACAAGCCTGACGCGCCAGGATAGGGGCGTCAGGGCCAACAGACCCGAACCACAACTCGAACGATGTAACGCACCCAGACAGGCGTGTTACACCACCCTGACGCACCAAGGTAGGGGCGTCAGGGCCAACAGACCCAAAACCTCAACACGGACGAACAGCATGTAACGAACCAGCCTGAGTCCATCACAGCCACCTGGCGCACGGGGGTAGGTGCGTTACACCAACCGCCATTGCCAGCCAACCATCGGTCAAACGCAACGTAACGGACATGCACAGGTGCGTTACCTGACCCTAACGCACAGGGAGGAGTCCGTTACATCGAACCGATCGACACGGTCTTCGAGGGAGGCACAGTCAACGAGGGACTGACAGCCACGGCCCTCGAGATCCATGCGAGCGTAACGCACCTCCCATGGAGCGTTACAGCCAGGTGACTGTCCAGCACTGCTCCGTCACACCCCACTCACCTCGAAAGACCAGAAACGACCAACGGCATGTAACGGTCTATCGGGGGACCGTCACAGCAAGTGATGGTCTCTGGAACGACCGTTACACCGACCCGACGAGCAAAACAAGGGAACGGCCGAATCGGCCCGTTCCACGCCCCATGCACGCCGAAGCGCAAGGGAAACAACGCCACATGACGAAAAACAACCCCTGGAAGCTAAAAACACCACATGCACGCACCAAAACCCAAGAACGGGGCGATTCCATCGAATCGTCCCTATACGAGTCACCGGGGTTCCCCGACTCCTAGCGGCCCCAAATGACGATCGATCAACACGAAACTTACGTGAATGGGATCCAGACATCCCAACTGTCATTTTGATACTAACTAAACCGAGAATGGTTGCCGTTTTCTCGGGAACCCTACAAACCCCAAAAACGGTGGTTTTCACTAAATTGGCCCGATCTCCCCTGATCGAGCACCAAATCGCGCGCATGAGTAGGGAAAACGTGCAGAACGAAGTGGCGGTCCATCTCCCTACCTCCACCGAAGAAATCGAGCGCCGAGGTGACTAACCGCGCCGAAAACCACAACGCGAACCGAACCGTCGACTTTGAATCCACCGTTCGGGATCACACCCAAACTGCACCGATCCTCGCTCCATCACGTGCCTCGGCAGCTCCCCGGCGTCGCTACCTCGCCCACAGTCGCCTCCGTCTGTAGCCGGAGCTGAGAGGGTGAGAGAATGAGAGAGAATGGGAGAGAGAGAGGGAGTGAGGGCGTGAGTGAGAAGAGAGAGAGGGGGGTGGGTTTAATATAAAAAAAGAAATTAGATATTTTATCTAATTTCTTAAATTTTGTAAAATGCGCCGAAAATGTACTAATTCAAAAAATGTGCAAAAATAGCCAAAACGATCCTCACGAAGAGTACATCACAACTGTATCGTCCACGAGTCGAGGAACTGAGAACTAAACTCACTGTAGGGTTCCGTAGATTATACAGGAGAAAAACCCACATGGATCATAAAACTCAACTTGGGGGCTACAAAAGCGATCCGAAACTCTCCAAAAAGGATCCGAAAGACCTATAAAAGATCCGACAAGGATCCACTAAGGATCCAGGGCATTACACCTTCTTTCTCCTATCACTTGGAAAAGTTATGGTTTATTCTATTGGTAGATCTGACGCTCGTGTTTAAATTAAATTGGCATCATTGTTAGCTGTTATTAAACTGTTTAGATAGTCTTACAGCTTTACTAAACTGTGTTTAATTCTGCCAATGCATATTTTAATTGATTTCCTGCATTTAGTTGCGAGGTAGGGATCCATGTGACCCCTACAGAGTCTTGTTGAAAGACTCACCCTTATTTTTTCAGGTGAGCAGCCTCAGACGTCTACCGGAGCTTCCCGTGCTTTTGATGGCCGTTCTTAGTGCCAGCAGTGGTCGGACAGTAGGCTGTCAGTAGTCTTTTGTCTTTTCTTGTACCTTTTGGCTACGGTATGTCCCGTGTAGTTGTATACTTCGATGCAGTTGTTGGACTTGTATAATTCGTGGACCTAGACTATTGTATATATTATCACTCTGATATTTAATTTGCTTCCGTTTATAGTTCAAATTGTCGCTATAATTAATGTTGCGTGTGTGTAATTCTAATTCGTTATGCATCCCCTCGACAAAACCCTTCAACCCTGACGGGGCCTCATCAGCCTCTTGGGTGGCTTCCCCGAGTTCTTGGTATCGATTTATCGGTATCCGGATCTCCGGGTCGTTATAGTTGGTATCAAAGCGGTGTTGAGGTTATGTATAAGGAATCGAAATTGCATTAGTCCAGAACAAGTCCATGCGAGTCTACTACGGCTGGCTTAGGATGTTTTCCATGATTTCTTATGAATTCTTCTCTGTTGTGTGTTTTCTTTAGATTAAATGTCGCCTAGAAGAAGAGCCCGTGTTCCAAGGGAGGAAAGTGGTACCTCTCCTCCTCCGGCTAATGTGCCAGCTCGAGTCCAAGTTGATCCTGCTCCTAGAGATGATTTGCCTCATGGTGGGCGTGGTAGAGCTCTGAAGGAATTTCTGCTATTCCACCCACCAACATATGAAGGACATGCAGATCCTGATGCAGCTAGAGTGTGGCTAGATGCAACCGAACGTGTGTTCCGTTCAATGGAATGTAGGAGGATGAAAAAGTGATGCTGGCTACATTCCAATTGCAAGGAGCAGCACTCGCGTGGTGGACCACAGAGTGGGAAGTTGCTTTCCGATCTCGTCCGCTTCGCCAGATAACTTGGAAGGAATTTGTCACGTCTTTTGAGCGTACATACAGTCCAGCCTATCTCAGAGTGGACAAGATGTATCAATTCATGGAATTAGCTCAGGGTGACACGACTGCGCTGCAATACCGCAACAAGTTCATGGAATTGGGTCGATATGCGCCTCACATTCTTGCTGATGAAGGTTTGAAAACCGAGCAATTTCTGCGTGGGTTGAAAGCAGAATTATGGCAGCCTCTGATTGTAACCCAGGTAGCAGAAATGGATGCGGCTTATCAGGTAGCTGCGGCATTAGAATTGGATATGGCAAAATCCCGAGGGCATACTCAAGTTGACTCAGTCCAACCTAGTGTGCAACATCAGCAGGTCAGTCAGCCGACTGTGACAGGAGTCCCATCTTCTGCCCCCACTACCAGTGGCACTTCTTTTTCCAAGTCCAAGTTCAAGAAGATGTTCAGGAAGACTAAGAAGCGCTATGACAATCAAACATCTTCTGCAACTGTACAGCAATCAACACCTTCTTTTCAGCGACAGGGATCCACACCAAGTCAGCCGAGACCGTGTCCGAGGTATGGTGGTTATCATCTAGGCAAGCCTTGTTCAATGCCGGTGGTTTGTTTTCGTTGTGATCAATCGAGACATGTGGTTCGAGACTGTCCTCAGAGGCCGAAACATGCGCAGTTCTCTCAGTTCTCTCAATCACAGCCGTCCAGTTCAAACCTCCTTCACCACTACAATCTCAGCAATATTCTCAAGTCATCATCTCAGTAATCTACAGCAGCTGGTAGGAAGCAAATAGGGAAGGTCTCGCATATAACTCGTGCTGAAGTTGTGGCATCTCATCTCGTGGAAGGTACGATTATGATTTATGACCATGCAGCTCGTGTTCTATTTGATTCAGGTGCTTCTCATTCATTTATTTCTGAAGACTTTATTGCCTGTATTGAGGAGCCGACATCTGAAATGACTTGTGAGTTGCTTGTGGAATTACCTTCCGGAGATTTCATGTTCACACCTCTTTGTCTAGAAGAGACTCCCATTGTGATTGACAATCACCAATTGCCAGCTAGATTATATGCTTTGCAGCTGATGAATTATGATATTATTCTGGGCATGGATTGGTTAGAAGAGTATGGAGCCGTGGTTGACTGTAGATCGAAGAAAGTCTATTTTCAGCCACATGGGAAACCATCATTCTATTTCCAAGGTATTCAATCTCATTCTTCTCGCTTGATTATTTCCGCTATTCGAACCTGTAGATTACTTAATGCAGGTTGTCAGGGATTATTGGCTTCTGTGGTTGCTGTTGAGGCACCACAGTAGGACATCAATGATATTCCTGTGGTTTGTGAATTTCCTGATGTGTTTCCTGATCATTTACCAGGCTTACCTCCTCAGCGAGAGATAGAAATGGTGATTGAATTGATTCCAGGTGCGGCACCTTTAGCAAAGGCACCTTACCGTATGGCTCCAGCTGAATTGAAAGAATTGCGAGCACAATCGTTAGATTTATTGGGAAAAGGCTATATCCGTCCTAGCTTTTCTCCATGGGGTGCTCCAGTTTTGTTTGTGCAAAAGAAAGATGGAAGGCTGAGGCTATGTATGGATTACGTGCAATTGAATCAGGTGACTATCAAGAACACGTATCCTTTGCCCAGGATCGATGATCTGTTCGATCAACTTCAGTCAGCTACTATCTTTTCACGGATTGATCTTCGATCTGGTTATTTCCAATTGAGGATTCAGGAATCTGATGTGGAAAAGACTACTTTTACCACGCGATATGGTCATTATGAATTTTTGGTTATGCCGTTTGGGCTAACCAATGCTACAGCATCTTTTATGGACCTAATGCAGCGTGTGTTTCGTCCGTATCTGGACCGGTTCGTGGTGATCTTTGTCGATGATATTCTAGTCTATTCTGCTTCTAAAGAAGAACAAGTGCAACATCTCAAGATTGTATTGCAGACTCTGCGAGATCACGAACTTTATGCAAAATTCAACAAATGTGAGTTCTGGCCTCGGGAAGTGCATTTTCTCGGCCATGTGATGTCTGGTGATGGAGTTGCAGTTGATCCGGCAAAGATTGAAGCTGTTCTTCAATGGCAGAGCCCCAGGACTGTGACAGAGATCAGGAGTTTTCCGGGTCTTACTGGTTATTATCGAAGATTTATTCAAGATTTTCCACGGATTGCCGCGCCAATGACTCGTCTGACACCCAAAGATGTACCTTTTGTCTGGTCAGATCTGTATGAACAGAGCTTTAATGAACTGAAGAGGCTACTCACTACTTCTCCAGTGCTAGTTTTGCCTTCTGGCTCGGGTGGATTCGTGGTATGCACGGGTGCTTCTCGAGTAGGTCTGGGTGCAGTGCTTATGCAACATGGTAAAGTCATAGCTTATGCATCTCGGCAATTGAAACAACATGAAGAGAATTATCCAACTCATGATTTAGAGCTTGCAGCGGTGATCTTTGCATTAAAAATCTGGAGACACTACTTATATGGCGAGAAATTTGAGGTCTTTACAGATCATCAAAGTTTACAATATGTGTTCTCTCAAAAATATTTGAATCTTCGTCAGCGCAGATGGATGGAATATATGAAAGACTATAATTTCACTCTCTCCTATCAGCCAAGTAAAATGAATGTGGTGGCTGATGCTCTGAGCAGGAAAGTGCAAATCACTCATTTGCTGGTTCGAGAATGAAAGTTGTGGGAACAGTTTCCTTGTGAGACATTCAGTGTGTAAATTCCTTCTGATCGATGGTAGTTGTATGTGCTAGTCTTGTGATGACTCTAGCTATTTATCAGCATATTAAGGAAGCTCAGCAGGCAGATTCTGAATTGTCCCACATTATAATGATGCACGATGTTGAGTTTGATGATGAGTTGGTGATCAACTTCCGAGGCAGACTCTACGTCCCAGCTGATGATTTGTTAAGAAATACCATCTTGTGTGAAGGCCATGGATCCCGTTATGCTATTCATCCCAGCACTACCAAGATGTATCAAAATCCAAAAAGGCAGTTCTGGTGGCCAGGAATGAAAAAGGATGTAGCTGAATTTGTATCTAAATGTTTGACATGCCAATAGGTAAAAGTCGAGCATCAAAAGCCTGGAGGAATGCTTCAACCTTTAGAAATTCCGATGTGGAAATGAGATCATGTCACGATAGCCTTTGTTGTGGGTTTTCTCCGAACTTCACAGGGCTTCGATGAAATCTAGATGTTGGTTGATCGTTTAACAAAGACAGCAAGATTATTGCCGATTAAAGTTGCTTGGAGTGTTCAGAAATTGGCCGAGCTTTATGTCGAAAAGAATGTGCCATTGCATGGAATTCCGATATCTATTGTGTCAGATCGCGACCCACGATTTACTTCTGGCTTCTGGCGCAGCTTTCAAAAGGCGTTGGGCACAGAGTTAGCTTTCAGTTCAGCGTATCATCTTCAATCTGATGGTCAGTCAGAAAGGACTATTCAGACTTTAGAAGATATGCTGCTATCGTGTTGCCTAGATTGGCAGGGTTCGTGGAGTCAGCATTTGCCATTAGTGGAATTTGCATATAATACCAGTTATCACTCAGCATCAATATGGCACCGTATGAAGCTTTATATGGGCGTCCTTGTCGTACGCCATTGAACTGGTTTGAGTCTGGCGATCGACTGTTGACAGGACCTGATATGGTACAGCAATGTGCTGATGTGGTTCGCTTGATCGGATAGAAAATGTTGACAGCTCAGAGTCGACAGAAAAGCTATGCAGATCAACGCATGCGACCAGTGCAATTTGAGCGTGGAGATATGGTGTTTGTAAAAATATCTCCGATGAAAGGCGTTATGAGGTTTGGGAAGCGTGGAAAACTCAGTCCCCACTACATTGGTCTGTTTCCTATCTTGGAATGTGTGGGCCAAGTGGCTTATCGACTCCAGTTGCCAGCGGCGATGCAAGCAATCCACGATATGTTTCATGTTTCCCAGTTAAGAAAGTATGTTCTGATGCATCTCACGTCCTTGATGATTCAGTGTGGCCTGAAATGATTGCAGATTTATCTACACCAGAGTACCCAATCAGAATTGAAGATCGTCGTGAGCAACGACTGATAAATAAGGTAATCCCTCTGGTTAAAGTTGTATGGCAACGTCACTCTAGCAATGAAGCGACTTGGGAACGTGAGGATGAAATGCGTCAGCTGAATAAGGTATAATGTCTTTCAGTTCTCTCCTTGTGCTTCCTTTCAAATTTCGAGGATGAAATTTCTATTAGGAGGGGGGACTGTAAGGCCCGTTCTTTAACGGATCTTTACCGATATTAAGATGTATTTTAATCCATCAATTTAGGTATTTTTAATGGTTTTAATGAGATTTTTAACAATTTTGCTTATTTGGGGGTTATATAGCAATTAGAGGTTAAAAATAATATATATATATCAAAACCGTTTTTTTCTAACCCATCGGCCGACTCTCTCTCTCTCCCATTTCTTTTTCTCTCTCTCACCCTCTGTCTCTCTCTCTCACGGCGCACCTCTCCCCCTCTCTTGGTGGCATGACCGCGTCGGGCTACCGTAGGACGCGTGGGAGGCGTCATCGGAAAGCCCGCGACGCGAGGAGCGTGGTAATGTCAAGCTCGAGGCGAACCGCGGCGCGTGGAGGCGGGACCGGGCGAGAAGAGCCGCGGCGACCCTCGGCTTGCATGGCATCGTAATGCCGTTTTCGTCGCAATCAAGGTAGGGGGATGGCTTCCCGACCTTGTTAGGATCATTTCCTCTGCTATGCCCATCGTCGTTGTGTTTTCTGCAGCCTGAACATTGTCATTTATATTTTGGGAGCATGAACATCGTAATTTATGTTTTAATCCTCCATGCCCATCGTTGTTGGGTTTTTAGATGATAAATTGATGTTATGTGATGGTGGAATGGCAGGGAACATGTTAAAATTATGATTCCCGTCAATTTAGGTCGATCGGGAGGGGATCCGAATATGACCCCGCGGATTCAGCGCTCTGGTAGGGTGGCGGTCCTACTAGAGACCGTTTTTGAGGAACAGTAAGGCGGTGGACCTTGGCGGTCCACAGCCCCTGCACTACAGCCCTTGTGGCGGCCCAACATTGGACCGTCTACTAACTCTTAGCGGCCGACCCTTCGACCACTATAGACCTTTGACCAGGTCGGGCGACCTTTGACCCGATAGGGCGGTTAGTCTGGTGGCTTATCGTAGAACCGCCAGGACCACTGTGGCGGCCCAAGCATGGACCGCTAGAGCATGTCGATACAGTGTAAATAGTAAGGCGGTGGAGCTTCGCGGCCCATTAGTGGAGTGCTACACCCTTTGTAGCGGCCAAACCTTCGATCGCCAGAGACTATGGCGGGCTAATATCCAACTGCCATTTCCTACAGAGTTTCAACTTGTGCATGCTCATTTCTTTATGCGTTTCATGTTGCATATTCGCCATGTTTAAATTATTTTGCAAACTATGGCATACTTTTAGGTCCCAATAGAGTTGTTTTCTCTTTCCTTGTGATAGAACCACTAGTCGTAGCTCGGCGACCTCATGTATCGGTCCACCTGGGAGAGGTGGCGGGGTAGTCCCGGTTTACGGGTTTTAAGCTAGTTTTCATGGACCCCCTTACTTGACAGTAGCGTCCTACTGGGGGGGGGGGGAAACTAGCTAGAGGCATGGCTCAAGCCATTGAACCTGTGTGTGCACACGTGGTCACGGGCTTGGACTGGCACTGACGAGTGTTACCCTGACTAGTTCTTGTTTCTGGTACTATTACGTGTCTCACTTGTCGCGATCCAGACTTGTGTAGATACTTGAGACGTAGTGTAAGCCGTCAGTGGACGCATCTCGTTTCTCTTTCTGGTGGTCCTTCTTTCTCCTGTCCCTTAGAAAAGTTGTGGTTTATTCTATTGGTAGATCTGACGCTCGTGTTTAAATTAAATTGGCATCATTGTTAGCTGTTATTAAACTGTTTAGATAGTCTTACAGCTTTACTAAACTGTGTTTAATTCTGCCAATGCATGTTTTAATTGTTTTCCTACATTTAGTTATGAGGTAGGGACCCGTGTGACCCCTACCGAGTCTTGTTGAAAGACTCACCCTTATTTTTCCAGGTGAGCAGCCTCAGCCGTCTACCGGAGCTTCCCGTGCTTTTGATGGCCATTCTTAGTGCCAGCAGTGGTCGGACAGTAGGCTGTCAGTAGTCTTTTATCTTTTCTTGTACCTTTTGGCTGCGGTATGCCCCGTGTAGTTGTATACTTTGACCTTGTGCAGTTGTTGGACTTGTATAATTCGTGGACCTGGACTATTGTATATATTATCACTCTGATATTTAATTTGCTTCCGTTTATAGTTTAAATTGTCGCTATAATTAATGTTGCGCGTGTGTAATTCCAATTCGTTATGCATCCCCTCGACAAAACCCTCCAACCCTTACGGGGCCTCATCAGCCTATTGGGTGACTTCCCCGAGTTCTTGGTATCGATTTACCGGTATCCGGATCTCCGGGTCATTATAGTTGGTATCAAAGCGGTGTTGAGGTTATGTATAAGGAATCGAAATTGCATTAGTCCAGAACAAGTCCATGCGAGTCTACTACTGCTGGCTTAGGATGTTTTCGATGATTGCTTATGAATTTTTCTCTGTTGTGTGTTTTCTTTAGATTAAATGCCGCCTAGAAGAAGAGCCTGTGTTCCAAGGGAGGAAAGTGGTACCTCTCCTCCACCGGCTAATGTGCCAGCTCGAGTCCAAGTTAATATGCTCCTAGAGATGATTTGCCTCATGGTGGGCGTGGTAGAGCTCTGAAGGAATTTCTGCTATTCCACCCACCAACATATGAAGGACAGGCAGATCCTGATGCAGCTAGAGTGTGGCTAGATGCAACCGAACATGCGTTCCATTCAATGGAATGCACGGAGGATGAAAAAGTGATGTTGGCTACATTCCAATTGCAAGGAGCAGCACTCGCGTGGTGGACCACGGAGTGGGAAGTTGCTTTCCGATCTCGTCCTCTTCGCCAGATAACTTGGAAGGAATTTGTCACGTCTTTTGAGCGTACATACAGTCCAGCCTATCTCAGAGTGGACAAGATGTATCAATTCATGGAATTGGCTCAGGGTGACATGACTGTGCTGCAATACCGCAACAAGTTCATGGAATTGGTTCGATATGCGCCTCACATTCTTGCTGATGAAGGTTTGAAAACCGAGCAATTTCTGCGTGGGTTGAAAGCAGAATTAAGGCAGCCTCTGATTGTAACCCGGGTAGCAGAAATGGATGCGCCTTATCAGGTAGCTGCGGCATTAGAATTGGATATGGCAAGATCTCGAGGGCGTACTCAAGTTGACTCAGTCCAACCTAGTGCGCAGCATCAGCAGGTCAGTCGGCCGACAGTGACAGGAGTCCCATCTTCTGCCCCCACTGCCAGTGGCACTTCTTTTTCCAAGTTCAAGTTCAAGAAGATGTTCAGGAAGAATAAGAAGCGGTATGACAATCAAGCATCTTCTGGTACTGTACAACAATCAACACCTTCTTTTCAATGACAGGGATCCACACCAAGTCAGCTGAGACCGTGTCCGAGGTGTGGTGGTTATCATCTAGGCAAGCCTTGTTCAATGCCGGTGGTTTGTTTTCGTTGTGATCAACCGAGGCAAGTGGTTCGAGACTGTCTTCAGAGGCCGAAACCTGTGTAGTTCTCTCAGTTCTCTCAATCACAACCGTCCCAGTTCAGACCTCCTCCACCACTAAAATCTCAGCAATATTCTCAAGCTTCATCATCTCAGCAATCTACAGCAGCTGGTAGGAAGCAAAAAGGGAAGGTCTCGCATATAACTCGTGCTGAAGCTGTGGCATCTCATCTCGTGGAAGGTACGATTATGATTTATGGCCATGTTTAAATTATTTTACAAACTGTGGCATACTTTTAGGTCCCAATAGAGTTACTTTCTCTTTCCTTGTGATAGAACCACTAGTCGTAGCTCGACGACCTCTTGTGTCGGTCCACCTGGGAGAGGTGGCGGGGTAGTCCCGGTTTATGATTTTTAAGCTAGTTTTCGTGGGCCCCCTTACTTGACAGTAGCGTCCTACTGGGGGGGGGGGGAACTAGCTAGATGCCTGGCTCAAAACATTGAGCCTGTGTGTGCACACGTGGTTAGGGGCTTGGACTGGCACTGACGAGTGTTACCCTGACTAGTTCTTATTTCTGGTACTGTTACGTGTCTCACTTGTCACGATCCAGACTTGTGTAGATACTTGAGACGCAGTGTAAGCCGTCAGTGGACACATCTGATTTATCTTTCTGGTGGTCCTTCTTTCTCCTGTCACTTGGAAATGTTGTGGTTTATTCTATTGGTAGATCTGACGCTGGTGTTTAAATTAAATTGGCATCATTGTTAGCTATTATTAAACTGTTTAGATAGTCTTACAGCTTTACTAAACTGTGTTTAATTCTGCCAATGCATGTTTTAATTGCTTTCCTGCATTTAGTTGCGAGGTAGGGATCCGTATGACCCCTACTGAGTCTTGTTGAGAGACCCACCCTTATTTTTTCAGGTGAGCAGCCTCAGCCGTCTACCGGAGCTTCCTGTGCTTTTGACGGCCGTTCTTAGTGCCAGCAGTGGTCGGTCAGTAGGCTGTCAGTAGTCTTTTGTCTTTTCTTGTACCTTTTGGCCGGGGTATGCCTCGTGTAGTTGTATACTTTGACCATGTGCAGTTGATGGACTTATATAATTCATGGACCTGGACTATTGTATATATTGTCACTCTGATATTTAATTTACTTCCGTTTATAGTTCAAATTGTCACTATAATTAATGTTGCACGTGTGTAATTCGAATTCGTTATGCATCCCCTCAACAAAACCCTCCAACCCTTACGGGGCCTCATCAACCTCTTGGGTGGCTTCCCCGAGTTCTTGGTATCGGTTTACCGGTATCCGGATCTCTGGGTCGTTACAGTAGAGTAACGTTTCTCCGCTATATTGGTTGGAGTTTCCCGTTGGGGGGGCGGTAGCCTCGGCATCGGTCGGTCCATGGGCGAGTCTTACGGCACTCGTGGCGCGTGCTCGCCCGTTACGGGGTCAGGGCCAACGTCGTGGGGGCAACGGTCGGTCGTCGGAGTGTTCTCCGGCGAGAACCGCGCTTCCCCTTACTGTAGAATCCGATGTCGGGCCGGATTGGGCTGTGTCTTGGTAGGCCGCATATGTCGATTTGTGTGCTCATCGAGAGCTTGTGGGCTTGGGCCGGTTGTTACTGGGCCGGCTATGGGCCAGACCGGATTTACCCTCCTCACTTCCCCCCTACTCTCAGTCGCCGAGCACTCTGCAGGGGGCTGAGAGTAGTCTGAGAGAGGGTTCTTCTGGAGTGCAAGATCCGAAGATAATTTCCTCGTATAGCGGGAGTTAGTGGCTTCGAGAACCTGCTTGGCGCCCAAGGTGCCTCTGGCGGTGGCAGAAGCCACGCTGGTAATGATGACTCCGAGTCTTGTATCGTTCTGGGGCGTGGGCTAAGAATGGTCATCTGGCATCGGTAGCCGTACCGTCGTAGCAGTCGGCGTCCGTTCACCTGCCCCTCAGGGGATAACAACGATCCGTAGTGGGCGGTTATAAGAACTGCTGCGAGGTCTCTCGCACACTGTACCCACGACTTGTCGGTTGTCGCACTTCGTTGTAGGCATCTTCCTCCCTTTGCCTGGTGAGGATCCTTCTTGCCCTGTATTTTTCATCTTCTGTAGTGATGCCTCTGCGTAGGGGAGTTCTCAGCGTCGATTCTTCCTCTTCGGAGGAGGTGCCTCACGATCGGGGCAGTGTGCCGAGCACCTCGGGTGCAGGCACTGGTCGGTCTAGTTCCCCACCTCTGGTGACTTATAGGGTGATTCATGGGCTAAGGGAAGCCTTCCAGATTCCTCTTGAGTACGACATCATCTTTCCCTCCGTGGGAGATGACATAATGAGTCACCCTTCCGGCGGGATCATGGTCCCGGTGGCCTCCTTTCAGGCGGGCTTCCGTGTTCCAGTCCATCCCTTCATCGCGTCTGTCCTCCATCACTATGGGCGGAATCCCAGGGGTATAACCCTCAATTCTTACAGCATCCTCTGTGGATTTGTCTATGCGTGCCATAGAGCGTCGGTGGAGCCAAGTGTCGATCTGCTTCGGCACTTCTTTCTCCTCCAGAGTTGCCCGTTCGATACCTATTTCACCTATCTCAAGGCCCACACCCATCAGTATTTCATCACAGTTACCCGTACCGCGTCCAACCGCAAAGGCTGGGCAGAGCGGTACGTGTAACTTATCAAGTCGAAAGACAGGGCAGAAGCCTCCGATAGTTGAATGCGGAGCGGTTTTGGTCGCATTTGGCTTGATTCGAAGGCTTCTCTCAGTGTCGAAGATCGCCAGAAGTTGAGGGCTATTCTCCGGTATCCTCTTTCCGACGCAGACCTCGTTTTGACCCCGGCGCTGCTTCGGGAGCTGGGGTTGTGTCCCTCGTTGCCGCATGGTACTAGCTTTCTCCTTCTATAGGGCCGCGTCGATCATGACTGGTGCTTGACTAACCTTGTTCAGCTTTCAGGGGCGGCGGAAGCGCAGGGTTGGACCTACGAGACCGTCTGGTTGCCGTGGTTTGCTCCTCGTCCCGTGGACCACGTCGCCCCGAGTAATGGTCAAGTGTCGGTCGTCGCCCCCCAGGCCGAGGTCACGTTCGCTCCGGGAAGGCTGCCGTATCCCATTCTAGTCGGCATTCCTCTAGTCCGCTCGCCTGAATCATCCATGGCCAGCTGAGGGCCTAGCCTTCGACGGAGTTCTCCTGAAGCCACCCTTAGCGCATCTGGTGAAGAGCCCGCCATGGCTGGAGGTAGTTGAACTCCTCTGACTGATGACGAGTTGGCGGAGATGGATAGTCGCCGCCGGTCGAGGAAGAGAGGGAGAGGGTCTACTCTGGCCAGGAATCGTGTCCCGCCTCCTTCTGAGGCGCCTACCCCCAGTGCTCTTCCGCAGCCATCATCTGTAGTGCCGGTAGCCGCTACTCTGACACCCGCCTCCGAAGGGCGGTGGCGTGAAAGGGGCAAAGCTCCTGCTGCTACCGAAGTCGGTGTTCTCCCTCCACCGCGGGTCCCTTCGCGTGGTCAATCATCGCAACCTGAGGACTTGACAGCGGGGCTGCCCGGGGTCGCGACTGTCGTCGACCTTATGGTGCGTTGTGCTCGCTGGCACGAGCACGTTGGGAAGCTCGGTCCCGAGACCGCATACGAGTTGACGCACGTTGTAACTTTCAGCTAGACCTGACTAAAGTTGGTAGGGAATTTGGGTGCCCCTAACCTTCTTGTGTGGTGTAGCTACAGGTTTGGACTCTTCTAAACTTGACCTATTATGTACAAGGCAAATGCCCCTGGCAGGGTTGTTGATTAGAAGTGTGTGATTAAAAATAGTGGATGAAGGGTCCTGAGCTGGGGAAGCTTGGTTTGAAAGTTTTGCCCCTAGAGTGGGCTTCTCCATGATAGCTTTAGGCCTTTTTTTTTGGAGTTGACCAGCTTTGGAGATGGAACCACTTTTGAAGGATGTGAACAAGAGGAGTAGAAAAGAGAGGAGGACTAACAAAGTCGGTTCTCCTTTTTGCTTCATGGATTTCTTCTTGGGTTATCAAGTGGGATAAGGATTCTTCAAAGAATAGTGTTGATAGACCCAAATCCTCTAAGTCTACATCATAGGGTTTTTCCTTCAAATTCACATGTTCACCTTCATGCAATATTTCTACATTGGCGATTCTCTCTTCCATAGGACATGATTCCTTCACAAAATGATCGTGCAAACTCCACCTTGTTGATTCATCTTTACTGACCTTCGTTGGTTGACACCCTAATCTAAATCTCTCAAATGTTCAATTTTCTCAATCGGCTCTTTGATTCCTTGTTCCTCCTTTCCTAACCCGGCACCAGATGAATAACCCATCTTCGACATTATGTGTCATCCAACATCTTGGGGTTTCTCCTTAGGTACGGGTGACTCTAAGGATTCGGAGGATGGAGTAGACTGGAGGGTCTCCAAGGTAGAGATAATGGGCTCCTCGTCCTTTGACGACATGATCGTGGCCAGGTCCAACACCGTGGAGATGTCGGCCAAAATTTCTGAAGCAGGAGCAACATGAGGGTTAGGGATATGTGGGGAGATTGATTGGATAATTGGAATGACATCTTGATTTATGAGAGCGAGTTTAGCACTTGATTCATCAAAATGGATGGTTTCATGTTGGGGAAGTTGAATCGGAGCTAGATCAATTGGGGTAGGTGTCCCAAATGACTCATCAACAACAGGGGTTGATTCAAATTGCGTTGGCAGCATGGTTGGGATTGGAGCTGGTTTGATTAGGTCAAGAGATGATAGGAGCTCCTCCCGTGAGGTATCTTGGAGAAAAATGGATGAAGTTGAGTGAACCTCCGCCATAAGTGGAGGAGAGACACCTTGATGTTGTTGCTGAATAGATGAGCCCTTAGGTAGAATGAGGACTAAGGGTCTTGCTGTAGCACCCCTGATAAATACCTTTGAGTAAATTTAAAACTTCTTCCTAAAAAAAATCATACTTGAAGACCTTACATAAAGAACCCAACCTCATGAGGACTATAACATATTTATACAAGCCAACCTCACTTTATGCCACAAAGAAACATGAAGGCTTTATATAAAGAGCCAAAACTTATGGGGGCTAGCATATAAATGTACAACCATCACTTTATGCATAGTACGTATGTACTTCTCCTAAAGAATCATATAATGAGAGGCTTTGTATAAAGAGCCAAACCATGAAGAGGTTTTAATATAAAAGTGCAAGACAACTTTAAACACATGGGGCCATGGGTTGTACGTAAGTGGATTCTAACTTTTCCACTTACCAAATTGAAGACACTTCACATAGGCGCCATTTACAAAATTGATGACATGGCATGAGGCGCCATTTTCAATAGGACCCCATCCCATTAAAATAGTAATATATGTGTGTACATCTTGAATGCTAGCATGTGAATGTGGCAGAATTATCTAAGAATTAACGCCCTCTTGTAAGGCCATCATTCCATGAAATAATGCCACCTAAACTAATGACGTCCTCATGCAAGGCGTCATTTATGTGAATAGTACCACTTGGTTTAATGAACGACCCCTTACAAGGGCGTCATTTAAACCTATGTTTTTAGAAGATTGAGATACGAACAACCCCATTTCGCTGGCTAAGCACTAATCTAGGATCATGTTCCCAAATCGGACCTGCAAGGCAATAACCAATGCTTGCAAATCCCTATAACTAATCCCCTACGAAGCACTGTCAGAGGCTACTGCCATCTTTCAGTGCTTGCAGAAGGGAATGTTTCCCTTCGTTCCTCGGAAAGCGTGAAGTCTACGTCCTGCTACGGCGACAGGGAACGCGTGGCTTCATCCTGTCATCTTTCCTCGTAATCACACGTCAAAAGGTAGGTGTTCTCAAATCCTTGCCTATCTAGTAGCTAAATAGGTTAATCTATGCATGCTTAGAGTTAGATTAACTCATCATCCATGCTATATATATATATATATATATATATATATATATTACCTGGCTTTCCATGATCAAGAAATAAAACCATGTTATACATATGTTAATAGCTTGTTACGCCTGATTCTATACATAATGTTACCATGATCTTTATGAGTTTGAATTTAGTTTATTAGCATGGTTTCATGATGTTTTTAACGTATTTTATCACACTAGTTTTACAGTCTTAATAACCATGTTTTAAACCATAATATATAGCCTCTGTCACACA
Organism: Amorphophallus konjac; assembly: GCA_022559845.1. Lineage (NCBI taxonomy): Eukaryota > Viridiplantae > Streptophyta > Magnoliopsida > Alismatales > Araceae > Amorphophallus > Amorphophallus konjac. The sequence goes on from CM040118.1 coordinate 34,397,434, forward strand.
TAATACGTTCATGTTTTAAATGTTATGTTAGATGGACGCAGTCTATCTCCACTAAGTGTGGATCTAGAGGGGGGTGAATATATCTAATGCCTAATTAAAAACTAGTATAAGCTCTAATGCGGAATATAGGCAAACAGCAGGTAAGCCAAATGAAGAAACACTATGTAAAGGGTCGACCCATGCAGCCACACAGAAGAACACTATCTCGAGTGCTAGATATGAACAAGAGCGATTTAAGCTATGAAGATGAATGAGGAAAACAGTCGCACACAATTCATAGACAAACTCACAAACACAAGGCACCCAAGATTTTTAGGTGGTTCGGTCAAAGACCTAGGTCCACCCCACACTCAACTGAGTATGGCTTACTGCTGCGCAGTACAGCTTGCGTCTGCTGGGCACTATAGCTTGGCCTACAAACCGCTGATACACAGCTTCGCTGGGCTTTACAACTTGCCGACCAGAGGAACAAATCCTCTGCAACAGCTGGGCAATACAGCTTAGCCGTTCGAGACCAAGTCTCGCCTGCTGAGGATTACAGCTTCACCTGTCCAGTGGAGACCTCCACTGCAATGCTGCCTCACAGCTTGAAGAAACAAGAGTTCGAAAATAAAAGACAGAAGCAAATAAAAATGAAAACCCAAATGGGAATGTAGCTCGGAATGAGCAAGCCTCAGCTCTGGTTTCTGAACCAAGAGACTGAGTTACAATCAGAAAAGCTCTCAAACTAAACTCTCTCAATTTCACTCTCTCAACACATCTCTTCTCTCTTCTCTTCTCTCTTTTTCTTCTTCTCTGTTTTTCTTCTCACTGTGGATCGATGGCTCTCTGCTGCTTTCAGACTGGCTGTATAGACTTTGCTTCTCTTCAGTCGATCAGCCTTCATCTGAAGACGAAGGCTTCAATATATAGCAGCAGCAGGTGGATAAGGGGCGTGTGGCTTCCACATTTCTCGCCCAGTGAATTCGCCAGAACCGAGGCAATTCCATCCACATGGCAGCATCCTGGAAGGGCTTCTTCCACGTGTCACCATCATAGTTCCTCGTCCTCCTTGGATCACGAGCCAAGTCATCAGTCCAAGTAAAGAATCCCTGTCAGACAGAGTATCGGATTATCAGGTTAAGTATTTGCATTGCAGTGTATAGACTTCGCTGTATAGACTTGTGAAGGCGAATGTAATGTATAGACTTCATGAATGGGATTGCAATGTACAGACTCTGAAGAACAGCAGCCAATGTATGGACTTAGGCAATGTAACGACTTGGACAGACAACAGATGATGTATGGACTTCAACTCAAACATGCACAATGTACATACTTTGAAGAGCATTCAACATCCAACGTATAGACTTAGGCAATGTAAGGGCTTGCCAGTGTATGGACTTGATGAGGGTTCAGCAATGTGCAGACTTCGACTCGATGTATAGACTTCACAACTGATGAATGCAATGCACTGGACAATGTATGGACTTAACGATGTGCAGACTTGCCAAGACGAATGAACGATGTATATACTTGGGCAAGCAAAGTCTGTATAGACTTTACCAGTGTGCAGACTTTGAAGTGAAGACCAATATATAGACTTCAACAGGCTTCAGCTCGTGCAGTGTATGGACTTCATGCAATGCAATGCAGATGAATGTATAGACTTCATGCAATGCAATGCAGATCAATGTACAGACTTTGGTGAAGCAAAAGGCTATACATACTTCAACTAAAAGATGCACGATGTACAGACTTGAACATCATTCAATAGCCAATGTGAAGACTTCACGATGTATAGACTTTCCAAAGGAAAGGCTGTACAGACTTGAACAAAGCAAGGCAGCGAATGTATAGACTTCCAAGGGAAACGACGGTAAAACTGTCAGTGTATAGACTTCAAGGGAAACGACGGTAAAACTACCGATGTATAGACTTGAAGGGAAACGTAGGTAAAACTTCCAATATACAGACTTCGAAGTTGAACAGTTGGATGTACAGACTTGGAAGATCACTGATGGATGTACAGACTTCACCTCGATGTATAGACTTAGAAGAATGATGCACAGTGCAATGTACAGACTTCATGACTATGCTCATGCAGTGTATAGACTCTGGAAAGCTAAGGCCAATGTATAGACTTCAACGATGCGTGCTACAGTCCAATGTATGGACTTAGCTTCGTGCATGCTACAGTCCAATGTATGGACTTATGAAGAGTGATGCATGAATGTATATACTTCCAATGTATTGACTTCGGGCTTGCCATTCAGTGTATAGACTTAGAGCACAAACGCCATGATGCAATGTATAGACATGCTATGTGAGAGCTGCAATGTATGGACTTTAAACAATGCATGAGACGAGTGTATAGACTTGTGTTCCTAGACATGTGTTCTGAGGGAGTCGACCCATCAAAGGAGGGGGTCGACCCATGATACATGAATATATAGACATGTTCTAGATGATGCACAAACACAACACAAAGCAGTGTATTGAATCTACGTGCAATGTGTAGACTTTGAGTGTGTGCAGTGTGTAGACATGTGAAATGCAAAGAACACACAGGCAATTTGATAACACACATTCATCAAACCATAGACAGTCACAGACAATCTGATTTTCATCAAAACATAAACAGTTGCCAATCAATCAAAATAAGGTGTTGCCAATGAAATAAGGCATATGTCAACATCATCAACACAGAGGAGTCACAACAAGCTCCCCCTTTTTGATGATGGCAACCCCCTATCAAATAGAATAGCAATTACCTGTCATACAGATGATGAAAGACATGATTTGATATTCAGATTGACATGCAGATGCTATGAATGCATGCTACGAAATGCAAGCAACTCCCTGCTAACAAAATCTCCCCCTTTTGCCATAGCATGATGCGTACAGTCCCCCTAGAATGAATTCAGACATTATTCTCCCCCTTTGCCATCAACAAAGAGGAGGGAAAGTGAACACAAGGGAAAGATCAAGAAATCATCGGACTGACATTCTGAACAAGTAGTTCAGGAATAAGCATTCTAAAGCACAGAGTCTTCAGTCATATGAATTTAGAAACTACTTTCAGATAGAGTTCTGGTTTAAAGACTATAAAATTTTGAGTTCATGCACTACAATCAATGAATAAGTTTTCTGTGCATGATAAAACAATAAACCAGAATCACATTTGCATGAGAGAGTTAGTTTCAAAATATCTTACTTTCATAGACTCAGTAAAACTGGTTAAGAGATACCAGGTCATGTATTGAGATTAAACAGATTGATATTCATGAAATTACTTTTGAAGGAACAACATTTTCAATACTAGTTCATTAAGGGCATTCAGGTGCCATTTGTCTTGTTACGTAAGGGTATACGTTTATCAGACGCCAATACCCTAGATACTCAACATAATGGACCATTTTGCCATGATCAAACTCAATAAAAGTGATTTACATCTTTTTGTGTGAGGGTACACGTTTATCAGACGCTAGTTACCCCTAGGTACTCAATGAAATCACCATACTGTTTTGATCATTTTATACAGAGATAGCTGATACACCTCATGACATGAGTGTTGTCCACTTCTTTGATGGATCATGCAGTTTCTCAGTGATTTACCAGTCATTGCTCTGCCAAAGTTATTTTTCAATGATTTTCAATATTTTTCAATATCTTTCTTAGCTGTCCTTTATATGTTTCAGAATGACCTGTTTAAGAACAATACACATACTTAGCTTCTCTAACATGATTTCAGATGAGTTTTCAGATTTCAGATATGATTAGCTTTGTCTGACATGAAATAAGATAAGGGTTGAGAGTTTTATCAATTTTCAGCGTTCTTATATACTGATTGCAATCTTTAAACTCCAAAAATTATAAAATTTAAACCATTAAGTCAGTCTTTAAGCAATTCAAATTCTTATAAATGAAGAAGTCCATTTTCTATTGCTTAGAAATCAGAACTGACCAACAGATTGCCATATTGTACTCAAGCATTGAGAGGTAAAGGATGAATGAATTCAAGAAAGTTGAAGACCACTCTGAATTTCTAACAATACTCCCCCTGTCTATATGTATGCAATTGTCAATGAATGGCAGGGAATAAAAACCAACTGTTATGATATGCATTACTCTGCTAGATATGAAGACCTGACCCTTGGTATTTGGCGGAGAACCTGATCTCAAGGACCATCTCACACATAATAAGAACCTCCAGACAGATTTCCCTGCCTTTTAGTAACTTACTATTTTATATACCAGGGTTATGCGAGAAATGCAGTGCAAGACAGTTCTATATGCATGTGCAATGATGATCATGAGTGTAAAAAAAATATGAGTGTCATGCATGATCATGAGTCTGTTGCAACATTCAACTTCCAGAAGATTTATTCAAGCTATCAGATGCAAGTCCAAATCAGAAATTTTATTCAAAGCAGCTGAACAGATTATTCATCATGCTAAAATTGACATAAGCCTAGTTCTCTTCTAAGAAATTTAAATCTTTCATTCCCAAGAGGCTTAGTAAAAATATCAGCAATTTATTTTTCAGTTTCAATGAAGTTCATTTCAATCTCCTTTTTATTTACAACATCTCTAAGAAAATGGTGTTTTATCTCTATATGCTTAGTCCTAGAATGATGAACATGATTTTTAGCAAGGCATATGTCACTAGTATTATCACACAAGATTGGAACACATTCCAATTTTATCTGATAATCATCTAGTTGGTGCTTGATCCATAGTACTTGGGCAGCACAATTACCTGCTGCAACATATTCAGCCTCAGCTGTAGACAGTGCTACAGTGTGTTGCTTCTTAGATGCCCAAGATACTAGACAGCCACCAAGGAATTGGCAATAGCCACTAGTACTTTTTCTATCTACTCGACACCCAGCATAGTCTGCATCAGTGTAGGCTAGAAGCTCTAACTCACACCTAGCAGGATACCATAGACCTAGCTGTTGGGTGCCTAGTAAATACATAAAAATCCTTTTCACAGCCTTAAGATGAGATTCTTTAGGACTAGCCTGAAATCTAGAGCATAAACACACTGCAAATTGAATATCAGGCCTAGATGCTGTAAGATAAAGAAGGGATCCGATCATACCTCTGTATAGCCTTTGGTCCACTGGTTTACCTTGAGGATCTTCATTCAAACTGGTTGAGGTACCCATTGGAGCAGTTATTTCCTTGAGGTTATCCATCTTGTACTTCTTCAATAGATTCTTTACGTACTTGGACTGAGAGATGAAAGTGCCATCCTTTGATTGTGTAACTTGCAGTCCAAGAAATAGTTTGAGCTCACCCATTGAGCTCATTTCAAACTCATCAGTCATAATTCGAGAGAATTCCTCACACAATTTGAGGTTAGTTGACCCAAACACAATGTCATCCACATAAATCTGAATAATAAGAATATCTGAATGACTCACCTTGGTAAACAGTGTTTGATCAACTATACCTCTTGTGAAATTCTTGTCGGTGAGGAATTTGCTCAACCTGTCATACCAAGCTCTAGGAGCTTGCTTTAAACCATAGAGAGCTTTGTTGAGTTTGTAAACATGATTAGAGAAATCTAAACATTCAAACCAGGAGGCTGTCTCACATAGACATCCTCACTAATTTCCCCATTTAGAAAAGCAGATTTCACATCCATCTGCTGAAGATTTATACCTAGGGAACATGCATAAGCCAATAATATTCTGATTGCTTCTAACCTAGCTACAGGGGCAAAAGACTCTTCAAAGTCTATTCCAAATTCTGATTCTACCCCTGAGCTACAAGTCTGGCTTTATTTTTAATGACATTCCCTGATTCTTCAGTTTTATTTCTGAACACCCATTTAGTCCCTATGACTGTTTCATGATCAGGAGGTGGAACCAAATGCCACACCTTATTCCTGTCAAATTGATTGAGCTCCTCATGCATGGCATTAATCCAATGCACATCTTTGAGAGCACAGTCAATGGACTTGGGTTCTACTTGTGAAACAAAAGCAAAAGCATTCAATTCATTTTGAATTCTTAAGTGGCCTCTAGTCCTAGGAGGGTCATGCAAATTTCCAATTACATTATCTACAGGATGATCCTTAAGATATCTAATGTTAACAATTGGATTATCATGAGTTTGATTTACCTCCCCCTGAACTGTAGGCTCTTCTTCATTAAGCTCTTCATGTCCTTCCTCATCCTCGGATTTGTCTGCAGGATCTCCTTCCTTCAAAATATCACCATTGTCTTCATTCCCTTTAAGATCTCATATGGTGTTTGCTGGGTAGAAGGTCTCACCATGGCTCTGTTAATTACATAACAGGCAGTGTTCACTACTTCAGCCCAAAACTTCCTTGGTAGACCACCTTCAACCAGGAGTGTACGACCCATCTCTACTAGAGTTCTATTCCTGCTCTCCACAACTCCATTCTACTCAGGTGTCCTTGGTGAGGAGTACCTATGATTAATTCCATTTGACCTGCAGAATTCATCAAACTGTGAGTTTTCAAACTCACCTCCATGATCAGTCAAAATATTTTCAATTTTCTGATTTATATTAACATAGAACTCCTAAAATTCTGAGAATGCATCACTCTTATGTGATAAGAAATAAACCCAAGTATACCTAGAAAAGTCATCTATCATGACAAACGCATACTTCCTCCCTGATAAGCTGACAGATCTGGTTGGCCCAAAAAGGTCCATGTGTATCAGCTCATAGGGTTTAGAAGACAGATTTTCAGTTCTAGACTTAAATGACTTTCTAGTTATCTTTGATTGAGTGCATGCATCACAGATTTTATTTTCTTTCTTGAAGGAAACTTCAGGAAGTCCTCTAACCATGCCATGCTTATTCAGTTTATGCAAAATAGTATAACTAGCATGACCTAACCTACGAAGCCATAAAAATGCTAAGTCTTCTCTACTAGCAGTAAGTCATAGGTTAGAATGTTGAATATCATCTAAATCTATCATGTATGTATTATTTATTCTTTTTCCAGAAAATTTGACAATTTCATAATCAGGTTCAAAAACCTTGCAGCATTGAGAATCAAATAAAACCTTATATCCTTTATCACACAACTGGCTGATACTAAGTAAATTATAAGCTAACCCTTCAACCAGCATAACATCATCAATGCAGCAGGTAGAACACTTACCTACCTTACCTGATCTAATAATCCTACCCTTTGTGTTGCTTCCAAAGGTTACAAGGCCTCCTAGTTTCTCAGTCAGCATGCAGAACTTGGCCTTATCCCCTGTCATATGCCTGGAGCAGCCACTATCCAAATACCACAGATTGTTCTTGGCTGTCAGGCATACCTGCACACACAATCAGGTAGAGAGGTTTGGAACCCAAAACTGATTGGGCTCCATAACAGATGAAATAGAAGTAAAGTAAGAAAGCAGACTTTTCGGAATCCACATTTGTTTAAATGAATTTGTTCAGTGGATTCTACAGATTTCCTTCTGTTGTTGTTCCTCTTCTTCTTGTTGTTTGTCTTCTTATTGTTTGCACCAGCATGATTATTGATAGTGTTGTTTCTTTGCCAGTGCCTTGGCCAGGTTGCATTCATGAAATTGTGGCCATAGTAGTTCCTGGGCTGGCTGTGGAAATGTTGGTTCCTAGGTGTCCAAGAACCATACCCATTAACCCAATTTCTAGTGTAAGGTCTTTGATATTGTGCAGCCTGATGTGCAAGACCTGTATACCTCCCCGGAGTTCTAGTCCAACCTGACCTATTGAAATAGGTTGACTGTGCATTGTAGTGGATCTGAACTCTGGGTTGGTAGAAATGTTTGGGTTGACTCCTAACAGCATTCTGTCTCCCTTGCACCTTGGGCCCTGCTGACCTATTCATAGGTATATATTGGGTCTTCTTCTGAGGTGGTGGTGATGGTGGAGACTTGGTGACCTTAACATGGGGTTTGTAAGACTGTTTAGGTTGACCCCTAACCTGAGACTGAGCCTTAGGATTTTGCTTGGATGTGCTATCTCTACTAGGCTCACTGACTTTTTGTTTGCCCTTCTCCTCAGCACTGGTCTTTTTCAGATTAGCAGCTTTATTCACTGAAGTGTTTGAATTCATGCTAATTAGAGGTCCCTTTTCTTTTTGTGCAACAAATGAAATAGTTTTCATTCCAAAGGTTTTTGTTACACTAGAATTAAATCCTAGGCCCTCTTTTCTGAAATTGACCTTTGACCCTAACAAAGTATTTAGATTATCTGTTCCTTGGGTCATTTTCTCAATGGTTCTCAATTTATCCTCATTGTCTTTCTGAATTTCATCAATAGACTTTTTCAATTCATTATTTACATTGAGGACAACTTCATATTTTTCAGAAACAATTTTTATCTCACTTTCATACTTCTGGATTTTCAGCTTCCATTCATCAATTTCATTTTCAAGCCTCACATTCTCTTCCCTATAAGCTTTTAACTCATTTTTGATTTCATCTAATTCAGAACATGTGAGTTTCAAATTTTTATTCTCAGATTCTAAACATGCAATTTTATCAGTTAGAGTTTTATCATTTTGCATGGAATTGATCTTTCTTCTCAGATGCCTGTTCTCTTTTCTAATATCATCAGCTCTATCACCTATGTCATGGTAAGCATCTACCCAACCAGCGATAGTAAAGTTTTCAAATCTAGTGATTACCTCATCTGAGTCCTCCTCTCTGTCTTCGGAGCTTGTTGCCATAAGGCAAATGGGCTGTTCAGATTCGGCTTCACTGTCTGAGCTGCTACTGAAGGAGCCTTCATCTTCATCACTCCAGGTGCTAATCATAGCTCTCCCTTTCTTGTTTTTCTTCTTTGACTTGTCCTTGTGTTTCTGATTGTCTGGACAGTCAGCTTTCAGATGGCCCGGTTTCCTGCATTGATAACAAATGTTAGTTTCAGTTTTCTTAGCAGGGTTATACTTATACCTTTTATCCCTTCGGCCACCACTGTTCTTCTTCTGGCTGAATCGTCCTGCTCCTTTCCTGAGAAATCGCCTGAACTCTCTGGTCATCATGGCCATCTCAGAACGAGTAATATCTTCTTCTTCATTCGGGCTCTCCTCTGATGATGAACTACTGGAGCTAGATTTGCTGGATTTGCTGGAACCAGCCTTCAGCGCTATCGGCTTCTTCTTCCTCTCAGCTTCTTCCATCTTTGGCATATTAATCTCATATGCCATCAGTGAACCAATTAGCTCATCAGCTCTTGTATTTCGCAAATCCCTTGACTCCTCCATCACTGTAGCTTTAGTATGCCAGGCATGAGTCAGGGAGCACAGTATCTTCCTCACCACATCATATTCTGTCTGAGGTTTCCTGAGACCTCTGAGACCATTGGTAATGATAGTCAAACGAGCATACATTTCACTGATGGTCTCGTTCTGCTTCATGTTGAAGGCTTCGTATTCTGACACAAAGAGATTAGCCTTCTGCTCTCTGACTTGAGATGTCCCTTCATGGATTACTTCCAGTGCATCCCACATCTCCTTAGCTGATTTGCAGGCTGATACGCGGGAGAATTCTGTAGGGTGCAGAGAGCACTGGATAGCGTTTATGGCACTCCAATTCAAAGTGGACCTTCTGATCTCCTCCTTGGTCCATACATCTTCATTCGGGGACAGCTCATAAGGTCCCTTGCTGACTACCTTCCAGATCTCGTAATCCTTAGCCCTGAGAAATACCTGCATACGATTCTTCCAGTATGCGTAGTTAGATCCATCGAAGAATGTGGGCTTTGTGGTTGAGTGTCCTTCAGCTATCATCCCTCGAGCATCCATCTCTGCCTTTCCTCTTCGGGCGATGAGTCCCTGTAGAAGAGTATGGCTCTGATACCAAGTGTTATGTTAGATGGACGCAGTCTATCTCCACTAAGTGTGGATCTAGAGGGGGGGTGAATAGATCTAATGCCTAATTAAAAACTAGTATAAGCTCTAATGCGGAATATAGGCAAACAGTAGGTAAGCCAAATGAAGAAACACTATGTAAAGGGTCGACCCATGCAGCCACACAGAAGAACACTATCTCGAGTGCTAGATATGAACAGGAGCGATTTAAGCTATGAAGATGAATGAGGAAAACAATCGCACACAATTCATAGACAAACTCACAAACACAAGGCACCCAAGATTTTTAGGTGGTTCGGTCAAAGACCTACGTCCACCCCACACTCAACTGAGTATGGCTTACTGTTGCGCAGTACAGATTGCGTCTGCTGGGCACTACAGCTTGGCCTACAAACCGCTGATACACAGCTTCCGACCAGAGGAACAAATCCTCTGCAACAGCTGGGCAATAAAGCTTAGCCGTCCGAGACCAAGTCTCGCCTGCTGAGGATTACAGCTTCACCTGTCTAGTGGAGACCTCCACTGCAATGCTGCCTCACAGCTTGAAGAAACAAGAGTTCGGAAATAAAAGACAGAAGCAAATAAAAATGAAAACCCAAATGTGAATGTAGCTCGGAATGAGCAAGCCTCAGCTCTGGTTTCTGAACCAAGAGACTGAGTTACAATCAGAAAAGCTCTCAAACTAAACTCTCTCAATTTCACTCTCTCAACACATCTCTTATCTTTTCTCTTCTCTCTTTTTCTTCTTCTCTGTTTTTCTTCTCACTGCGGATCGATGGCTCTCTGCTGCTTTCAGACTGGCTGTATAGACTTTACCTCTCTTCAGTCGATCAGCCTTCATCTGAAGATGAAGGCTTCAATATATAGCAGCAACAGGTGGATAAGGGGCGTGTGGCTTCCACATTTCCCGCCCAGTGAATTTGCCAGAACCGAGGCAATTCCATCCACATGGCAGCATCCTGGAAGGGCTTCTTCCACGTGTCACCATCATAGTTCCTCGTCCTCCTTGGATCACGAGCCAAGTCATCAGTCCAAGTAAAGAATCCCTGTCAGACAGAGTATCGGATTATGAGGTTAAGTATTTGCATTGCAGTGTATAGACTTCGCTGTATAGACTTGTGAAGGCGAATGCAATGTATAGACTTCATGAATGGGATTGCAATGTACAGACTCTGAAGAACAACAGCCAATGTATGGATTTAGGCAATGTAACGACTTGGACAGACAACAGACGATGTATGGACTTCAACTCAAACATGCACAATGTACATACTTTGAAGAGCATTCAGCATCCAACGTATTGACTTAGGCAATGTAAGGGCTTGCCAGTGTATGGACTTGATGAGGGTTCAGCAATGTGCAGACTTCGACTCGATGTATAGACTTCACAACTGATGAATGCAATGCACTGGACAATGTATGGACTTAACGATGTGCAGACTTGCCAAGACGAATGAACGATGTATATACTTGGGCAAGCAAAGTCTGTATAGACTTTACCAGTATGCAGACTTTGAAGTGAAGACCAATGTATAGACTTCAACAGGCTTCAGCTCGTGCAGTGTATGGACTTCATGCAATGCAATGCCGATGAATGTATAGACTTCATGCAATGCAATGCAGATCAATGTACAGACTTTGGTGAAGCAAAAGGCTGTACAGACTTCAACTAAAAGATGCACGATGTACATACTTGAACATCATTCAACATCCAATGTGAAGACTTCACGATGTATAGACTTTCCAAAGGAAAGACTGTACAGACTTGAACAAAGCAAGGCAGCGAATGTATAGACTTCCAAGGGAAACGACGGTAAAGCTATCAGTGTATAGACTTCAAGGGAAACGACGGTAAAACTACCGATGTATAGACTTGAAGGGAAACGTAGGTAAAACTTCCAATGTACAGACTTCGAAGTTGAACATTTGGATGTACAGACTTGGAAGATCACTAATGGATGTACAGACTTCACTTCGATGTATAGACTTGGAAGAATGATGCATAGTATAATGTACAGACTTCATGACTATGCTCATGCAGTGTATAGACTCTGGAAAGCTAAGGCCAATGTATAGACTTCAACGATGCGTGCTACAGTCCAATGTATGGACTTAGCTTCGTGCATGCTACAGTCCAATGTATGGACTTATGAAGAGTGATGCATGAATGTATATACTTCCAATGTATTGACTTCGGGCTTGCCATTCAGTGTATAGACTTAGAGCACAAACGCCACGATGCAATGAATAGACATGCTATGTGAGAGCTGCAGTGTATAGACTTTAAACAATGCATGAGACGAGTGTATATACTTGTGTTCCTAGACATGTGTTCTGAGGGAGTCGACCCATCAAAGGAGGGGGTCGACCCATGATACATGAATATATAGACATGTTCTAGACGATGCACAAACACAACACAAAGCAGTGTATTGAATCTACGTGCAATGTGTAGACTTTGAGTGTGTGCAGTGTGTAGACATGTGAAATGCAAAGAACACACAGGCAATCTGATAACACACATTCATCAAACCATAGACAGTCACAGACAATCTGATTTTCATCAAAACATAGACAGTTGCCAATCAATCAAAATAAGGTGTTGCCAATGAAATAAGGCATATGTCAACATCATCAACACAGAGGAGTCACAACATTAAAACCCTGAGGGTCCCAACTCTGTGGTAAATGGCGCCCCTGACCAGGGCGCCAATTACACAATTGAAGACTTCGCGTGAAGTCGTCATTTAAATGAAGACACCCCCAGTGTCGTCAATTCTATTTCTGTAATTGATAATTCAACACATTTAAAAATCCATAACTATCGAACTAAAGCACGAAATTTTTGCATGAACATGTTTTTGGAATCTGACATTTTTCTCAACATATTCGTACCATTACTTCCTGATTCAAAGTTTTTTCACACTGGTGAATAGTAGATGAATAGTGGACCACTATCTGTAAGTGGCGTCCCTGACCAGGGCGCCAATTACAGAATTGAAGATTGCCCGCAAGGGCATCAATTAATTGAAGACATGAGCCATGTCGTCAATTCAATTTTCTGGAATTTCCAGAAATCAGTAAATCAACGTATTCAAAAATCTGAAACTAATAAACTGAACTATGAAAATTGTGACTGAATATACTTCTGTGACCCTGAGATTTTTCTCCATCTGACCATGTCTTCGGATTCTGATTCGGAGAAACTTTGGAGAAATGAATAGTAACTTGTGTCACATAACTTACAGTTCTGATGCGAAGCACAACTTACAAGGAGTTGAACCTGTACTTAAATTGACGACACCCTCAGAGTCTTCAATTAAATGAAGACTGCTCACAGGGGCGTCAATTCCATTTCTTAAGAAATTAAAGATATAACATTAGAAAATTCATATCTGTGAAACCAAAATCCAGTAATTATATCGAAACATGTTTCTGGACTCCCGAGGATTTATACTACATATTCATGTCCTTACTTTCAAATTTTGAGAAACTTTTTCGAAATGAACAGTGCTTTGAGTCACAAAACGTACATGCTGGGTGAAAATCACCCACTGTAATTGGCGCCCCAAGTCAGGGCGCCAATTCTTCAAATAGCGATGGCCCTCAAGTCTTCAATTAATTGAAGACTTGATAGGGGGCACCAATTTCAATATGTACTTATATTTTCGAAAAAATCAAAATTTTGAAAGGTTGGGCAACCCCCAGGCGTCAATTCTTCAAATGACGGGAGCCAACAAGTCTTCAATTAATTGAAGATTGCTTACAGGGGCGCCATTTCTTTATATACACATATAAAAAAAATAGCCTCTGTAATTGGCACCCCAAGCCAGGGCGCCAATTACTTAAATAGCGATAGCCAGGACGTCTTCAATTAAATGAAGACATCCTGGGGGGCGCCAATTTGATATATACTTATATAAATTTCTAAAAATTAAAAATTTGAAGGATTAGCAAACCCCCAGATGCCAACTCAGTAAGTACAACTTCTGATCTTGATCTGTCTCGTGAATTGTGCAAACACAACCCTAATCCATACTCCTACGTATGATGAATTCTTGAATTCATTCCATGAAAAATCTACTTGTGTATACCCTACATGGTCAAACCTTGAGCCTCTTAAACTACCATTTGCGAGTGTTAGAGCTAAGGGCCATGCAGGGTAAAGTGTTACGTTGTGGGAGCCACCTCTTAAGGCTGTACGGCGCAAAGTGCTACACGACGGGAGCCACCGCTTGAGTCTGCAGGGGCCACCTCTAGAGTCCTCCATAACCAAATGACTAGTTAATCTCGTTTGTATAATACTACGTGTCTTAATTCTTGAAATTCCATATTGGCTATAAATGAGAGTGGATGTCAAAGGTAATACATGAAATGTTGTGCATATAGGGCTCGGTCTGATCCTGGGAGGAGCACCAGAAGGTACTTGTGCCCATGGGAGTTTATTGACCACTGTGTTTAGCATTGCACCAGAGTACTTGCTTGACTTGAGACACTCCACCACTACTCTCTCTCTCCTTACTTATTTGACTTGCATGGCCCGGAACGGGCAATACTTGACTTATGGCTTGAGAAAGGGCAAAATACTTGCTTGATAATAGTCAATTCTACTGATACGTACTTGACATTACTCGCTTGAATTGAATTTTGACTTGCTCGTACCTGAGATATACTTGTACATGAGTTCTTTCTTGCACTTGAGTTCATACTTGTACACAAATCACTGCTTGCCCCGAAGTGGCATTTACATCTATAAATTCTTGAAATACTGCTTGTCAAATACTTGAAATCTTGATATACTCTCTTTATACAGTTCTTGATCTTTTACTGTTAATCATGCCTAAATTTACCTGTATACCTGATTTTTCTTATACGTACATCATGCATAGCCATACTGATAATACATGCAAATTATAAATCACGTAAAGATTGCTCGTATTTGAGATGTAATTCCTACTAAGCGATTCGCTCATCCAGTTACTTCCTAACATTTTCAGGTGAATCGGATAGCGACAAGAATGGGATTGAGGCCGAGTGAAGAGTGCTAGAACGCCAACCATCTATCATTAGCTAGTCGTGCCTTGAATTTATTTGAGTCTACCTTGTACTCTCAGTTATGTCAGTTAGTGGTGTAAACTTTGTTAAGTCATGTATCCTAATGTTTGGCTGTCTAAATTTGGAAATTTTCATGGACTATCTTTAATTCCTTTGGTTAATCAAATAATCGTCACTTGGACTATTGGAATTTATTAGATTATTAGTCTTTTGCGCACTCCGTAATTATGTATGTTAAAATTCCTATCGCTCTAATGACACGGTCTATATAGACGCGTCACACATCCGAGTATCTTCCACGCTCGGGGCGTGACAGTCTTCGTGATATCAGAGCCTAGGTTTTCAAACCTAGGGAACTAGAAGAAATAAAAGGTTAGAAATTGAAATCTAAGTAAAAACTTGAGTCCGCGGATAGGTAAAACCCGAGTCCAAGGATAGATACACCTTACCCGGTGAGATGGATAGAGCCATGGGTTAAGATCTATAATGACTTTTGACCTTATAAGTAAACCCGATCTTTATCATACTTAAACTCTTTTGTAGGATCATGGCTGCGGAAAGAGCACAATGGCGCGAGATGCAGCGCACCGTGCAGGGCCTTACACAGGCACTACAGCAAGTGGCCCAAGGCGGAGCAAACCGTGGAGCGGGTGATCTCCACAGGAGTTTCCGGAACATGAACCCACCGAGGTTCACGGGTTCGTCCGACCCCGAGGATGCCGAGAATTGGCTAAAGGAGATGGAACAAATCTTCCGTGTGATGCAATGCGCGGACGAGGAGAAGGTTTTACTGGCCGTATTCCAACTGGCGCGGGACGCTCGATGCTGGTGGGAATCCATAGAAGCAACACTGCCAGAAGACCATGTCACATGAGATGAATTCACGGAGCATTTTAACAACAAGTACTTCTCCGACCATATCCAGGAGAAGAAGGCCGCTGAATTCGCCGTTCTAAAACAACGGGGTTTGAAAGTGTCCGAATATGAGGCCCAGTTTTCCAGATTATCTAGGTATGCACCCCACTTGGTGTGTACAGAAAAGATAAAGGCGAGAAGGTTCCTCAATGGGCTTCGGCCCCATTATATTACACAACTTGCACCAATGGACATCCAAGCTTATTCGGAGATAGTTCGGCGTGCCCAATTGCTAGAAGACGCCACCGAATTATTTGAAAGAATCCGAGGAAGAGACAAGAAGGAACCCATCACAAGCCCAGGAAAATTCAAACAATCATTCAACAAGAAAATGTTCTTCGTGGGAGGGGAGTCCTCCAAGGCAAAGAAATTCCAGAAGAAAGACAGGCCGTTCTCCACCACCACACCCTCAAAGGAGATTTGCAAGTATTGTGATAAAGCTGGTCATAAGATCGATGAATGCTGGAGGAAGTTAGGAGCTTGTCTTTGATGCGGGAGCCGAGAACATCGAATCCCATACTGCCCACTGATGAAGGAGCAAGACATCAAAGATGAGAAGTGCCCGGTAAAGAAACAAGGCCGTCTGCAAGCCCTCCGAGAGATGGAACCCACTGAAGGCGAAATTGTGGGAGGTACTCTCACTATTTGTTCAAAAATTGCTCAAGTTTTATTTGATACCGAGCAACTCATTCATTCGTTTCCAAGAACTTTGCTGTCTCATTTTCTAAGAAACATGAACGGTTAGATTTGGTCATATCTACACCTCTTGGGAATGAGTCTGATATCACTTATCACTATCCAAATTGTGAAGTGATGATTAAGGGAAGTAATTTACCTGCTGACCTGATATGCCTAGATATGAAGGGTTATTATGTCATACTAGGTGCAGACTGGTTATCCACATACCAAGCAACTGTAGATTGCTGGCATGGTAAGGTAACTTTCATGGATTTCCTAGAGCTAGTTTACAATAGCCCTCGGAGTAAATCACTTCTTATATCAGCACTCCGAGCTAGAAAGCTTATGGATAAGGGATGCATGGCTTTCATATCATTCGTGACTGCCACAGAAGTCGAGAAGGTTAAACTTGAAGACATCCGTGTAATTCAGGATTTTCTCAATGTTTTTCCAGAAGATTTAACCGGCTTACCCCCGGAAAGGGAAGTGTCGTTCACAATCGACCTTGTCCCTGGTGCTGGTCCTGTTTCCAAGGCACCGTACAGAATGTCCCCTACTGAGCTGAACGAACTAAAAGAGCAGCTAATGGAGTTATTGAAAAAGGGTTTCATCAGGCCGAGTACTTCACCTTGGGGAGCACCCATGCTGTTCGTCAAAATGAAGGATGGATCGATGAGACTATGCATCTACTATCGACAGCTAAATCACCTTACAATCAAGAATAAATACCCGCTGCCGAGGATTGACGAGCTGTTCGATCAGTTATCAGGAGCTTCATATTTCTCCAAGATTAATCTTCGTTCTGATTACCACCAATTGAAGATCAAAGAAGAAGACATTCATAAAACTGCATTCCGAAGCATGTATGGGTATTACGAATTTACTGTTATGCCTTTCGGACTAACAAATGCCCCCGCAGCTTTTATGCAGTTAATGAACAACATATTCAGGCCCAACTTAGACCAATTCATTGTGGTCTTTATTGATGATATTCTGATCTATTCCAAGACCGAAGAGGATCATGAAGAACATCTCAAGAAGGCATTGCAGATATTAAGGGAAAATAAACTTTATGCCAAATTCAGCAAGTGCGAATTCTGGATCGAGGAAGTATCCTTCTTACGCCATATTATTTTGAAGAACGGAATTACTGTTGACCCGTCAAAGGTTGAAGCCATGAAGAACTGGGAATGACCCACAAATGCAACGGAAATTCGAAGCTTCTTGGGTCTAGCTGGTTACTACCGGCGTTTTATCAAGGACTTCTCCAAGATTGCCGTTCCTCTGACCAGGTTAACCCTCAAGGAAGTGCCTCATGAGTGGAATGAAGACTGTGAAAAGAGTTTCCAAGCTTTAAAGGATATCTTGACCACTGCTCCAGTCTTATCATTACCAATTGAAGGAGAAAAATACGAGGTATATACCGATGCTTCGGGCATTGGCCTCGGATGTGTATTGATGCAGAATGAAAGCGTCATTGCATACTCTTCCCGATAATTGAAGAAACATGAAGAGAACTACACGGTTCATGACTTAGAACTGGCCGCGATAGTATTTGCCTTGAAGATCTGGAGACATTATCTCTACGGAGAACAATTCACTATGTACTCCGATCATAAAAGTCTCAAGTACTTATTCTCCCAAAAGGAGCTGAACATGCGGCAAAGGTGTTGGCTCGAGTATCTCAAGGATTTCGACTTCACTATACAGTACCATTCTGGTAAGGGTAATTCCGTAGCTGATGCCCTTAGTCGAAAGCCGAGAACGAGATTGGCCAACTGTATGATACAAGAATGGAAGCTGCTGGAGAAATTCTCTGAGCTTGATATCAGCACAGATGAGAAGAACATGTGTATTAGTCTATCTCATATGAGCCTACATCCAGATTTGCTACCTGAAATCAAGAAGCTGCAGGAAGAAGATCCCTCACTAGTGAAGATAAAGAGCAAGCTGGACGAGAGACTTGATTTCAAGCTAGCACATGATGGCAGACTGTTATTTCATGAACGGACGTGTGTGCCCGACTGTCCCGAGTTGAAGGGGAAGATTCTTGAAGAAGCTCATCGATCGAGGTATACGATCCACCCGGGAGCCACTAAGATGTATCAAGACTTGAAAAGAACTTTCTGGTGGCCTAACATGAAAAGGGAGGTAGCAGACTTTGTATCTCGTTGCCTCACATGCCAACAAGTGAAGGCGGAACATCAAAAATCTGCCGGAAAGCTACATCCGCTAGATATTCTCAAGTGGAAGTGGGAAGACATTGGCATGGACTTTATCATGGGTTTGCCCAAGTCTAGGGGCGGATATGATGGAATTTGGATAATTATCGACCGGCTAACCAAATTGGCCCATTTCTTACCCATCAAAAGCCGATGGTCAGTCGACGTACTTGCTGCCCTGTATATCAAGGAGATGGTTAGATTGCATGGAGTTCCCGTCTCGATCATATCTGACCGAGACCCGCGCTTTACCTCTCATTTCTAGAAGAGCCTACAACACTCTATGGGGACAAAACTCAACTACAGTACTGCTTTCCATCCCCAGACAGATGGACAGACCGAGAGGACAAATCAAGTTGTTGAAGATATGTTGAGAGCATGCATTATAAACTTCGGCGGAAGCTGGCATGACCACTTACCACTATCCGAATTTGCATATAACAACAGCTATCAAGCAAGTATACAAATGGTACCTTTTGAGACATTATATGGCAGGAGTTGCCGATCTCCTATATGCTGGGATGAAGTCGGTGAAAAACAAATTCTAGGCCCAGACATGGTACGAGATTCTATCGAGAAGATACACCTCATTAGAGAAAGGTTAATGATAGCATAGTCTAGGCAGAAATCTTATGCCGATAACCGAAGGCGAGACATGGAATTTCAAGTCGGAGATCATGTTTTCTTTAAGGTATCTCCCGACCGAGGCATTAGAAGATTTGGTGTCAAGGGCAAACTAACACCAAGGTTTATTGGTCCATTCGAAGTGCTGGAAAGAGTAGGCGAGGTGGCTTATCGCATCGCCCTACCTCTGCAACTGTCAGAAGTGCACAACGTGTTTCATGTTTCTATGCTGAAGAAATACGTGCACGATCCTTTCCATGTTATTGACCACAATAATTTAGTGGTACAGAAGGACCTTACCTACGAGTAGAAGCCAATGAAGATCCTCGACCGAGAAGTTCGAGTTCTAAGGACCAAGACGATCCCTATGGTAAAAATCCAATGGAGTCGATGCTTAGACCAAGAAGCTACATGGGAAACTGAAGAATCTATGAAGAAGAGATTTTCGGAGTTATTCTGATTGTAAGTACACTCCACCTTTCCTATTCCCGCATAATACAGTTAAATTTGGGGACCAAATTCTTTTAAGTGGGGGAGGGTGTAGCACCCCTGATAAATACATTTGAGTAAATTTAAAACTTCTTCCTAAAAGAAATCATACTTGAAGACCTTACATAAAGAACCCAACCTCATGAGGACTATAACATAAATATACAAGCCAACCTCACTTTATGCCATAAAGAAACATGAAGGCTTTATATAAAGAGCCAAAACTCATGGGGGCTAGCATATAAATGTACAACCATCACTTTATGCATAGTACGTATGTACTTCTCCTAAAGAATCATATAATGACAGGCTTTGTATAAAGAGCCAAACCATGAAGGGGTTTTAATATAAAGGTGCAAGACAACTTTAAACACATGGGGCCATGGGTTGTACGTAAGTGGATTCTAACTTTTCCACTTACCAAATTGAAGACCCTTCACATAGGCACCATTTACAAAATTGAAGACATGGCATGAGGCGCCATTTTCAATAGGACCCTATCCCATTAAAATAGTAATATATGTGTGTACATCTTGAATGCTAGCATGTGAATGTGGCAGAATTGTCTAAGAATTAACGCCCTCTTGCAAGGGCGTCATTCCCATGGAATAATGCCACCTAAACTAATGACGTCCTCATGCAAGGCGTCATTTATGTGAATAGTACCACTTGGTTTAATGAACGACCCCTTACAAGGGCATCATTTAAACATATGTTTCTAGAAGATTGAGACACGAACAACCCCATTTCGCTGGCTAAGCACTAATCTAGGATCGTGTTCCCAAACCGGACCCGCAAGGTAATAACCAATGCTTGCAAATCCCTATAACTAATCCCCTATGAAGCACTGTCAGAGGCTACTGCCATCTTTCAGTGCTTGCAGAAGGGAATGTTTCCCTTCGTTCCTCGGAAAGCGTGAAGTCTACGTCCTGCTGCGGCGGCAGGGAACGTGTAATATCCCGGACCTTTCGGATCCTTCTTTGTGGGTCCCGGATCTGGTTTTCGGAGCGTCCGGTTTCGTTGTGTCCGAAATTTCGTTTCGGACATCTTTCGTGTTCGGATCGGCGCGATCCGGAGTTGTTTCGGAGGCCCGGAGGCGTTCCGCGACTTTTCCGCGTGTGTTTTTCGATTCCCGGTGTGTGTTTCGGCTTTTCCTTCGGAAGCTCGCTGCGGGCGAACCGGGCGGTTCCCCCAGGCACGAGTGGTACCGTTGCGATCGGTGCGTTCCGAGGATTCCAGAAATGTATTTTTCTATTTTTCGGTATTTTTCCGAAAATTCAAATTTTCTATATAGCCCTAATTCTTTTATTTTTCTTTTTCTCCTTTATCTTTCTTCTTCTTCCTCTTCCTCCGTTTCTTCCCACCGTGACACCCTCCTCTCTCCCTCTCTCCCATTCGGGCGCGGCGAACCCCTCTCCGGCTACGGACGGCGGCGGGGCGACGGCGCGGACGCGTGGGCGACGGTTAGGCGATCTCGTGGGCGTGCGGGGAGCGTGGGAAGCGTGGGGAGTTCGTGAAGCTTCGAGCATTCTTCGTGATTCGTGATCGATCCGGCGGAGCATTTGCTCCATTGAGGTAGGGTGACGTTCCTTAGCCTCATGCCGATCTTTTCCGCGATTTATAGGCCGCGGGGAGGCCGAGAGGGGATCGTTTGAGCGTTTTTGGGTTTTTCCATGATTTGGGGAGAGCTCGCCCGATCTATGGATTTGATGCATGATTTCGTATTTTGATGGCCTAGAATCATGCTAGGGGTCCCCAGGGGTCTTCCCCTTTGTTTTCCCCCTCTCCTATGGAGGCATGGGGGCATGGTTAGAATTTTTGGGCGTTCTTACCGTTTTCGGCCGCGGACTGAGAACGCGCTATACTCCAGTAGCGCGTTCTTGGAGGTCGCGCTGCCCCGATCGAGCGCGTTCATCGGAGAAGATGAACAGTAGGGTGGTTCGTGTCGCGCTATGGGGTCCTAGCGCGATCATCCTTGTCGCGCTAGGAGGACCTAGCGCGATGGTCCTTGTCGCGCTAGGGTTCCCTAGCGCGATGGTCCCTGTCACGCTAGGGAGACCTAGCGTGATCTTCCCTGTTGCGCTAGGGTTCCCTAGCGCGTTCTTCCGTGTCGCGCTAGGTATCCCTAGCGCGATCTGGCTGTTATTGGGTGTTCCCCTTGGGCCGTGTGTGCGTCCCGGGCACCCCGTGGAGTTCCGTGACCGTGTCTTTGGTGTCCGGAGGTTCCGTTTGCCTTGGTCATGAGTTTGGCCGTAGGCGGTGAGTCCGTTTTTCTCTGACTGTGGCCACCGTGCGACGGGGCTGGTGCGTGGGGTGATTCCCACACGTTGTCAGTTTCGGACGTCGTTTTCCGTTGACTTGAGAGTCTACTCCTTCAGTGACCCTCCACTAGTCGTAGCCCACCAGTACGAGGTGCTGGTCTCACCTGGGAGTGGTGTACGGGCACCCACCTTTCGAGACGGTTTGTGGACCGGTTCCCGTAGGCCCCTCGTCTTAGCCAGAGTCCGGCTGCGGGGGAAAACCGGTCAGAGGGCCAGACCTAGGACGCGTGGTCTGTGTGTGCACACGTGGTTGGGGGCGGTTGGACCCATGTCGACGGGCGTGACCCCAGCTAGTCACTTGTTTGTGGTTACTTGTACGGTGTTTGCGCCTCGGGTAGGACCTATCACGTCAGGCGGTTCACCTGCGGTGCGGTGTAAGACGTCAGGGGACGCTGCCGGCTGTGCTTCTAGTGGGCGGTACTCCTGTCGAGTACGGAGTGTCAGACTGTCAGTCGTGTGTTTCCGACCTTCGGGTTTTGGCGGTTCGACCGTTGAGTTTCGGTCTTCTCGTACCGTGGCACGTGTGTCGATTTGCGTGCCGTAGGGTCTAGTTCTGTAGAGTACATGGCTTTCCTTTCCGAGGTACTTTCCTACCGCTAGAGTAGTGGTTTCTCGTTTTACGAGGTAGGGTTCGAGTGATGCCTACTGAGTCTTGTTCCGAGACTCATTCCCTGCGTGTTTTCACAGTGTTTCAGGTGAGGCGCCACCTTCGGGGAGCGCGTCAGGAGTGCAGCGTGGTGCGGGTGCCCAGAGGTAGTGCCAGAGGTCAGAGCCGGGGGATGCCCCGTGTAGCTGTACTTTCCTTTCTTGTCACTGTACTAGTCGTGGACTGTTCTTGCTGTTGTTGTTATTTTATTGCGGACCATGTAAAATGTTAATTTATTTCCTGCTTAATATTATAACTATTTAATTTCTGTAATTATTTGTGATACTTGTGTAGTCTCCACACCATCCTTTTAACCCTTCCGAGTCTTCGGACTCGTGGGTGGCGGTACGAGTCTCGGGTTATCGGGCCTTCCCGGTAATCGGATTCTCGGGTCGTTACAGCTGGTATCAGAGCGCGGTTGTGGAATTACATGAGAATCATAGGTAATTGTAGTGGTCCACTAGTCCACAACGATGATGTACATGTGACGCTGGCATTGGGCACCGCGTGTTTTATCCTGACATTGCCGTTTTCGTGTTTTCTGTCTTGTGCTTCAGGAGCGAGGATGGCGCCAGTTCTCGCTCTCAGCACGGGCAGTCGGCTGGAGGTCAGGAGATCCAGCAGGGGGTCCAGAGGGACCAGGAGGAGCATAGCAGAGTTCCGGGAGCTACCGAGGCCGCAGATGCTGCGAGAGCTCCGGGGGCCGAGAATTTCTTCCGTGGCATGTACCATCTCATGTCTCAGCAGTTTGGCGGAGAGGCTGCTGAGGCCTCGTCAGTCAGGGGTGGGCCAGGCCGAGCAGTGAGGGACTTCATGCAGTTCCATCCGCCTTACTTTAGCGGCCAGGCAGACCCTGATGCGGCTCGAGATTGGCTTGATGAGATGGAGCGGGTGTTCAGTTCTGCGAAGAGTACTGCCGAGGACAGAGTGGTGTTGGCCTACAACCAGTTGCAGGGTACGGCTCGGAGGTGGTGGTCTTCCGAGTGGAAGACGTCCTTTCAGCTTCGTCCACTTGAGCAGGTCGAGTGGAGTGACTTTGTCAGTGCTTTCGAGCGTACGTACTGTCCAGACGTCGTTGCTACGCAGCGGATGCGGGAGTTTCTGGAGCTGGTGCAGGGTGACATGTCCGTGTTGCAGTACAGGGCCCGATTTGTCGAGCTGGGTCGGTACGCACCTCATATCATGGAGCATGAGAGGGTGAGGACGACGCAGTTTGTGCAGGGCTTGAGGCTGGAGCTGAGGCACCATTTGATCGCGAATGGGGCCACTGATCTAGAGACGGCGTCTCGTGTTGTGATTTCCTTGGAGATGGATATGCAGAGGACTCGAGGACCGATCAGCCAGGGGCAGTCCTTGTCAGGTCGCAGCCAGCAGTCGGCTACCCAGCAGCAGGGTTCCTTCCAGCATGCGTCGGGTGGTTCAGGAGTACCGGCATCGGCAGCTTCGGTGACAGGATCTGCGTCCTTTGGCTCGAAGGTCAAGAAGTTCTTGAAGAAGAATTTCCGTAAGAAGCACAAGGATCAGGGGCAGGCTTCATCGGGCAGTGTACATCAGCCGTTTCCT
This sequence comes from Amorphophallus konjac, assembly GCA_022559845.1. Classification (NCBI taxonomy): domain Eukaryota; kingdom Viridiplantae; phylum Streptophyta; class Magnoliopsida; order Alismatales; family Araceae; genus Amorphophallus; species Amorphophallus konjac. The sequence goes on from CM040118.1 coordinate 34,421,764, forward strand.
TTGCAGCGTCAGGGATCGGTGGGTGGATCGCGAGGACCTTGTCCACGGTGTGGTGGGACCCACCCAGGCAGGCAGTGCACGGCGCCGATCATCTGTTTTCGGTGTGACCAGCCAGGGCATATGGCGCGTGACTGTCCTCAGAGGCCGCCGCAGCAGCAGGTTCCCCAGCAGCAGCAGCAACAGGGACAGTATCCGCCGCTACCCAGGTCAGCTAGTGTGGGAGGCAGGCAGAGAGCTCGTGGCCAGATCACGCACTTGACCAGGGCAGAGGCAGTGGCGTCGCAGCTCGTGGAAGGTACCGTTCAGATTTTGGGTTGTGCGGCTCGGGTTTTATTTGATTCTGGCGCGTCTCATTCGTTTATTTCGGAGGATTTCGCGTCGAGCGTCGAGGAGCCGGTGACCCAGTTGTCCTGTGATTTGGCAGTGGAGTTGCCTTCGGGTGATTTTATGGTCACTCCGTATTGCTTCGACCAGGTTCCGGTGTGGATCGATGGGTGGAGTATGCCAGGCAGGTTGTATGCGTTGCAGCTTCGGGATTACGACGTGATTCTAGGCATGGATTGGCTCGAGACTCATGGAGCGGTGGTGGATTGTGGAATGAAGAGGGTCTACTTCCAGCATCCGAGCAAGAGGACCTTCTATTTCCAAGGTATCCGTTCCACCTCTTCTCGATTCCTTATCTCTGCTATTCGAGCCCGTCGATTGCTTGATTCAGGTTGTCAGGGTTTTCTCGCGTCTGTGGTTGTGTCTGACCGGATGGAGCCGGATGTCGAGGACATTGCGGTGGTGTGCGAGTTTCCCGATGTTTTTCCTGAGGAGTTGCCTGGATTACCTCCCCAGCGGGAGATCGATTTCGTGATCGAGGTTGTACCTGGTACGGGACCTTTGGCGAAGGCTCCCTACCGTATGGCCCCCGCTGAGCTGAGGGAGTTGAGGGCGCAGTTGCAGGAACTGTTGGCCAAGGGGTACATTCGTCCGAGCTTTTCCCCTTGGGGTGCGCCCGTGTTGTTCGTGAAGAAGAAGGACGGTAGTCTGCGGCTTGTGCATTGACTATCGGCAGCTGAATGAAGTGACCATTAAGAACAAGTATCTGTTGCCGCGGATTGATGATTTGTTCGACCAGCTTCAGTCTGCGCGAGTGTTCTCGCGGATTGATTTGCGGTCCGGTTACTATCAGCTGAGAATTCGCGAGTCCGATGTGGAGAAGACTGCGTTCAGTACGAGGTACGGGCATTATGAGTTTCTGGTGATGCCGTTTGGGCTCACCAATGCCCCAGCAGCCTTCATGGACTTGATGCAGAGGGTGTTTCATCCGTATTTGGACCAGTTCGTGGTCATCTTTGTGGATGACATCCTTGTTTATTCGCGGTCTGCCGAGGAGCACGCGTACCATTTGGGTGTGGTGCTGCAGACGTTGCGAGATCACCAGTTGTATGCGAAGCTCAGCAAGTGCGAGTTTTGGCTCAGCGAGGTGCACTTTCTGGGGCACGTGATTTCTGGTGATGGCATTTCCGTGGACCCCGCCAAGGTCGAGGCAGTGATGCAGTGGCCGAGGCCGAGGTCGGTGACGGAGATCCGGAGTTTCTTGGGGCTTGCGGGTTATTATCGCCGGTTTATCCAGGATTTTTCTCGCATTGCGACCCCGATGACGAGGCTCACGCGGAAGGATGTGCCTTTCGTTTGGTCCGAGGAGTGTGAGCAGAGCTTCAGGGAACTGAAGAGATTGCTCACCTCGGCTCCGGTGTTGGTTTTACCTTCTGGATCGGGAGGTTTTGTGGTGTGTACAGATGCTTCCGGCGTCGGATTGGGTGCTGTTCTGATGCAGCATGGTAGAGTGGTGGCTTATGCATCTCGGCAGCTAAAGCCCCACGAGGAGAACTACCCTACCCATGACCTTGAGTTGGCGGCGGTGATCTTCGCGCTGAAGATCTGGAGGCATTATCTGTACGGCGAGAAGTTCGAGGTGTTCACTGACCATCAAAGTTTGAGGTATGTGTTCTCGCAGAGAGACCTGAACCTTAGGCAAAGACGTTGGATGGAGTTCATGAAGGATTATGACTTCACCCTGTCTTATCAGCCGGGCAGGATGAATGTCGTCGCCGATGCCTTGAGTCGGAAGGTGGCGGTCAGTACCTTGATGCTGAGGAAGTGGAGGCTCTGGGAACAGGTGCCCGAAGTATCCTTCAGGCTCAAGATTCCCCAGGAGCGAGGGTTGGCAGTGCTTGCGAGTCTGACTGTCACTCCTGCTATCCGTCGTCAGGTGACAGAGGCTCAGCATGCGGACCCTGAGTTGCCCCGGATTCTTACGATGGCTGACGTGGAGCTCGGCGAGGACGGTGCTGCGAGGTTTCGTGGCAGGTTGTACGTCCCAGCGGAGGAGCAGGTTCGTCGTGCGGTGTTACGCGAGGCTCATGGGAGCAGGTACACTGTACACCCGGGTGCGACGAAGATGTATCGGAACTTGCGGAGGCAGTTTTGGTGGCCTGGCATGAAGAGAGATGTCGCCGAATTTGTGGCCAGGTGCCTGATCTGTCAGCAGGTGAAGGCGGAGCATCAGCGACCAGGAGGTACTCTCCAGCCCTTGGATGTTCCTGCTTGGAAGTGGGACCATGTGACCACAGATTTTGTGGTGGGGTTGCCAAGGACCCCGAGTGGGCAGGACAGTATTTGGTTACTGGTGGATCGGCTGACGAAGGTGACGCGGTTGCTACCGGTCAAGGTCAGCTGGAGCGTGCCTAAGTTGGCTCGTCTTTATGTGGAGCGGATCGTGCCGTTGCATGGGGTTCCCATTTCGATCGTGTCGGATCGGGATCCGCGCTTCACTTCTGGGTTCTGGAGGAGTTTCCAGCGAGCTCTTGGCACGGAGTTGGCATTTAGCTCGGCGTATCATCCTCAGTCAGATGGTCAGTCTGAGAGGACCATTCAGACTTTGGAGGACATGCTGAGATCCTGCTGCCTGGAGTGGCAGGGGAGTTGGATTCATCACCTACCGTTGGTGGAGTTTGCCTATAACAACAGCTATCATTCGAGCATCGGCATGGCTCCTTATGAGGCACTGTATGGGCGTCCTTGTCGGACTCCGCTTGATTGGTTTGAGGTGGGTGAGCGTGTTTTGACGGGACCGGAGTTGGTGCAGCAATGTGTGGATGTTGTGCACCTGGTTCGTCAGAACATGTTGGCGGCCCAGAGTCGGCAGAAGAGCTATGCTGACCGTAGGAGGCAGCCCCTCGAGTTCGCCGTGGGCGATCATGTGTTCTTGAGAGTTTCTCCGATGAAGGGGGTGATGCGTTTTGGACGGCGTGGGAAGCTGAGTCCCCGCTATATTGGTCCTTTCGCGATTGTGGAACGCATCGGTGAGGTTGCTTACCGGTTGCAGTTACCTCCTGAGTTGGCGTCGGTGCATGACGTGTTCCACGTCTCGATGTTGCGGAAGTATATGCCCGATGACTCTCATGTGCTCGAGTTTTCTGTTTGGCCTGAGGTGACTCCAGATCTTTCTCTCCCAGAGTTTCCGATCCGCGTGGAGGATAGGCGAGAGCAGCGCCTGCGGAACAAGGTCATTCCCTTGGTAAAGGTCGTGTGGCAACGACACTCTGGTGGTGAGGCTTCGTGGGAACGTGAGGACGAGATGCGTCAGCAGTTCCCGTATCTGTTTGAGTGAGTCTTCCTCTTCTTTCCCCTTGGGTTGTTCTCAATTTCGAGGATGAAATTCCTTAAGGGGGGAGGGCTGTAATATCCCGGACCTTTCGGATCTTTCTTCGTGGGTCCCGGATCTGGTTTTCGGAGCGTCCGGCTCTGTTGTGTCCGAAATTTCGTTTCGGACATCTTTCATGTTCGGATCGGCGCGATCCGGAGTTGTTTCGGAGGCCCGGAGGCGTTCCGCGGCTTTTCCGCGTGTGTTTTCCGATTCCCGGTGTGTGTTTCGGCTTTTCCTTCGGAAGCTCGCTGCGGGCGAACCGGGCGGTTCCCCCAGGCACGAGTGGTACCGTTGCGATCGGTGCGTTCCGAGGATCCCAGAAATGTATTTTTCTATTTTTGGTATTTTTCCAAAATTCGGATTTTCTATATAGCCCTAATTCTTTTATTTTTCTTTTTCTCCTTTCTCTTTCTTCTTCTTCCTCTTCCTCCGTTTCTTCCCACCGTGACACCCTCCTCTCTCCCTCTCTCCCATTCGGGCGCGGCGAACCCCTCTCCGGCTACGGACGGCGGCGGGGCGACGGCGCGGACGCGTGGGCGACGGTGAGGCGATCTCGTGGGCGTGCGGCGAGCGTGGGAAGCGTGGGGAGTTCGTGAAGCTTCGAGCATTCTTCGTGATTCGTGATCGATCCGGCGGAGCATTCGCTCCATTGAGGTAGGGTGACGTTCCTTAGCCTCATGCCGATCTTTTCCGCGATTTATAGGCCGCGGGGAGGCCGAGAGGGGATCGTTTGAGCGTTTTTGGGTTTTTCCATGATTTGGGGAGAGCTCGCCCGATCTATGGATTTGATGCATGATTTCGTGTTTTGATGGCCTAGAATCATGCTAGGGGTCCCCAGGGGTCTTCCCCTTTGTTTTCCCCCTCTCCTATGGAGGCATGGGGGCGTGGTTAGAATTTTTGGGCGTTCTTACCGTTTTCGGCCGCGGACTGAGAACGCGCTATACTCCAGTAGCGCGTTCTTGGAGGTCGCGCTGCCCCGACCGAGCGCGTTCATCGGAGAAGATGAACAGTAGGGCGGTTCGTGTCGCGCTATGGGGTCCTAGCGCGATCATCCTTGTCGCGCTAGGAGGACCTAGCGCGATGGTCCTTGTCGCGCTAGGGTTCCCTAGCGCGATGGTCCCTGTCGCGCTAGGGAGACCTAGCGCGATCTTCCCTGTTGCGCTAGGGTTCCCTAGCGCGTTCTTCCGTGTCGCGCTAGGTATCCCTAGCGCGATCTGGCTGTTGTTGGGTGTTCCCCTTGGGCCGTGTGTGCGTCCCGGGCACCCCGTGGAGTTCCGTGACCGTGTCTTTGGTGTCCGGAGGTTCCGTTTGCCTTGGTCATGAGTTTGGCCGTAGGCGGTGAGTCCGTTTTTCTCCGACTGTGGCCACCGTGCGACGGGGCTGGTGCGTGGGGTGATTCCCACACGTTGTTGGTTTCGGACGTCGTTTTCCGTTGACTTGAGAGTCTACTCCTTCAGTGACCCTCCACTAGTCGTAGCCCACCAGTACGAGGTGCTGGTCTCACCTGGGAGTGGTGTACGGGCACCCACCTTTCGAGACGGTTTGTGGACCGGTTCCCGTAGGCCCCTCGTCTTAGCCAGAGTCCGGCTGCGTGGGAAAACCGGTCAGAGGGCCAGACCTAGGACGCGTGGTCTGTGTGTGCACACGTGGTTGGGGGCGGTTGGACCCACGTCGACGGGCGTGACCCCAGCTAGTCACTTGTTTGTGGTTACTTGTACGGTGTTTGCGCCTCGGGTAGGACCTACCACGTCAGGCGGTTCACCTGCGGTGCGGTGTAAGACGTCAGGGGACGCTGCCGGCTGTGCTTCTAGTAGGCGGTACTCCTGTCGAGTACGGAGTGTCAGACTGTCAGTCGTGTGTTTCCGACCTTCGGGTTTTGACGTTCGACCGTTGAGTTTCGGTCTTCTCGTACCGTGGCACGTGTGTCGGTTTGCGTGCCGTAGGGTCTAGTTCTGTAGAGTACAGGGCTTTCCTTTCCGAGGTACTTTCCTACCGCTAGAGTAGTGGTTTCTCGTTTTACGAGGTAGGGTTCGAGTGATCCCTACTGAGTCTTGTTCCGAGACTCATTCCCTGCGTGTTTTCACCGTGTTTCAGGTGAGGCGCCACCTTCGGGGAGCGCGTCAGGAGCGCAGCGTGGTGCGGGTGCCCAGAGGTAGTGCCAGAGGTCAGAGCCGGGGGATGTCCCGTGTAGCTGTACTTTCCTTTCTTGTCACTGTACTAGTCGTGGACTGTTCTTGCTGTTGTTGTTATTTTATTGCGGACCATGTAAAATGTTAATTTATTTCCTGCTTAATATTATAACTGTTTAATTTCTGCAATTATTTGTGATACTTGTGTAGTCTCCACACCATCCTTTTAACCCTTCCGAGTCTTCGGACTCGTGGGTGGCGGTACGAGTCTCGGGTTATCGGGCCTTCCCGGTAATCGGATTCTCAGGTCGTTACAGAACGCGTGGCTTCATCCTGTCATCTTTCCTCGTAATCACACGTCAAAAGGTAGGTGTTCTCAAATCCTTATCTAACTAGTAGTTAAATAGGTTAATCTATACATGATTAGAGTTAGATTAACTCATCATCCATGCTATATATATATATATTACCTGGCTTTCCATGATCAAGAAATAAAACCATGTTATACATATGTTAATAGCTTGTTACACCTGATTCTATACATACTATTACCATGATCTTTATGAGTTTGAACTTAGTTTATTAACATGATTTCATGAGGTTTTTAACGTATTTTATCACACTAGTTTTACAGTCTTAATAACCATGTTTTAAACCTTAATATATAGCCTCTGTCACACATAATACGTTCATGTTTTAAAACCCTGAGGGTCCCAGCTCTGTGGTAAATGGCGCCCCTGACCAGGGCACCAATTACACAATTGACGACTTCCCGCGAAGTCGTCATTTAAATGAAGACACCCCTAGTGTCGTCAATTCTATTTATGTAATTTCCAGTAATTGATAATTCAATACATTTAAAAATCTATAACTATCGAACTAAATCATGAAAATTTTGCAATAACATGTTTCTGGAATCCTGACATTTTTCTCAACATATTCGTACCATTACTTCTTGATTCAGAGCTTTTTCACACTGGTGAATAGTAGATGAATAGTGGACCACTCTCTGTAAGTGGCGCCCCTGACCAGGGCGCCAATTACAGAATTGAAGACTGCCCGCAAGGGCGTCAATTAATTGAAGACATGAGCCATGTCGTCAATTCAATTTTCTGGAATTTCCAGAAATCAGTAAATCAACGTATTCAAAAATCTGAAACTAATAAACTGAACTATGAAAATTGTGACTGAATATACTTCTGTGACCCTGAGATTTTTCTCCATCTGACCATATCTTTGGATTCTGATTCGGAGAAACTTTGGAAAAATAAATAGTAACTTGTGTCACATAACTTACAGTTCTGATGCGAAGCACAACTTACAGGGAGTTGAACCTGTACTTAAATTGACGACACCCTGAGAGTCTTCAATTAAATGAAGACTGCTCACAGGGGCGTCAATTCCATTTCTTAAGAAATTAAAGATATAACATTAGAAAATTCATATCCGTGAAACCAAAATCCAGTAATTATATCTGAACATATTTCTGGACTCCCGAGGATTTATACTACATATCCATGTCCTTACTTTCGAATTTTGAGAAACTTTTTCGAAATGAACAGTGCTTTGAGTCACAAAACGTACCTGCTCGGTGAAACTCACCCACTGTAATTGGCGCCCCAAGCCAGGGCGCCAATTTTTCAAATAGCGACGGCCCTCAAGTCTTAAATTAATTGAAGACTTGATTGGGGGCACCAATTTCAATATGTACTTATATTTTTTGAAAAAACAAAATTTTGAAAGGTTGGGCAACCCCCAGGTGTCAATTCTTCAAATGACGACAGTCAGCAAGTCTTCAATTAATTGAAGACTGCTTACATGGGCGCCATTTCATTATATACACATATAAAAAAATAGCCTCTATAATTGACAACCCAAGCCAGGGCGCCAATTACTTAAATAGCGACAGCCAGGACGTCTTCAATTAAATGAAGACATCCTGGGGGGCGCCAATTTGATATATACTTATATAAATTTCTAAAAATTAAAAATTTGAAGGATTAGAAAACCCCCAGATGCCAACTCAGTAAGTACAACTTCTGATCTTGATCTATCTCGTGAATTGTGCAAACACAACCCTAATCCATACTCATGCGTATGATGAATTCTTGAATTCCATTCCATGAAAAATCTACTTGTGTATATCTTACATGGTCAAACATTGAACCTCTTAAACTACCATTTACGAGTGTTGGAGCTAAGTGCCATACAGGGCAAAGTGCTACGTTGTGGGAGCCACCTCTTGAGGCCGTACGGCGCAAAGTGCTACACAATGGGAGCCACCGCTTGAGCCTGCAGGGGCCACCTCTAGAGTCCTCTATAACCAAATGACTAGTTAATCTCGTCTGTATAATACTACGTTTCTTAATTCTTGAAATTTCATATTGGCTATAAATGAGAGTGGATGTCAAAGGTAATACATGAAATGCTATGCATATAGGGCCCGGTCTGGTCCTGGGAGGAGCACCCGAAGGTACTTGTGCCCATGGGAGTTTATTGACCACAGTGTTTAGCATTGCACCGGAGTACTTGCTTGACTTGAGACACTCCACCCCTACTCTCTCTCTCCTTACTTACTTGACTTGCGTGGCCCGGAACGGGCAATACTTGACTTGTGGCCCGAGAAAGGGCAAAATACTTGCTTGATAATAGCCAATTCTACTGATACGTACTTGACATTACTCGCTTGAATTGAATTTTGACTTGCTCGTACCTGAGATATACTTGTACATGAGTTCATACTTGTACACAAATCACTGCTTGCCCCGAAGTGGCATTTACATCTGTAAATTCTTGAAATACTGCTTGTCAAATACTTGAAATCTTGATATACTCCCTTTATACAGTTCTTGATCTCTTACTGTTAATCATGCATAAATTTACCTGTATACCTGATTTTTCTTATACGTACATCATGCATAGCCATACTGATAATACATGCAAATTGTAAATAACGTAAAGATTGCTCGTATTTGAGATGTAATTCCTACTGAGCGATTGGCTCATCCAGTTACTTCTTAACATTTTCAGGTGAATCGGATAGCGACAAGAATGGGATTGAGGGCGAGTGAAGAGTGCTAGAATACCAACCATCTATCATTAGTTAGTCGTGCCTTGAATTTATTTGAGTCTACCTTGTACTCCAAGTTATGTCAGTTAGTGGTGTAAACTTTGTTAAGTCGTGTATCATAATGTTTGGCTATCTAAATTTGGAAATTTTCATGGACTATCTTTAATTCCTTTGGTTAATCAAATAATCGTCACTTGGACTATTGGAATTTATTAGATTATTAGTATTTTGCGCACTCCGTAATTATGTATGTTAAAATTCTTATCGCTCTAATGACACGATCTATATAGGCGTGTCACGCATCCGAGTATCTTCCGCACTCGGGGCATGACACTTGCCCCTTGAGGTGGAGTTGGAGTAGAAGGATTGATGTCCTGGCTTGGTTGGGGTGGTTCACCCTTGAGTCGGATCAAGGCCAAAGGTCTTGCCCCTTGTCTATGGCCAATCATGTGTCTTGTGTCCGAATTCACTATAGGTTGATCATTCGCCACTTCCTCCTCATCATATTGCCAATGTTGACCTCTTTCCATTAACTTAGACTCTTGATTGCCCCTAACCATGGCTAACCCTTCCTGAGTGTAGGATGGAACATGAGGTGACTGATGGAAAGGAATGGAGTTGGGGATGTTTTCCACTCCCCTCATGGGTGCCCCACGGCATGCAGTGGCAACCTCATGGTTGGTGAGATTAAAAGGCTGATGGAAGGGATTGATGTCATCATAGGAAGTTGCCCCTTCCGAAGTTCTGACATTGCAATCATCAAGGGAGAATGGAAAGGAGGAATTCTTGAGTTGAGCTTGGACAACATGAGCTCTTTTGTAGAGTTGAGCGAATGTGTGAAATTCGCTAAGCATCAAGATAGTGCGGAGCTGAGGAGTTGCATTGTTGACTAGAACAGTGATGGCTTGAGATTCCGGGATGGCAATCCCAGACCTAAAAGCCATAGCTCTCCACCTATTGGCAAATTGAGTGAAGTCCTCATCGGGCTTCATCTTTTCCATGATAAGATCCGTAAGAGTGGGAGCTACACTAGCCATGTGGCCAAAATGAGCGATGAAACGCTCGGACACAATGTCAAAACTGATATGATCAATGGCCGGGAGTGAAGAGAACCACCTAAAGGCCTCTCCTTCTAGAGATTTTTGAAAGAGGTGAACTAGGAGGGCCCGATCGTAAAGCCATTGGTGAGAATCTATTAGAAAGCAAGAGAGGTGTTCATGTGGATTAGTGGAACCATCATACTTCCGACATTTGGGGGCTTTGAAACCCGGGGGAAAATGAACATTCGGAAGTTTGCAATAGCTAATGAAGGAATGAGGTTGAGGTTTGGAAAGACTTTCGGCAATCGCTTGCCAGACATACCTTTCCACCTTTTGTCGGGATATGAGATTGGATTGTTTAAGGTGTGCATTGACATTAGGCATGACATGAGAAATCGGAGAGGATGCAACCCCTTGATGATGAAGAGGATGGTGAGGTTGAGTAGGAACACGGGAGGGAGTCCTATTGAATGGGTTTGTCATTGGAATTGGAGATCTCATACAGATGGGTTGAGCATTGACATGTGATCTTGCTTGGGAAGCTAGAGCAACCAGATAGTTAGGAGAATATCGAGATAGCACCCTGGCCAGCTCTTGGTCCTCTGTCGGGGAGATTGATGGGGTTTTGACATTCATGGATTCTTGACCTTGGGAGGATGATTCTTCACTAGTTGAGCTTTGACCTATATCAATTGGTGAATTTTGACACATCCCAATGAAAGCATTGGGTGCATCTTCCTCGGCATCAAGCCGGGTTTGTGTGTCATAAAATTCCAAATCATCCACATCAACAACATGCATGTCAGAATAACATTGAGCCATCACCATTGTAACTCAACCTAATTAATTTTGAAGATTCAAGTGGAATATTAAGACCAATTAGGATTGAATTAATTGTATGTAACAGCAAGCATGTATTCAAACAATGCGCCCCAAATTTTTAGCATAGGTTAATCCAGAGATTAGTTCAATTTGAGTTCGCTCCCTCTTAGATGAGAATGGAATTTTCTAGGGGAATCAAATGCCAAAACTCCGGGATAATCCTAAGATAAATCTCACTCAAACCCCTTTAGGAAAACTAATAAGACTTCAAAGTTACAACCTGCCCGGCGACAGTGTGGGAAGCCACGGTTCGCGGGGACTCACGGAGGTTCCCAATTGACAAGGACTAGTTACACCCGAGTGGGAATCTCCTGGTGAAGAGTCCAAATCAAAGGGAGGGTGTTACTAAAATGTGTGATGCTGGCTCTTCCTAAGCCCACCCCGGACTCAAACTTGCAAGGTTAAAACACACAGAAGCAAAACTACACAAAATAGAAGCTAAGATATGAAAAATAGAAGCTGAACTACGCAGACAAGACTCAGATGGAAGTAGAAACATGAACATAAGGCGGCCAAGACGATGGCCGCTCAAAGGACCTGGGCGGCCAAGTCTTTGGCCACCTAGGATGTGGTGGGCGGCCAGGTCTTTGGCCGCCCTGGGATGTGGGCGGCCTGACACCTGGCCGCCACCTGTTTTGGCCCTGCAAGTCCACCAAACGCAGGACAATCACAAGAGCAACTAAAAATGGAAAATAAAGATGGAAAAAAGCTATTTGCTGGAAAGTGAATGCAATGAACTTCAATCCAAAAACTCATAGTGAGCAATCAGTGTCCCGCCGTGATCACCAGAAGGTTGTAGGTGCCGGAAGGTGGCGGTGCCCGCGTGAAGGTGGTCGCGAGTGTCCTCCCGAACTTGTGCTGCTGCTACCTACAGTGCACAGGTTAGAAAGATAGGAATGATGTGATCGCCAGAGGTGTTTACCTGAACCTCACAGGGGTAGGGTGATCGTAAACGTCTTAGGAACAGGAGATGGTGGGTTCTTCTGTCCTCACTCTCGGCCGGCCAAGAACAAGGAGCCCTGCGAGTCGATGACGAAGTTCCTGCGAATTAACCAGCAAATAAAAAGGCCATTAGACTAGGATAGTGTAGTAAATGCTCAAAACGAAAAGAAGAACATACAAATGGTGGTGATCGTACCGGGGAGGGGGGCGAGAAGGGGGATGGCCGAGACTTTCGACCATCCGCCTTCCCTATGTTTTGGGATTGAAAAATCTCTTTAAACAAGGATTTAGGAAGATCTAGTATGCAGGTAATGCAATAAAATAGAAGGAAATGAAGCAGAATGAAGAACAAGGAAGAAAGACGGGGTTTGCCCGTCAGCCAAACAGAGGGCGGCCAAGCAGGTGGTCGCCTAGAGAAGGTGGGCGGCTATAATATCTCGGACCCTTTGGATCCTTCTTTTTGGGTCTCGGATCTGGTTTCTCAGAGTGTCTAGCTTTGTTGTGTCCGAAATTTCATTCTGGACATCTTTCGTGTTCGGATCGACGTGATCCGAAGTTGTTTCGGAGGCCCGGAGCGTGCCCGCGACTTTTTCATGCGTTTTTCCGATTCCCGGTCGTATTTCCGGAACTTCGTAGCCGGTGAACCGGGTCGTTCACCTGGGTGAAAGTGGTACCGTTACGATCGGTGCGTTCCGAGGACCGCGGATGTGTAATTTTTAATTTTTTGATATTTTCTCAAAAAATCAGATTTTCTATAAATAGGGGCATTTCTTTTTCTTTTTACCTTTTCTTCTTCTTCTTCCTCTTTCCTTCTTCCTCCCCACCGTGAGCGCTCCTTCCCTCTCTCTTCGACCGACGACGATCACGGCGACGTCCCCTCCGGCTGTAGACAGCGCAGGGCGACGGCGAGGCGATCGTGGCGGCGTAAAGCTTGTGGGGAATCGTGAAGGAGCGAGGGTTTCGCGGCGTTCTTCGCAGTTTGTGGGAGATCCGGCGCGCCTGGAGGCGAGATCGAGGTAGGGTGACATTCCCTAGCTCTCCGCGTTCCATTCCTGTGATTTCTAGCCTGGTGTGAGGCCGAGAGGGGTCGTTTCCATGCCGGGAGGGTAAAATCATGATTTGGAGAGAGTTTGCGCGATCTACATTTTTAACCCGCGATTCGGCGTTTTGATGGCTTAGAAGCATGCTAGGGGTCCCGAGGGAGCTTCCCCCTTGTTTTCCCCCTCTCCCATGGAGGTACGGGGGCGTGGTTGGTGTTTTTGATTGTTTCCCGTTCGTTCCGCCGTCGGGACGGTGTGACAGTCCTTCCAGTGACCGTCACATCCTGTGATGCCCCACGGTGGGTGCGTTACATGGCACGGTTTTGCCAACTGGGTGGCCCGTGGGCCTGACGGTCCCACGATAGACCGCCAGAGGGCGTGTGACGCGCCTTGGTTAGATCGTCAGAGTGACGATCCGACCGTTGGTTTCCGACCGTTGGTTTTTGACAGTTGGGGGTCAAGGCCTATGACGCACCCAGGGTGGGGCGTCAGAGCCTTGTGACGCCCCAGTGTGGGAGCGTCAGAGTTGACGCAGCCCCTCCGTCTGACGCGCCTGGGTAGGACCGTCAGGGACTGTGACGCCCCGAGCGGTGTGCGTCACAGGCAGCTTCATTCTATCTTCTGACGCACCAGCGTTTGTCCGTTAGAGCTATGACGCCCCGAGCGGTGAGCGTCACAGTTGGTTTCTTCTTGCCTTCTGACGCACTGTGTTGGGTACGTCAGGGCCTGTGACGCACCAGGGTTGGCGCGTCACTGTCAATTTTTGCATCGAGTGTCTAACGCACCAGTATTGGACCGTCAGACTGCTGTGACGGCCCAGAGATAGACCGTCAGAGCCTGTGGCGCACCAGTGTTGGACCGCCAGGCTCTGGACTGCTCCGGGTGGTTCGCAGTCCTGTTTCTTCTCCGACCGTGGTCATCGTGTGACGGTGTAGGTACGAGGAGCGTTCCGTTTACTTGGTTTGGATAGGACGTTGTTTTCCGTTGACTCGAGAGTCTACTCCTTCTGTGACCCTCCACTAGTCGTAGCCTGCTTACACGTTTAGTGGTCCCACCAGGGAGTGGTAGAGAGGCTACCTTGAGGACGATTTTTAGACTGGTTTTCATCGGGCCCCACGTCTACCAGCCATAGTCTGGCTGAGGGGAAAACTAGTCAGAGGGCCAGACTAGAGACGCACGGTCTGTGTGTGCACACGTGGTTGGGGGCGGTTGGACCCGCACTGACGAGCGTGACCCCAGCTAGTCACTTGCTTTGTGGTTACTTGTACGGTGTCCTTACCTCCACCGGGGGCTAGCGTGCTAGGCGGACACCTGCGGTGCGGTGTAAGATGTCAGGGGATGCTACCGACTGTGCTTCTAGTGGGAGGTACTCCTGTCGAGTCGGGAGTGACAGACTGTCAGTCTTTGTGACATCGACCTTCGGGTTTTGGTCGTGTTGACCGTTGAGTTCTGATTGTTTCACCGTGGCACATGCGTTGGTTCTCGTGCTGCGAGACCGGTGTTTGTAGTTGCAGGGCTTTCACTTTTGAGGTACTCGCTTACTACTAGCGTAGCGATTTTCCGTTTTGCGGGGTAGGGTTTGAATGATCCCTACTGAGTCATGTTCTGAGACTCATTCCCCGCATGTTTTCACTGTGTTTTAGGCAAGGCGCGGCTTCAGGGGAGCGCGTCTGAGGCTCATCATGGTTCAGGTGCCCAGCGTTAGTGCCAGAGGTCATAGCCGGGGTATGCCCCGTGTCGCTGTACTTTTCTTTCTTGTCTCTGTACTAGTTGTGGACTACTGTTGTTTATCTTGTTATATCTTGTGGACCATGTATCATGTAAAATGTTAATTTATTTCCTACTTAATCATATAAATTATTTAATTTCTGTAATTATTTGTGATACTTATGTAGTCTCAACACCATCCTTCTAACCCTTCCGAGTCTTCGGGCTCGTGGGTGGCGGTTCGAGTCCGGGTTATCGGGCCTTCCCGGTAATCGGATTTTGGGTCGTTACAGCTGGTATCAGAGAGCGGTTGTGGGATTATACGAGAATCATAAGTAATTATAGTGGTCCACTAGTCCACAACAATGATGTACAGTTGACGCTGGCATCGGACATCGTGTGTTTTTAGTGACCTTGCCATTTCCGTGTTTTCTGTCTTTTGCTTCAGGAGCGAGCATGGCGCCGAGGCGGGTGACTCACTCTCAGTAGGGACAGTCGACTGAGGTTCAGGAGATCCAGCAGGAGGCTCAGGAGGAGCAGAGTAGAGTGCCACCGACGGCCACCGAGGCAGCGCATATTGCGAGAGTTCCGGGGGCCGAGGATTTCTTCCGTGGCATGTACCAGCTTATGTCGCAGCAATTCGGCGGAGAGGTTGGTGAGGGCTCATCGACTAGGGGTGGGCCAGGCCGAGCAGTGAGGGATTTCATGCAGTTCCATCCACCTTACTATGGCGGCCAGCCAGACCCTGATTTGGCTCGGAGTTGGTTTGACGAGATGGAGCGGGTGTTCAGTTCCGTGCGGTGTACTGCGGAGGACAGAGTGATGTTGGCCTGCAACCAGTTGCAGGGCACGGCTCGAGCGTGGTGGTCTTCCGAGTGGAAGACGTCCTTTCAGTCTCGTCCCCTTGAGCAGATTGCGTGGGGTGACTTTGTCAGCACCTTCGAGCATGCTTACTGCCCAGAGTATATTGCTACATAGAGGATGCGTTAGTTTTTAGAGCTGGTCCAGGGTGACATGTCCGTGTTGCAGTACAGTGCCCGATTTGTTGAGCTGGGTCGTTATGTACCTCACATCATGGAGCATGAGAGGGTGAAGACCGAGCAGTTCGTGCAGGGCTTGAGGCAGGAGCTGAGGCACCATTTGATCGCGAATGCTGCCACTAATTTGGAGATGGCTTCTCGTGTAGCGGCATCCTTGGAGCTGGATATGCAGAGGACTCAGGGACCGATTAGCCAGGGGCAGTCCTTGTCAGGCCGCAGCTAGCAGATGAGTACCCAGCAGCAGAGCACGTTCCAGCTTTCTTTTGGTAGTTCGGGGGCTTCGACCCCGGCGGCATCAGCGGCAGGTTCTGCGCCTTTCAGCGCCAAGGTGAAGAAGTTCTTCAAGAAGAATTTTCAGAAGAAGAAGAAGCAGGGCCAAGAGCAGCGACATGCTTCTTCGGGCAGTGTTCATCACCCGGCACCTTTGCAGCGGCAGGGTTCGGTTGGTGGTTCTCAGGGGCCGTGTCCCCGGTGTGGCGAGTCGCATCCAGGCAGGCAGTGTACGGCACCGGTGATCTGCTTCGGGTGTGATCTGCCAGGACACATGGCACGTGACTGTCCGCAGCGGCCGCGTCAGCCACCCCAGTTTCCTCAGCAGCAGCAGCAGCAGTACCCACAGTAGCAGGGTCAGTTTCCGCCACTACCACGGTCAGCGAGTGTGGGCAGGCAGAGAGCTCGAGGCCAGATTACTCACATGACTAGGGCAGAGGCAGAGTCGTCGCAGCTCGTGGAAGGTACTGTTATGATCTTGGGTTGCGCAGCGCTAGTTTTGTTTGATTCTGGCACGTCCCATTTGTTTATTTTGGAGGATTTTGCGCTGAGTGTTGAGGACCCGGTATCTCAGATGTCTTGTGATCTGATGGTGGAGTTGCCGTCCGGTGACTTCATGATCACTCCGTATTGTTTCGAGAAGGTTCCGGTCTGGATCGAGGGGCGGAGTTTGCCAAGCAGGTTGTATGCATTGCAGCTTCGGGATTATGATATGATTTTGGGCATGGATTGGCTCGAGGCCCATGGTGGATCCGCGAAGGGACAGGGTGGAGCCTACCTAAAAGGGATAAGACTCCACAC
The DNA here is from genome assembly GCA_022559845.1 of Amorphophallus konjac. NCBI lineage: Eukaryota > Viridiplantae > Streptophyta > Magnoliopsida > Alismatales > Araceae > Amorphophallus > Amorphophallus konjac. The sequence continues at coordinate 34,438,382 of CM040118.1, forward strand.
TACCAATCAACCAAGAAGAAAGTGTCACTTCAATGATGGCTAAACAAGGTTCGCAGGATGTCCAAAATTAGGCGTCTACAACAACCTCTCCATTCAAGGTGGATGTCGGTGACGGCTGGTGCAGCGAGGTCTTGTCTTCCAGTTTGAAGGCATGGCCAGTGCGTCGGAGTGATCTCCATAATGCGTTGGCCTCGTGGTACTGTTGCCCCCCGTTGGCTTGTGTAGGCCTGTTGGTTCCCTATAACGGGTGGGCTAGTTTTCCTGGTGCAGACTTTCTACCAGTGAAGCCCTTTGTTGGTCTAGGGGGCCTTGTCCCTCTTCTCTGGCATAGGAGGCTTCTCCGTCGGCACCCTTCCATAGAACAAAGATGGGTGCTGGGTGTCTGCTTGGAGACTCAGCACGATCGTTGGCAGAGGAGGGTGCCCGGGAAGTGAGCCGTTGAAGTCGTACCTCACCATGGTCGAGCACATTTTGTCTTTCCACGTACTTGTATTTGGCCCATATGAGGGCATTTTGCCGATTTCTGGCAGCTTGTATTGTGACTGAAGAAATATAAATTCTTTATTTTTGAGTCAACACTGTTGTGTCCCTTTTATTGGAGTACCTTTACGTGCTTTTGGGCGGCTCTTCGTGCTCGCGTTCCGTAGTGGTCACGTCCTCTACGGAAACCCTTAGGTTACCTCTTCGTTTTCAAGGGGAGCGGTGCTTGCCTCTAGGAAAACCCTTAGGTTACCTCTTCGTTTTCAAGGGGAGCGGTGCTCGCCTCTAGGAAAACCCTTAGGTTACCTCTCTGTTTTCAAGGGGAGCAGTGCTTGCCTTTAGGAAGCCCTTAAGCCACCTTCTCGTTTTCAAGGGGAGCAGTGCTCGCCTCTAGGGAGCCCTTATGTTACCTTTTTATTTTCAAGGGGAGCGGTGCTCGCCTCTAGGAAAACCCTTAGGTTACCTCTTTGTTTTCAAGGGGAGCAGTGCTCGCCTTTAGTTAGCCCTTAAGCCACCTTCTCGTTTTCAAGGGGAGCGGTGCTCGCCTTTAGGGAAACCCTTAGGTTACCTTTTCGTTTTAAAGGGGAGCGGTGCTCGCCTCTAGGAAAACTCTTAGGTTATCTCTTCATTTTCAAGGGGAGCAATGCTCGCCTTTAGGCAGCCCTAAGGCTACCTTAATTTGACCTCAGTGGAGTACGGCTGGTGACGACTTACTGGAAGTATTTCTTGAGGTTGGCGAAGTTCCACGTCCTGGGTACCTCTCTCCCCCCAGTGTCACTAGCTTGTACGCTCCTTTGCCGAGTGTCTCCGCTACCCTGTATGGGCCATCCCAGTTTGGTGCGAGCTTTCTTGCGGCTCCCCGTGGGTCGGCCATGCTTTCTCGCCGTAGAACTAGGACCCCAAGGAAGAAGTGTCGCTCCTTGACCCGGTCGTTGTAGTATTGAGCTAGTTTCTGCTGGTATGCCACGAGTTTTACTTGGGCGTTGGCTCTTCCTTCTTCGAGTAGGTCCAAGCTTTCTTGCATTGCTTGGTTGTTCCTGGCTTCGTCAAAGTGTCCCACTCGTAGCGAGGGGTTGCATATTTCCACCGGAACTACTGCCTCAGCTCCGTAGGGGAGATGAAAAGGCGTCTCTCCGGTGGCAGCTCTAGCAGTGGTCCGGTGGGCCCATAGAATGTGTGGGATCGAATCAATCCATGAGTCACCCGCTTGGTCCAGGCGGGTCTTGATGCCGTGGAGGAGAGTTCGGTTGGCATTTTTCACCAACCCGTTGGCTTGGGGATGCCCCACCGAGGTGTAGTGGTTCCATATCTTCAACTCTGAGCATTTTTCTTGAAAGGCAGTGCTCGCGAACAGTCTACCGTTGTCGGTTGTGAGAACCCTTGGGATCCCAAATCGACAAATGATGCTTCGTAGCACGAACTTCCAAGCTGCTTCGCTCGTTATCTTCCCCAATGGTTCAGCCTCGATCCATTTGGTGAAGTAGTCGATGGCGACTATGAGGAACTTCTTCCTCCCTTGCGTTTCAGGGTAGGGGCCCAGTATGTCAATTCCCCACCGAGCGAATGTGCGAGGCTCCGTCAGAGTGTGGAGTTGCGTAGTTGGCTGGTGGTGAAGGTGGGAATATTTCTGGCATTGGGGGCACCTACGAACATAGTTGAGACTGTCTTGCTATAGGGTGGGCCACCAATACCCTTGCCGGATCAGCGTCCGTGCGCGTGCTTGCCTTCCCACGTGACTTCCGCAAAGTCCTTCATGGACTTCTTGGATGGCCTAGTTGGCCTCCGTGGGGAAGAGGCACTTGAGTAGAGGGGCTGAGAGGGACCGTCGATACAGCCGGCCGTCCATGATAGTGAAGTGGGCCGCTCTTGCCCGCGTGCGCCGCGCCTCGGCGTGGTCGCGCGGGAGTTGTTGCCGAAGGAGGAAATCGAGGAGAGGATCCATCCAGGAGGGCTCGTAGTCGATGGCGTTCACCTGGGTCACCGGGTCTTCTATGCTCGGTGCTGATAATTCTTCTATCAGGACCGACCTCGAACTGGAGACCGCGGTGGCTTACGCTAGGCGGGAGAGAGCGTCTGCTCGGACGTTCTCTTCGCTCGGGATGTGGACCAGCTCAAAATGGGTGAACTCGCTCACCGCCGCCTTGGCCCTCTCAAAGTACTTTACCATGGAAGGATCGCGGGCCTCGAACTCCCTCGTGACCTGGTTTGCGATGAGCATGGAGTCGCTGTACGCTCGCATGCTTGATGCCCCCAAGTGTTTTACCATGCATAGCCCAGAGAGGAGCGCCTCATACTAGGCCATATTTTTTGTGGTCGGAAAGTTGAAACGCAGGGCATATTGCAGCTCCAATCCTTCTGGCGAGAGTAGAACCAATCCTACACCACTGCCCGCAACGCAGGAAGATCCGTCGACGTATAGCTCCCAGGTGGGCCCCGATGTGACGACTCGATATCCAGATACTGGGAAGACCCGATACCATTCGAATCCCGAACCGCCGCCTACGAGCCGGGAGGGCTCGGAAGGGCTAGAAAGGAGTGTGGAGGTACAAGGAAATAGGAAATAAAGCAGGACAATTCAACAATTAACAGAAATATATAAACAACTACAACAGAGTCCAGTCCAACAGAAAGTACAGTCTAAAGTAGTAAAACGTACCACATGCCGAGTGGACACTCGGCCCGACGAGCTAGCAACTAAGAACCTGTACGCAACGCCCTCGAACCTCGAGGAAGAGCCGCCGCACCCGAAACGCAGGGGTGAGCCACCAGTCACTGGCTTAGTAGGGGTCCCGCAGAACCCCAATCGAAAGCAACGGTGGCACGGAAAGCAGAAGCTACAAAAACAACAGTAACAGTAACCACGGTTGCCGGTAAAACCTCGGCTCTAGAGCTGCTCCTACTGTACTAAAAAACACGGCCCGGTCTCCTGGTCGGGGGACAACCAAGCCACGAACCCGACATCCCGATCCCACGGTCGGGAGACAACCAGGACACGAACCGCCCTAGCCACACTACTAGGAAAACGTCACGATACCTCCGTCGCGGAGGCCTACCCTGTAATGCTCCGGATTTTTTTGATCCTTGTTCATGGATCCCAGATCTGATTTCTCGGAGTGTCCAGCTCCGTTGTGTCCGAAATTTCGTTTCGGACATCTTTCGTGTTCGGATCGGCGCGATCCGGAGTTGTTTCGGAGGCCCGGAAGCGTTCCGCAGCTTTTCCGCGTGTGTTTTCCGATTCCCGGTGTGTGTTTCGGTAATTCCTTCGAAACTTCGTTGCGCGTGAACCGGGCCGTTCACCTAGGCGAGTGTGGTACCGTTGCGATCGGTGCGTTCCGAGGATCACGGAAACGTGGTTTTCTATTTTTCGGTATTTTTGAGAATTTCCGGATTTTCTATATATAACCTTTTCTCTCTCTCCCATCTCATTTCTCTCTTCCCTCCCTCTCTCTTCTCTCACGTTCTCTCCTCTCCCCCTCTCACTCCGAGCGGCCGACGGAGGCGGCGAGGGCGGGGCGGCGTGGTTCGTGGGATCGTGAACCGGCGAGGGTTTGAATGGCGTTTCTTCGTGGATCGGCGTCCATGGCGCGTCGAATCTTCGGTGGAGGTAGGTAGATGGACCCTCAACCCACGTACTTCATTTCCCGCGAGTTTTGTAGGCCGTGGCGAGCCGAGCGGGCTAAACGGGGCGATTTGGGGAAAATGCATGTTTTTGAGGTGTGAGCCGGATCTTCCGTTTTACCGTGTTTTTGGGCGATCCAGGGGTTTAGATGCATGACTGGGGGCTTGGGGAAGGTTTCCCCTTTCGTTTCCCCTTCACCTGGGGGTGAACGGGGCGTTGAATGGTTTTTCCCGCGGTTCCACCGTTTTCGGGCGCGGACTGAGAACGCGCTATGCTCCAGTAGCGCGTTCTTGATGGTCGCGCTGCCCCGATGGGGCGCGTTCATCGGAGAAGATGAACAGTATGGCGGTTCCTGTCGCGATATAGGGTTATGGCGCATTCTGGATTGTCGCGCTATAGGATCATAGCGCGACCTGGCCTGGTCGCGCTATGGACCTATAGTGCGTTCATTACTGTCGGGTGCGTTACATTCTGCGTTCCCTTGGGCCGTGTAACGGACTGCGTTAGACCACCAGGTTGATGTGACGGTCCCGCCTAGACCGTTATAGCCATGTGATGGTCTAGGGTTAGACCGTCAGGCTTTATGACGTTCCAAGGCGAGTTTTTGTGTTTTCCGCCTTGCTCCGTGATGTGTGGATCCCTGGTCGACCCGGTTGGGACCCAGTGGTCGACTTGCGGTCTCGTGAGTGCCAGACACCCATGGGATTCTGTGTCAGTGTTTTGAGGGTGTCTGGAGGACCGTGTTATCTCGTTTAGCGTGCCCATGGGGTTGAGAGTCCGGGTGACTTCTCGCGTGTTGGGCTTTCGTGTTACGCTCGATCGAGTCACCGGGTGTCGGTGTGTGTGCGGTGGGATCTCCCCCCCGCATATTGTGAGTTTCTTTGGAAGGTGATTTCCGTGTGGGCCACGTGTTTGGCCTTGGACTGCGAGTCCAGTTGTCCGGCCTGAGGCTGAAGGTTTCCCGCTTGCTTCGAGATGGGAAATCGACAAGGCGGCTTGTGTGCTACCCTGAGAATCATGCCTCTGTGTTTTTCCGTGTGGCCGTGGTCCCTTGCGTTCCCTTCCTGAGGGAACAGTCTTGGTGGCTTGTGAGCTGTCTCGGTATTCGTGATATCGTGGTTTTGGACCTAGAGATTGGGCTAGATCGACGGCCTTGTGCTGTTGCGTTCAACGGTCTTGACCCCGAGTCTTGTGACTCAAGGACCGTTGGCTGTAGTGTGTCTAGAGGACTGTCCAGAGTCTAGTGGCTTAAGTGCCACTCGAGTTTTCTCGACTCTCGCGCACGGTGCGTGCGTGGCCGTGGACTGCGAGTCCTGTTTCTTCTCCGACTGTGGTCACCGTGCGACGGGGCCGGTACGCGGTGTTGTTCCCGTACATCGTCGGATTCGGACGTTGTTTTCCGTTGAGTTGAGAGTCTACTCCTTCAGTGACCCTCCACTAGTCGTAGCCCACCAGTACGAGGTGCTGGTCTCACCTGGGAGTGGTGTACGGGCACTCACCTTTGAGGCGGTTTGTGGACCGGTTACCGTAGGCCCCTCGTCGGTAGCCAGAGTCCGGCTACGGGGGAAAATCGGTCAGAGGGCCAGACCTAGTGACGCGTGGTCTGTGTGTGCACACGTGGTTGGGGGCGGTTGGACCCACGTCGACGGGCGTGACCCCAGCTAGTCACTTGTTTGTGGTTACTTGTACGGTGTTCGTGCCTTTGATAGGAGCTACCACGCCAGGCGGTTCACCTGCGGCGCGGTGTAAGACGTCAGGGGACGCTACCGGCTGTGCTTCTAGTGGGAGGTACTCCTGTCGAGTTGGGAGTGGCAGACTATCAGTTTTCGTGACTTTGACCTTCGGGTTTTCGTTCGTGCTGACCGTTGTGTTTTCGGTTGTTTCGCCGTGGCGCGTGTGCTGGTTTTCGCGCCGTGGGACCAGTGCTAGTGGCTCTACCGAGGTTATGTCTTGTTGTGCGGTACCCGCGATCAGATGGTTGGGGTTGCACCTTAGACAGCGTGTCTAGGTTGGCTGTGTCCGGGGGACAGGCCTCTACGGCATGGTTGCCGTGTGTTTTTACTTCGGTAGGCGGTACTAGTGTAGTTCGGGAACCTCGACTGCGAGATCGGGGTGTGTTTCTGGTACAGTAGGAGTAGTTATAGTGCCGAGTTTCGACCGGCCACCGGGTTTACTGTTCCTATTGTTGCGGTCGCTCTTGTAGCCTTCCTTTCCGCTACTGTCATTGTTTCTGGTTGGGGTTCCGCGGGATCCCTGCTAAGTCTCTGTTTGGAGACTCATTCCCCGCTTTTCAGGTGTGGCGGTTCTTCCTCGAGGTTCGAGGGTGCGGAGCGGAGGTTCTCTGTTGCCAGCTTATCGGGCCGAGTGTTCACTTGGCATGTGGTACGTTTTACTGCTTTAGACTGTACTTTCTATTGGACTGGACTCTGTTGTAGCTGTAGTTGTTCTTTCTTTCAGCTTGTTGTTGTTGGTTGTCATGCTTTATTTCCTATTTCTTTGTGCCTCCACACTCCTTTTAGCCCTTCCGAGCCCTCCCGGCTCGTGGGCGGCGGTGTGAGTCTCGGGTTATCGGGCCTTCCCGGTAATCGGATTCTCGGGTCGTTACATGCCCTCAAAGAAGGGCCCAAGCCAAAAACCACACGGTCTGGAAACGCGGTCACGACCTCGCCGTCGTGAACACAATGCTGTCTAGGGAAAAGCCCTCGGTGACGCTCACCGGGAACCCCAGACCTCGACTCTGGGAACGCTCCCAAAACTACACACGAAGCCCCTTCTCGCAGACGGGTAACGGAAACCCGGGACACGACAACTCACGTCACGTGACGGGAGTACCGCCCACCAAAAGAATAGACCCGATGCGTCCCCTGACGTCTTACACCGGGCCCTCGTGTCTAGCTACGACGCCCCAGGCGGAGACAAAGACACTAAAGTAACCAGTACCACAAACAAGGACTAGCTGAGGTCGCGCTAGCCAGCGAGGGCCCGACGCCCTCAGCTCCGTGTGCACACTCAGACCATACGCCCTAGGCCTGTCCTCTAGCTTGTTCTTCCCCCAAAGCCTGGACTCGGCTGCGCGTGGGGGCCCTATGGTAACTAGCCTAAAACCGTCTCTCTCGGGTAAGCCACTCCACCACTCCCAGGTGGGTCAGCACCACGTGCCGTAAGAAGGCTACGACTAGTGGGGGCCCACAGAACGTGGACACAGAAAACCACGCACGCACCCATTGCACGAAACACGGAGTAACATGTGACTCGAGACCACCAGACACCGGACAGTCCACTATACCTAATAATCACAACGGTCCTTGAGTCACAAGACTCGGGGTCAAGACCGTTGCGCGCGACGGCACTGAGCCGTCAATCTGGCCTAATCCCTAGGTCAGAAACTACGGTAGCATGAATACCGAGGTAGCCCCTGAGCCACCAAGGTAATCTCTCGTCTCAAGGACACATGGAGACCTCCAGCCCCAGGCTGGTTGACTGGACTCACAGTCCAAGGCCACACACATGGCCCACTCGAAAACCACCTTCCGGAGAAACCACGACGTGCGGGAAACCTCACCGCACTCACACCGATACACGGTGACTCGATCCAGCGAGAACACGAAAGCCCGGAACACACACACCCACGGACACACTAATCGAGGTAGATAAAATCTCCGGACACCCAAAGACACAGTCACAAAACTCCACGGGGTGTCCGACACCCACACGGCCAAGGGAGGCACGATCAGCCGTAGACTACCCGCCCAGGGCTGCCCGGCTGGTCGCCCCCAAGACCGCGCTGCCTTCATATAGCGCGTTCTTAACAGAACGCGCTATACTCATGTAGCGCGACAAGGACGAACGCGCTATACATCTATAGCGCGTTCAAAACAGAACGCGCTGGCCTCCTGTAGCGCGTTCAGAACAGAACGTGCTACCCGCCTATAGCGCGTTCAGAACACGCTATGCACCTATAGCGCGATAAGAACAGCATTACTGTTCATCTTCCCCGATGAACGCGCTCTATCGATGCGGCATGTTCTCCAAGAACGTGCCCACCAAGGCGAGCGTGTTCTCAGTCCGCGCCCGAAAATGGCAAAAACCGCGAGAAAAATCATTCCACTCCCCGTTCACCCCCAGGTGAAGGGGAAACAAAGGGAAAATCATTCCCCAACCTCTCTAGCACCGAGAGGACCCATTCTAAGCCCAAAAAAATACGATCAAAACTCTAGATCTGGCTCATTCCCCAAAAACATGTATTTTCCCCAAAATACGAAAATAACCCCACTCGGCTCGCCTCGGGCTACCAAACTAGCGAAAAGTGAAGTGCACGAGCTGAGGGTCCATCTCCCTACCTCCACCGAAGATTTCGCGCGTCGTGGACGCCGATCCACCAAGAAAATGCCGTTAAACCCTCGTCGGCTCGCGATCCCACGAACTGCCTCCACCATCGCGATCCTCGCCGCTCCACGCCCCACGATCCTCGCCGCCCCGCCCCTGTCCACCTCCGTCGGTCGTCGGAGAAGAGAGGGAGAGAGGAGAGAGCATGAGAAGAGAGAGGGAGGGAAGAGAGAAATGAGAGATGGGGAGAGAGAGAAAAGGAGGTTAATATATAGAAAAGTTCGAAAATTGCATAAATTAAAAAATTATGAAAAATTACCTCCGCGATCCTCGGGAGGAGCACAACGCGCCGGTCACATCCCGGAGTCGGAGAACACCGCGGTTCACCCTGGACAGTCTTCCGAAGGCATATCAGGGAAAAACACACGTAAAGCACAAAACACACTCGAGGACCCACAAAGTGATCCAAAACCCACGGATCATGATCCGATAAATATCCGAAAAAATCAGGGGCATTATAGCCCTCCCCCTTAAAGAAATTTCATCCTCGAAATTCAGCACTAACACCAAGTCACAGGGGAAGAACACCTTAACCAACTGACAACACTGTCAGAGCCCCAGCATAGAAAACCTCGATTCTCACGAAAGCACCAATCATGAGGGATTCCGCCAGACCTTAATCACGAACAACGCCACGCTCCGCACACACATCAGTCATCAGAGCAGACATAACTTAAAAGCGCAGGTCTAGCATCACCTCAGACAACACGATAACCAATGACAGTATCGCTGCCACCCTCTTGCTCACCGAGGGAACGCAGTCCTCGCCACAATGACCAATCCATCGGTCAATGCCTATGCTCGGTGGACCAACCAAACACCAGCTTCACAACCCGCTGATCGATCTCACCCCCTGCACCGGGGACAACCATCACTGAGCTTCCACCAGCTCACACCTGGCAAGCCAAGCGCCAACAACAGCACCGGACCAACTCTGCCAGATGACAAACTTCGACAGAGCCCAGATCCCATCCTGAAAAACACATCACAGAAACGGCCACCAAAGGCCTCACTTGCGCACGGCTCTCGCCATTCCCGATGCGCAACCACCGGCATCTTCTGTCCGTGAAAGACTAATCACCGGTCACCAGACACTCGTCAACAGGAAACCTTCACCGACCTAGCAGGCACGATCCAAATCACGGCAGACCATCCGTTGACTCTCGCACAGACTACCACCACAACCGATCTCGAACCTCACGCCAACGCTACCCTCTCAGGGGAGCATGGTGGAACCACATGACAGGATCTCCCCTTGGTCCTCACGTCACTCGACTTAGACTTACGGGGAATCCTCCCTTGCTAGTCGCAGACCATGGATCACCATCCCACGTCAACCCCTCTTCACGGACCGTCCACATGCATCATCCACCATCCTGTCTCATCAAATCTTATCTCATCGAAACCTCCATCTCAATTAATCCAAGAGGACGCTGCCAATCCCAACTCCCGCTCTTATCTCAGAGCCACGGGACACACAACCTCTTACAATCCACAGCACACTTCTCCAGAACCGACAAGTGCCACCTGCTACCACATCAAGTAGTTCGATGATGCCGCGACCAATGCACTCGGGTCCCCAGACAATACATGTCTTACCACGGTTGACCACTCGGTCAACTTAACCAGCCACACGTAGCCACTAACCGGGACCCAAACTCTCTCAGAGATCACTTCTCTAAAAACACAGCCTCATCCGCGGACACAGCTAGGGCTGTCAATGGGCTGGGCCGGCCCGATAGGCCCGCGGGCTTGGCCCGATTTCGGGCCGGGCCGCAAGGTCATTTTCGGCCTGCGGGTTTTTAGTCGGGCCTAAAAGCCCGGCCCGACTTGACCCGCGGGCTCGGGCTCGGGCTTTGAGTTCGGCCCGCGGGCCGGCCCGGCCCGTTCTTTTTTTTTATTCCCACATCAAAATTTAAAAATTATTTAGTTAAAACTATGTTATTTTACTTACTGATAAATTTTAAAACTCTCTTTTACACAAATTATGTAATTAATATCAAAATTTTAATTAATTTAGTGAGATTATATGTTTTATATTATTATATTTATTATTTTATTTAAGTTGTCGGGTCGGGCCGGGCCTTAGTCGGGCTTTGAAATTTTTACATAATGTCGGGCCCGACCCGGCCCAGCCCGACATAAGTCGGGCCCGGGCCGGGCTCGGGCCTTAATGTTGAGAAGTCGGGCCATTGACAGCCCTAGACACAGCTCCCAACACAAAACAGGGTACTCATGCGGCACACTTGCCAACATATTTTCCAAACTCACCATCCTGCCAGTGCCATGAACCACAATATCTCAAGCAACGGCACGGCAACAACACGTCTCACACCGAGGAACCAATCCTCCAATGCTCTACTCAACCTCAGCAACTCCGCAAGCTCTGATCCACAGCACCTCGGAAAGCACAACGCCAACCACAAATTCTCACGAACACCGCCCAACCGGCACACATCCTTCCAGAATAGTGCCAACACCCTTACACCACAAGGGGGCAGGCAACACCTCTCACCGGCAACCACCTTGCCAAAACACAGGACGTGTCTCGCACGGACTTCATGGCACACGGGGACCAACTAATCCGGACACACAATGCAAGACGACGAACCTTAGCCAAACACAATATCCTCCAACCAAGGGAAAAACTCGATACACTTCTGAGCAACGGAAGGAAAACTCCACGCTCGACCTGACCTCGAACCTTGCACACACTGGGAACAGCACCTTCCCGCACCAGGAAAACTATCACTTCTGTCAGGTCAGCTCCTCCGACACACTCGCCGAGTGTTCCGTCGGACCACGATCACGGCATCTCTCGATGCACCACCGTTGCAATTCCTCGAACTGCAACACGCCACGCCAAGAGCTGCAACACGAGCCACAATCGGCAACCGCCAACGCTCATCCTCGAGTCCCAAACTCGCCACGGAACCTTCACACCTCAAGCCAACTCCAAGGCGAACGCAACCCATTCGCACGCAGAAGCGTAGGAGCAAGAACTTACTGGGACACCTCCACCCAATCCCAGAAGATCCTCCACTCATCCGAGCACAATTCCCGACCAGAGCACCTGCTCCGCCACCTCGAACCACGACCTCAACACGTCAGTGGCTGGATAACCTCAAGCTGGAGTGGCCGAACTCGAAAACAGCTCCCTCGGAGAACGCTCACGACCACTTAACCACGAGGAATCCTCGCCAGCCACCTGACCTCACTGTAGACTCCTCGAACGCAGCACCGCGAACTCACGCCTGCCAGCAACCTCTGCCCAACACAGCACAACCGGGGCCACCATCGATGAGGGAGAAGCTCTCAACCTCGATCCTTAGACCCCACACCGGCACGAAAGCCGCAACAGCAACCGCCTTCACAGCGCCACGCAGCACACTTAAGCTCTCAAGCGAGAAATCAAGCGGAAAACATGTACAAAATCCTATGCCAGCTGTCGACTGTACTGGACCTTATGGATTCTGATCACTGCATTATCTCGAATTCCCATGTACATCCACAACCACGCTCTGATACCAACTGTGACGACCCGAGATCCGGATACCGGGAAGACCCGATACCATTCGAATCTCGAACCGCCACCCACGAGCTGGGAGGGCTCGGACGGGCTAGAAAGGAGTGTGGAGGTACAAGGAAATAGGAAATAAAGTAGGACAATTCAACAATTAACAGAAATAAATAAACAACTACAATCGAGTCCAGTCCAACAAAAAGTATAGTCTAAAGCAGTAAAACGTATCACATGCCGAGTGGACACTCGGCCCGACGAGCTGGCAACTAAGAACCTGCACGCAACGCCCTCGAACCTTGAGGAAGAGCCGCCACACCTGAAACGCAAGGGTGAGCCTCCTATCACTGGCTCAATAGGGGTCCCGCGGAACCCCAACCGAAATCAATGGTGGCACGGAAAGCAGTAACTACAAAAACAACAGTAACAGTAACCACGGTGGCCGGTAAAACCTCGGCTCTAGAGCTACTCCTACTGTACCGAAAAACACGGTCTGGTCTCCCGGTCGGGGGATAACCAAGCCACGAACCCGACATCCCGATCCCACGGTCGGGAGACAGCCAGGACACGAACCGCCCTAGCCACACTACTAGGAAAACCTCACGATACCTCCGTCGCGGAGGCCTGCCCTCAAAGAAGGGCCCAAACCAAAAACCACATGGTCTGGAAACGCGGTCACGACCTCGCCGTCGTGAACACAACACTGTCTAGGGAAAAGCCCTCGGTGACGCTCACCGGGAACCCCAGACCTCGACTCTGGGAACGCTCCCGAAACTACACACGAAGCCCCATCTCACAGACGGGTAACGGAAACCCGGGACACGACAACTCACGTCACGTGACGGGAGTTCCGCCCACCAGAAGAACAGACCGGATGCATCCCCTGACGTCTTACACCGGGCCCTCGTGTCTAGCTACGACGCCCCAGGCGGAGACAAAGACACTAAAGAAACCAATACCACAAACAAGGACTAGCTGAGGTCGCGCTAGCCAGCGCGGGCCCGACGCCCTCAGCTCCGTGTGCACACTCAGACCATACGCCCTAGGCCTGTCCTCTAGCTGGTTCTTCCCCCGAAGCCCGGACTCGGCTGCGCGTGGGGGCCCTACGGTAACCAGCCTAAAACCGTCTCTCTCGGGTAAGCTGCTCCACCACTCCCAGGTGGGTCAGCACCGCGTGCCGTAAGAAGGCTACGACTAGTGGGAGCTCACAGAATGTGGACACAGAAAACCACGTACGCACCCATTGCATGAAACACGGAGTAACAGGTGACTCGAGGCCACCAGACACCGGACAGTCCACTAGACCTATTAATCACAACGGTCCTTGAGTCACAAGACTCAGGGTCAAGACCGTTGCACGCGACGGCACTGATCTGTCAATCTGGCCTAATTCCTAGGTCAGAAACTACGGTAGCACGAATATCGAGGTAGCTCAGGAGCCACCAAGATAATCCCTCGTCTCAGGGACACATGGAGACCTCCAGCCCCAGGCTGGTTGACTGGACTCACAGTCCAAGGCCACACACATGGCCCACTCGGAAACCACCTTCCGGAGAAACCACGACGTGCGGGAAACCTCACCGCACGCACACCGATACACGGTGACTCGATCCAGCGAGAACACGAAAGCCCGGAACACACACACCCATGGACATGCTAATCGAGGTAAACCAAACCTCCGAACACCAAAAGACACGGTCACGGAACTCCACAGGGTGTCTGACACACACACAACCAAGGGAGGCATGATCAGCCGTAGACTACCCGCCCAGGGCTGCCCGGCTGGTCGCCCCCAAGACCGCGCTGCCTTCATATAGCGCGTTCTTAACAGAACGCGCTATACTCATGTAGCGCGACAAGGACGAACGCGCTATACATCTATAGCGCGTTCAAAACAGAATGCGCTGGCCTCCTGTAGCGCGTTCAGAATAGATCGCGCTACCCGCCTATAGCGCGTTCAGAACGCACTATACACCTATAGCGCGATAAGAACCGTCTTACTGTTCATCTTCCCCAATGAACGCGCTCTATCGGGGTGGCGCGTTCTCCAAGAACGCGCCCACCAAGGGGAGCGCATTCTCAATCCGCGCCCGAAAACTGCGAAAACCGTGAGAAAAATCATTCCACGCCCCGTTCACCCCCAGGTGAAGGGGAAACAAAGGGAAAATCATTTCCCAACCTCTCTAGCACCGAGAGGACCCATTCTAAGCCCAAAAACATGATCAAAACTCTAGATGCAGCTCATTCTCCCAAAATATGCATTTTCCCTAAAATGCGAAAACAACCCCACTCGGCTCGCCTCGGGCTACCAAACTCGCAGAAAGTGAAGTGCACGAGCTGAGGGTCCATCTCCCTACCTCCACCGAAGATTTCGCGCGTCGTGGACGCCGATCCACGAAGAAAATGCCGTTAAACTCTCGTCGGCTCGTGATCCCACGAATCGCCTCCACCATCGCGATCCTCGCTCCATCCTCGCCGCTCCACGCCCCACGATCCTCGTCGCCTCGCCCCTGTCCACCTCCGTCGGCTGCAGGAGAAGAGAGGGAGAGAGGAGAGAGCGTGAGAAGAGAGAGGGAGGGAAGAGAGAAATGAGAAATGGGGAGAGAGAGAAAAGGAGGTTAATAGATAGAAAAGTCCGAAAATTGTAGAAATTCAGAAAATTATGAAAAATTACCTCCGCAATCCTCGGGAGGAGCACAACGCGCCGGTCACGTCCCTGAGTCAGAGAACATCACGGTTCACCCTGCATAGTGTTCCGAAGGCATATCAAGGAAAAACACACGCAAAGCACAAAACACACTCCAGGACCCACAAAAGCGATCCGAAACCCACAGATCCTGATCGATGAATATCGGAAAAAATCAGGGGCATTACACCCGAGGACTACTCGGGTGAATCCTCAGCGGGTAGGGTGCATTCGGCGATGAAGTCGGCGAGGGCTTGGGCTTTGATCGCTGTTCTCGGTTGGAACTTGATGTCGAGTTCCCCCAACTCAATCGCCCACTTGACCAGCCTTCCGAAAGCATCATGGTTCTGAAGGATTTGTCGGAGGGGCTGATCGGTAAGGGCGACAATCGGGTGGGCCAGGAAGTATGGCCGTAGCTTGCGAGCAGTCGTAATCAGTGCGAGGGTGAACTTTTCAGTTCATGAGTACCGGAACTCCGGTCCTTGTAGTGCTCGGCTAACGTAGTAGATGGGCTTCATGACTCCTGCTTCTTCCCGCGCGAGAACAGCGCTCATAGTGCTAGACGTCGCGGACAGGTACATTAGTAGCTGCTCTCCCCTTTGGGGTTTGGCTAGGACAGGAGGGGTCGTCAGGTAGCGTTTCAACTATTCGAACGCTTACTCGCACTCCTGGTCCCAGTCGATCCATCCCTTCTTTTCTGGTGCTAGGTTGGCCTGGTTGATTAGTCGAAAGAAGGGGAGACACCGTTCGGCGGCTCGGGATAGGAACCGAGCCAGGGCGGCGACGCGCCCGGTGAGGCACTGTACGTCCCTCACCCGTTTCGGTCGCTCCATTTCTAACACTGCTCTGATCTGATCGGGGTTGGCCTCGATCCCTCGGTGGGTGACGAGGAAACCTAGAAATTTTCTCGGTCGTACCCTAAACGCACATTTAGCAGGGTTGAGTTTCATGTTGTATCTTCTGAGTGTGGCGAAGGTCTCCGCCATGTCGCACAAGTGTTCGGTTGCTCGGACGCTTTTCACGAGCATGTCGTCGATGTAGACCTCCATGTTGCGGCCGATCTGCGAGTCAAACATATGGTTGACTAGGCATTGGTATGTAGCTCCAGCGTTCTTTAATCCGAACAGCATGCGGGTGTAGCAATATAAGCCCTGGTCGGTAACGAACGCAGTTTTGTCTTGGTCGGGCTGGTACATGCTGAACTGATGGTACCCAGAATAGGCGTCGAGGAAGCTCAGCATCTCATGCCCGGCCGTAGCGTCGACCAGTTGGTCGATCCGGGGCATAGGGAAGCTGTCTTTGGGCGTAGCCTTGTTGAGGTTGGTGCAGTCCACGCACATCCGCCACTTCCCGTTGCTTTTGGGCACCAGGACCACGTTGGCCACCCAGTCTGAATACTGGGTAGGCCGGAGTAGTCCTGACCACATCTTTTCTCCAACTTGCTCCCTGATGATGGCGTGCCACTCGGGGTTGCACCATCTTCGGCGTTGCTGTACCGGGCGACAGGTGGGATCCAATCTTAGTCGGTGCGTGATGACCTCCGGGGGAATTCCGAGGAGCTCATCCTCGGACCAAGCGAACACATCCTGGTTGGCCGTGAGGAAGCTTGCGAACGCTTGCTTATCGTGCTCGTCAGGGTGGCGCCGATCTTTAGTGTCCTGCTTGGGTCGTCCCCAATTTAGATGAGGTATAAGTCCTCAGCAGGAGCGCTCGTGCTCGGACCTGGATCTTCTGTCCTTGCCCTTTTCTCTAGTGGCACCTCTTTGGGGCGCCGATGACGGGTGGAGATGAGGTAGCACCTTCTGGACTCCCTATGATCACCTCGGACCTCCCCTACCCCACGGGGGGTGGGGAATTTGAGTTTCTGATGGTAGGAAGAAGGGACACCTCGAAGCGTGCCGAGGATCCCTCGGCCAATAATGGCGTTGTACCCTGTCATTGCACGAACCACGGTAAAGTCGACGAGGAAGGTTACCTCTTTTGGTGCAGTACCGAACGTGATCAGGAGCGAGATGCGCCCTTCTGGGTGAATAGTTGTGCCGGAGAACCCGTATAGCGGCGTGTGCAATGGCGCGAGTATCCACACCCATGAGTATAAGACAGTCGTACGTAATAACGTCGGGCCCACTTCCTTTATCTACCAGGATGCGACGTACAATACATTGGTTGATGGTGGCGAAAATCACCAGAGCATCAGAATGGGGTGTAGTGACGCCTTCCAGGTCATCATCGAAGAAAACTATGGGGTCTCTTAGATGGCCCGAGGGGGAGGGCCCCCGTGAGGGGCCGTCATTGTGGTCCGACATGTTGATGACCGTCACGTACCATCGTCTCTTGCTCACGCTGTCCCCCCCAACAGTGGGCCCCCCAGGGATCATCATGATCTCCTTTCTGTTGGGCCGGTTGTCGATCGGGGGAGGTGTCTTTTGTCGCCTCTCGGCAGCTTTGGCGTGGAACTTGTCGAGGAGTCCTCAGCGGACGAGGTCCTCGATGGCATCTTTCAAGTTGATGCAGTCGGCGGTGTCATGACCATGGTCTCGATGGTAGTGGCAGTACTTCTTCTTGTTCCTCGAGTTCGGGTCCGACTTCATCCGCGAAGGCCACTTAAGGAATGGCTCTTCGCGGATCTCCATCAAGATCTGGTCGGGCGGGGCCGTCAGAGGTTTGTAGTGACGGTAGCCACCCCTTTCTTTCTTGGAGCGGTCACGACGGTCCTCGTCGTGTCGCTCCCGTTTACTCCGGCCCTCTTGTGGCGAGTCGGCGGCTCTCTTTCGATCGGGCTGGTCAGTCCTGGCCGTGCGGCGCAAGGCTGCAGTGTTCTCCTCGTAGTGCGCGTGCTTCTGGGCTAGCGCGAGGAGGTCTGGAAGGGTCGTCGGGGCTTCGACCCCGAGCGCGCGCCGGAGGATGTGGTCCCGCGTCCCCTGAGTGAGTGCTGTGGTGGCGATGCCAACGTTGAGGTGGGGGATGCGGAGTGCCTCCGCGCGAAAACGGGAGACGAAGTCCCACATCGTCTCTTCTTTCCCCTGCCTGAGAGCGAGCAGGGTTACGGCCGACTTGACTACCTTTCGGCAGCCCACAAAATTCTCCTTGAACAGCCTTTTGAGCTACTGGAAGGAAGAGATCGTCCCAGCCGGCAGGGACTCGAACCATGCTCGGGCGTTCTCCCGGAGAGTCGTGACGAACGCTAGGCACTTCACGGTATCCGAGGCCCGGTGAAACACCATGTGGGACTCGAAGCCGTGCAAGTGGTTGGCCGGGTCGGTGGTGCCGTTGTAGGAGGCGAATGCCGATAACTGGAGCTTTGGCGGGATCGGGGCTTCCATGATTTCCCTGGATAAGGGAGCGTGGAAGTCCAGGTCGTCGTCGATGAGGCCGCGATTCCTGGCTGCCAGGAGGACGTCGTCCAGGTACCGGACCTTGTCCTTTATCTCGTCGAACCGTTGGAGCCGGCGGTCCATATCCGGGTTGGCATGCAGTGGGCTGCGTACCTTGGGTGCAGGTACACTGTGTGACCGTCGGGTCCTTGTGATGGAGGCATGGGATGCCTCCCATACTTGCCCGAGGTTTTCTCCGGTCTGGTCCCTTTCGCCCTCCCGTCGTCCAGGTGGGGCGCACTGGGGCCTTATCCTCTTGTCCCGAAGCTCTCGGCATAACTCTGCCAGGGCCCGGACCTCTTGGCGAAGCTCATCTAGGTCACCTGGGGTGACCTCTTGTCGGGGTTGAGCGGAGGAAGCCTGCTGTGATCCCCGGCGAGAGTTTGGTCCTTGGTGGGAGCCCCGCCCCCGGTTGCTGGTGTTGCGAAGGCTTCCACGGGACGCCATAGCTTTTCGCTCGAATTTCCACAGACGGCGCCAAGAAGTGTAGCGATAGGAAAATGGTTCCTAGGCCACGTACCACCTTCTCTATTTATTTGTTGGGGAAGTCGCCTTACGCCCGTGGATGCCTGCAAACACCAAGAAACCAAAGAGGCGTTAGAAGGAGTCCCGGGTGTTACCCCAGGGGACAACCCTCCGATGCTTAAGTCAGCAAGGGATCAATGAGCAATAGAGAAGAGCGAAGTAAGAGAGAAGTAGAGGTCGTAGTAGACGATCTGAGAGGCGTGTAGATCCTCTGCACGCGTGCTCGCCGCTCCCAGTGGGTACTCGGAGAGTGCTCGCTGAGTGGTAAGGCCTTGCAGGAGGAGGATTCTCTTTGAGCGTAGCAGGTAGCCTCTCTATCGTAGTGGCGGGTCTGATCGCTCTACTCTCAGTAGGAAGCTCTTATGGCAGAAGTATCCACTGTCTCTTTTTCTTGCGTAGTAGTATGGGGTTCAGTAGAGGAATCTACTGTCTCGTCGTCGTTTCTTCTCCTCTGTCGATGTCCCTTTTATATGGGTTGTCCTGGAGCGAGGGACGTCATCCCTTGAGAGGGAAGGGTCCGCTGAGTAGAGTAACATTTCTCCGCTATATTGGTGGGAGTTTCCCGTTGAGGGGGTGATAGCCTCCGGGCATGCCAGGTCCCTGGGTGAGTCTTACGGCACTCGTGGCGCATGCTCGCCCGTTACGTGGTCAAGGCCGACGTCGTGGGGGCAACGGTCGGTCGTCGGAGTGTTCTTCGGCGAGAACTGTGCTTCCCCTTACTGTAGAATCCGATGTCGGGCCGGATTGGGCCGTGCCTTGGTAGGTCGCATATGTCGGTTTGTGTGCTCATCCAGAGCTTGTGGGCTTAGGCCGGTCGTTACTGGGCCGACTCTGGGCCAGACCGGATTTACCCTCCTCATGGACCAATAGAGACTTGGAATGTACGCTTGATGCATCAAATATTACTCTAAGTTGAAAGTGTGATTTTTTTTTGTAATCTTTTTTTTTAACAACCAAGTAGGATTATGGGTTCTAAGAGATAATTGGGGTGGTAATTAGTTAATTACTGATAAGAAAATTATTATGGTGTCACTTTTTATACCATATTTTTTGTCACTTTCGCTTCAATTGCACGAACAATATAGTTAAATGATTTAAGTTCAATCCTATCAAATTTAAGAGTATCAAACTAAACTTATTTTTTTCTCATATAACAAAAAATGTAAACACCGTAACACCACCAACTACTACGAGGAGGGTTGACAGCTAAGTCAAGCCCTCTCTCATATTAAAATATCATATCAATCTTCTCGGTATGCAAATGGAGGCGGCTTTAATTAGAGTCATTCATAGCGTTCGAGGGAGGTTGGATTCCTAGATTGCCGCATGTCACCCTCAACCATCCCCTTTGTAGATGCCTCCATGCAGCCACCACTTCACCTCAAAAAAATCTTTCAACTCCTTACAAGCTATGGTTGGATCAAAGACACCTTCTTTGTTAGAGGGATGTTCAAAGCACAAGGATGTATCTCTACTTTATCCTCTGGTTATCATTTGTCAAGCCATCGCACCTCATCGGCTAACATCTCCCGTAAATCTCTAACTCAAATCTGAGGTTGAGTAAGGATTCAAACGTGTAAAGACTTATTTTGGCACTTACGATTTAAACTTAAAAAAAAATCTCCATAGGGTGATGTCCTCTCATGAGTGCATCGCATCATGGTGATGTCTTATGTAATTTTTAGTCCTTTTGTTGTTATTTTTCAAATAATCTTGTTCACAACACCGGTGGAAGATAAAAAAATATAAATGTCTTATGAAAGAGATGTTTACCTAATATTCCAACTATGTTTCAAATGAAACAAACTCTTTTCAAAAAAAATGTTTATCATACACATATAAACACACTTTAATTTTGACTCAAGCACTCCAAATTGATCTCGCAGGGTTTTAAATTGATAAGAGATGTGTAGGACTATGAAATCTTATAATTACCTCAGGTTTTAAAAGAATTTTGTGGATAACTCTTTTGCAAGATTATCCTATAGTTTATGTCACGCCCCGGACAAGGCGGAATTATCAAGGCGTGAACAGTTATACAAGCAGGTCGATCAATAGACTCAGATGATGAGTTTGAATAACAAATGGACAAAATCACATCTTTATTTCATAATCTGACATTTCCAACAAACATCCTTCAAGGACTTACAATACTATTCAAACTCGATACACTCTTTTATAAGTAGACAGACTGGAAAAGGAACTTATTAAAAACTATCATCACTCTAATCACTCCAGCCCATTCCCGTCATCTTCAAAATTTTCTGAAAATTAACAACAATACACAGGGTGAGCTAGAAAGCTCAGTAGGATTTATATCTCTTTACCAGGTCACTTTAAGTAATTAACATTTTGGAACATCTATATGCTTTCGAATAAAATAAGAATAAAACAAATGACCAATAGAGAATAAGATCAGGAAATCAAGAATTTCAAGAATAGATACTGTAGAACTCAAGTGGAAGCATGAAAATGAATAACAAGTATAGAATTGTAAATATGGCCATGTAACAAGGATATTAACCACTCCGGTCAAAAATGTCATGTATAGGATGTTAAGCACGTATCGAGTCAAGCATGTAATAAGTGAATTGCCTAGTTCAATCTTGCATGTCAGTGGTGCAATGCCACACCTAATCATTCAACTCCCTCGGGCACAAGTACTTTCAGGCTTTACTCGCCTAGGACCAGATCAGGGCCCCCATGTTTGTCAGACATTGAGTATCAGGTGGACCAAAGTCACATGTAATTCCCAGAACAATTCATTTACAATTATGGCCAATTTGAGTTTCAAGAAAAGCTTAAGAAACGTAGTATAGCGCATAACTAGTCATTTAGTTATGGAGGACTCTAGAGGTGGCCCCTACAGGCTCAAGAGGTGGCTCCCATTATGTAGCACTTTGCGCCATTCCGGCCTCAAGAGGTGGCTCCCATAACGTAGCACTTTACCCTGCATGGCACTTAGCTCCTACACTCCTAAATGGTAGTTTATGGCTAAAGTACAGATCTAGCAAAATTTCCATTTCAAAGGACATATAGTATGAAGAAAGAGCATGTAGTATGAAGAATAAATGAAGTTTATAAGAGAAGTTCAAGGATGATTTAAGGCATCATGTTTAACGACATTAAGATAATAAAGAGAATGAATTTTCGGTTAAGGCGCGATCAACTCTCGTGGAAAATCTTGTAAAATAAGTTTAGATCAAGTTTTTCTCAATCGGGTAATTAGCAAAAACCAAAGAAAACGCGGCCAGGTAAGATGTGGGACAGTGGGAGGCTCCCCTCGTATTCACGAGGTTTTAATTAAGTAACCACTTATCCACTTAAAGCGTTTGCCCTTGGACCTCTAGCCTTAGACACCGGTTCTTCTTAGTGAACTTGCTAGCTACACGATTTTTCAGAGACACGAAAATACGTAAATCGAACGGAAATCATTCTTGTATATTCTAACATGTTCATTTGTGAAAGAATTTTAATAAAGGGAAAGACATTGAAAAAAGATGCCAAGCTTCCAATTGCATAATATGTTCATATATGAAGAGAAGTTGAACGGAGATGTCAAGCTTTCAGATGGAGCTTAGATAAAAGAGATATGGTCAATCATGTATAGGAATTGTACGAAAATTAGAGCATAGTTGTTTGAACAATTAACGATGGCTTTACAAGTTCATTCACCTAGTCATTTCTTTGTTAATAGTATTCTTAAGGTAAGAACATGATTTTAAAAATTCAAATTTTAAGTTTTGAAATAACGCACATAAACGATGTAAATCGGACATGGTTACCGTATTCAAATCATGGTCTATATGTGATCTACCTTATTGAAATATGTTATGATAATGAAAACTCTATATTTGAACTTTAAATCTTAAAATAAACTATAAATACATGATCATGATAATTTTACATAGAATCAAAATACACATGCAAAGAAACATATATGAAGACCTAATTAAGTTTTCGCCTGAGAGAAAACCTACCTCATTGAAGACCAAAGAAAAAGAAATTTAAGAACGAAGACCGCTTTTGAACACTCCTCCAACTTCGAGCTTTCTCCCTCTCTCCAACTAGCAATTCCTCCCAAGAGATTTATGCTTAGAGTAGGGAAGAGTCCAACCCTATTTATAGGCCAAAATCTCCCACCTGCTCTACCAACTTCATTCCACCATGTCACTATTACACCAACCTTGTTCCACTACTACACCAACCCCATTATACCAACTTTGTTCCACTATTACACCAACCCCATTACACCAACTTTGTTCCACTACGTGGGTGACATAATCTATGATCTCATTTATTCAATGATGTAAGAATGACCTCATCCATGATCTTATTTATTCAAAGATGTAAGAATGACCTCATCCATTAATTAGGATTAGATTAAAGCTAATAATTCTCACTTAAATCGGATGCTATAGTACTGCTACAGTACCGACGTCTTCGTTTTCTTAGAATCGTGCCGTGAATCTCATCGTTCTTGTTAACGAGTGGAATAGTGTTTATGTTTATGTATTCTATGATAGAAAATATTCATAATTTATTTTATTTTCATCTTTCATTATTTCTTCTTGCATATAAATATATATATAAATTTTCGAGTTGCTACATCCTCCCCCACTTAAAAGAATTTGGTCCTCCAAATTCACATCATGTAATAGTAATTTAAAATTCAAATAGAGGGTTCGAAATTCTAACCTGAGATCAAATCGGGATAATTCTTCTTGATTGACTCTTCTAATGCCCAAGTAGTCTCCTCGAATCCACGCTTACTCCATTGACTTTTACCATCGGTATAGCCCTTTTCCTTAGCTGGTGAAAATTTAAATTTTGATCTATGATCTTGATCGGTCTTTCTTTATAAGACAAATCATTCTGTAGCTTCAAGTCATCGAATTGAATCACATGCAAAGGATCATACACATATTTCCTTAGCATGGATACATGAAATACATCATGGACACCTGCCAATTGTGGAGGAAAAGTTAGCTTATATGTCACTTCACCGATTCGATCTAGAATCTCAAAAGGGCCAATAAATCATGTACTTAGTTTTTCATTGACACCAAATATAATATCCCGGACCTTTCGGATCCTTCTTCGTGGGTCCCGGATCTGATTTTCGGAGCGTCTGGCTCTGTTGTGTCCAAAATTTCGTTTCAGACATCTTTCGTGTTCGGATCGGCGCGATCCGGAGTCATTTCGGAGGCCCGGAGGCGTTCCGCGGCTTTTCCGCGTGTGTTTTCCGATTTCCGGTGTGTGTTTCGGCTTTTTCTTCGGAAGCTCGCTGCGGGCGAACCGGGCGGTTCACCCGGGCACGAGTGGTACCGTTGCGATCGGTGCGTTCCGAGGATTCCGGAAATATATTTTTCTATTTTTCGGTATTTTTCTGAAAAATCGGATTTTCTATTTAACCCTATTTCTTTTCTTTTTCTTTTCCACCTTCTCTTTCTTCTTCTTCTTCTTCCTCCTTCCTTCCCCAACCGTGACCTCCCTCTCTCCCTCTCTTCCTCCCGTTCGAGCGCGGCTAGCTCCTCTCCGGCTGCTGACAGCGGCGGGGCGACGGCGCGGCGACGTGGGCGGCGGTGAGGCGATCGTGGGGACGTGCAGTGCTCGTGGGAAGCTTGAGGAACGAGGGTTTTCCAAAGCGATTTCTTACGTTCGCGGACGATTCGGCGGAGCATTCGCTCCATTGAGGTAGGGTGACGTTCCTTAGCCTCTTGCCGTTCATTCCCGTGATTTGTAGGCCGCGGGGAGGCCGAGAGGGGCGTGTTTGAGCTTTTGGGGGGTTTTCCATGATTTAGGGAGAGCTCGCCCGATCTATGGATTTGATGCATGATTTCGTGTTTTGATGGCCTAGGATCATGCTAGGGGTCCCCAGGGGTCTTCCCCTTTGTTTTCCCCCTCTCCTGTGGAGGCATGGGGGCGTGGTTGGTTTTTTTTGGAGTTTCTACCGTTTTCCACCGCGGACTGAGAACGCGCTATACTCCAGTAGCGCGTTCTTGTTCGTCGCGCTGCCCCGATGGGGCCCGTTCATCGGAGAAGATGAACAGGAGGCGGTTCCTGTCGCGCTATGGGGTCCTAGCGCGACCTGCCTTGTCGTGCTAGGGGTCCCTAGCGCGATCTGTTGTGTCGCGCTAGGAGGCCCTAGCGCGACCTGTCTTGTCGCGCTAGGAGATCCTAGCGCGATGTTCCCTGTCGCGCTAGGAGGCCCTAGCGTGATCTTCCCTGTCGCGCTAGGGAGTCCTAGCGCGTTCTGTCCTGTTGTCGGGTGTTCCTCTTGGGCCGTGTGTGTGTCCTGGACACCCCGTGGAGTTCCGTGACCATGTCTTTGGTGTCCGGAGGTTCCGTTTGCCTTGGTCATGAGTTTGGCCGTGGGCGGTGCGTCCGTTTTTCTCCGACCGTGGCCCCCGTTTGACGGAGCTAGTGCGTGGGGTGATTCCCACACGTTGTCGGACTCGGACGTCGTTTTCCGTTGCCTTGAGAGTCTACTCCTTCAGTGACCCTCCACTAGTCGTAGCCCACCAGTACGAGGTGCTGGTCTCACCTGGGAGTGGTGTACGGGCACCCACCTTTCGAGACGGTTTGTGGACTGGTTACCGTAGGCCCCTCGTCGGTAGCCAGAGTCCGGCTACGGGGTAAAACCGGTCAGAGGACCAGACCTAGTGACGCGTGGTCTGTGTGTGCACACGTGGTTGGGGGCAGTTGGACCCACGTCGACGGGCGTGACCCCAGCTAGTTACTTGTTTGTGGTTACTTGTACGGTGTCTGCGCCTCGGGTAGGACCTACCACGTCAGGCGGTTCACCTGCGGTGCGGTGTAAGACGTCAGGGGACGCTACCGGTTGTGCTTCTAGTGGGTGGTACTCCTGTCGAGTACGGAGTGTCAGACTGTCAGTCGTGTGTTTCCGACCTTCGGGTTTTATCGGTTTGGCCGTTGAGTTTCGGTCTTCTTACCGTGGCACGTGTGTCGGTTTGCGTGCCGTAGGGTCTTGTCTTGTAGAGTACATGGCTTTCCTTTCCGAGGTACTCTCCTACCGCTAGTGTAGTGGTCTCTCGTTTTACGAGGTAGGGTTCGAGTGATCCCTACTGAGTCTTGTTCCGAGACTCATTCCCTGCGTGTTTTCACCGTGTTTCAGGTGAGGCGCCACCTTCGGGGAGCGCGTCGGGGGTGCAGCGTGGTGCGGGTGCCCAGAGGTAGTGCCAGAGGTCAGAGCCGGGAGATGCCCCGAGTAGCTGTACTTTCCTTTCTTATCACTGTACTAGTCGTGGACTATTGTTATTGTTGTTAATTCCTATTGAGGACCACGTAATTTGTTAATTTATTTCCTACTTAATATTATAACTGTTTAATTTCTGCAATTATCTGTGATGCTTGTGTAGTTTTCACACCATCCTTTTAACCATTCCGAGTCTTCGGGCTCGTGGGTGGCGGTACGAGTCTCGGGTTATCGGGCCTTCCCGGTAATCGGATTCTCGGGTCGTTATAGCTGGTATCAGAGCGCGGTTGTGGAATTACATGAGAGTCATAGGTAATTGTAGTGGTCCACTAGTCCACAGCGATGATGTACAGGTGACGCTGGCATTGGGTATCGTGTGTTTTTCTTGACCTTGCCGTTTTCGTGTTTTCTGTCTTTTGCTTCAGGAGCGAGTATGGCGCCGAGGAGGAGCTCTCGCTCTCAGCAGGGGCAGTCGGCTGGAGGTCAGGAGATCCAGCAGGGGGTCCAGAGGGACCAGGAGGAGCATAGCAGAGCGCCACCGGGGGCTACCGAGGCCGCGGATGCTGCGAGAGTTCCGGGGGCCGAGGATTTCTTCCGTGGCATGTACCATCTCATGTCTCAGCAGTTCGGCGGAGAGGCTGGTGAGGGCTTGTCAGTCAGGGGTGGGCCAGGCCGAGCAGTGAGGGACTTCATGCAGTTCCATCCACCTTACTTTAGCGGCCAGGCAGACCCTGATGCGGCTCGTGATTGGCTTGATGAGATGGAGCGGGTGTTCAGTTCCGCGAGGAGTACTGCCGAGGACAGAGTTGTGTTGGCCTACAACCAGTTGCAGGGTACGGCTCGGAGGTGGTGGTCTTCCGAGTGGAAGACGTCTTTTCAGCTTCGTCCACTTGAGCAGATCGAGTGGGATGACTTCGTTAGTGCTTTCGAGCGTACGTACTGTCCAGATGTTGTTGCCACGCAGCGGATGCGGGAGTTTCTGGAGCTGGTGCAAGGTGACATGTCCGTGTTGTAGTACAGGGCCCGATTTCTCGAGCTGGGTCGGTACGCACCTCACATCATGGAGCATGAAAGGGTGAGGACCACGCAGTTTGTGCAGGACTTGAGACTGGAGCTGAGGCACCATCTGATCGTAAACGGGGCCACTGATCTAGAGACGGCGTCTCGTGTTGCGATTTCCTTGGAGATGGATATGCAGAGGACTCGAGGACCGATCAGCCAGGGGCAGTCTGTGTCAGGTCGCGGCCATCAGTCGGCTACCCAGCAGCAGGGTTCCTTCCAGCATGCGTCGGGTAGTTCAGGAGTACCGGCACCGGCAGCGTCGGTGGCAGGATCTGCGTCCTTCGGCTCGAAGGTCAAGAAGTTCTTGAAGAAGAGTTTCCGGAAGAAGCACAAGGATCAGGGGCAGGCTTCATCGGGCAGTGTACAACAGCCGATTCCTTTGCAGCGTCAGGGATCAGGGGGTGGATCGTGAGGACCATGTCCACGATGTAGTGGGACCCACCTAGGCAGGTAGTGCACGACGCCGATTATTTATTTTCGGTGTGACCAGCCAGGGCATATGGCGCGTGACTGTCCTCAGAGGCCGCCGCAGCAGCAGGTTCCCCAGCAGCAGCAGCAGCAGGGACATTATCCGCCGCTACCCAGGTCAGCTAGCGTGGGAGGCAGGCAGAGGGCTCGAGGCCAGATCACGCACATGACCAGGGTAGAGGCAGTGGCGTCGCAGCTCGTGGAAGGTACCGTTCAGATTTTGGGTTGTGCGGCTCGGGTTTTATTTGATTCTGGCGCGTCTCATTCGTTTATTTCGGAGGATTTTACGTCGAGCATCGAGGAGCCGGTGACCCAGTTGTCCTGTGATTTGACAGTGGAGTTACCTTCGGGTGACTTTATGATCACTCCGTATTGCTTCGACTAGGTTCCGGTGTGGATCGATGGGCAGAGTATGCCAGGCAAGTTTTATGCGTTGCAGCTTCGGGATTACGATGTGATTCTAGGCATGGATTGGCTCGAGACTCATGGAGCGGTGGTGGATTGTGGGATGAAGAGGGTCTACTTCCAGCATCCGAGCAAGCGGACCTTCTATTTCCAAGGTATCCGTTCCACCTCTTCTCGATTCCTTATCTCTGCTATTCGAGCCCGTCGGTTGCTTGATTCCGGTTGTCAGGGTTTTCTCGCGTCAGTGGTTGTGTCTGACCGGATGGAGCCGGATGTCGAGGACATTGCGGTGGTGTGCGAGTTCTCCGACGTTTTTCCCGAGGAGTTACCTGGATTACCTCCCCAGCGGGAGATCGATTTTGTGATCGAGGTTGTGCCTGGTACAGGACCTTTGGCGAAGGCTCCCTACCGTATGGCCCCCGCTGAGTTGAGGGAGTTGAGGGGGCAGTTGCAGGAACTGTTGGCCAAGGGGTATATTCGTCCTAGTTTTTCCCCTTGGGGTGCGCCCGTGTTGTTTGTGAAGAAGAAGGACGGTAGTCTGCGCTTGTGCATTGACTATCGGCAGTTGAATGAAGTGACCATTAAGAACAAGTATCCGTTACCACGGATTGATGATTTGTTCGACCAGCTGCAGTCTGCGCGAGTGTTCTCGCGGATTGATTTGCGGTCCGGTTACTATCAGCTGAGAATTCGCGAGTCCGATGTGGAGAAGACTGCGTTCAGTACGAGGTACGTGCATTATGAGTTTTTGGTGATGCCGTTTGGGCTCACCAATGCCCCAGCAGCCTTCATGGACTTGATGCAGAGGGTGTTTCATCCGTATTTGGACCAGTTCGTGGTCATTTTCATGGATGACATCCTTGTTTATTCGCGGTCTGCGGAGGAGCACGCGTACCATTTGGGTGTGGTGCTGCAGACGTTGCGAGATCACCAGTTGTATGCGAAGCTCAGCAAGTGCGAGTTTTGGCTCAGCGAGGTGCACTTTCTGGGGCACGTAATTTCTGGTGATGGCATTTCCGTGGACCCCGCCAAGGTCGAGGCAGTAATGTAGTGGCTGAGGCCGAGATCGGTGACGGAGATCCGGAGTTTCTTGGGGCTTGCGGGTTATTATCGCCGGTTTATCCAGGATTTTTCTCGCATTGCGACCCCGATGACGAGGCTCACGCGAAAGGATGTGCCTTTCGTTTGGTCCGAGGAGTGTGAGCAGAGCTTCAGCGAACTGAAGAGATTGCTCACCTCGGCTCCGGTGTTGATTTTGCCTTCTGGATCGGGAGGTTTTGTGGTGTGTACAGATGCTTCCGGCATTGGGTTGGGTGCTGTTCTGATGCAGCATGGTCGAGTGGTGGCTTATGCATCTCGGCAGCTAAAGCCCCACGAGGAGAACTACCCTACCCATGACCTTGAGTTGGCGGCGGTGATCTTCGCGCTGAAGATCTGGAGGCACTATCTGTACGGTGAGAAGTTCGAGGTGTTCACTGACCATCAGAGTTTGAGGTACGTGTTCTCGCAGAAGGACCTGAACCTCAGACAAAGGCGTTGGATGGAGTTCATGAAGGACTATGACTTCACCCTGTCTTATCAGCCGGGCAGGATGAATGTCGTCGCCGATGCCTTGAGTCGGAAGGTTGTGATCAGTACCTTGATGTTGAGGAAGTGGAGACTCTGGGAACAAGTGCCCGAAGTATCTTTTAGGCTCAAGATTCCCCAGGAGCGAGGGTTGGCAGTGCTCGCGAGTCTGACTGTCACTCCTGCTATCCGTCGTCAGGTGACAGAGGCTCAGCATGCGGACCCTGAGTTGCCCCGGATTCTTGCGATGGCTGATGTGGAGCTCGGCGAGGACGGTGCTGCGAGGTTTCATGGCAGGCTGTATGTCCCAGCGGAGGAGCAGGTTCGTCGTGCGGTGTTGCGCGAGGCTCATGGGAGTAGGTACACCGTACACCCGGGTGCGACGAAGATGTATCGGAACTTGCGGAGGCAGTTCTGGTGGCCTGGCATGAAGAGAGATGTCGCAGAGTTTGTGGCCAGGTGCCTGATCTGTCAGCAGGTGAAGGCAGAGCATCAGCGACCAGGAGGTACTCTCCAGCCCTTGGATGTTCCTGCTTGGAAGTGGGACCATGTGACCACGGATTTTGTGGTGGGGTTGCCGAGGACCCCGACTGGGCAGAACAGTATTTGGTTGCTGGTGGATCGGCTGACGAAGGTGACTCGGTTGTTACCGGTCAAGGTCAGCTGGAGCGTGTCTAAGTTGGCTCGTCTTTATGTGGAGCGGATCGTGCCGTTACTTGGGGTTCCCATTTCGATCGTGTCGGATCGGGATCCGCGCTTCACTTCTGGATTCTGGAGGAGTTTCCAGCGAGCTCTTGGCACAGAGTTGGCATTTAGCTCGGCGTATCATCCTCAGTCAGATGGTCAGTCTGAGAGGACCATTCAGACTTTGGAAGACATGCTGAGATCCTGCTGCCTGGAGTGGCAGGGGAGTTGGATTCATCACCTACCGTTGGTGGAGTTTACCTATAACAACAGCTATCATTCGAGCATCGGCATGGCTCCTTATGAGGCATTGTATGGGCGTCCTTGTCGGACTCCACTTGATTGGTTTGAGGTGGGTGAGCGTGTTTTGACGGGACCCGAATTGGTGCAGCAATGTGTGGATGTTGTGCACCTGGTTCGTCAGAACATGGTGGCGGCCCAGAGTCGGCAGAAGAGCTATGCTGACCGTAGGAGGCAGCCCCTCGAGTTCTCCGTGGGCGATCACGTGTTCTTGAGAGTTTCTCCGATGAAGGGGGTGATGCGTTTTGGACGGCGGGGGAAGCTGAGTCCCCGCTATATTGGTCCTTTCGCGATTGTGGAGCGCATCGGTGAGGTTGCTTACCGGTTGCAGTTACCTCCTGAGTTGGCGTCGGTGCACGACATGTTCCACGTCTCGATGTTGCGGAAGTATATGCCTGATGACTCTCATGTGCTTGAGTTTTCCGTTTGGCCTGAGGTGACTCCAGATCTTTCTCTCCCAGAGTTTCCGATCCGCGTGGAGGATAGGCGAGAGCAGCGCCTGCGGAACAAGGTTATTCCCTTGGTAAAGGTCGTGTGGCAACGACACTCTGGTGGTGAGGCTTCGTGGGAACGTGAGGACGAGATGCGTCAGCAGTTCCCGTACCTGTTTGAGTGAGTCTTCCTCTTCTTTCCCCTTGGGTTGTTCTCAATTTCGAGGATGAAATTCCTTAAGGGGGGAGGGCTGTAATATCCCGGACCTTTCGGATCCTTCTTCGTGGGTCCCGGATCTGGTTTTCAGAGCGTCTGGCTCTGTTGTGTTCGAAATTTCGTTTCGGACATCTTTCGTGTTCGGATCGGCGCGATCCGGAGTCATTTCGGAGGCCCGGAGGCATTCCGCGGCTTTTCCGCGTGTGTTTTTCGATTTCCGGTGTGTGTTTCGGCATTTTCTTCAGAAGCTCGCTGCGGGCGAACCGGGCGGTTCACCCGGGCACGAGTGGTACCGTTGCGATCGGTGCGTTCCGAGGATTTCGGAAATGTATTTTTCTATTTTTCGGTATTTTTCCGAAAAATCGGATTTTCTATTTAACCCTATTTCTTTTCTTTTTCTTTTCCACCTTCTCTTTCTTCTTCTTCTTCTTCCTCCTTCCTTCCCCAACCGTGACCTCCCTCTCTCCCTCTCTTCCTCCCGTTCGAGCGCGGCTAGCTCCTCTCCGGCTGCTGACAGCGGCGGGGCGACGGCGCGGCGACGTGGGCGGCGGTGAGGCGATCGTGGGGACGTGCGGTGCTCGTGGGAAGCTTGAGGAACGAGGGTTTTCCAAAGCGATTTCTTGCGTTCGCGGACGATTCGGAGGAGCATTCGCTCCATTGAGGTAGGGTCACGTTCCTTAGCCTCTTGCCGTTCATTCCCGTGATTTGTAGGCCGCGGGGAGGCCGAGAGGGGCATGTTTGAGCTTTTGGGGGTTTTTCCATGATTTGGGAAGAGCTCGCCCGATCTATGGATTTGATGCATGATTTCGTGTTTTGATGGCCTAGGATCATGCTAGGGGTCCCCAGGGGTCTTCCCCTTTGTTTTCCCCCTCTCCTGTGGAGGCATGGGGGCGTGGTTGGTTTTTTTTGGAGTTTCTACCGTTTTCCTCCGCGGACTGAGAACACGCTATACTCCAGTAGCGCGTTCTTGTTCGTCGCGCTGCCCCGATGGGGCGCGTTCATCGGAGAAGATGAACAGGAGGCGGTTCCTGAATCGCTATGGGGTCCTAGCGCGACCTGCCTTGTCGCGCTAGGGGTCCCTAGCGCGATCTGTTGTGTCGCGCTAGGAGGCCCTAGCTCGAAGGGAGTCCTAGCGCGTTCTGTCCTGTTGTCGGGTGTTCCTCTTGGGCCGTGTGTGTGTCCTAGACACCCCGTGGAGTTTCGTGACCGTGTCTTTGGTGTCCGGAGGTTCCGTTTGCCTTGGTCATGAGTTTGGCCGTGGGCGGTGCGTCCGTTTTTCTCCGACCGTGGCCCCCGTTTGACGGAGCTAGTGCGTGGGGTGATTCCCACACGTTGTCGGACTCGGATGTCGTTTTCCGTTGACTTGAGAGTCTACTCCTTCAGTGACCCTCCACTAGTCGTAGCCCACCAGTACGAGGTGCTGGTCTCACCTGGGAGTGGTGTACGGGCACCCACCTTTCGAGACGGTTTGTGGACCGGTTACCGTAGGCCCCTCGTCGGTAGCCAGAGTCCGGCTACGGGGGAAAACCGGTCAGAGGACCAGACCTAGTGACGCGTGGTCTGTGTGTGCACACGTGGTTGGGGGCAGTTGGACCCACGTCGATGGGCGTGACCCCAGCTAGTTACTTGTTTGTGGTTACTTGTACGGTGTCTGCGCCTCGGGTAGGACCTACCACGTCAGGCGGTTCACCTGCGGTGCGGTGTAAGACGTCAGGGGACCCTACCGGCTGTGCTTCTAGTGGGTGGTACTCCTGTCGAGTACGGAGTGTCAGACTGTCAGTCGTGTGTTTCTGACCTTCGGGTTTTGTCGGTTTGGCCGTTGGGTTTCGGTTTTCTTACCGTGGCACGTGTGTCGGTTTGCATGTCGTAGGGTCTTATCTTGTAGAGTACAGGGCTTTCCTTTCCGAGGTACTCTCTTACTGCTAGTGTAGTGGTCTCTCGTTTTACGAGGTAGGGTTCGAGTGATCTCTACTGAGTCCTGTTCCGAGACTCATTCCCTGCGTGTTTTCACCGGGTTTCAGGTGAGGCGCCACCATCGGGGAGCGCGTCGGGGGTGCAGCGTGGTGCGGGTGCCCAGAGGTAGTGCCAGAGGTCAGAGCCGGGGGATGCCCCGAGTAACTGTACTTTCCTTTCTTATCACTGTACTAGTCGTGGACTATTGTTATTGTTGTTAATTCCTATTGTGGACCACGTAATTTGTTAATTTATTTCCTGCTTAATATTATAACTGTTTAATTTTTACAATTATCTGTGATGCTTGTGTAGTTTCCACACCATCCTTTTAACCCTTCCGAGTCTTCGGGCTCGTGGGTGGCGGTACGAGCCTCGGGTTATCGGGCCTTCCCGGTAATCGGATTCTCGGGTCGTTACACCAAACCTCTTAATTCCACGCGTGGGTGAAATTTTCAGGAAGACATGCTCCCCCACTTGAAATTCAAGGTCTCTTTTGCCGTGATTGAGCAATTTTTAGCCTTTCACGGATCAACTGAATATTGTGAGTTGTATCTTGAATAATATCGGGACCCATCAATCCCCTTTCTCCAACCTCACTCCAGCATAGAGGTGATCTACAACTCCTACCATACAATGCTTCAAAAGGTGCCATCTTGATGCTAGACTGATAACTGTTGTTATATGCAAATTCAATCAATGGCAAATGTTCATGCCAACTTCCCCCAAAATCTATCATACAAGCTCTTAACATATCTTCAATAATCTGATTCATCCTCACGGTTTGTCCATCTGTCTGAGGGTGGAAAGCCGTACTAAAATTCAGCCTAGTACCCAAAGATGATTGCAAACATTTCCAGAAGTGGGAGGTGAATCTTGGATCTCTATCCGAAATAATAGAAGTTGGAATACCATGCAGCCTTACAACCTCCTTGATATATAGGGCAGCTAGAACATCCACGGTCCATTTGATTTTGATGGGCAAGAAGTGAGCAGACTTAGTTAGTCGGTCCACAATCACCCATATAGCATCAAATGCACTTCGGGTCTTTGGCAACCCAACTATAAAATCCATGCCAATACTATCCCATTTCCATTCCGGTATCTCTAGAGGTTTTAGCTTACCAGCAGGTTTGAGATGTTCGGCTTTAACTTGTTGGCAGACCAAACATCGGCTCACGAACTCGGCTACCTCTCTTTTCATGTTAGGCCACCAAAAGGTTCTTTTGAGATCTTGGTACATTTTTGTAGCACCAGGATGAATAGTGTACCTGGATTGGTGCGCTTCTTCCATTATCTTCTTCTTGATTTTGTTACTATCAGGCACAGAAGTTCTTCATCGAAATAATAATCTCCCATCATTTGCAAGTTAAAAATCAGGCCTTTGGCTCAAATTTCCAAAAATTTCAACTAATAAAGGATCGTTACCTTGTCGCTCTTTTATTTCAGAAAATATTTCAGGTTGTACCCTTATATTGGCAATCAAGACTCGTTCCTCCTTTGGTTCCATATTTAAATTTAATCCTGTAAATTACTCCAGCAATCGCCATTCATTAATCATCAAACTTGATAATAAAGCCATTGGCTTTCTACTAAGAGCATCAGCCACAACATTACCCTTTCCGGGATGGTATTGAATAGAAAAGTCAAAATCTTTCAAATATTCTAACCATCCTCTTTGTCTCATGTTGAGCTCCTTCTGAGAAAATAGATATTTTAAACTCTTATGGTCAGAATAGATAGTGAACTGCTCCCCATATAAATAATGCCTCCATATCTTTATAGCAAAGACTACTGCGGCTAATTCTAGATCATGTACAGGGTAATTAACTTCATGGGTTTTCAGTTGCCTAGATGCATAGGCTATCACCTTGCCTTGTTGTATTAATACACAACCTAGGCCAATTCCCGAAGCATCAGCATATACCTCGAATCCTCCTCCTGCAATAGGCAGAGTAAGAATAGGTGCCGTTGTCAAGCGCTCCTTTAGAGTTTGAAAACTCTTCTCACATTCCTCAGTCCATATATAAGAAATTTCCTTCCTTGTTAGTCTAGTCAATGGCACGGCAATTTTAGAGAAGTCTTTTATGAATCTCCTATAGTAACCGGCCAATCCTAGAAAACTTCGGATTTCGGTCACATTTGTAGGCCTTTCCCAGTTATTGATAGCTTCTACCTTTGAAGGGTCAACTGAAATTCCTTCCTTAGAGATCACATGACCGAGAAATGAAACTTCTTCTAACCAGAACTCACATTTGCTCAATTTAGCATATAACTGATTTTCTTTTAATATCTGTAAGACAATCCTCAAATGTGCTTCATGTTCTTCTTTGGTTTTGGAGTAGATCAATATATCATCAATAAATATCACCACAAATTGATCTAAATAGGGTCGAAACACACTATTCATGAGTTGCATAAAAGCTGCAGGGCATTAGTCAGCCCAAAAGGCATGACAACAAACTCATAATGTTCATATCTACTCCTGAATGCTGTCTTATAAATATCTTCTTCCTTGATTCTCACTTGATGATAACCCGACCTGAGGTCAATCTTAGAGAAATAATGAGCTCCAGAGATTTGATCAAATAGTTCATCAATTCTTGGCAGAGGGTACTTATTCTTGATAGTCAATTGGTTCAACTGCCTATAATCAATGCATAACCTCATAGATCCATCTTTCTTCTTCACAAAAAGAACAGGTGCTCCCCAAGGTGATGTACTAGGTCTGATGAATCCCTTCTCTAATAATTCCATCAATTGCTCTTTTAGTTCCTTCAGCTCAGCAGGTGACATTCTATAAGGAGTTTTGGATACAGGGGCTGCTCCTGGTATCAAATCGATTGAGAATGAAACTTCTCTCTCAGGTGATATGCCAGGTAATTCTTCAGGAAATACATCCGGATATTCCTTAGCAACAGATATTTCTTCCAGAATGGGTTTCTTGGGTTCGGTTATAAGGATAGAAGCCAAAAATGCAACACATCCTTTCTTCATCATTTTTTGAGCTTGACGGGCAGAGATGAGAAGAGGGTGTCTAGGATGGCTATTTCTAGAGAAAGACACTTCAGGGTATCCTGGTTCACCAAAGGTTACACTTCCTCGCCTGCAATCCACCTTAGCATTATACTTGGCCAACCAGTCAGCACCTAAGATTACATCATAACCCTCCATATTCATACATATCAAATCAGTGGCTAGGTTATGACCACTAATCAACACTTCACTAGAGGGAAAATAATGTTTAAGCTCAGTGCTTGCTCCTAAAGGTGTGGAAATAACAAGTTCAGTTTTCAAAGGAACATGTTTTTCATGTAAGGTGGAAGCAAAATTCTGGGATATGAATGAATGGGTAGCTCCAGTATCAAATAGAACAAAAGCAGTTCTAGAATTGATGGTGAGAGTACCTTCCACCACTCCTCCTTCTTCAGTAGGTGTAGGTTCTATCAGAGCTTGGAGTCTTCCTTGATGTCTTGGTCCTTCTTGAGTTTTCTTCTCCGATGGAGATTCCTTTATAAGGGGACAATCAGAAATGCGATGATCCCCACTTCCACAGCGCAAGCATGCTCCCTTCTTTCTCCAGCACTCTTCAGTCTTGTGGCCAGCCTTGTCACAATACTTGCAGATATCTTTTGAAGATATATAAGGGATGACTTGTCTATTTTCATCTCGAGGTTTTTTATCTTGTTGAGAGGTTCTTCCTTCATTTGGCCACTTCTTTCCAAAAGTGGGTTTAAAATTTTCGGCGCCAATAACTTGTTCTTTCACGACTCTTCCCTTGATTCTATCAGCCATCTCCATGGCATCTTCTAGCAGTTGGGCCTTCCGGACCATCTCGGCATATGTATGGATGTCCATAGGCGCCAGTTGGGGAATGTATTGGGGCTTTAGCCCTTTCATGAATCGCTTGGCCTTCATTCTCTCTGTATTAATGAGGTGTGGAGCATAACGTGCCAGTCGAGAAAATTGGGCCTCGTATTCAGCTACAGAGAGAATTCTTTGTTTAAGGGTGGTAAATTCTGCTGCCTTCTTTTCTTGGACTCTCTCCGAGAAATACTTCCCGTTGAAATATTCTAGAAATTCCTCCCAAGTGATATGGGGGTCGGGCAAGGTCGCCTCCACGGATTCCCACCAAGCTCTTGCATCCCTTTCCAGTTGGAAAGTTGCAAGTAAAACTCTATCTTGATCCGAGCATTGCATGACTCGAAATATTCTTTCTATCTCCTTTACCCAATGTTCGGCTTCATCCGGGTTAGTGGAACCGTTGAACCTCGGAGGATTCATGTTCCTAAAGTTGCGGTGCAGGTCTCCCGCACCATGGTGATTAACTCCTCCTTGAGCCACTTGTTGTAGGGCTTGAGTTAGCCCTTGGATGGTCCTTTGCATTTCTCTCCATTGAGCACGCTCAGCGGCCATTTTCAACAGCTAAGAATTTCTGCAAAAGAAGCTATGGGGATTAAATGTATTATATCTACATATCTTAATATCTAGCCCAAGTCTCTACCAAATCTCACAGGTCAAGTATAGCTATCGTTTGTCCTATAGTGTGAAGAACCTAGGGTTTTCAATAACTAAGCCTTGATGCCCTAGACTCTTCTCTAAATCCGAACAAGGCGGAATTATCAAGGTGTGAACAGTTATACAAGCAGGTCGATCAATAGACTCAGATGATGAGTATGAACAACAAATGGACAAAATCACATCTTTATTTCATAATCTGACATTTCCAACAAACATCCTTCAAGGACTTACAATACTATTCAAACTCGATACACTCTTTTATAAGTAGACAGACTGGAAAAGGAACTTATTAAAAACTATCATCACTCTAATCACTCCAGCCCATTCCCGTCATCTTCAAAATTTCCTGAAAATTAACAACAATACACAGGGTGAGCTAGAAAGCTCGGTAGGATTTATATATCTTTACCAGGTCACTTTAAGTAATTAACATTTTGGAACATCTATATGCTTTCGAATAAAATAAGAATAAAACAAATGACCAATAGAGAACAAGATCAGGAAGTCAAGAATTTCAAGAATAGATACTGTAGAACTCAAGTGTAAGCATGAAAATGAATAACAAGTATAGAATTGTAAATATGGCCATGTAACAAGGATATTAACCACTTCGGTCAAAAATGTCATGTATAGGATGTTAAGCACGTATCGAGTCAAGCATGTAATAAGTGAATTACCTAGTTCAATCTTGCATGTCAGTTGGTGCAATGCCACACCTGATCATTCAACTCCCTCGGGCACAAGTACTTTCAGGCTTTACTCACCTGGGATCAGATCAGGGCCCCCATGTTTGTCAGACATTGAGTATCAGGTGGACCAAAGTCCCATGTAATTCCCAGAACAATTCATTTACAATTATGGCCAATTTGAGTTTCAAGAAAAGCTTAAGAAACGTAGTATAGCGCATAACTAGTTTTTTAGTTATGGAGGACTCTAGAGGTGGCCCCTACAGGCTCAAGAGGTGGCTCCCATTATGTAGCACTTCACGCCATTCCGACCTCAAGAGGTGGCTCCCATAACGTAGCACTTTGCCCTGCATGACACTTAGCTCCTACACTCCTAAATGGTAGTTTATGGCTAAAGTACAGATCTAGCAAAATTTCCATTTCAAAGGACATATAGTATGAAGAAAGAGCATGTAGTACGAAG
Organism: Amorphophallus konjac; assembly: GCA_022559845.1. Classification (NCBI taxonomy): domain Eukaryota; kingdom Viridiplantae; phylum Streptophyta; class Magnoliopsida; order Alismatales; family Araceae; genus Amorphophallus; species Amorphophallus konjac. Next base: position 34,476,944 of record CM040118.1, read on the forward strand.
AATAAATGAAGTTTATAAGAGAAGTTCAAGGATGATTTAAGGCATCATGTTTAACGACATTAAGATAATAAAGAGAATGAATTTTCGGTTAAGGCGCGATCAACTCTCGTGGAGAATCTTGTAAAATAAATTTAGATCAAGTTTTTCTCAATCGGGTAATTAGCAAAAACCAAAGAAAACGCGGCCAGGTAAGATGTGGGACAGTGGGAGGCTCCCCTCGTATTCACGAGGTCTTAATTAAGTAACCACTTATCCACTTAAAGCGTTTGCCCGTGGACCTCTAGCCTTAGACACCGGTTCTTCTTAGTGAACTTGCTAGCTACACGATTTTTCAGAGACACGAAAATATGTAAATCGAACGGAAATCATTCTTGTATATTCTAACATGTTCATTTGTGAAAGAATTTCAATGAAGGGAAAGACATTGAAAAAAGATGTCAAGCTTCCAATTGCATAATATGTTCATATATGAAGAGAAGTTGAACGGAGATATCAAACTTTAAGATGGAGCTTAGATAAAAGAGATATGGTCAATCATGTATAGGAATTATACGAAAATTAGAGCATAGTTGTTTGAACAATTAACGATGGCTTTACAAGTTCATTCACCTAGTCATTTCTTTGTTAATAGTATTCTAAAGGTAAGAACATGATTTTAAAAATTCAAATTTTAAGTTTTGAAATAACGCACATAAACGATGTAAATCGAACATGGTTACCGTATTCAAATCATGGTCTGTATGTGATCTACATTATTGAAACACGTTATGATAATGAAAACTCTATATTTGAACTTTAAATCTTAAAATAAACTATAAATACATGATCATGACAATTTTACATAGAATCAAAATACACATGCAAAGAAACATATATGAAGACCTAATTAAGTTTTCACCTGAGAGAAAACTTACCTCGTTGAAGACCAAAGAAAAAGAAATTTAAGAACGAAGAACACTTTTGAACACTCCTCCAACTTCGAGCTTTCTCCCTCTCTCCAACTAGCAATTCCTCCCAAGAGATTTATGCTTGGAGTAGGGAAGAGTTCAACCCTATTTATAGGCCAAACTCTCTCACCTACTCTACCAACTTCATTCCACAATGTCACTATTACACCAACCTTGTTCCACTACTACACCAACCCCATTATATCAACTTTGTTCCACTATTACACCAACCCCATTTAACCAACTTTGTTCCACTACGTGGGTGACATAATCTATGACCTCATTTATTCAATGATGTAAGAATGACCTCATCCATGATCTTATTTATTCAAAGATGTAAGAATGACCTCATCCATTAATTAGGATTAGATTAAAGCTAATAATTCTCTCTTAAATCGGATGCTATAGTACTACTACAGTACCGACGTCTTCGTCTTCTTAGAATCGTGCCGTGAATCTCATCGTTCTGGTTAATGAGTGGAATAGTGTTTATGTTTATGTATTCTATGACAGAAAATATTCATAATTTATTTTATTTCCATCTTTCATTATTTCTTCTTGCATATAAATATATATAAAAATTTTCGAGTTGCTACATCCTCCCCCACTTAAAAGAATTTGGTCCTCCAAATTCACATCATGTAATAGTAATTTAAAATTCAAATAGAGGGTTCAAAATTCTAAGCTGAGATCAAATTGGGATACTTCTTCTTGATTGACTCTTCTAATTCCCAAGTAGCCTCCTCGAATCCACGCTTACTCCATAAGACTTTTACCATCGGTATAGCCCTATTCCTTAGCTGGTGAAATTTTTGATCTAAGATCTTGATCGGTCTTTCTTCATAAGACAAATCATTCTGTAGCTTCAAGTCATCGAATTGAATCACATGCAAAGGATCATACACATATTTCTTTAGCATGGATACATGAAATACATCATGGACACCTGCCAATTGTGGAGGCAAAGCTAGCTTGTATGCCACTTCACCGATTCGATCTAGAATCTCAAAAGGGCCAATAAATCTTGGACTTAGTTTTCCATTGACACCAAACCTCTTAATTCGACGCGTGGGTGAAATTTTCAAGAAGACATGCTCCCCCACTTGAAATTCAAGGTCTCTTCTTTGATTATCGGCATAACTCTTTTGCCGTGATTGAGCAATTTTTAGCCTTTCACGGATCAACTGAATATTGTGAGTTGTATCTTGAATAATATCGGGACCCATCAATCCCCTTTCTCCAACCTCACTCCAGCATAGAGGTGATCTACAACTCCTACCATATAATGCTTCAAAAGGTGCCATCTGGATGCTAGACTGATAACTGTTGTTATATGCAAATTCAATCAATTGTAAATGTTCATGCCAACTTCCCCCAAAATCTATCATACAAGCTCTTAACATATCTTCAATAATCTGATTCGTCCTCACGGTTTGTCCATCTGTCTGAGGGTGGAAAGCCATACTAAAATTCAGCCTAGTACCCAAAGATGATTGCAAACCTTTCCAGAAGTGGGAGGTGAATCTTGGATCTCTATCCAAAATAATAGAAGTTGGAATACCATGCAGCCTTACAACCTCCTTGATATATAGGGCAGCTAGAACATCCACGGTCCATTTGATTTTGAGGGGCAAGAAGTGAGCAGACTTAGTTAGTCGGTCTACAATCACCCATATAACATCAAATCCACTTAGGGTCTTTGGCAACCCAACTATAAAATCCATGCCAATACTATCCCATTTTCATTCCGGTATCTCTAGAGGTTTTAGCTTACCAGCAGGTTTGAGATGTTCGGCTTTAACTTGTTGGCAGACCAAACATCGGCTCACGAACTCGGCTACCTCTCTTTTCATGTTAGGCCATCAAAAAGTTCTTTTGAGATCTTGGTACATTTTTGTAGCACCAGGATGAATAGTGTACCTGGATTGGTGCGCTTCTTCCATTATCTTCTTCTTGATTTTGTTACTATTAGGCACACAAGTTCTTCCTCGAAATAATAATCTCCCATCATTTGCCAGTTGAAAATCAGGCCTGGAGAGGGGGATTTCCGCAGCGCACCATAAAGGCAGCCCAACAAGACCCACAAGGTCCAACCAGGCGAGCCCGCCCGAGTGATAGCCCACAGGGCCCACTTAGGGAAGAAAAGCCCAATAAATAAGACTCGAGGAACTAACTCTCCCTGGCGGCCTTCTAGGCTCAGAGGGCCCGAGACAACGGTCAGGTCCCAAGGAAGGTCTGGCCTAAAGCCCTCTCCCCGTCCGAGAGAGATAGGCTCCAGCCGACCTATCCGACCCCACCCTCGCCGGGCCATGCCTATCGCTCGGACATGAGCTAGCATCCCCGTAGCTCGGTGAGACCGCTTGATTATCTGCAGGTGCGGCCGTTCAGAGTCCTCCGCCAGCGGGAGAGTCATGGGAGCTGCCGAACTCCAAGGGGATAACGTCCCCACGATCCGGCCATGAAAGCCCCCGCTGAAGACGTAACTCCCGCCGGGAAGCCCTCAGCTCACCGGACTCTTAAAGGCGACGCACTATTTAAGCCAGGGATACCCTCCGGAAGATGGTAAGAGAAACTAGCCATTCACATACCCTAAGCTCCTGAGCACGATTCGCTTCACCCTTGGTGGAGAGGATTCTCGCGCATCAGCTCTCTCCTCCCCCCATTATCGCTTCCACCATCGCTCTACTGACTTAGCCATCGGAGGGTTTTCCCCCAGGGAGATCCCCTGGGCCCTCTGATACGTTTCCCTTCTCTTGCAAAACATCTTCTGGTGATCTACAGCCCGCTCAGGACACAGCGCGAGATCTCGCCTCTTCATCTGGCGCCGTCTGTGGGAAACGCACGAAGAGTCAAGATGGTGAGAAAAAGCTCAGGGAGGAGATCCGCCGGTGGGGCAGGTAAGGCTGTGGCGGCGGCGGGAGGCGCCCCCTCTAGGGTCTCACAGAGCCCCCCCTCCAACGCCAGCGTCCCCACCAACAGGCCACCACCCCCCCCGGCGGAGACAGGGGCACCCCTCGACGGTGGCGCCAACACCTTCCAAGCCCTCAACGAAAGATGGACGTCCTCGTGGAGCTCATGAGGGCCCAGGCGGCCAGGGACGCAAGGTCACGCGCCCCGTCAGGAAGTCCCCCTCGAAGGAGTGCGACGCAGCACACCGCCGGAGGCCGCTTCACCCTCCGCGGCCGACAGCTCCTCCGCAACGACGTCGGAGGACCCTCGCAAGCTCCGCCTGCGGAGCAAGAGGCTTCCTCCACGTCGAGGAGAGGGAAGCAGGGGGCGAGGCCGCCGCGCCCGGGCACTAGTGCCCCGGGAGATCGCCAAGACGCCCCCCCCAGCCCCACGGTGCGACTACAGCAAGAGCTGTCCCTCCGGCTGCGAGATTTTGAGAGCCGGTTTGTAGAGCAAGAGCGCGCCCTCCGCGCCCTGCAGAAGACCTCTCTCCCGGAGGACGAGGAGAAATCCCCTTTCTCCGAGTACATCTTGAAGGTAGAGGTCTCTCCCAGAGCCTCCATTCCAACCTTCAAACTCTACGACGGCCAGGGCGACCCAGCCGACCACTACGATAGCTTCGACGCCCTGGTGACCCTTCATGGAACGCCGGATCCCATCAAATGCCGAGCCTTCGCAGCCACCCTGGTCCAAGGTGCTCAGGCATGGTTCCGGGCCCTCGCCCCTGGGTCCATTCGAGACTTCAGGCAATTCGGGCGAATTTTCAAGGAGAGTTTCGCCGGTAGCGCCCCCCCAAGGTCAGTAGCGGGGCTCCTGGCCCTCAAACAGGCGCAAGGGGAGAGGCTCTGGACTTACGTCCACCGATTTAAATCGGAAGCCCTCAGGATCCCCCGCCTGGATGTGGCCTCATCCACAACCGCACTGACCGGGGGCACCCGGGACGAGAATCTCCGCCGCGAGCTTGTCCTCCACCCTCCCTCGACCCTTGCCGAGCTAGTGACTCTGGCACTGCGCCACGCCGAGTGCGAAGAAGTACTCAGCGCCTGCCGAGACACAACCGGCTCGGGTCGGGAGAGGGACAAAAAGCGGACCTCCGAGCCAAATCCTGGCTCGAGTAAGAAGCGCGATCGAGAAGGAGAGCGCAAGAGAAAGTACGAGCGGTATACCCCCTTGACCGCACCAGTCTACGAGATCTATGAAGACATCAAAGACTCGGGACTTCTCCGCCAGCCCGAGCCGATGAGGTCGAAGAACCGCAAGCGGGACAGGCATTGCCTGTTCCACGGCGACCACGGGCACCACACCGGAGATTGCCATCAGCTCCAAGACGAGATCGAGCGCCTCATCCGTCTGGGGCATCTAGCCCGGTTCAGACCGGGCACAAAGAAGACCGAGACGCCGCAGAGGAGATCGACAACGCCCCCCGAGGGGTCCACATCAACGTCATCTCCGGAGGAGCGGCATCGGGAGGCGACACCAGCCGAGGAGGAAACGTCATGCCGAGCGGGCCAGCCGAGCCTTAGAGCCCCCCAAAGGCCCGCCAATGAGCCCCAGGTCATAGTCTTCTCCGACCAAGACCTGGAAGGGCTGAGCACCCCGCATGACGATGCCCTCGTTATCTCGGCCACGATAAATCACTGCAATGTAGATAGGATTTTGGTTGATAATGGGAGCGCCCCCGATGTATTATCTTATGACTGTTTTCTCAAGATGGGGGAAGACCCATCCAAGCTCCGCCCGATCCGAACACCCCTGTGCGGGTTTAATGGCCTGGCCACCTACCCCGAGGGAGCCCTAAGCCTGCCGGTCACTATCGGCACCCCACCCAAAACCGTTACGGTCATAGTGGACTTCATAGTGATTAAAGGTATGATAGCGTACAACGCCATTTTCGGCCGAAAAATTCTCAGCCGAATAAAGGCCGTACCATCTACCTATCACCAAAAAATGAAGTTTCCCACCAAAAACGGGTTGGGGGAAGTCCGAGGTAACCAGGCCACGGCTAGAAGGTGCTACAACATCTCGGTGGAAGCCTCAAGGCCGGACGGGAAGGATAAGGGCCCCAGGGGAGTCGAAGGAAGAGCCGTGACCACCGAGCCCGGTGGCGAGTTATTAACGGTATTCCTGAACGACGACCCGGCCCTAGGAGTAAGGATCTGCGCCGACCTACCACCAGAGGAACAGCAGCAATACAAGGAGTTTCTTTCTGAGTATGTTCGGGTCTTCGTTTGGTCCGATGATCAACTCCCTGGTATACCAGAAGAGACCGTGACGCACAAGCTCAACCTCGATACCACCGTGAGACCCGTACAGCAGCGGAGAAGGAAGCATGCGCCCGAGAAACAGGCGATCATCAAGGCGCAGGTCACCAAGGGACAAGAAACTGGTCTTTTCAGACCGGTCCTGTACCCAACGTGGCTAGCCAACGTCGTCCTGGTGCCGAAGACTATAGGCAAGTGGTGAATGTGCGTAGACTTCACCGATCTGAACAAGGCCACCCCCAAGGACTGCTATCCGCTACCGAGCATCGACCAATTGGTTGACTCAACCTCGGACAACGAGATACTCAGTTTCCTGGATGCCTATTCGGGTTATCATCAGATTCGAATGAACCCTGAAGATGTCGAGAGGACCGCCTTCATCACCGACTACGGCGTGTACGGCTACACCCGGATGCCCTTCGGATTGAAGAATGCTGGAGCCACATACCAGCGACTGGTCAACCATATGTTCGAGGGACAGTTAGGTCAGAACGTTGAGGCCTACATCGAAGACATGCTCGTCAAGACCCCGAGGGCCCAAGACCACTTCACCGACCTCGCCGAGACTTTCGGCACCCTCCTGAAGTACAGCATGAAGCTCAACCCTGCCAAGTGCGCCTTTGGAGTAAGATCCGGGAAGTTCCTGGGTTTCCTGGTCACTCAGCGAGGGATCGAAGCCAACCCCGACAAGGTCCAGGCCATCCTGGACATGCGCCCGCCCACGTGCATTAAAGACGTCCAGCGTCTGACGGGGCGTGTCGCTGCTCTCAGTCGTTTCCTATCCCGTGCGGCCGAACGATGCCTGCCCTTCTTCAAGCTGATGAGGGGGCCCAAGATAGCATCTGCTACGTTCGCATGGGATGGGGAATGCCAGACAGCGTTCGCCGAGCTCAAAGAGTTCCTGGCTTCGCCCCCGGTGCTTTCCAAGCCCGTCCCGGGCGAGGTCCTGTTGCTCTATCTCTCGGCGACGCCATCAACGGTCAGCTCGGTCCTAGTCAGGAATGACTCGGGAATCGAGAGGCCGGTCTACTACACCAGCAAGGTGCTCAACGAGGCCGAGCGGAGGTACCCCGCAACCGAGAAACTCGTGCTAGCGTTGGTTACCTCCGCAAAGCACCTCCGACCCTACTTCCAGGGGCATCCCATCACCGTGCTAACCGGCGAGCCACTGAAGAAGATTCTGGCCCATCCCGAAGCCTCGAGGCGACTCGTCAAATGGGCCATCATGCTCGGGGCCTACGACATCTCGTATCGGCCACGATCAGCTATCAAGGGACAAGCGCTCGCCGACTTCATCGCCGAGAGCACCGTTCCGGTCGAGGACAGGCCTCCGACAGCAACCGGGCCAACCTGGGAGCTGTTCGTCGATGGATCGTCCAACTCGGTCGGCAGCGGCGCAGGGATCCTCCTAAGGTCCCCCGAAGGAATAGAGTTGCAGTACGCCCTAAAGTTCAACTTTCTGGCGTCCAACAATGCTTCCGAGTACGAGGCCCTTATCTCGGGGGCCCGCATGGCCCGACGGTTGGGGGCTGAGCGAGTCAGGATCCACACCGACTCCCAGCTGGTCGCAAGCCAGGTCAGTGGCGAGTACGAGCTCGGGAGGCACCTATGATCAAATACCTCCAGTTGGTCCGGAGCCTGGCCCAGCAGTTCGAGGAGTTCGAGGTAGTCCGAATAGCTCGGGAGCAAAACTCTCGGGCGGACGCCCTCTCTCGACTGGCCTCCTCCCTAGACCCGGAAGGTACACGATCGGTCCTCCTAGAAGAGCTAGAGCGCCCGAGCATAAACTCGGAGCTCCTCGCCATTGACTCGGCCACTCCCGGCGACTGGCGCTCCCCCTACCTGTCCTGGCTACGGGACTCCCGGGAGCCCTCCGACCCTCGGGAAGCCCGCCAAATGAAGTACCAAGCTCGGCGCTTCGTCATCCTCGACAACGCTCTCTACCGAAGATCATTCTCCGGGCCTCTTCTGAAGTGTCTCGGTCCCGATGAAGCAAGCCAAGCTGTTGAAGAGACTCATCAAGGCCTGTGCGGAGCACATTCAGGAGGTCGGTTGATGGCCAGAATCCTGCTAAGGCAAGGGTACTGGTGGCCGACCCTGCAGCGCGACTGCACGGCTTACGTACAACATTGCGACCGTTGCCAGCGGTTCGACCATTTGGTCCATCAGCCGGCCACGGAACTTATCGCCCTGACCGAGCCCTACCCTTTCGCTCGGTGGGGGATCGACATCCTTGGGCCATTCCCAACGGCTCAATCCCAGAAGAAGTTCATCATCGTCGCCATCGACTACTTCACCAAGTGGATCGAGGCTGAAGCAACAGCAAGGATCACCGAGACAGTCGTCTGGGATTTCGTATGGAAATCGATCATCTGTCGCTTCGGCATCCCCCGAGTGATAGTGAGCGATAACGGGCGGCAATTCGACTCTCGGTACTTCCGAGACAGATGCGCCGACCTAAATATCCGCAACCACTTCACTTCGGTCGCCCACCCTCAGGCCAACGGGCTGGTTGAAAATGCCAACAAGACCATCTTGAAGGGCATAAAAACCAGACTCGGCAAGGCTAAGGGTAGCTGGCTCGAGGAACTGCCTAGCGTACTATGGTCGCACCGAACGACCCCCAGACGGCAACCGGTGAGACCCCTTTTCAGCTGGTATATGGCACCGAAGCCGTCGTTCCGTTAGAGATCGCCAATCCGTCTCTCCGAGTGATCAGCTTTTTCGCCCGAGGCAAACGAGCAGAAGTTGCTCGAGAACCTCGACCTGGCAGACGAACTCGAGAGATCGCGAACGTCCGAGCTACGGAATACCAGCGCCGCCTCACTCGGTACTACAACACCAAGGTCCGAGGCAGACAATTCCAACCAGGGGACTTCGTCCTCAGGAAGACCGAAGCCTCTCGACCACTGAGGCGGCGGGCAAGCTATCCCCCAACTGGGAAGGCCCCTACCGAGTGATCGAGACGCTCGGGAAAGGTGCGTACAGGTTAGCCACAATGGAAGGGGAACCCATTCCCCGGACATGGAACGCAACCACACTACGCATATTTTATTTCTGAAAACTGTATCAACAAATCGGGTAAAATAAACCCCCTTTTTTGCATTCATTCAAGATAACTGTTGGTACATCAGAAAGGCAACTGCCAGTACATTACATAAGAAAAGCAAAAATCCATCTAGCACCGCAGCAAACGGCCATCGCCCGGTCGACCCGGTCTTGACCTTCTCGCATCCAGCCACTGACTCTGCCTCGCGTAGAAACTGGCTCGGACAAGAGATGGTCGACCCAGTTGGCTCGGGTGGACCGTGACAAAGGTGACAGAGGGACAGTAAGGAGAAGGCCACCTTTCACGCGAGGAAGGCTACCTTCCAAGTTGGCAACAACCTGGAAAAAGGGCACGCCGCGAAGGTCCCTCTCTGCCAAACTACCAACTCTTTGGAGGCGAACAGAAAGCAAGCAGCCCCCGAAGAGTGAAAGAAATGAAGAACAAAAGAGAGAGAAAGAGGCAGCGGACAGGGGTGAGGAAGGACTGGAGCCGCCTCCTCCCCTCCCACGGAGGGGAATGGCGGCCGGCATCCCTAACTCCCCCATCCGCCCTCCATCTCGGCGTCCGTCCGGAAGCCTCGCCGGAGCCAAGAGGAGGCAAACGGCGTGCCCCCGCACGTCGACGCCCTCTCCAGATCCGCGCGGCGACCGTCGGACCCGTCTCATGCACGCGCGGCGACCGTGGGACCCGACCGATATTCCAGGACAGCTGGAACCGGCCGCTCCCCGTCGTCTGCAGCGTCATCTTCTGAAGGGTCCTCCATGCTCCGATCGCGGCGGCGCAACGCAGAGCGAAGACGAGGGAATAAGAGCAGACCGCCGGCGAGAGTCCTAAGTGTTAAGAGGGAAGGAGCACCCTTCGGTCCTTTTTATAGGCCAAGGGAGGCCACGCGCCTTAAATGACTCCCCCCTCGAAAACACGCTACAGGACCTCCCTTGGAAGGTCACCTCCAATTCCTCGGCCCCCGCCATAGCGGGATTCGCGAAGCGCCTCGACTTTCAAAGCATGGTGGAATGAAAGGACGCCCCGCCAGAAGTCTCCCGAATCGGCATGCGAAAACGGTGCAGAAAATATCGGCACCTTCCAACTGCCCCCGATACGCCAGCCAAATCACGGCAAAGATAGCGATCAAACGAAGTAAGTCCTTTATTGCCTCCCATAAAGAAATCCTCTTACAGAAGGAAAAACAGACAAAAAGGGGAAGGGGCAAAATAAAGCAAAATACATCAGGCTTCGGGCCCACTTTGAAGCTCGGGAACAGCAGTAGGGGACGTGTCACCCCCGGTACCTTCGGTGACGGCCGGCCCGGACACTGACCTCGCCTGTGCGAGAACTGTCCCGGTCGTGAGCCCTCCTGGAGCCTCCGGAGTTGGTGACCCCGCTGGAGGTGACTCCTCCGGTTCTTCCCCGGCCGAGGATGAGGAGCTGGAAACTGACTCATCCGAGTCATAACTCTGGCCGTAAGGAAAATCACCCCCGGCAAGGTGCTCATTGGCATAGCTCATCGCCCGGCGATAGCCCTGCCTGAATCCCTTTCGGGCACCCCGGCGGAGCGCTACCTCGTAGTAGGGTAGGGCAGCTTCAATCAGGTCGGCCGAGTAAGCTTCCGAGCCTTTGTAGCGCTCGATCGCCTCCGCCTCGACCTGCCCGACCCGAGCCCGCTCCGCCTCGGCCGCACGCTCTTCCGCCCTCGCCAGACGCTCCTCTAGCTCGGTCATCCTCCGCTCGGCTCGATCATCCGACCCTCCGCCCGGGCTCGGTCCGCCTCGGCCTCAGCGCGAAGGCGCTCCGCGTCCTCCGCCCGATCCTGCAGCTCGCAGCGCTCAAGCTCCCAGAGGCCATCCAGCTCGATGTGACGTTGACGCTCATCTTCTAGACGTTTGCTCTTCCTCTCGAGCGATTCTTGGGCCCTTGCTAGCTGCTCGGCCAGCGACCTCGGCTTCCCGTCGGCTCGACCGCGCCAACTCCCTGAATGCGAGGAACTCCCGCCGGAGCCCCTCATGCTCCCCTCGAGCCGGGCTAGTTTCCCCTCGCATCCACCAAGGGTCCAGGCGAGCCTCGACCGCTCCGCCTCCGTCCGGGCGTGCGCCTCTGCCATCACGGCCGCTGTCCGAGCTATAACCAGGCCGCCCTCCATCAGGATGTCAAGGACCCCGGCAGGAGTGCTGCGCTTTTCTCCTCCCCTCGTCCTATCGGCGATCGGCTGGCAAATCCGGTACAGGTCACCCGAGACACCAAGCCTGATCAGAGCTTCCGGCAAAGGGGACCGCTCCACCCCGGGCAGCCCGCCAGAAGGCCCTGTTGTAGCGGCGAAACTAACCATCCCGCGCACCATGGTCGGTTGGGGTTGTAAGGCCTCCCCGGGCGAACCCCCTCCCTCGACCGGCGCCGCGGGATTAACGGCACCAGAAACTGCCGGCACTTGGGGTTGCGACGCCCCCGCGGGCACACCCCCATCTGCTCCGACCGAACCCTCGGTCCCAGCGCCGGCCACGCCGGCATCGGCCCCCTTCTGTCCCTACAGAGGGGAGAGCCGACCCATCACCTCCCTCTGCGGGGCCCCTGGTCTCCTCGGCCCCCTCTCGCTCGGCAGGTGGGAGAGCCAGCCCAGAAGGGTCGGCCCCATCCTGCCCCCGAGAGGGGAGCGCCGCCGAGCCAGAGTCGCCCCCGACGGCGGTAGGAAGACCGGCTTTCCTGGCCCTCTTCCTGGCCTTCGCGGCCTCCCGCAATTTCCCCACCAGGGGATCCTTGCGCTTCAGGCCGGTCGATCGAGAAGTCCCCTCGGGGGCCGCCCCCTTGCCCTTATCTCGGGCATGAGCGCGACCCGCCGAGACATCAGGTTCGTCGGCTGCCGAGTCTTCTCCCAGATCGATGACCTCGGCCGCCTCCTCCAGAGGCTCCCGCCTCACATCTGCAACAAGAAGAAGCCCCGGTCAGGAGGAGGAAAAAGAGTTACCACCCCAGAAGAAGAGCCTCAAGAGCCGTACCTGACGACGTCAACCGCGAGAGAAGACACCGTTCGATGTTCTCCGGCGTCACCAGCTCCTCGGTCGATTGGCGATTCTCCAGCAGACGAGCCACCTGCTGCTCCACGTGGGGAGGGAACTCCTCCTGGCGAGGGGGCAGATTCGGATGAAAGTTGGGCGAGGTCCGGCATCTCCAGATCTCGTCCGTCGCCACCGCCTTCACCCAGAAGAATTGGGTCTTCCACCCCTTGTGCGAGGAGTCCTTCGCCGCAAGCGAGATGCAGCTCCTCTTCCTCCGCGCCTGGATGAAGTAGAAGCCTTTCCCCGCCAACGGGTGCGCTTTCAACTCAAAAAAGAAGTGGAAAAGGTCCAAGGAAGGAAAAATTTCGTGCTGACGACAAAGAATTCGGAAGGCCGAGAGCAGCAGATATGAATTGGCCACCAACTGAATAGGCGCCAACCGGAAAAAATTAAGAAGCTGCAGCACGAAAGGATCGAAAGGGAGCCGAAATCCACTCTTCCAAGCCAGAAGGAAGGTGCAAATGAGCTCATCACGATCATCCAGACTCGTCTCGTACGGAGTGGCGGCAACAAAGCTGTATCTGAGAGGAAGGCGGAAACGATGCTCCAGCCTCCGCACCTCCGATTCCCCCAACTCACTACAGTTGGGGACGGGTTCCCGCCTCACCGGCCCAACCTCCGGACTCTGATCCGCCATCGAGTCGGGAGGAGATCCCTCGAACGAGCTCGAAGACTCCGGGGGAGAAGGAAGTTACCGGACCGCCTCTGCGGTTATCCTCGCTAACTCCTCGAACGCCGCCGCAAGGCTCCGCGTCTCCGCTGTGCTCTCACGGCGCATCAAGAAGCAAGGAAAGCCTAAAACCATGGAAGCCTAGAACGATGAACAGCGCCCCCTAAAACCCCTGAGGGTGGCGGCGTGCCGTTCCGTGCTCCGAGAAAAAGGGGGGCCCCTTCGTTTCGAATCCGTCAGGATCATCATTACGGGCCTCGGCGACCGCTATAAGCGGCTCCATAACGCCAACGGAATTCCACCCACCTGAGCCACGCCGGTCCAAAGCCTCGAAAAATTACTCATCCGAGCCTCCTTGGCTCGGGAGTAGGAGGGGGACAAGTGGAGAGGGGGATTTCCGCAGCCCACCACAAAGGCAGCCCAACAAGACCCACAAGGTCCAACCAGGCGAGCCCGCCCGAGTGATAGCCCACAGGGCCCACTTAGGGAAGAAAAGCCCAATAAATAAGACTCGAGGAACTAACTCTCCCCGGCGGCCTTCTAGGCTCGGAGGGCCCGAGACAACGGTCAGGTCCCAAGGAAGGTCCGGCCTAAAGCCCTCTCCCCGTCCGAGAGAGATAGGCTCCAGCCGACCTATCCGACCCCACCCTCGCCGGGCCATGCCTATCGCTCGGACATGAGCTAGCATCCCCGAGGCTCGGTAAGGCCGGTTGATTATCCACAGGTGCAGCCGTTCAGAGTCCTCCGCCAGCGGGAGAGTCAGGGGAGCCGCCGGACTCCAAGGGGATAACGTTCCCACTATCAGGCCATGAAAGCCCCCGTTAAAGACGTAACTCCCGCCGGAAATCCCTCAGCTTACAGGACTCCTGAAGGCGGCGCACTATTTAAGCAAGGGATACCCTCCGGAAGAAGGTAAGAGAAACAAGGTATTCACACACCCTTAGCTCCTGAGCACGATTCGCTTCACCCTTTGGTGGAGAGGATTCTCGCGCATCAGCTCTCTCCTCCCCCCATTATCACTTCCACCATAGCTCTACTAACTTAGCCATCGGAGGGTTTTCCCCCAGGGAGATCCCCTGGGCCCTCTGATATGTTTCCCTCTCTTACAGATTCATCTTCTGGTGATCCATAGCCCGCTCAGGACTCAGCGCGAGATCTCTCCTCTTCAAGGCCTTTGGCTCAAATTTCCAAAATTTTCAACTAATAAAGGATCGTTACCTTGTTGCTCTTTTATTTCAGAAAACATTTCATGTTGTACCCTTATATTGGCAATCAAGACTCGTTCCTCCTTTGGTTCCACATTTAAATGTAATCCTGTAAATTCCTCCAACAATTGCCATTCATTAATCATCAAACTTGATAATAAAGCCATTGGCTTTCTACTAAGAGCATCAGCCACAACATTACCCTTTCCAGGATGGTATTGAATAGAAAAGTCAAAATCTTTCAAATATTCTAACCATCTTCTTTGTCTCATGTTGAGCTCCTTCTGAGAAAATAGATATTTTAAACTCTTATGGTCAGAATAGATAGTGAACTCCTCCCCATATAAATAATGCATCCATATCTTTAGAGCAAAGACTACTGCGGCTAATTCTAGATCATGTACAGGGTAATTAACTTCATGGGTTTTCAGTTGCCTAGATGCATAGGCTATCACCTTGCCTTGTTGCATTAATACACAACCTAGGACAATTCCCGAAGCATCAGCATATACCTCGAATCCTCCTCCTGCAATAGGCAGAGTAAGAATAGGTGCCGTTGTCAAGCGCTCCTTTAGAGTTTGAAAACTCTTCTCACATTCCTCAGTCCATATATAAGAAATTTCCTTCCTTGTTAGTCTAGTCAATGGCACGGCAATTTTAGAGAAGTCTTTTATGAATCTCCTATAGTAACCGGCCAATCCTAGAAAACTTCGGATTTCGGTCACATTTGTAGGCCTTTCCCAGTTATTGATAGCTTCTACCTTTGAAGGGTCAACTGAAATTCCTTCCTTAGAGATCACATGACCGAGAAATGAAACTTCTTCTAACCAGAACTCACATTTGCTCAATTTAGCATATAACTGATTTTCTTTTAATATCTGCAAGACAATCCTCAAATGTGATTCATGTTATTCCTTGGTTTTGGAGTAGATCAATATATCATCAATAAATACTACCACAAATTGATTTAAATAGAGTCGAAACACACTATTCATGAGTTGCATAAAAGCTACAGGGCATTAGTCAGCCCAAAAGGCATGACAACAAACTCATAGTGTCCATATCTACTCCTGAATGCTGTCTTATAAATATCTTCTTCCTTGATTCTCACTTGATGATAACCCGACCTGAGGTCAATCTTAGAGAAATAATGAGCTCCAGAGATTTGATCAAATAGTTCATCAATTCTTGGCAGAGGGTACTTATTCTTGATAGTCAATTGGTTCAACTGCCTATAATCAATGCATAACCTCATAGATCCATCTTTATTCTTCACAAAAAGAACAGGTGCTCCCCAAGGTGATGTACTAGGTCCGATGAATCCCTTCTCTAATAATTCCATCAATTGCTCTTTTAGTTCCTTCAGCTCAGCAGGTGACATTCTATAAGGAGTTTTGGATACAGGGGCTGCTCCTGGTATCAAATCGATTGAGAATGAATCTTCTCTCTCAGGTGGTATGCCAGGTAATTCTTCAGGAAATACATCTGGATATTCCTTAGCAACAGATATTTCTTCCAGAATGGGTTTCTTGGGTTCGGTTATAAGGATAGAAGCCAAAAATGCAACACATCCTTTCTTCATCATTTTTTGAGCTTGAAGGGCAGAGATGAGAAGAGGGTGTCTAGGATGGCTATTTCTAGAGAAAGACACTTCAGGGTATCCTGGTTCACCAAAGGTTACACTTCCTCGCCTGCAATCCACCTTAGCATTATACTTGGCCAACCAGCCAGCACCTAAGATTACATCATAACCCTCCATATTCATACATATCAAATCAGTGGCTAGGTTATGACCACTAATCAACACTTCACTAGAGGGAAAATAATGTTTAAGCTCAGTGCTTGCGCCTAAAGGTGTGGAAATAACAAGTTCAGTTTTCAAAGGAACAGGTTTTTCATGTAAGGTGGAAGCAAAATTCTGGGATATGAATGAATGAGTAGCTCCAGTATCAAATAGAACAAAAGCAGTTCTAGAATTGATGGTGAGAGTACCTTCCACCACTCCTCCTTCTTCAGTAGGTATAGGTTCTATCAGAGCTTGGAGTCTTCCTTGATGTCTTGGTCCTTCTTGAGTTTTCTTCTCCGATGGAGATTCCTTCATAAGGGGACAATCAGAAATGCGATGAGCCCCACTTCCACAGCGCCAGCATGCTCCCTTCTTTCTCCAGCACTCTTCAGTCTTGTGGCCAGCCTTGTCACAATACTTGCAGATATCTTTTGAAGATATATAAGGGATGACTTGTCTTTTTTCATCTCGAGGCTTTTTATCTTGTTGAGAGGTTCTTCCTTCATTTGGCCTCTTCTTTCCAAAAGTGGGTTTAAAATTTTCGGCGCCAATAACTTGTTCTTTCATGACTCTTCCCTTGATTCTATCAGCCATCTCCATGGCATCTTCTAGCAGTTGGGCCTTCCGGACCATCTCGGCATATGTTTGGATGTCCATAGGCGCCAGTTGGGGAATGTATTGGGGCCTTAGCCCATTCATGAATCACTTGGCCTTCATTCTCTCTGTATTAATGAGGTGTGGAGCATAACGGGCCAGTCGAGAAAACTGGGCCTCGTATTCAGCTATAGAGAGAATTCTTTGTTTAAGGGTGGCAAATTCTGCTGCCTTCTTTTCTTGGACTCTCTCCGAGAAATACTTGCCGTTGAAATATTCTAGAAATTCCTCCCAAGTGATATGGGGGTCGGGCAAGGTCGCCTCCACGGATTCCCACCAAGCTCTTGCATCCCTTTCCAGTTGGAAAGTTGCAAGTAAAACTCTATCTTGATCCGAGCATTGCATGACTCGGAATATTCTTTCTATCTCCTTTACCCAATGTTCAGCTTCATCCGGGTCAGTGGAACCGTTGAACCTCGGAGGATTCATGTTCCTAAAGTTACGGTGCAGGTCTCCCGCACCATGGTGATTAACTCCTCCTTGAGCCACTTGTTGTAGGGCTTGAGTTAGCCCTTGGATGGTCCTTTGCATTTCTCTCCATTGAGCACGCTCAGCGGCCATTTTCAACAGCTAAGAATTTCTGCAAAAGAAGTTATGGGGATTAAATGTATTATCTCTACATATCTTAATATCTAGCCTAAGTCTCTACCAAATCTCACAGGTCAAGTATAGCTATCGTTTGTCATATAGTGTGAAGAACCTAGGGTTTTCAATAACTAAGCCTTGATGCCCTAGACTCTTCTCTAAACCCGAACAAGGCGGAATTATCAAGGCGTGAACAGTTATACAAGCAGGTCGATCAATAGACTCAGATGATGAGTATGAACAACAAATGGACAAAATCACATCTTTATTTCATAATCTGACATTTCCAACAAACATCCTTCAAGGACTTACAATACTATTCAAACTCGATACAGTCTTTTATAAGTAGACAGACTGGAAAAGTAACTTATTAAAAACTATCATCACTCTAATCACTCCAGCCCATTCCCGTCATCTTCAAAATTTCCTGAAAATTAACAACAATACACAGGGTGAGCTAGAAAGCTCAGTAGGATTTATATCTCTTTACCAGGTCACTTTAAGTAATTAACATTTTGGAACATCTATATGCTTTCGAATAAAATAAGAATAAAACAAATGACCAATAGAGAACAAGATCAGGAAGTCAAGAATTTCAAGAATAGATACTGTAGAACTCAAGTGTAAGCATGAAAATGAATAACAAGTATAGAATTGTAAATATGGCCATGTAACAAGGATATTAACCACTTCGGTCAAAAATGTCATGTATAGGATGTTAAGCACGTATCGAGTCAAGCATGTAATAAGTGAATTGCCTAGTTCAATCTTGCATGTCAGTTGGTGCAATGCCACACCTGATCATTCAACTCTCTCGGGCACAAGTACTTTCAGGCTTTACTCGCCTAGGACCAGATCAGGGCCCCTATGTTTGTCAGACATTGAGTATCAAGTGGACCAAAGTCCCATGTAATTCCCAGAACAATTCATTTACAATTATGGCCAATTTGAGTTTCAAGAAAAGTTTAAGAAACGTAGTATAGCGCATAACTAGTCATTTAGTTAGGGAGGACTCTAGAGGTGGCTCCTATAGGCTCAAGAGGTGGCTCCCATTATGTAGCACTTTGCGCCATTCCGGCTTCAAGAGGTGGCTCCCATAACATAGCACTTTGCCCTGCATGGCACTTAGCTCCTACACTCCTAAATGATAGTTTATGGCTAAAGTACAGATCTAGCAAATTTTCCATTTCAAAGGACATATAGTATGAAGAAAGAGCATGTAGTATGAAGAATAAATGAAGTTTATAAGAGAAGTTCAAGGATGATTTAAGACATCATGTTTAACGACATTAAGATAATAAAGAGAATGAATTTTCGGTTAAGGCGCGATCAACTCTCGTGAAAAATCTTGTAAAATAAGTTTAGATCAAGTTTTTCTCAATCGGGTAATTTGCAAAAACCAAAGAAAACGCGGCCAGGTAAGATGTGGGACAGTGGGAGGCTCCCCTCGTATTCACGAGGTCTTAATTAAGTAACCACTTATCCACTTAAAGCGTTTGCCCGTGGACCTCTAGCCTTAGACACCGGTTCTTCTTAGTGAACTTGCTAGCTACACGATTTTCCAGAGACACGAAAATACGTAAATCGAACGGAAATCATTCTTGTATATTCTAACATGTTCATTTGTGAAAGAATTTCAATGAAGGGAAAGACATTGAAAAAAGATGTCAAGCTTCCAATTGCATAATATGTTCATATATGAAGAGAAGTTGAACGGAGATGTCAAGCTTTCAGATGGAGCTTAGATAAAAGAGATATGGTCAATCATGTATAGGAATTGTACGAAAATTAGAGCATAGTTGTTTGAACAATTAACGTTGGCTTTATAAGTTCATTCACCTAGTCATTTCTTTGTTAATAGTATTCTTAAGGTAAGAACATGATTTTAAAAATTCAAATTTTAAGTTTTGAAATAACGCACATAAACGATGTAAATCGGGCATGGTTACCGTGTTCAAATCATGGTCTATATGTGATCTACGTTATTGAAACACGTTATGATAATGAAAACTCTATATTTAAACTTTAAATCTTAAAATAAACTATAGATACATGATCATGACAATTTTACATAGAATCAAAATACACATGCAAAGAAACATATATGAAGACGTAATTAAGTTTTCGCCTGAGAGAAAACCTGCCTCGTTGAAGACCAAAGAAAAAGAAATTTAAGAACGAAGAACGCTTTTGAACACTCCTCCAACTTCGAACTTTCTCCCTCTCTCCAACTAGCAATTCCTCTCAAGAGATTTATACTTGGAGTAGGGAAGAGTCCAACCCTATTTATATGCCAAAATCTCCCACATACTCTACCAACTTCATTCCACAATGTCACTATTACACCAACCTTGTTCCACTACTACACCAACCCCATTATATCAACTTTGTTCCACTATTACACCAACCCCATTACACCAACTTTGTTCCACTACGTGGGTGACATAATCTATGACCACATTTATTCAATGATGTAAGAATGACCTCATCCATGATCTTATTTATTCAAAGATGTAAGAATGACCTCATCCATTAATTAAGATTAGATTAAAGCTAATAATTCTCTCTTAAATCGGATGCTATAGTACTGCTACAGTACCGACGTCTTTGTCTTCTTAGAATCGTGCCGTGAATCTCATCGTTCTTGTTAACGAGTGGAATAGTGTTTACGTTTATGTTTATGTATTCTATGACAGAAAATATTCATAATTTATTTTATTTTCATCTTTCATTATTTCTTCTTGCATATAAATATATATAAAAATTTTCGAGTTGCTACAGTTTATGAATAGATCTTTACATCACCTTAATCTATAAAAATCTACAAACAGGCCAAAGTGATGCTGCTAGAGAATCTCTTGGGCATCCAAAAGTGGCATCCTTCTTAGGAAGTTGCTTTTTTACTGCAACCCTTTCTCCTTTCTCTCTGTTTTGTGAATAACTCTTTTACAAGAGTATCTTATAGTTTGTGAATGGATATTTACAACGCCTTGATCTATAAGGTCCCGTTTGATTCGATGATAAAATTGAAGCAGAATAGGTGTAAGTCATTTCGGGTTATTTTATCCCTATTCTTATTGGCGTAGTCGTTTGATTCGTGAAGAATAAGTATGGTGATATCCCTATTATTCGTTTGGTAAAAAGAAAGGATACGAATGGGAATAAGGGTTAGAAAAGGAATAAATTACCCTTCTTATCCCGAGTTAAAGGGCATTATGTTATTTTATGTTTGATTGAGAATAAGGGATATTTATTTTATGTTTGGTTATTAATAATAATCTAAATTAACACTCCTTAATTAAATATGTATTCAAAATGAAGATTATATATAATGATTGTAATATTTAATACAATTGATTAAAAGATATTTTAACTAATCTCTAATATTATAATATTAGTATATATTTATTTTTATCATCTTTTTATTGAAACATAAGTAATGTTAAATACATTAATATGTAAAAATTACTATATTATTAATTTATTTATACCTAATTATAATGAGAATATTTATTTAGACTGAATATCATAATTATTTTCTCTCTTCAACGTACCTGAGTTTAACTTTGACAATTATCTTTCATGTACTATGTTTTCCTCACATTGAACTAGACAATAAATAAAATAAAAACTACGTAACATCAAAATAATTCCTTATAATTTTTTAAAATAATCTTTGAAATTTATATTTTGAAATATTTTGTATGTGAACTTTTTAAAAATTTTTGCTCCTATCAAGTTAATGTATTTGTTTTCTTTTATGAGTGATCTAACCATTATATTCAACTTTTGTAACACTTTTAGCAATAAATCAATTTTATCAACGTCAAATAATAAAATACACATCTCCCTTTTAAATTAATACTTTATTCTTGAAAATAAATTTTATACATATTAATATGAATTTCTAATCCTTTTGACGCCTTGGCATAATGTTCATATGAAAAAAATTTATCAACATTTAAAACACCCACACGAATATTAGATCGTCATCTTATAGAAAAGTTTACAAAGTTGTTAGAAATATTTACAAAGTTGTTAGAAATTTTTCCAGAGGAGATTGGAAGCAATAGACGAATAGATGAATGAACACAATGAAATATTATTTATCACATTTAAGAAAAGTTTACAAAGTTGTTAGAAATGTTTACTCAAACATACAAAAAATTTGTCCAATCAATTCTTCTTACATAATTTCAAATTATCAAATTTTGATAATAAAGAGTCACATAGTTTAACAATCAACTCGGCTGTAAATTTCTCTTTCTCGATTGATTGTCTTAAATCGTTCACCAATCCACGTTCTTCAATCTCTTCTCCCGCTGTAGATATGGTAGACATTTCTGCTATCTTCTCGTTCGAACTCTTTTCCTGAAAGATGTGTATGATATAAGACGAGTAAATTATAACAATGAGTGTAAAGTATAAGAACTTGACAAGAGTAAGGAGATGAGGCTCAGAACATGAGATAATGTAATCACATGGATCATGTTGCTGTTAAGCCATCCAACCCATCATCATTGCCTCAAACATACCTGATCGGACCAGCCATCGTTTAACATTGGGAAGGAGTATAATACCAACATTGAACAATGGGAGCAATGAGTAATGGGAAGGAGTAATTTTCTGACAATCTGTCTCCCCTGAACACACACACACACATAGTCTGCACACACACACAATTATGTCTCCCCTGAACACACACACAACCTATACCCACTGAACACACACACACACACCCACGGTCTGTCTCCTCTGAACACACACACACGCACACGCACACAGTTTGTCCACACGCACACGATCCTGCACATATACACACACACTATATATATATATTGGTCAGCACACATACCCCCCCCCCCAAATATTTCCTATCAACACAAGCACAAAAAGTCTACCCTGCACACACACAATCCTGCACACACACACACACAATCCCATATCCATATATACTTAACCCATTTTGCACCTTGTTTTATAAAGCATGAAAATAATGCAAAGAACAAAAATCTGTGATGAAAATATTGGATAATTTTTCCAAAGGAGATTGGAAGCAATAGACGAATAAGTGTAACACTGTAACGACCCGAGAATCCGATTACTGGGAAGGCCCGATAACCTGAGACTCGCACCGCCGCCCACGAGCCGGGAGGACTCGGAAGGGCTAAAAGGAGTGTGGAGGCACAAAGAAATAGGAAATAAAGCAGGACAACAATTAACAGAAATAAATAAACAACTACAGCTATAACAGAGTCCTGTCCAACAGAAAGTACAGTGTAAAGCAGTAAAGCGTACCACATGCCAAGTGAACACTGGGCCCGACAAGCTGGCAACAGAGAACCTCCGCTCCGCGCCCTCGAACCTCGAGGAAGAACCGTTACACCTGAAAAGTAGGGAATGAGTCTCCAAAACAGAGACTCAGCAGGGATCCCGCGGAACCCCAACCGGAAACAACGGTGGTAGCGGAAAGGAAGGCTACAAGAGCAACCGCAACATCATGAACAGAAAACCCGGTGGCCGGTCGAAACTCGGCACTACAGCTACTCCTACTGTACCAAAAACACACCCCGAACTCACAGTCGAGGCTACCGAACTACACTAGTACCGCTTACCGAAGTAAAAACCCACGGCAACCATGCCGTAGAGGCCTGTCCCCCGGACACAGCCGACCTGGACACGCTATCCAAGGTGCAACCCCGACCATCCGATCACGGGTACCGCACAACAAGATGCAACCTCGGTAAAGCCACTAGCACTAGTTTCACGGCGCAGAAACCGACACCTGCGCCACGGCGAAACAACCGAAACTCAACGGTCGACACGACCGAAAACCCGAAGGTCAAAGTCACGGAAACTAACAGTATGTCACTCCCGACTCGACATGAGTACCTCCCACTAAAAGCACAGTCGGTAGCGTCCCCTGACGTCTTACACCGCACCGCAGGTGAACTGCCTGACGTGGTAGCGCCTACCAAAGGCACGAACACCGTACAAGTAACCACAAACAAGTGACTAGCTGGGGTCACGCCCGTCGACGTGGGTCCAATCGCCCCCAACCACATGTGCACACATAGACCACGCGTCCTAGGTCTGACCCTCTGACTGGTTTTCCCCTGGCACTGGAATCTGATTAGATGAGGGGCCCGACGGAAACCAGTCTAAAACCGTCCTCAGGGTAAGCCCGTACACCTACTCCCAGGTGAGACCAGCACACGCGTACTGGTGGGCTACGACTAGTGGAGTGTCACTGAAGGAGTAGACTCTCAAGTCAACGGAAAACAACGTCCGCATCTGACGACGTACGGGGACCACCCCACGTACCGGCCCCGTCGCACGGTGACCACAGTCGGAGAAGAAACATGACTCGCAGTCCACGTCCACGCACGCACCCTGCGCGAGAGTCGAGAAAACTCAATTGGCGCTAAGCCACTGGGCTCTGGACAGTCCTCTAGACGCACTACACCCAACGGTCCTTGAGTCACAAGACTCGGGGTCAAGACCGTTGTACGCAATAGCACAAGGCCATCAATCTAGTCCAATCTCTAGGTCTAAAACCACGGTAGCACGAGTACCGAGACAACTCACGAGCCGCCAAGACCACTCCCTCGGGAAGGGAATGCAAGGGACTGAGGCCACCCACATGGGCCACACGAAAAACACAGAAGCACGATTCCCAGGGCAGCACACAAGCCACCTTGTCGATTTCCCATCCCAGGGCAAGCGGGAAACCTCCAGCCCCAGGCTGGATAACTGGACTTGCAGTCCAAGGCCAAACACATGGCCCACACGGGAATCGCCTTCCAAGGAAACCCACGACATGCGGGGGAGACCCCACCGCACACACACACACACCGATACATGGTGACTCGATCGAGTGTAACACGAAAGCCCGGAACACGTGAGGTCACCCGGACCCACCACACCTACGGACACGCTAATCGAGGTAACACGACACCTCCCGACACCCCAGAAACACGGACACGGAACCCACGGGGTGCCCGGGATACTCACGAGACCTAAAGTCAACCACTGGGTCACAACCGGGTCGACCGGAGGTCAAAACCACGCAGACGGGAACCGCAACGTAGTCACGGTCACCTGGGGACCGCGACTACAGTCACGGTCGACTGGGGACCGCGACCACACAGTAGTGGTCGACCGAGGACCGCGACTACGTAGTCACGGTCACCTCACGACCGCAACTAGCCACGCGCAAACCCGATGGTAGCGATCCCCCAAGGACCGCGACCACACAGTCACGGTCGGGTCACGACCGCGACTAGCCAAAAATGGTCTATCGCACGTCCGCGACGCTTGCCGACGCTCTTGGGCAAACGCGGTTCTCCCAAGACCGCGACCAATGAAAGCGGTTACTGGTAGACCGCAACCATTTCGAAAATCGAGAACGGCGGGAAAACGCCCAAAAATCTGATCCACGCCCCGATCACCCCTGGGTGATGGGGAAACAAAGGGGAATGCATCCCCAAGCCCCTAGGCATACATCTAAACCCCTGGATCGGCCAAAAACGCCGTAAAACGAGAGATCCGGCTCACTCCCCAAAAACATGCATTTTCCCCCAAATCGCCCCAATTAGCCCGCTCGGCTCACCACGGCCTACAAAACTCACGGGGAAGGAAGTGCACGAGCTGGGGGTCCATCTCCCTACCTCCACCGAAGATTTCGCGCACCGTGGACGTCGATCCACGAAGAAAATGCCGTTGAAGCCTCGCCGTTCCACGAACCCACGGCCAAGCTTCACCGCGCCTCCACCGCCTCGATCCTTACCCATCCTCGCCCGTACCTCGCCCGCGCCGTCCCCACCTCACCCACGCTCCACCCCATCGGCCGCCGGAGAGAGAGGGAGAGAGGAGAGAGCGTGAGAAGAGAGAGGGAGAGAAGAGAGGAATGAGAGGGGAGAGAGAGAGAGAGAGTGGGGGGTTTATATAGGAAAATCCGGAAATTCAGAAAAATCCCGAAAAATAGAAAATCACACCCTCGCGATACTCGGAACGCACCGATCACAACGGTACAACACTCACCTAGGTGAACGACCCGGTTCACCCGCAACGAGGTTCCGAAGGAATTACCGAAACACACACCGGGAATCGGAAAATACACGCGGAAAAGTCGCGGAGCTCTTCCGGGCCTCCGAAATAACTCCGGATCGCGCCGATCCGAACACGAAAGATGTCCGAAACGAAATTTTGGACACAACAGAGTCGGACACTCCGAAAAATCAGATCCGGGAACCACAAAGAGGGATCCAAAAAATCCGGGGCATTACAGCCCTCCCCCCTTAAAGGAATTTCGTCCTCGAAATTCAGGACCTAGCACAAAGTCACAGGGGAAGAACACTGAATCAACTGACACGCTGTCAAAGCCCCAGTACAGAAAACCTCGATTCTCACGAAAACACCGATCCTGAGGGGCACAGCCAGACTTACAATCACAAACAACCCTCGCTCCTCGCGCCGAGCACACTGGCCAACAGAGCAGGCATATACCAAAGGACACAGTCCGGCATCACCTCAGACAACGCAAGAATCCACCATGGCGCCGCATCCACAATCTTGCTCACCGAGGAATCACAACCCTCGCACGAGAAAACAGCCACCGATCCATCCTATGGTCGGTAGACAAATCGCACATCAGCTTCGCAGCCAGCTGACAGGTCGCACACCCTCCTCAAGGGAGCAACCAAAATAGAGCCTCCACCAGCTCAAGTAGTCCTCTCAGTAGACCGCAACCAGAACATCGGCTCAGCACGAAGAAACATCTTACACATGGCAAGCCGAAAGCCAGACATAACACCGTGCCAACTCTTGTCAGAAGACAAACTTCGACAAAGCCCAGATCCCATCCGGAAAGGCACATCACAGAAACGACCACCAAAGGTGTAATGCCCCGGGTTTTTCGGATCCTTCTTCGTGGGTCCCGGATCTGGTTTCTCGGAATGTCCAGCTCTGTTGTGTCCGAAATTTCGTTTCGGACGTCTTTTATGTTCGGATCGGCGCGATCCGGAGTCGTTTCGGAGGCCCGGAGGCGTTCCGCGGCTTTTTCCGCGTGTGTTTTCCGATTCCCGGCGTGGGTTTCGGCTTTCCCTTCGGAACCTCGTTGCGGGTGAACCGGGCCGTTCACCAGGGCGCGAGTGGTACCGTTGCGATCGGTGCGCTCCGAGGATCGCGAGGGTGTGATTTTCTATTTTTCTGGATTTTTCCGATTTTTTGGATTTTCCTATAAATAGCTTTTTCTCTCTCTCCCCCTCTCATTTCTCATTTCTCTCCCTCTCTCTTCTCACGCTCTCTCCTCTCTCCCTCTCTCTCCGGCGGCCGACGGGGCGGAGCATGGGCGAGGCGGGGACGGCGCGGGCGAGGCGCGGGCGAGGATGGATGAGGATCGAGGCGGTGGAGGCGCGTAGAAGCTCGGCCGTGAGTTCGTGGAACGGCGAGGCTTCAACGGCGTTTTCTTCGTGGATCGGCGTCCACGGTGCGCGTAATCTTCGGTGGAGGTAGGGTGATGGACCCTCAGCCCGTGTACTTCTTTTCCCGTGAGTTTCGTAGGCCGTGGTGAGCCGAGCGGGCTAAACGGGGCGTTTTGGGCAAAATGTGTGTTTTTGGGGTGTGAGCCGGATCTCCCGTTTTATGGTGTTTTTGGGCGATCCAGGGGTTTAGATGCATGCCTAGGAGCTTGGGGGAGGTTTCCCCTTTTGTTTCCCCTTCACCTGGGGGTGAACGGGGCGTGGCATGGCTTTTCCCGCGGTTTCTACCGTTCCCGGGCACGGACTGAGAACGCGCTATACTCCAGTAGCGCGTTCCTGAAGGTCGCGCTGCCCCGACCGAGCGCGTTCATCGGAGAAGATGAACAGTAAGGCGGTTTCGGTCGCGCCTTACGGCCCCAGCGCGTTCTGGTTGTCGCGCTATAGGATCATAGCGCGACCTGGCCTGGTCGCGCTATGGTCATGTAGCGCGTTCGTGTTGAACGCGCTAGGCGCGTATAGCGCGTTCTGGCTGAACGCGCTATGCACATGTAGCGCGTTCTTGGAGGTGACCAGCCGGGCTGCCTGGGGCGGGCGGTCTGCGGCTGATCGTTCTCCCCTTAGGCCGTGTGTGCCTTGGACACCCAGTGGAGTTCCGTGACCGTGTTTTGGGGTGTCTGGAGGTTCCGTTTACCTCGTTTTGCGTGTCCGTGCGCTTAAGGGTCCGGGCGACCTTTTAGCGTCCGTTCGCATTGTGTTGGTCTCCGGTCGACCCGGTTGGGACCCAGTGGTCGACCTCCGGCCTTGTGAGTATCCTGGACACCCCGTGGGTTCTGTGTCCGCGTTTCTGGGGTGTCGGGAGGGACCGTGTTTCCTCGATTAGCGTGCCCATAGGTGTGGTGGGTCCGGGTGACCCCACGTGTTCCGGGCTCTTGTGTTATGCTTGATCGAGTCACCGTGTGTCGGTGTGTGTGCGGTGGGGTCTCCCCCGCATATCGTGGGTTCCTTTGGAAGGCGATTCCCGTGTGGGCCATGTGTTTGGCCTTGGACTGCGAGTCCAGTTGTCCGGCCTGGGGCTGGAGGTTTCCCGCTTGCTTCAAGATGGGAAGTCGTCGTGGCGGCTTGTGTGCTGCCTTGGGAATCGTGCTTCTGTGTTTTTCCGTGTGGCCCTTGTGAGTGGCCTTAGTCTCTTGCGTTCCCTTCCCGAGGGAGTGGTCTTGGCGACTTGTGTGTTGTCTCGGTACTTGTGCTACCGTGGTTTTAGACCTAGAGATTGGGCTAGATCGACGGCCTTGTGCTGTTGCATGCAACGGTCTTGACCCCGAGTCTTGTGACTCAAGGACCGTTGGGTGTAGTGCGTCTAGAGGACTGCCTAGAGTCCAGTGGCTTAGTGCCACTCGAGTTTTCTCGACTCTCGCGCACGGTGCGTGCGTGGCCGTGGACTGTGAGTCCCGTTTCTTCTCCGACTGTGGTCACCGTGCGACGGGGCCGGTACGTGGGGTGGTCCCCGTACGTCGTCGGATTCGGACGTTGTTTTCCGTTGAGTTGAGAGTCTACTCCTTCAGTGACCCTCCACTAGTCGTAGCCTACTAGTACGCGTGTGCTAGTTGCACCAGGGAGTGGTGTACGGGCTTACCCTGAGGACGGTTAGACTGGTTTCCGTCGGGCCCCTCGTCGTAGCCAGAGTCCGGCTGCGGGGGAAAACCAGTCAAAGGGCCAGACCTAGGACGCGTGGTCTGTGTGTGCACACGTGGTTGGGGACTGTGGACGCACGTCGACGGGCGTGACCCCAGCTAGTCACTTGTTGTGGTTACTTGTACGGTGTTCGCGCCTCGGGTAGGACCTACCACGTCAGGCGGTTCACCTGCGGTGCGGTGTAAGACGTCAGGGGACGCTACCGGCTGTGCTTCTAGTGGGTGGTACACCTGTCGAGTACGGAGTGTCAGACTATCAGTCTCTGTGTCTTTGACCTTCGGGTTTTTGGTCGTGTTGACCGGTGAGTTCGGTTGTTTCATCTTGGCGCGTGTGTCGGTTCTTGCGCCGTGAGATTAGTGCTAGTGGCTTTACCGAGGTTGGGTCTTGTGGTGCGGTACCCGCGATCGGATGGTCGGGGTTGCACCTTGGACAGCGTGTCCAGGTTGGCTGTCCGGGGGACAGGCCTCTACGGCGTGGTTGCCGTGTGTTTTTACTTCGGTAGGTGGTACTAGCGTAGTTTGGTAGCTTCGACTGCATGATCGAGGTCTGCCTTCTGGCAGTAGGAGTAGTTGTAGTGCCGAGTTTTGACCGGCCACCGGGTTGCTGTTCCTGCTGTAATTGTAGCTTCCTTTCCGCTACCGCCGTTGTTTCCGGTTGGGGTTCCGCGGGATCCCTGCTGAGTCTCTGTTTTGGAGACTCATTCCCTGCTTTTCAGGTGTAGCGGTTCTTCCTCGTGGTTCGAGGGTGCGGAGCGGAGGTTCTCTGTTGCCAGCTTGCCGGGCCGAGTGTTCACTTGGCATGTGGTACGCTTTACTGCTTTAGACTGTACTTTCTGTTGGACTGGACTCTGTTGTAGTTGTTTTATTTATTTCTGTTATTTGTTGAGTTGTCCTGCTTTATTTCCTATTTCTTTGTGCCTCCACACTCCTTTTAGCCCTTCCGAGCCCTCCCGGCTCGTGGGCGGTGGTGCGAGTCTCGGGTTATCGGGCCTTCCCGGTAATCGGATTCTCGGGTCGTCACAAAAGGTCTCACTGGCACACGGCTCTCGCCACGCTCGAGCCCCAACCACCAGCATCTTCTATCTGTGAAATGACCACACGTCGACGACCACCAACTGCACGCTCAGGTTCTTCCTTCTTTCCTGGTCCTCGACTGGGTCCAAAGGAAACATTGCAAACCTCGGCAAGCCATCCGTCGACTCTCACACAGACCGATGTCACACCTCGAGCCACGCTCCTCTCGGACTCCACATCCGAACGCCAACTCGACCCTCTCGGGGAGCACGACGAAGCCAAATGACAAGATCCTAGTGTCTTCAGTCATCACCTCACTGGACTCAGACTCACAGGAAAACCATCCCATGTTGGTCACCAAACCAGGGATAACCATTGCGACACCAACGTCCTATCAAGGACCACCAATCCGACACCAATCTCACAAAAAGGCCTCCGCCCAAAGGCATCACTCTTCTATCTGGTCTCATCAAATCCTTCGATCAATCCAAGTGGACATCTGCCAATCCGATTCCGCCCTTACCACAGAGCCACGGGACACCACCTGAACAGTGCTCACGGGTCCCCAAAGCAACAAACATCTCACCGCGGTTGGCTACGAGACTAGCCTTACCAGTCACTCGCAGCTACCAACAGGAACCCACAGCCTGCCAGAGATCACTTCTCCAAAAATGATCTCATTCGAGGACACGACTGGGAACACAAGTCGGGCACCAAGCCACCGACTCTGACCAACACGTCCTCGACCTCCGTCAGGCGACATCCTCAACAACCCCCTCCAGGTCTAACACCGACGCCTGACACGGCTTCCATTACAGGAATAGGGTACTCATGCGGCGCACTAGCCAGCACATTCCCCAACACTCCATCCTGCCAGTACCAAGAATCACGACTTCTCGGGCAACGGCACGGCAACAACACGTCTCACACCGTGGAACCAATCCTCCAATGCTCAACGCAAACTCAGGAATCCGCCCGTAGCAACCAACGCTACGATCCTGAACCAGTGGGTCACAAGCCCACCACGCTTCCACTGCGCACTCAGATCCGCACGCACAGTCGAGAAAGCAAACACCGCCCAACCAGCACTCGTCCTTCTGGAAAAGCGCCAACACCCTTACACGACAAGGGAACGGGCACAACTTCTCATAGGCAACCACCTTGCCAAACAAGGAACACGTCTCGCACGGACTTCACGGCACACAAGGCCAACCAATCCGGGCACACAATGCAAGACGACGAACCTTAGGCCAACACAGTCTCTCCCTACCAAAGGAGAAACCAGCGCACTTCCGACCAACGGAAGAACTCCACGCTCGACATGACCTCAAAGCTCGCGCATGCTGGAAACAGCACCATCCAGCACCTAGGAAAACCATCACTTCCATCAAGTCAGAGCCTCCGACACACTCGGCGAGTGTCACGTCGATCCATAATCACAACATCTCTCGATGCACCACCGCTGCAATTCCTCAAACTACAACACACCACACCAAGATCCGCAACACGAGCCATAACGACAACCGCCGATGCTCATTCTCGAGTCCCGAAATCACCGCATAACCTTCTCATCTCAGACCAAATCCAAGGCGAACACAACCCATTCGCACACAAGGGCGCAGAAGCAAGACTTACCGAGACATCTTTACCAAATCCTGCCTCGAAATCCGTAGAACAACTCGGGACCGACACGTCATTTCTGACGCCATAGAGCACGATAAGGACACTAGGCTCGACAAAATAGCAGCTCACCGAGAAGGTATTCCGCTCTCCCGAGCACACTTCTCGATCAGAACACCTCAGGGGCTGGACAAACCTCAAGCTGGAGTGGCCAAAATCGACAGCAGCTCCCTCAGAGCACGCTCACGGCCACTTAACCACGAAAAATCCTCCCCAGCCACCTGACCACGCCGCAGATTCCTCGAACGCAGCATCGGGAGCTCGTGCCTGCCAGCAACCTCTGCCCAACGCAGCACAATCAGGGCCATCACCGATGAGGGAGAAGGCTCTCAACCTCAATCCTTAGACCTCGTGCTGGCACGAAAGCCGCGAACAGCAACCACCTTTACAGCGCCGCACAGCGCACTCAAGCTCTCAAGCGAGAAACTAGGCAGAAAGTGAACACAAAACCCTAAGCCAGCTGCCGACTGTACTGGACCTTATGGACTCTGATCACTGCGATATCTCGAATTCCTATGTACGTCCACAACCACCGCTCTGATACCAGCTGTAACGACCCGAGAATCCGATTACCGGGAAGGCCCGATAACACGAGACTCGCACCGCTGCCCACGAGCTGGGAGGGCTCGGAAGGGCTAAAAGGAGTGTGGAAGCACAAAGAAATAGGAAATAAAGCTGGACAACAATTAACAGAAATAAATAAACAACTACAGCTATAACAGAGTCCAGTCCAACAGAAAGTACAGTCTAAAGCAGTAAAGCGTACCACATGCCAAGTGAACACTCGGCCCGGCAAGCTGGCAACAGAGAACCTCCGCTCTGCGCCCTCGAACCTCGAGGAAGAACCGCTACACCTGAAAAGCAGGGAATGAGTCTCTAAAATAGAGACTCAGCAGGGATCCCGCGGAACCCCAATCGGAAACAACGGCGGTAGCGGAAAGGAAGGCTACAAGAGCAACCGCAACAGCAGGAACGGTAAACCCGGTGGCCGATCGAAACTCGGCACTACAACTACTCCTACTGTACCAAAAACACACCCCGAACTCACAGTCGAGGCTACCGAACTACACTAGTACCGCTTACCGAAGTAAAAACCCACGGCAACCATGCCGTAGAGGCCTGTCCCCCGGACACAGCCGACCTAGACACGCTGTCCAAGGTGCAACCCCGACCATCCGATCGCAGGTACCGCACAACAAGATGCAACCTCGGTAAAGCCACTAGCACTAGTTTCACAGCGTAGAAACTGACACCCGCTCCACGACGAAACAACCGAAACTCAACGGTCGACACGACCGAAAACCCGAAGGTCAAACTCACGGAAACTAACAGTATGTCACTCCCGACTCGACAAGAGTACCTCCCACTAGAAGCACAGTCGGTAGCGTCCCCTGACGTCTTACACCGCACCGCAGGTGAACTGCCTGACGTGGTAGCGCCTACCAAAGGCACGAACACCGTACAAGTAACCACAAACAAGTGACTAGCTGGGGTCACGCCCGTCGACGTGGGTCCAACCGCCCCCAACCACGTGTGCACACACAGACCACGCGTCCTAGGTCTGGCCCTCTGACTGATTTTCTGTAATACCCCGAATTATTATTTGAGCCCAATATAATTATTAAGCTTTTATTAACTGAGAATTGAATTTTTAATGAATTAATAATTGAATTTCGGATTTATTAATATTTAATTCCTTAGAAATAGAATAAGTGAAAATCCGACTACCTTATAAAAATCCATAAAAATGGTAAACAGGTTAAGGTCGATGTAGTTAGCAACTTTGTCTTTTGTAATTAAGCCATTAAAAATCCGTGGTTAGATCTATTTAGTGATTAAGACCTAAAGTGCACACTTTTTGACCCTTACCTAACCTTAGTTTAAAACGCGAAATTAAGGCTTAATACTTAACCAAATGAGCTCAAACCAGAGACAAATGGACGGTCTTGATCTGAGGATCAAAAGCCCTCTACCAATTTCTCGAAACCCTAACCCTAGAATGCGCAGCCGGCCGAGTTTGGTTGAGTCAACCTTTTCGGCGCCGTTTCTAACACGTCACTTGCCCCGTCGAATTCTCTCAGCTCCGAACTC
Organism: Amorphophallus konjac; assembly: GCA_022559845.1. Taxonomy (NCBI): domain Eukaryota; kingdom Viridiplantae; phylum Streptophyta; class Magnoliopsida; order Alismatales; family Araceae; genus Amorphophallus; species Amorphophallus konjac. The sequence goes on from CM040118.1 coordinate 34,510,055, forward strand.
TCCAGAAGATGTGTGAGCTATAGATAGAAAGCTCTTCGACCCTAGTTTCGTTTGGTAGCAGCTGTGTCCGCAGAGGAGTCAGATCTAGGGAGATATCCGGCGATTACTGAAGGTGTGTCGGTAGGCCGTCGTCTACCTTCTTCCTTCCTTGTTTCTTCAATTGAGGTAGGAATTCTCAACCAAAATTCGAACATGAATACATCATTTTATTCCTCTCGACGAGATCTATCCAGTGGGACATAAAGCCCCAATTTTTATCAGGTGTCTAGAGAGCTATCGAGGTTTTTGTGAAGGGTTAGCAAGTTCGTTCTTCATATCTAGCATCTTATTTCAACCGTCGTTTGAGGTAGGTTTAACAGGCTAAACTCTAATTAATTTATATGATGTAATCAGCATCTTATTAGCTTTCTTTAGGCATAGAAAGCCCCAAAATTCATGAAGCATGTTTAGAGAATTTCTGTTCGTAGTAACAGCATGTTTAGACCTAGTTTTGATATGTTCTTCCGAGTTGATTTCTGATTTCGAAGTATTAATCCTGATCCACATGAACCATATTATATATGGTTGGATTCAGCATCGTAGTAGCTTTCTTTTGATGTAAGAAGCCCCAAATTTCGTTCTGTATGTTGAGAGAATTTTACAATTTAGTCACAGCATGTCAAAATTAGGGTTTCCCGTGTTCTTGCCTTAGTAAATCATGATTTCAGTAAGATAATTTGAAATTGGCCTTACTGTTAGATAGTATTCTCTGTTAGCTTTCCAACGGTACCAAAAGCCCCTTATTTGGAGTCCATTTCCATTAGTTATTAGCATTTTAGTGCAACCCTATCAACCCCCTTAGCTTCCCGGCGTTCATCGGACGCGGAAGGGATGACCGGAGACGACCAGAGATGGACGGTCGCACGATAGACCGCACAACTCAAGCCCAGATATGACTCTGGCATAGACAGGAGTTAAACGGTTCCTAAATGACCACACAACTAGTTGGACGGTAACTGGCATAGACAGGAGTTATTTCCTACTTAGCGTCAGCTCATAGTTGTTGTCCCCCCCCCTTTCCAGGCTATTCAGGTGACGATGCACTTACCGATGGGGAAGGGCAGGAGTGATGTCTTGAGTGTATCAGTTCTAGTTGTGTTTAGAGAGTATTTAGCTTCAATTATGTTGTTAATGTTTAGTGTTTAATGTCTCAATTGTATTAAGTTGGTTTGAGGATTATTGTATCAGTTGTGGTTTGTTTAATGATCAATAAGTTATTTCCATTTCATAGCACTTGTGTTATATTTAGATTAGCTCTCTCTCTTTCCTGCTAGCTAGTTTCTAACTGTACGTCCCGAGTTTCCGTATCGGGGCGTGACATTTTCCCCTGGCACTGGACTCTGATTAGACGAGGGGCCCGACGGAAACTAGTCTAAAACCGTCCTCAGGGTAAGCCCATACACCTACTCCCAGGTGAGACCAGCACACGCGTGCTGGGGGGCTACGACTAGTGGAGTGTCACTGAAGGAGTAGACTCTCAAGTCAACGGAAAACAACGTCCGCATCCGATGACGTACGGGGACCACCCCACGTACCGACCCCGTCGCACGGTGACCACAGTCGGAGAAGAAACAGGACTCGCAGTCCACGGCCACGCACGCACCCTGCGCGAGAGTCGAGAAAACTCAAGTGGCGCTAAGCCACTGGGCTCTGGACAGTCCTCTAGACGCACTACACCCAACGGTCCTTGAGTCACAAGACTCGGGGTCAAGACCGTTGTACGCAACAGCACAAGGCCGTCCATCTAGTCCAATCTATAGGTCTAAAACTACGGTAGCACGAGTACCGAGACAACTCACGAGCCGCCAAGACCACTCCCTCGGGAAAGGAATGCAAGGGACTAAGGCCACCCACACGGGCCACACGGAAAACACAGAAGCACGATTCCCAGGACAGCACACAAGCCACCTTGTCGATTTCCCATCCCCGGGCAAGCGGGAAACCTCCAACCCCAGGCCGGATAACTGGACTTGCAGTCCAAGGCCAAACACATGGCCCACACGGGAATCGCCTTCCAAGGAAACCTACGACATGCGGGGGAGACCCCACCGCACACACACACCGATACACGGTGACTCGATCGAGTGTAACACGAAAGTCCGGAACACGTGAGGTCACTCGGACCCACCACATCTACGGGCACGCTAATCGAGGTAACACGGCGCCTCCCGACACCCCAGAAACACGAACACGGAACCCACGGGGTGCCCGGGATACTCACGAGACCTAAAGTCAACCACTGGGTCACAACTGGGTCGACCGGAGGTCAAAACCACGCAGACGGGAACCGCAACGTAGTCACGGTCACCTGGGGACCGCGACTACAGTCACGGTTTACTAGGGACCGCGACCACACAGTAGTGGTCGACTGAGGACCGCGACTACGCAGTCACGGTCACCTCACGACCGCAACTAGCCACGCGCAAACCCGATGGTAGCGGTCGCCCAAGGACCGCGACCACACAGTCACGGTCGGGTCACGACCGCGACTAGCCGAAAATGGTCTATCGCACGTCCGCGACGCTTGCCGACGCTCTTGGGCAAACGCGGTTCTCCCAAGACCGCGACCAATGAAAGCGGTTACTGGTAGACCGCGACCATTTCGGAAAACCGAGAACGGCGGGAAAACGTCCAAAAATCTGATCCACGCCCCGATCACCCCCGGGTGATGGGGAAATAAAGGGGAATCCATCCCCAAGCCCCTAGGTATGCATCTAAACCCCTGGATCGGCCAAAAATGCCGTAAAATGATAGATCCGGCTCACTCCCCAAAAACATGTATTTTCCCCCAAATCGCCCCGATTAGCCTGCTCGGCTCACCACGGCCTACCAAACTCACGGGGAGGAAGTGCACGAGCTGGGGGTCCATCTCCCTACCTCCACCGAAGATTTCGCGCACCGTAGACGTCGATCCACGAAGAAAACGCCGTTGAAGCCTCGCCGTTCCACGAACCCACGGCCGAGCTTCATCGTGCCTCCACCGCCTCGATCCTTACCCATCCTCGCCCGTACCTCACCCGCGCCGTCCCCACCTCACCCACGCTCCACCCCGTCGGCCGCCAGAGAGAGAGGGAGAGAGGAGAGAGCGTGAGAAGAGAGAGGGAGAGAAGAGAGGAATGAGAGGGGAGAGAGAGAGAGAGAGAGAGTGGGGGTTTATATAGGAAAATCCAGAAATTTGGAAAAATCCCGAAAAATAGAAAATCACACCCTCGCGATCCTCGGAACGCACCGATCGCAACGGTACCACACTCGCCTAGGTGAACGGCTCGGTTCACCCGCAACGAGGTTCCGAAGGAATTACCGAAACACACACCGGGAATCGAAAAACACACGTGAAAAAGTCGCGGAGCTCTTCCGGGCCTCCAAAATAACTCCGGATCGCGCCTATCCGAACATGAAAGATGTCCGAAACGAAATTTTGAACACAATGGAGTCGGACACTCCGAAAAACCAGATCCGAGACCCACAAAGAGGGATCTGAAAAATCCGTGGCATTACAAACACAAAATTGCACAAAGCACATTATGTCTCCCCTGCACACACACACTATCCTGCACACATGCACACACACTATATTGGTCAGCTCACACACTATATTGGTCCTGCACACAAGCACAATCTATCTACCCTGCACACACATAATTCTCACACACACACACACACACACACAATCTATACCCACTGAACACACACACCCACACACCCACATGAAGACTCCCCTGATCACACAAACATGCACACACATGCTCAAAATTCCAGATCAAAGGTCAAAAGGAGACAAATTATGAAGCCATCAGACAAAGTGAGGAGACATAAATCAGAATTGCATCTCCATGGTTTATAATGATATCGTTAAATATGCAAAGTGGAGTTGAACAGGGTGTCATAACCAAGACTGGAAATGGTAACATAACTTAAAAATAGGGCATGAAAATATAGTGTGAGATGAGGCCAAAAAAATACTTATGTAGCATTCGAATCATGCTGAACATACACAATCCTACACACACACACAGTATCAATTGGTCAGTTCACATACTCCACCTCACAAAATAAGTGTCATTCACATGAATTATGGATTATGAATAAACTGATCATTTACCATTGACATATCTGCTGCCCACTTAAAGAACCCACAACCTGCTGTTCTATCATCGGGCTGTAAAAGATATGAAAAATGTTTAAGTAAGATGCATTTGATAGCATAACCAAATGAGAAGAACTTAACAAGGAGTGTGACATGTACCTTTGATTGTGGACATACATAAAATACTTTTCCCTTAGTCTTACTAGTGTTTGAGGTCCGCTTCCTACATGGGCCTTTGCCACAAGGACAAAGTAATAACTCATCCATCCACATGAAGAATCCACATGACTTATCATTCCCAAACTGTAAGGAAGTATACAAGAGAATATGACATATAGAGCATGTAAACAAATAACAATTTGTAATTGTGACTAACATACACCAAGTGGGCAGCAATAGTAGGGACGTTGGGGATTCTTTCTACTGTGGGAGATCTTGATAAGACATTTCCCTTGACCACATTCACATTGAATACAATATTTACCATCGCCCATCATTTTTGAATCCATTTCATCAATACCCTGAAAATGGGAAGATCAATTGTACAGAGAATGTTATATGTGGTGGTCTTAGGCTCAGATAGATCTCATTCATGTCTACAGATTCATTGGAGAACATATATGCACTCACATCCCAAGTCACATGTAGTAAATCTCACCATTAGTAGGGGTGGCCCTTAGACCGTCCTACCTACTGTAGGTGTGACATACAACCAAGGAAATGAAATGAGATGCCCCCACAGTACTCCTCATCATATGAATGGCTCATTCCCATCATCATAGCCCAATGATCTCATTTCTGGTTTAGTTCGCCTTTTTTTTTGCTGCAATAAAGGGGTTAGCTGGAATGGGGTAACGAAAGATATCGGGGTTAGGATATGTCATTCCACCAAAATATCAGCAATATATCACAAATAAAACATAAACATAAATAAATAACAAAAATCAAAACACATGTGCATGTGTAGCCGCCAGAAGCCCGAGGCACACTGTAAAAGGCAAGGATGCTCCAAAAAATTATGTGAGTGGTAGTTGTCAGTATGTCTCAATATGTTTGTTGTTTTCATGCTCATAATCATTCATATGGAGTTTATAGCGAGTGACGATGCCATTCCCCGGAGATATTGTCATATCTAAGAAAATGTTAAGGAAATTATGTTACACAATAGACAACATGTAATCAAAGCACGAAGAAAATAAATGTTCCATCTCATCAGTGAGCACACATACACACACAATCACTGAATTTATGTGTCCATTTCATTGCGCCTGCACTGGACAAACCACATGTCACTTGCTAACACATATCATTTGCATGCAATGAAATCATTACTGTAAAACCAAACATTATTAGATTTTGAGAGTACCCTCGGTTACTGTGATGGGTCCAAAGCCGAGTGGCTATACGGTCTCGAAATCTCTCCCCTCTAACAACGTCTCTCCTAGCCACGTTATCTTATTCATCCACCTCGTCATCCTCATGAATATTCATGTCATCTTCTGCTTGTTGGAAAATATGATCAAGGCCCTGCTCCTTTCTAATGAAGTTGTGTAGCACACAACATGCCATTGCAATTCTCGCTTGTGTCTTAATTGGATAGTTTCGTTGTTTCACTAGAATTGTGAAACGTGACTTGAGCACACCAAAGACACGCTCTACGCAATTTCGTAGTTGAGCGTGTCTATGGTTAAACAAGTCCTTCTTATCCCGATGAGTAACTCTCATTCTATTGCTCCTGTACTCTGATAAATGATATCTTGTCCCACGGTACGGTGCTAAGAAATGAGGAATGTTTGCATACCCTGCATCCACCAAGAAGTATTTCCCTACGACAAAGAATGCATGGAAGTTTAGGTGATATCCATTTCGCTGGAGTGGTAATAGACTACGAATTGAGAATTATCTTCCGGTACATTAAATCCACCTTTCTCAATGTCCCACCTTAACACTTTCATGTCAGGAGCTGAACCCTCCCAACCCACAACGACATAAGTGAACGTAAGATCAAAATTCACACATCCCATGACATTCTAAGATGTCTCTCCCTTTCGATTTCGATAATGCGGTTGGTCATCCAGCGGCACCTTAGCATGAATGTGTGTTCCATCAATTGCACCCAAGGCATTCTAACCACAAAGAAAATCAATCGGTACAAGCACTTTATGAATAATGAAATAGGAGTTTATATTTACGAGTGTGTTTGACACATCACCTTGAAGAAGGGGTAGAATTTAGGGTCATGCCAAATTTTGGGATGCACTTGCTCTTCACCGGTTGGCAGTTTGATGTAATCATGACGTAAGGATAGAACTACCATGAGAATATTATTAAAGTGCCGGCTAATCGTCTCTCCCGAATGTTGAAACCATTCTCTAAGTAACCTATTTTCAATTCCATGCCCTACCTCAAGAAGAAAAATAGCCAATTACTCAGTGGCAGACATATTCTTGGTGTCACTGAGCACACCTCTTTCCATCAGTGTATCTCTTAACCTTTTGAATAGGTGGGGGTGAACCCGAAAATAGAGTATGCCCTGCCAACATGACCATCCATTACCTGTTTAACCCACGTATGACCTCGACCTACATCTGTGTGCATTGGGGTCCTACAAATAGATTTTTTCAGGGACAACATGTGCAACACTACGACATGTTCAACCTCCTCCCAATACTTCTCCTCGTCCATCATAAAGTTGATGAGGGATTGAAATGAACCACCAGATTCAACAGTTCGAAAATTCAGTTTGAATGCAATAGCTGAAAATCATATATAATAGGCATGAGAAAATTGAATTGGTGAAAATGAGCATTTCATCAAGCAATCACATTAATAAATGAAGCATTTGCATGTTGACAAGTAATTAACTACATAAAATAAAATTGCACCGGTGAAAAGGATATGGGAAACATTCAGAAATAGCCTAGGCGGCTTAATATCCATCCAGTTTTCAACTCTTGTGGGAGGGCCAAGAAGATGGAACGGTCTTCCACAGAGCAGAGAAGGTCAATAGCTCTATATACCTCTTGCACAGGAAGTCCAGGTAACTTTATTAGCAAATCAATTGCCTCATCCATTGGTGGGGTAGCTTTTTTTTGCATTTCAAATATCTCTCTGGCCAAGGTCATCCTATCATGACCTAGCGCCACCAACTTGTCTATCGAATCCTCATTGCCCTGTGACACCCACTTCCTCTTCATCCTGACATTGCTAGATGAGGGCACGTTGTTATGGGCTGGAGAAACTCGCTCATTCGATTGGTTGTTAGTATTGGGAGTTTCGACTCCTGACTCTTGTTGATTATCAGTTGGTTCAGAATCATTAAAAATATTGCCTCTATTAAATTCAGTGGCCATGCCCGTGCCCCCCTCCACATTTTGTTCCTCATCACCATGCTCACTACGCGTGTCAAGGTACGAGCTACCTTCGTTGCATGCAGCGTTATCACCTCTCGCCATAGAGGTGGAGCAAATGATCTCCATCTCATCCATAAATAAGAAAGGCTTTCCTTGAATTCTTCTATACTCTCTATTGATCTGGAATTTTAAACCATATTCAATTCATCACTAAAAGAAAAAAAATGAATCAAAAGAATATATATGCAACTTTTGTACCGCTATCAGATCTTCCCACCTTTCGTCTGTGCCTGGTGTAGCTATTTTTTTGTCATCACCCCACCCCCAACCTGATCGACTCTTGACATTCAAAATTAAATAATAGCTTTTCTTTAGATTTTTTAACCGATTCTTCAAATTTTCCATTGAGTAACCTAACTTTGTCGTGTCATTGAAAACTTTGATTGTTTGTCTCCATGTATCTCTTGTGAAATTTTCATTGACAAAGCCGTCATTATCAACACGATGTTCTACCAACAGGTCTACGAAGACTTTGTCAGCATGATTGCTCCAATTTGCCACCCTAGTCTTTTCTTTGGATACACTCATAATTTCTTAATAAATGAACATAATATAACGTTAGCAGGAAAGAGGTTAGAGTAATCCAAATACAACACATGACTGGATAATTTATGATGATGTAAAACATGTTTTTACTTACAAGCAGTGACCATAATGTGCTCGTCTAAAGAATTCAGATTAACATTAATACAATAATCAGGAAAACATATACATAAATTTAAATGAAGCGTGTCTGAAGAATTCAGATTTTATGAATAAGATTGGATCTGCATAATAGCCTCAGACAAGACAAAGAGGTTAGAGTAATCCAAATACAACACATGACTGAATAAGTTATGATGATATAAAACATGTTTTTTACTTGCAAGCAGTGACCATAGGTTTAATGTGCTCGTCTAAAGAATTCAGATTAACATTACTACAATAATCAGGGAAACATATACATAAGTTTAATGTGCTCGTCAATAACCATTCAGTTTTTATGATTATGCCTGGGATCTGCATAATAGCCTATAACAGACAAGAGAAAGAATAGTATGTAAAATCACACAACAAGGAATATCGTATGACCTACAAAAAAATGACTTAACAAATTAAGAAGAACGAGCATAAGTTTCATGTAGTATGACCTACAGAAAAATGACTTAACAAATTATGAAGATCGAGCATAAGTGTAATGTAGTATGACCTACAGCAAAGGAATATAATATGACCTACAGAAAAGAGGTGTAGTATGACCTACAGAAAAATAACTTAACAAATGTAGCATGACCTACAGAAATCTGACCATTATTTATATTCTGGTTAAGCAAAATATGAAGTTCGAGCATCTAATGAGGGGCAGCAGCAGACATGACTGCTTAAAATATACTTACACGAGGGAAGGAGCAGCCAACACGGTAATGAGGGGAAAGGAGCACCCACTCACTGAAGGGGGGAGTACCCCACGGAGTGACCACACAGAGGTGAAAGGGAAGGAGCACCACACAGAGGTGAAGGGGAAGGAGTACCCCATGGAGTGACCCTACATTATAAGTGGAATATATGTCACATAAAACCATCTTATAAGGGAAGGAGAAAGACGCGTAGGGCGTCATTACAGTAGAGTACCACCGGAGATGATCACGACCGAAAGGGCAACAGATGGGGAAGGAGAAAGGCGCCCAGACGTCGTTGCCGCAGACCACCACCAGAGACGACAGCGAGGGCGCAGATGGGGAAGGAGAAGGATGTGTCGTTGTCGCAGACGACGACCGGAGGACGATCGAAGCCGCGGAGTACCACCGGTGACGCGCAGAGTACCACCGGAGACGATCGCGACCACAATAACAACAGATGGGGAAGGAGAAAGGCGCCCAGACGTCGTTGCCGCAGACCACCACCAGAGACGACAGCGAGGGCGCAGATGGGGAAGGAGAAGGACGCGTCGTTGTCGTAGACGATGACCGGAGGACGATCGAAGCAGCGGAGTACCACCGGTGACGCGCAGAGTACCACCGGAGACGATCGCGACCACAACAACAACAGATGGGGAAGGAGAAAGGCGCCCAGACGTCGTTGCCGCAGACCACCATCAGAGACGACAGCGAGGGCCCAGATGGAGAAGGACGCGTCGTTGTCGCAGACGACGGCCGACGGGCGATCGAAGCCGCGATGGTGTGCTCGGCGGAGCAGGAGGGCAGAAGCGGGGGAGGGCAAGAGCGGCCGAAAAAGAGGCGAAAAATGGGGTTACGGGAGCATGGATATGTCATTCCACCGTTTCGGTGGAATGACATATCCCCGCTCGTAACCCCGATATCTTTCCTAACTCCATTCCAGTTAACCCCCTTATTCTCGCCCTCAAAATGCGAACCAAACGTGAAAACAGGGATATCCGGGGCTTAACACCGAACCAAACGAGGCCTTAAAAGTCTACGTACACGTCGAAGTGTTGCTCTTAGAGAATCTCTTGGGCATCCAAAAGCTACATCTTTGTTAGGAAGTGGCTTTTCAACATTGATTTGCTTGGCAATCTCTGCATGGCAATACATTGAGAGCACCTCTTTCTCTTTTCTCTCTATTTTAATGCATGCATTATTGTTTTCAAAATCTTCATCATATCTTCAACTTATGGCATGTATAATTCTTCTACTTTTTCATCCACATATATTTGAAATTTCAAAATTAGGTGAGTTTTCATGCATGATTTGATTTTTTTTCTCATATTTTTTGAATAGATACTATACATTTCATCTTTCTAATCGATTAATTAACCTTTTTACATCAAAGTAAAGTAAATATCTAAGAGGAATAAGTCCTCATTCTTTGGATGGCCAAAGTAGGAGAAGAGGATGTGTAAGTCTCCATCTTTTAATGGATACATGATTTATTTCATTTATTCTTTTAAAGTAGATAATTTGTCATCTTTTTTCAAAACTACTCTGAGTGATCATAAATTTCTATATTTCACCATACTTATTTGCTATTTAGATGGGGATATTTTCCGTGTCTACACCCCTTTTGCAATCACAATGGAACATATATTATCAATGTTTCTCTATAGATGTTTATTTTTCCCAATTTTGATTCGCCACTATTGTGGAATAAGTAAGTTACTTATTCATCGTTAAGTTCATTAAAAATGATGTTTATTGAGTTTCCTAATCAATGGTTTACTATTTTGTTTGGTCTAAACGAGTTTCAACCTAAATTTTTTCACACTGATATGCATCTTACCTAATTGGCATCTTCTCAATAAAACATATTTATAGGAGGATGCATCACCACATAGCTACGTAAATTCATGTTTGAAGTGTTATTCTTTAGGGCCGCTTTGATAGTGGGTTGGTCGGGTTACCGTTGGCGGGTTACGCACCCAGGGTTACGGTGGGTCCCGCCTCCCCCTCACACAATTGGATTTAATCAACCCCGAATGACTTAATCGACCCTTCGGGGTCGATTAACCTATCCCCACCTGATTATCAAAAGAGACTTAGATAAATTTTGCATGTGTCACAATCTCTTGGGGTAGCAGTTCAACACTTACTAGATCGTATAACATTGCTAGAGGCTTGGCGTCTAAAGGTGATTTTTGCAAACGTCGAAAAGGCATTAGCCCAAGGGGTGTACCAAATTGAGAAGAAGGTGGAACATCCTCGGTCATATCACATTGCCTCCTTGGGATAATTCGAAGAAGAGTCCATTCTCTTCTCCAAAGAGAACTTAGAGGAGTTAAAATCACTTTTGATGATGGTTATCTTGATAAGTATAAATCACTCTGATGTACGCTAAATTTTACAGAAATGGTTTTGGATTTGAATTAACTTTGCGTCATAAGAACACTATTTTAAGGATTTTTTGGGGTCTTAGTTTATTTAAAGGCACTATGTCACTCTTCATCATATCTGGAACAACTGACCCGAATATCTATGACAGTTTCTAGTGAGGGAGGTTGAATGAGATTATTAAAAAATTAATTGATAATTAAGTTAAGTGTATGCATCAGAATAAATACAAAGCTATAGTTATAATGTTTGACTTAGGAGGTAGAAGAAACAAAATAATCACGTCAAAATAATAGACAGAGAATTTTACACTAGTTTTGTTTTCAGACCAATTCCTCCTCTCGAAGATAATTCACTTTAGATTTTTATTGAATAGCTTTATCTAGAATATAGATTGTTCCAACGCCCTACTCACTAAATATAAGTTGATATGGTGTTTGACACCGATATACACTGATATAATATATGCTACCAACACACTACCACTTGGGTAGTTTTCTTCCCCCACAAGGAAGGATCCAATATAAAAAAATAAATGTAACAGTTTTGAACCTCTCAATAGGCTAAGTGTGCAATATGCAGTGAACTTACCAACCCAAACAACTAAAAGTAGAGAAGAAGATAGAAGAGATGAACTCAAGAGTTGATGTATGTTTCCCGACGACGCGGAAAGACGTCGGAAGGGAACGTATGTCGGTGACCGCGGCGAGAAGGGGAAATAAAGCGATAAAGAAAAAACAAGAGAGTTTATGTTATATCAGGGGTATTTTTCTTTGCTAGCCTTATGTTTCTCACGGTAGTACCGTACACTCGTCTTTTACGAAAAAGTCAAGAGGGGTCAGCTTGCACGAGAGGTTTCCGAGAATGAATGAATGATACTAGTGGCATATGGAAACAGAGTGGTTGCTCATTCCGAGTGAACGGAACTAGGGTAACTGGGTAACTGGGCAGGGTGCGGGCGTGCCAGTCGATCTCTCGACAATCACCTATGGAACCAAGTGTTGACCGAGGAAGCGTCGCCAGGACGCGGCACGTGGGCATGAGGGTATTAGACGACACGAGGAGAGAAGGGTGGTTCCACATGTACGAGTGTGTAGGTGATTGCGGGGATTCGTGTACGGGATGGCTTTCCCCACCGACCGCAAGCAGTCGGTGTTTATTTACATCGGATTGAATCTGAACACCTTTGTTCTGTGCTGAAGAAGAGCCTAGATATTTCTGAAGCCATGGATAGAGGACCGGGTATATCTAGCGACCATAGGGGGACCGTCGCACTCGACTTGAGGGGGTTAGTTAACTGGAGTCTGGGAGACTGGACACACACACTAGCGGGTATGAAGGTGAGACTGAGACCCGGGTGAGGGTATGCACAGTCAACTGATTTCTTACTTTATAGATGCCATATAAGCTTTACAAGTGGGTCTAGAGGGCCGAAATACAACTGGTGCAAGCCGTGAGACAATTCTGACACGTGGGTCGGTCCCCGGGTCAATGCAGGATAAAGCGGATATCCGCATGTTTTTATAGAGGCTCTCCATGAGGAGGTAAAGACGTGCCCAAGTTGCTGAGGGAGGGTTATACTGGATGGCAGGGATGGACACTAGATGGCGCCTATTGGAGGCCAGATGCGGGTCGAGGTGAGCAGTCGAGTACGGGTCCCGGAAGGCGAGTGTCTTCGTGTCGGGGAGTTGAAGCCGGTCCTGGGAATGTTCCTTCCGGGCCAGGGTCCGGCTAATTCGAGTCAGCGGCCGGGACCATCGGTGGTCGGCTCAGGGCGAGCGGCGGGCACGTGGTCCCATGGAGGGGGCAAATTTGAAATTATGGCGTGGCGTTGTTATCATAATGCGCCATACGCGGGTGGACCTGATGGGCAGGTGTGTTCGCCGTTATCATAACGTCTCATACGCGAGGGGATGGACTTGAGCGAAACGGCTAGACGCCATATGAGGGGAGTACGTTCGACATACCCTCGGCGTATACGAACCAATCAACAACCCACCCACACGCCTCTCTCCTCGCGTCTTTGCCGGAAACATTGGGGCTTGAACACCTGTAGGAGAGTCCTTGTGTGTATGCCTCTTGCCTATGTGTCCATATGTTGTATGCCCCTTGAGCTTCTAAGGGGGGTTTTGTAGTGGAAGATGAAAGGTTGGGGGGTTTACGCGGACTTGGTTTACGCAGACGACTTCCTTGAAGAAGAACAATTAAGCGCGATATGCAGCATTTGGGAAGGTAAGAGGATTGGGCCGGCGGTCCTAGCCTACCTCTATAGTGGGCTCACCTCGGCTTCTATGGGAAGACCTCTCCATGGGTCGATGCTACTATTTTTGAGTTGGGTGGACCTCCACTTCAAATTTGAGCCATGCGAGACGGCCCAAAGCACCTCAAGGATATTCAATAAAAGCCCACTCCATTACATGACTAGCACGGTATGGCTAAGCGAGAAGGTAACCAACCATGTTCCAAAGCTCAAGAAACAGGTGGAGTGGCGCCACCATTTCAAGATCATGGCCCAAAATATGTTCACTTGCGCACCGGGGGCCCTCCTATCTCAAGACCTTCGTACTAGGCTCTCTTCTGGGGTGGAGCTTCAGCTGATCGGGGCGACCGAGTTCGTTCTCTACAACACACACCGATGCCTCTCACAACTCAGGCTCTCTCGCCACATATTTGAAGAGGCGTCTCATTTCCCACCAATCAAGAAAAGAGAATTGGGCACAAGCGGTGACGAAGAAGAGACCAAGACATTGAAGCTTTATGGCAGATCAGCATCATCCGACGGCCTAAGGAGAGAATTGAAGAAGACCGGGACCAATGGAAAGCTTATGTAATAGCCCTTAGGGATTTGAGACCCAAATTGGCTCCAAAATGAATATAATGATTATTTTCCAATGAATAAAAGTTTCATTCCTCAATCGAGCCATTTGTTGTTTCTAAGAAAATGATCTATGCAAATTTCCATGATTCTGTAAAAAATGAAGCTTTTGTGAAAATTTGCGTCTAACACAGAAGGCGTTAATTCTTTAACTTGCGTCAACCTTCAAGCCATCAATTAATTATCATTTTTTGACAGAAATATTATTCCCAAAATATGCGTCTGTCTGAAAAGGTGCAGCTTCTTAAACCTACGTCAGCTTCAAAGACACTAATTCATTATCATTTTCCAGAATAGCATTAAATCCCAAAAATTGCGTCTATCTTATTAACGCTAATTATTTAACTGAAAGAATATGTGCCTTTGTACGCGGTCGCCACTTCTAAAAGTAGCGTCGGTCACTTTGACGCTAATGCTATTATTTTCCAATAGAAGATTTAAATTCCAAAATTGGCGGCAAACTCCTTGACGCTAATTCTATTCGAAATTCGAACCGCCTCAAACCTTTTAAACCCTTTTTCTTTTCTTTTTTCCCCATTTCTCTCTTCCCATTCTTTCCTCTTTGTTTCATTCCGTTATGCGCTTCTGCATCCTCTCCGACGACGACACCGGTGACCTGCGACTACCTCTTCTCATTTCTCATCTCTCTCACTCATCTCACCCCACCTATGGCCTCTATGAGCGGCTCCAGTGCCGGAAAACGGTAGCGTGTGATGGCGCCCGCTGTGGTCTACGTAGAGGAGGAAGAAGAACACGCCGGTGAGGAGGAAGAAGCTCCCCCGGCGGCGGCAGAGGCTCCGACGGACCCCCAGCCGGATGATGGCTCTTTGGACGGAGGAGGAGGAGAAGAAGAAGAAGAGAGTGGAGATGAAGAAGACGAAGAAGAGGACGAAGAAGAAGAGGAAGGATTGAGGAGGAGGAGGGCTCCCCACCGGCCCCTGCGTGGGGGCAACATGGCTCCAGCACCAAACAAGGTACGCCAACCCATCCTGGTCCTCTGCAATTTTTTTTTAAAAATTTTAATCTTTGTTTTGGGAACGGGGGGAAGACGAGGGGTTATGCAGGAATTTGCGTCGACTGCAGTCGGCGTGAATTCCTATTTTTATTGATTTAAATTAGTTATTTAAAAAATTGGCGTTGACGTGGATTTTTTTTATTTTTGAAAAACTAGATTTTTTTAAAAGAATCAACGTCAGCTGCAGCTGGCGCATTTTTTTTTTGAAAACTAAACAGTGTTAGCGTAGTTTTTTTGTTTTTATTTTATTTTTGTTAAAAAGAATCAACGCCCAACCCTGTTGACGCCAATTAATTTGCGTCAACTGTGTCGCCATTAATTCTAACAGAAACCCCTTTTTCTTCTTTTTTGTTTGTTATGTTCCTCTTTTCATTAATTGGCATCAACTGTGTCGCCGTTAATTCTAACATGAACCCCTTTTTCTTCTTCCTTGTTTGTTTCAATTTTTGGAGTGTCTTGCTTATCTGATTGCTAGTATGTTCCTCTTTTTTGTGTCTTTTTTTTTTTTGCAGAGGGTGATTAGGACCAGGATTTCATGGGTATTGGTACTGGCGGCCTACCGGGGGTTGCCGGAGATTCAGAGGGCAATAGTGGAAGTTATGGGGTTTGGGCCATTCTTGAGCATCGAGCCTGTCAGGCCGGATCTAATTTTGATCCAGGTTTTGAGAGAGAGGTGGGTTAGAGTGAGCCGAGCCTTCTTGATGCCCTGGGGGCACATGGTGCCGACCCTGGAAGATGTAGTTAGGATTACAATGTTGAGAGTAGATGGTGAGACAGTGAGTGGGGTGACCTACCCTCACTATAGAGACCTAGCCCGCAGACTTCTAGGCTTGGATACAGTTGCAGTTGGCCCTAGAGATTGTAGGATGATCTACCAGGCGGAGCTTATGAGTGTCTTGGGGTTGAGAGAGGCTCACCAGAGAATGGGAGAGTCACTGGGGGAGTTCCTAGACAGGATGACGGAGAGAGCACGAACAGCTAGCTGTCAGGACCCTTCACAGAGAGAGAGGGTGGATATAGATTTGAGGAGGTTTCTATTCTTGATGCTGGGGAGGTTATTGCTGGGGACAAAAGGAGATGACCTGAGCTGTCGATTCCTGGGCCTCTTGGAGGATTTGGACCGCGTAGGGCAGTACGCTTGGGGAGCTGCCCTGCTAGCGCACTTGATGGCCGACCTGTCCACCGGGACAGGTCGCGAGACGACTGTGAGCGACTTCTCACCATTCCTTCAGGTATGCATTTCTTATTATGTTTATGCTTATGCTTATGATTCATGTTTATGTTTATGATTATGATTATGTCTATGTTTATGTCTACGATGCTAATGTCTGCGAATGCAGGTGTGGAATCACTTATATACACCGATGGACAGGGTTGACCCTCGGCATCCTGATGCCTACCCGATGGCACGATGTTGGTTACCGGGGGTGTCCGAAGCACCACATGTGTTCGAGTTGAGGGTGCTGAGGCGCGAGTTTCGGGACTACCCCGCCGCCATGGTATGTATATGACTATCATGCCTATTTCTATTTATGCTTATGATGATATGACGCTACAACCCTATAATGACATGTGCATGCAGGTGGTGTGGAGGCCATACCTAGGGATGCCTTGATGGCTAGCCTTGGGTGGTACCTGGCCGTCCTCGGTTCGGGCGTGAGATATGGCTTCACTGCCTGAACGAGATCAAGCCACTGAGGCTGCGACTCGTGATGATGACTTTGGGCCTTCACCAGGAGTGGGTGGAGGTGGAGGAGCCTCGCGGCATCGGGCAAAAGTCCTGAGGGTGGACTATTCCGACAGATTGGAGAGTATGTTTCCCCGAGCAGTACACGGACTGGCAGAGGGGAGGTACTCCAGTCGTCTCGCACGAGCAGGACAGCACGACGTACCTGCGACGTTACTAGGAGACATATGCGGCTCGGCCTCAGATGAGGCCAATAGGGGTATGTATGGTATGAATGTTTTTTGTTTTATATTCCTATACGTTTTTTAGGGATGCTAATTAGAATGCCATGAATGCAGGATGCACGAGATGCTATGATGGTAGACCTGCAGGCCCACCAACACGACACTGAGGCCCAGCTCGCGGCCTCACGACATATTCGGAGACCCTGGTGGGTATGCATGGGATTTATGATGCTTATTCCTAAATGTTATATATTCAGCCATTGACAGTCTCAATCAATGCAGCGTGCCTAGTAGGGAGCAGCAATAGGAGGGGCAGGGGGTGCTTCTTCTAGCTCCAGGGACCTAGTTATTATGACAGCTCCGCCAGAGGAGTTACTCGCACAGGCAGTCACGCGTGCTGAGGTAGCGGAGAGGGACTTAGTTGCACGGGTTAGTTCATAAAAATATTCATGCATGCATTTATTTCCTCATAAAAAGATTTATTTCATTACTTATGTTATGTGGATGGTGAATTCCACCGACTGAGGAGTTGCAGGCAGCGCTCACTCGGGCTGCCCGGGCGGGCACCGAGCTCGCGATTCGGGATGTGAGGGTCGCAGAGCTGGAGGAGGAGAGGAGAGGCCTAGAGGCCAAGGAGCTTCCTTGTGAGGTGGTGGAACTGCGGACCCTACTCGAGGTAGAGAGGAGGGAGCAGGCGAGAGAGAGAGAGGAGCGGCTTGAGCGCGAGCGTGAGCGTGAGCTGCTAGAGCTGAGGACCCCGCTAGGCATCCTCGAGGAGCGCTACTGGAGAGGACGAGAGCGAGTGCAGCGCGAGGGGCGTCCCAGCACCTACTCTAGCACCGGTTACTTAGTTAGCTCCTCTGAGCAGCAGAGGAATGATGCAGATACGAGGGCTCGAGGTGAGCGACCTGCTGCCACTCAGGGGTCGATGGGGCCCCCACGGGTTCCTCATAGGGATAGTGGTAGATATAGGAGTGAGGCGGAGAGTAGAGCGAGGAGGGAGGCAGGTGGAGGTGAGAGATAGAGAGACTTTTGTACTCATCCTCCTTGCTTTTGTACCTGCACATGATATTGCTTAATGAAATGAAAATTTAATTTTCATGTGTTACCTGATTGTCTCTTTCGCGCTCTTTGTGTGCTTGTCATTATCCTGCCGCTGTGTCACAATTCCTCAAACAAACATATTAGTTACCCTGTTCGACTTGGCCCCTTGCTTAATAAGCAAGGGGGTGTCCTTCTGACCTTGATAAATGGTCAAGGGGCCAAGCCTTTAATCAACTAAGGCGAAATAAAAGAAAGACTAAGATAATGCAGCATGCAAGCAGACAGATATAGACAGATGTAAACGTGAATTGAAAATGTGATCACACATAATGTAGGCAAGCAAATGATTTTTTTTGTTTGGTTTGTTTTTTTGTTGTATTATTTTTTTGTTTTTTGTTTATTTTTTTTGTTATTTTATTTTGTGTGTGTTTGGGGGGGGGGCTAGCATGGTACATAGGTCAAAAAAACTTACTTATTCACCATCCTAAATTCATTAATCATTATTAAATAATTTAATGAAGGGTCAACGTGCTCAAATTGTGCTTTCACTCAAAGCCTCGCGCGGCACATCCTCCTAAGTCCGTCTTCGCCATCCCTCAAGCTTATGGCATACCACTGAGGGAGAAAGGAAGAGGATGATGGGAGAAGTTCACGAGGGGGTTCGAAAGATCGGGAGACTTCCTTCCCCTACCCTATTGCATGTTGGGGTTCGGTCTTTGGCTTAGGAAAATTTCTTTCTTGCCCTTTTTGCCCTTGTGGATGCATTCTTACGACTAGGCTTTTCCCTACAGGGACTTTGCCATCTTGACATGCATTTTTTTTTTGAATGACAAGTTGACTTTACTTGGGCTTTTGACATATATTATCCTCTTTTGGCCATGACTTCCACCTACTAGGGCGGCGGGTAGGTTTGATGGTCTAGCCCAAAGTCTCACTCCCTATCGTGAACCGAAGAGAAGAGAACGGGTAACACCTTACACTCTTGGTTCGGCTTTGAGTTTCCTCGGATTTTGCACCGTTTGAGCTTAAGAGTTAAGCGTGTTGTGTGTGCTAGGGTTAATCCAAGGTTAAATTACCAAGAGTGAAGAATGAATTACAGATTTTGATTTTTCGAGTTTCTTTGGCCCGCGTACCATGCTAGCCTACAAGTTTTTTGTTGTTTTTTTCCTTTTTTTTAGGCTGAGAGGTAGTCCTTCTTAAGATACAGTCCATTCCAAGGGTGAGCCAGTTCTTCCCCTTCAGCATTAACCAATTTATAAGCGTTGCCAGGATAAACTTCGCGTATTACATAAGGCCCTTCCCAATTTGGTTGGAGTTTAGAGCGAGGTCCGCCAGATTTTACAAAAATTCTTTTAATTATCATTTCACCGATCTTGAATTTTCTCTTAATTACTTTCTTTTGATAAAATCGTGAGAGCCTATTTTGATAAATCCGTCCATGTTCAACGGTGGCCAGACGCCTCTCATCTAAGAGTTCAAATTGGGCAAGAAGCGCGACGCTCATCGATAGAGAGCTTCTTGCCCAATTGTACCCTAAGAGAAGGTATAAGGATCTCAAAGGGAACTACTGCCTCCATTCCATAAGTAAGGGCGAACGGGGTTTGCCCAGTGGGTGTACAGATGGAAGTACGGTATGCCCGTAGAACTTCGACGAGCTTTTCTGGCCAATCTAAAAATTTGTTAGCCTCACATGTTTTCTTGATTATCTTAATCAATATTTTATTAGTTGCCTCTACCTGGCTATTCCCTTGTGGATAGTAAGGAGATGAATGATGCAATGTAATTTTATACTTGTTGCAGAGGTCCTGAAGCTCTTGAGAGATAAATTGAGATCCATTATCGGTGATGATGGAGCTCGGGATGCCGAACCTGGCGATGATGTTCTTCATGATGAATTTACAAACCGTTGACGCTTTAATTTCCACGTAAGCTTCCGCTTCTGTGCACTTGGTGAAGTACTCTGTTGTCGTGAGGATGAATGACTTTTGCTTGGTGAGGAGGTTCGCAACACCAAGAGGTCCAATAATATCGAAAGCCCACATGGAGAAAGGCTATGGGGAGGACACAAGATGGAGTGAAGAAGAAGGAGAATGAATTTTGTCGGCGTGCAGTTGGCACTTAGCACACCTTCGGACATAGATAGAACAATCCTCTAGAGTGGACTAATAGAAGCCTAGCCTAAAGATTTTCTTCGCTAACATCTGGCTATTGACATGACCACCACAAACTCCTGAGTGCGCCTCTTCCACGACCTTCCATGCTTCGTCATCATCGAGACATCTAAGAAGAACACATGTAAGACCTCTTCTATAAAGCACACATCCAACCAGAGTGTATATTTGGGCAACTCTCCTTGTGGCTTTCCGTTCTTCTACCGTGGCTTCTTCAGGATAGGACTGATCTTTACAATATTATGTAATTTCATAATACCATGACTTTTCCTCATCAACCAACTCTTCTTCTAAGTCCAGTAGCATGACCTCTTTATTCTCAATGATATCTCTTCCTTAACCTTCTTAAGCAACTCTTCCTTGACCCTAAGTAATGCGGGATCCTTAATGGCAGGAGTGAGACGCCCATGGATGACGATGGATTGGAAATTCCTCCTAAGAGGAAAAGTTAAGGAAGAAGCTAATGAAGCAAGAACGTCAGCCAAGATATTTTAGTTGCGAGGAGCATGGACAAAGATCCGTTTGGAGAAGAGCTTAGCGTAGGTAGATGTAAGTTCTTGGTAGGGTTTGAGTTTAGGATCGAGCGTGCGGCACTTTGTGAGCACTTGGCGAAGAATAAGCTGACTATCACCTACACTCCACAAGTGGGTGACATCATATAGATGGGCGGCCTCAAGTCTGGCCAGAAGAGCCTCATATTCAGCTATATTGTTAGTGAATGGGAATGCAAGTTGAAAGGCTTGTGGAATGGTGACTCACTCGGGTGATAGGAGAACAATGCTGATACCCTTACCTTGAGAGTTCAGAGCTCCATCAAAATATAATGGCCACATAGAATCTGAAGGTTGATTGATGGACATTAATTCCTCATCTGGAAACTCTGATTAGATCGGATCAAATCTAGGGAGAGGGTGATGAGCAAGATGTTCTGCTATGGCATAACCTTTAATCACTTTTTTCTGGATGTAAGTGATGTCGAACTGAGAAATGAAGCTTTGCCATCATGCTAACCTATCGGTGAGGATGTTTTTTTCAAGAAGGAATTTGATACGGTTCATACAAGCAATTAGGTGGACTTCATGAGCTAAGAAGTAGTGTTTCAATTTCTGCACCACCAAGACTAGAGCGGCACAGGTTTTCTCCATAGCCGTGTACCTCTGCTTACAGGGGTTGAGAAGTTTAGACAAGTAGTAGGCTGCCCTCTCCTTACCTTCTTCATCAACATGCGCAAGGACAGCTCCTACCGAGTCACCCAGGACAAAAATACAGAGAACGAGTGGTTTGCCTCGAATCGGTGGCCTCAGGACAGGAGGATTAGCTAGATAGTCCTTCAATCCGTCAAAAGCCGCCTGACACTTGTCATCCCAATAGAATTTGACTCCCGGCTTGGTGAGCTCGTAGAATAACCTACACCTTTGTGAATGTTGGGAGACAAATCAGCGAATAAATTGCAACCTCCTGTGGGGATGGATTTTATCCGATTTATATTTTATGTATTTTGTTTATATATATTGATTATTTATCTGTTTGCATTCATTGATTATTAGGCGTGCCAGTCACCGGGGTGACAGTTTATTATGCACTCGACCTGACTTGGTCAGTCGATTGTGAGATTCGGGTCGGGACCGGAAGTCCGCCATACCGTAAAGGCTATGGCATTAATTACGCCCTTCCTAAGAAGGACAACCCTTGATTAAACGCCAAAGACAGGAGGCCTCGGAGGGCGATCAGAAATATTAATGTGCGTAATAAAGTTTTCATGCTATAGAAAAATGAACGAGCAAGTGGTAGACTTGTTGAGTTTAATGAATTAAATCGGGCAGCATATCCCCACTATCTTGGACTATGACGAGTGGGAATAGGAGACCATCCATGCAGCGGCATGATGGAATCCGTGAAAGATCGGGTATATTTGACCCGGAATCCGAAGAGGGACCGATGTACCATGATACACCATATGCCGGTGCGATGTTTTGTTGATATCCCCCTTCGAGGGACCATCGGAGGACATGCAGTGGCAGAACTCCGTGGGCCAGCGGGGTTAGGCAAAAATACCGTAGTCACTCGGTGTGATGTGGGCGAATTTCGGCAGCATATCCCTTATCTTGGATCATGCCAAGGAGAGATAGACCATCATCCACGGGATGCCGGGATGAAGGCCGAGAGAGAAGGGCACTAGGCCCGGGAACACTGCTTGCATTCGTAGCACCGGTTGATATTCCCTTGGAAACCATCGGAGCACATGCAGTGGCAGAGCTCCTTAGGTTCATAGGGTTACAGACGGATCTGATTCGGGACGATGTAATGTAGGGAAGGCCATTCCTCATTAATTTATCTCTGAGGTGTGCATGATGACCTCTGGATATCCCTCAGACGGGTACAATGGAGTGATCAGAAGTTAGAATGAGATGTAGATGGAAGTTCTCGGCGCAACTTTCATATGAAAAGGGGTTCTCGGCGCAAAGGGGTTCTCGGCGCGCAAACCATCGCGTCGGGAGCTGTTCACGGCGCCGGGAAGGTTTCGTGCCTGGAAGGTCAGCATGAGTGTAGAAGGGCTTCTCGGCCGCATGGAGGTGGGTTCTCGGCACAGCTGGAGTGGGATTCTCGGCGAGCCAGGTTCTCGACGCCCAAAGTGCCGCGCCGGGAACTATTCACCGCGTCGGGAAGGTTCCACACCGGGAAGGTAGGGGCGCCGGGAAGCTTTCAGGGTTTTCAGGGTTTCTATGGAGCTCTGTTCTAAGGGTTTTGAAGCCCAGATTCAGATTGGGGTAGGTTTAAGGACACAAATGGGAGGCTGAGCCAGAGGCTTTGCTGGAATAACACCAAAGAATCACAGGGAGGTAGGGTGTATTGAGGGATCGAGGTCATCGGCCATTTGAAACCCTCTGGAAACATGTTTTCTCCTTGTGTCGCCGGTCGTCCAGGAAATCAAGAGATAGCTGTCTCTGATTCCTGTGATGACCTAGTGGCTTGAGAAACTCGAGAAATAGAAGGACTTCACAGCGTTAACGCCATCGGCGTCATCGAGGAGGAAGGAGGACAGAGCCCAAAAATCCACATAAATGAGGATTGGGACTCTTCTGCCTCCGTTCCTTTAGGAACAGGCATATGAGCGCAAGAAATCATCCGAGCTTTAAGCATCGGGACAACTAACCCACACAGTGGACAAAATAGATTCCAAGGAAGCAAAGAAAGGAAGATTTGACCATCGAAAGTTCGGCAGAACAACCACGAAATCGTGTTTCACTATTCCATTGTTTACATCGTTCACAGAGGTGGAACGGGAAGAAAGAAAGAAAAGCACAGAAACTATGATATCACCCCGATAACAGAAGGACTCGAATGCCTTAAACATGAACGGGGATACATATAAAGAAGAAGAAGAAAACGGGGGAGGGTGGAGCATTGACTCCTCTCCCTCCCCCTCTACCCACCTATGAGCTTCCTCCTAGGGACGTTCTCTTCTCTTCCCACGATCTCTTCTCTTGCCTCTCTTCTCTCTTTTTTTGTTCTCTCTTCTCTGCTTCTTCTATTGCCGCTTCTCTTCTGTCGTTGTTACCTCTCTCTCTATTTCGTAAGTGGAGGAAGAAGGGTTTTTATAGGCTCAGCCCTCCCCCCTTCTCGGATTGAGCAACCTCGGCGCGCCTTTATGCGGAGAGGTCTTCCCGGCGCACTACAGTGAGATAACTGGGCTTCTCTTATGGTCACTCGGCGCCAAGGATTTTGGCCCATTTAGGGGCTTTAGTCATTCGGGCTCCCTTTTATTAGTGGCATGAGCTGTCACAGTCACTGCATCTGCCTTGGCATTCATTTGATCCTTTGTATCCATAGTGGAGGATAAGTAGCGTGCATCCCATTCTATAGTCACCAGAATATCCCGAAGATATTCTTCATCAGTCACGTGACTGTATGGGGGTTGACATGGTTTTAATCAACACCACCGTCTGAACGACGGCAGTGCCGGACATCAGCTTGGCCGGAGAAGGCTTCAGCCGGGTGAGGTATTGGTAGTGACGGCTCTTCTTCAATTCTGTCTTTGCAGGGATTACAAGGGTCTTCATTGTTGGTTCTATTCTCATCCTTGTCTCAGCTCATATTTCATCTATCAACAAATGCCCCCGCCTGTGGATGGCGTAAGCGCAGAATAAGCGGCACGGTGTCCGCAGGTGCATCATTTAGCATCTGAGAGTATCTTTCTCAGCCTTTCAATACTGGTTTTCTTTGATCTTCAGCCTGATAGCTTTACTGTAATGGCTTCAGTATATTCTTTTTCTTTGTTTTTTCATATTTTCTAACAATTTTCTGCTTCATTAATAGCTTCAGATGGTTCTTTCACTATCTTCTTTGCTGAATCTTAAGGAGATCTCTGGCTCTGACCCCTCCTTTTTTTTGATACAGCTCAAGAGCAGATTGTGGCGCCCTCTGAGGTGGACACCAGGTTGCCTTCTCCTACGCCGGCTAGCGAGGCGGAGGGTAAGTGTGTTTTCTCATCTCCTCTTGCGCATTTCAATTATTCTTCTGTCATCCTTCTCACAGACTTTCACTACCAAAAAAAGCGAGATTTCAGACGGCCATTATCCGTCGCAGATCCGTCTGAAAATCCGTCACAAATCACGTTTGTGATGGATTTCCGACAGATTTCAGACGGAAAATGACCGTCTGATATTCTTAGTCACAAATTTGTGACAGTTCATTTTTCCGTCTGAAATTCCGTCTGAAAATAAAATTTCAGACGGAATTAATTCAGTCACATATCCCGTCTGAATTACATACGAGAAATTTTCCGTCTGAAATACCGCCTGTACATAAGTCCGTCTACATTTCAAACGGTAAAGATCCGGTCCGAAAAGTAGTCGGAAATCCGTCAGTCGTTCAGACGGAAATCCGACGGCTTTTCGGACGGAATCTAAAATTTCGGACGAAGAGTTAGGCTTAACCGTCAGCCATCCGTCCGAAAAGCCGTCGAAAATCCGTCGGTATTTCAGACGGATGTTATGACGGTAATGGGTGGCCGACGGTTAAGCCCAACTCTTCGTCCGAAATTTTAGACGGAATATATTCGTCGCAAATACCGTCTGAAAATGCGTCTGAAATGTATGTTTTTTTAAATCTTAAATTATTCTAAAAAACCTGTTAGATCACACACATAAACATCAAGAAATTTAACATGTTGAAAAAAAATATTGGGAACCTGCTGATCAAATAAACACCACCGAAAAAAAAACTCAACATCAACGTACCATGCTGATCAAATAAATAAATACCACCGGAAAAAAAAACTCAACACCATGATGATCAAATAAACACCACCGAAAAAAAAAATTCAACACCATGCTGATCAAATAAATACCACAAAAAAACACATTAACCCTGCTGATCCGTCTGAATATCATCAAATGAATATCATCAAACATCAAGAAATATCCGGTACATCGCCCATATCCTCCCTGCCCTGCTCATCTCCTCTGTCGCCGCCCGCAGAAGGATCCCCCTACATTAAAAAAATAATAACATTCATTCATAGATAAAAAAATTAGTGCGAAGAAATTAGCATAAATTGAAATCAAACATATCAAATTGATAACTGCAGATTTTATAGATCAACTACTAGCTTCAAACAGTATTTAAATTAAGTGTATTTTCAAAATGAACTTTGAGCGCCGAGCTCAAACCGGGCATCCGATTTGGATTGCGTCAGTTCTGACAAGTCACTTTCATCTCCCCGGTCGTGTTGGAACGATCGGCACGGCCATCCGACCGGTATTTCAAGTTTTAGACCCCCGGACCAGACCTGGCAGTTCATTTAAACTAAGTGTATTTTCAAAAGGAACTTTGAGCGCCGAGCTCAAACCGGACATCCGATTTGGATTCCGTCAGTTCTGACAAGTCACTTTCATCTCCCCGGTCGTGTTGGAATGATCGGCACGGCCATCCGACTGGTATTTCAAGTTTTAGACCCCCGGACCCGACCTGGCAGTTCATTTAAACTAAGTGTATTTTTAAAATGAACTTTGAGCGCCGAGCTCAAACCGGGCATCCGATTTGGATTCCGTCAGTTCTGACAAGTAACTTTCATCTCTCTGGTCGTGTTGGAATGATCGACACGGCCATCCGACCGGTATTTCAAGTTTTAGACCCCCGGACCCGACCTGGCAGTTCATTTAAACTAAGTGTATTTTCAAAATGAACTTTGAGCGCCGAGTTCAAACCGGGCATCCGATTTGGATTCCGTCAGTTCTGACAAGTCACTTTCATCTCCCCGGTCGTGTTGGAACGATCGGCACGGCCATCCGATCTGTATTTCAAGTTTTAGACCCCCGGACCCGACCTGGCAGTTCATTTAAACTAAGTGTATTTTCAAAATGAACTTTGAGCGCCGAGCTCAAACCGGGCATCCGATTTGGATTCCGTCAGTTCTGACAAGTCACTTTCATCTCCCCGGTCGTGTTGGAACGATCGACACGGCCATCCGATCTGTATTTCATGTTTTAGACCCCCGGACCCGACCTGGCAGTTCATTTAAACTAAGTGTATTTTCAAAATGAACTTTGAGCGCCGAGCTCAAACCGGGCATCCGATTTGGATTCCGTCAGTTGTGACAAGTCACTTTCATCTCCCCGGTCGTGTTGGAACGATCAGCATGGCCATCCGACCGGTATTTCAAGTTTTAGACCCCCGGATCCGACCTGACAGTTCATTTAAACTAAGTGTATTTTCAAAATGAACTTTGAGCGCCGAGCTCAAACCGGGCATCCGATTTGGATTCCGTCAGTTCTGACAAGTCACTTCCATCTCCCCGGTCATGTTAGAACAATCGGCATGGCCATCCGACCCTCGAACCCCGGATTTTCTAATTCTTCTAAAGTAAATGAGTTTTAAAATTTCAAATGAACATAATTGAGTAATTCCATCAAAATAAAAACATAGTAAACACTCACCTGTGCGGCCTGTGCTGTGGTGGTGGTGGATTGCTGAGGGACCATTCCCCCCTGGGAGAGGAGGCCACTGATTGCTTGTAAAATGATTGCCTGCTGGCTAGAGATCTCCTGTTGGAAATGCTGCTGTTGCCGCTGCATATCAGAAATCTGCGATCGGACCATGTCCATCATGTCGCTGGCTGAAGTGCTGGGGGCAACGGAAGGTATAGTGAAGGCACTGCTACTGGTTTGGGCATAGCTAGAACTCGCACACGATGATATCACCACGCTAGCGTCTAGACTCTCCCCAAAACCGTATAGTCGGCCTTTCTTCGGTACGCCAGCTGCTGCCACCCACTCCACCGAATCAAACTCCGGCTGCTGTGTGTCTCCCTCCCCGTACTTCTCTGTCACTGCTTTGCTATATGTTTCCTGCAAGTTACTTATGTAGATAAACTTACCGCTACTGACTTAGTTGTCTCACTCACAAAATGATTAGTCCCCTTCTTTTTGTGTGTTCTGTCGAACACCTCGAGGAACGACGGAGGTCGATTAAGCTCCACAGCCTGTTATACAATTCATAGTAAAAAAAGTCAATTATTGGGATAAATTGTAAGAAGATAAATTGTTATATTACTTACCAATTTTTGTTTATGAGCCGTATAAGAGATGGACCCACTCGTATGTAAATTTGAACCTGGTTTTGACGCCCTGTTTGCTTTGGCTTTTTTGGACTTTTCTATCCACTTGGGGTCGGCAAAATGGTCACAAGATATCTCCCAATCCTCCTGCCTCATCCATAGCGGGCGGTGCGCCTTCCACAATTGTCGGTCTTCACTCCCCCCACTCAATTTTTTAGCGTGTGCTCGGGCCTCATGTATTTTCCTCTTGTAACTTGACTGCATAGTAGACTCCCATGCACGACGACATCTCGCCGCATCATGTCCACATGTGAATTGAAAAGACCGCTGTAAATCAATTACTTTTCACACTTAGTATACTGTTGTAAATTGAGTTTGGGAAATACTTGAATTAAATGACGTAATTACTTACTAAGAACATGTTGTACAATGAATCGCGGACGGCCATCGGAAATTCTCTGAAAGTGGATGCTGCCCCGGGCACATGTGCCAACATGAGTTCGGTGGAATGATGGACAGCTTTATGGGGTTCAAATTTCTTACTGCAATTGCAAATGTCAAAATATTCATATTAGACAGTTGAAGGCTAATTAATGTAATATAACCTTATAGATTTACCTGGAGATCCAACACGGGCGACGTCTATCATGGGTCGTGCCTCCCTCATGACGACTGTCGGCATCGTCAAGTGGCTGACTGGTGGGGGTGTGCCCTGTACAAGTGGGAGGTGGTGGGAGGGCACTGGGATCTGTAAGAATAGATCTTCACAAGTAAAACTAAGTGTATTACATTACAGATCTTTGAAATAACATAATTAATTTTCATAAGTGCACAGCAGGTGGGAGGCCACTGAGACCTGCAAGAATTAATTTTCATAAGTAGAACAAATATTGGAGAATTTAAATTAAAATATACATACCTGCAGCGGGAGGTGGTGGGGTGGCGTCTGCACAACAGGTGGGAGGCCACTGAGACCTACAAGAATTAATTTTCATAAGTAGAACAAATATTAGAGAATTTAAATTAAAACATACATACCTGCAGCGGGAGGTGGTGGGGGTGGCGTCTGCACAACATGTGGGAGGCCACTGAGACCTGCAAGAATTAATTTTCATAAGTAGAACAAATATTGGAGAATTTAAATTAAAATATACATACCTGCAACGGGAGGTGGTGGGTGTGGCGTCTGCACAACAGGTGGGAGGCCACTGAGACCTGCAAGAATTAATTTTCATAAGTAGAACAAATATTGGAGAATTTAAATTAAAATATACATACCTGCAGCGGGAGGTGGTGGGGGTGGCGTCTGCACAATAGGTGGGAGGCCACTGAGACCTGCAAGAATTAATTTTCATGTGGAGTGATGCAAATATTACGGACTTATAATTAAAATATACATACCTGCAGCGGGAGGTGGTCGGGGTGACATCTGCACAATAGGTGGGAGGCCACTGACACCTGCAAGAATTAATTTTCATGTGGAGTGATACAAATATTACGAACTTATAATTAAAATATACATACCTGCAGCGGGAGGTGGTCGGAGTGACATCTGCACAATAGGTGGGAGGCCACTGACACCTGCAAGAATTAATTTTCATGTGGGGTGATACAAATATTGTGAACTTATAATTAAAATATACATACCTACAGCGGGAGGTGGTCGGGGTGACATCTGCACAATAGGTGGGAGGCCACTGACACCTGCAAGAATTAATTTTCATGTGGAGTGATACAAATATTACGAACTTATAATTAAAATATACATACCTGCAGCGAGAGGTGATCGGGGTGACATCTGCACAATAGGTGGGAGGCCACTGACACCTACAAGAATTAATTTTCATGTGGAGTGATACAAATATTGCGAACTTATAATTAAAATATACATACATGCAGCGGGAGGTGGTCGGGGTGACATCTGCACAATAGGTGGGAGGCCATTGACACCTGCAAGAATTAATTTTCATGTGGAGTGATACAAATATTACGAACTTATAATTAAAATATACATACCTGCAGCGGGAGGTGGTCGGGGTGACATCTGCACAATAGGTGGGAGGCCACTGACACCTGCAAGATTTAATTTTCATAAGTAAATGCAACATGTTACTGAAAATTAAAATAGATATACATGTAGCGGGAGGTGGTGGGAGGGCACTAGGACCTGTAAGTAGTAATTCACATTAGATAAATGAATATTTTGCTAGAAATTCAAAGATACGCCGAGGTGGGAAAGCATTAATTTTCATAAGTAAATGCAACATGTTACTGAAAATTAAAATAGATATACCTGTAGCGGGAGGTGGTGGGAGGGCACTAGGACCTGTAAGTAGTGGTGGTGGCGTCTGTACAAGTGGTGGTGAGCCGACACTTGGACCTATAAAAAAATTATTTTAAGTTAGTAAATAATTAAAACATTTATATAGCTAACTTATTGATCAAATATACCTGTGTCTGAAGATGCTAGCGAGGAGGGAGTAGCGCCCCTCTCACTGCCTTGTCTCCTCCCACTCCTAGTACGACCTCCTCGCACCATTTCCTTATTAATAACAAAATAATTAATACATATTAATCTACAATTATATAAGGCTAGACAAATGTTATTTAAAATTATGCCTAAAAAGTAAGAATCAGCTTACTAAATTATCAAAACATGCCTCCCTCATGTTGATATATCTAGCTCATCATCATCATCTTCGTCATCCATAGTAGCCTCATCAGATTCAAACTCTTCGTCTTCATCTGATTCTTCCTCCCCTCTAACATCAACATTTAGCTCCATCTGATCGACTTCTTCCACTTCATCTCGCGTACATAATGACAGTGGCTCATCACATTCGTCCAGATTAAACCTAGAGGAACCGACAACGCCAACTTCGTCTGATTGATAATATTCAGCACTAGCAACCTCTGAGACATCTCCACTCATAGTTAACTCATAAGTGGGAAAGAGTTTTGAATTAACCCTGCAAACTGCCCACCAATCTCTATTATTGGATGATGGATAGCTTGAATAGTACACTTGCTGGGCTTGTGCGGCTAAAATGAACTGTTCATATGTCTTAAGTTTAGACCTATGCTTGACATTGACAATCCCATAATTTGTGTCATGTCCAACAGAATTAGGATCAAACCATTGACACTTAAATATGTATACATGATTGTCTTGTCCCAAATACTGAAGTTCTAAGACTTCTTCAAGAATACCATAGTAGTCCAATTCCACTTCATTGTATAAACTTCCCTTCACAGATACGCCGCTATTCATCGTAGACTTATTTCGCCCATAATCCCTTGTATGAAATTTGTATCCATTCACAATATATCCTGGATAGGCACGTGTCTAGTTCGAGGGGCCATAACTTATCTGTTGTACTCTTTGATCAGTAATGAGACCTTGTTCAACCTATATTCAAATTAGAGTAGTTAAAATAATAACAATTACCTCAACATACGTAAATACAAACATATATATTCATAGTTGACACTAACTCGGTTTCTCAGCCATTTGGAAAAAAACTTCTCGCGTTCTTTTTCAATCTCCACGTCCTAGATATTTAGACATTTTTCAGCTAATTTTGAATCAAATTACCTGCAATATAAATGCACTACTACTTTAAATGAACTGCAGAAGAAGGATGAACAACTTATGGACTTGCTGAAAATGTGAATTAAGAACTTACTCAACATAAGGTTCAATCTTGAGGCAATTCAGAAGAATATATATCTCAGCGGCGTGCAACTCTCTATCTTCGAGCGTGCGAGTCAAGCAACGTCCGAACGCACGTCCAGAATGTTTAAATATGGAGAGCCGATCGGACGATTCATCCACTCCCCCATCATCATTACGTGGAGGTCGAGTACGACGAGTTTGAATCTCTGGCTCAAAGTACATAGAACAGAAGTTCGAAATTTCTTCAAGAATGTATGCATCAGCAATCGAACCCTCCACCTGTGCCTTGTTGCGAACTTTCATTTTTAATTCATGCATGCACCTACAACAACAAGTCAGATGGCAATGATATGTACCGGCTATGGACGACTTGTAAGTTAACAAAAATTGTCACATACCTCTCAAATGGATACATCCATCGAAATTGTATTGGCCCTCTGACGATAGCCTCATATGGCAAATGAACGACCAGGTGCTCCATCGAATCAAAGAATGCCGGAGGAAATATCTTCTCTAGCTTGCAAACGGTTGTGACAACTTTTTCTTCGATAGTTTGTACATCCCGAAGTCTGAGTTCAGATGCACATAAAATCTTGAAAAATTGACTCATCTCAGCTAGTGCTCCCCATATCTGCTTTGGCAACAAAT
Source organism: Amorphophallus konjac (assembly GCA_022559845.1). Taxonomy (NCBI): domain Eukaryota; kingdom Viridiplantae; phylum Streptophyta; class Magnoliopsida; order Alismatales; family Araceae; genus Amorphophallus; species Amorphophallus konjac. The sequence goes on from CM040118.1 coordinate 34,542,256, forward strand.
CACAAAATGCAATGGGCAGTAGCCTCTCCATGAACACATGACAGTCGTGACTTTTCATACCATATATTTTTCCCTCATTAACATTCACACAACATGCTATGTTGGATGCATATCCATCTGGGAATCTCAACTGTTTCAACCACTGGCATACTTCCTTGATCTGTGTATCATGAAGCACGTAAGTTGCTTTAGGCTGCATAGTTTTGCCATTTACGTTCTGTAGTTCCAGTTCTGGACGTTTACAAAGCATCTTTAAATCCATACGTGCTTTGACGTTGTCCTTTGTTTTCCCTTTAATATTCATGATCGTATTGAACACATTGTCAAAAAAATTCTTCTCGCTATGCATGACATCTAGATTGTGTCGTACAAGAAGAGTTGACCAATAAGGTAATTCCCAAAAAAGACTTTTCTTGTTCCAGTTGTGATCCTTTCCAAAACTAGGGAGTTGCCGTGTGCTACCAGACAATTGAACTACATCTGGTAAATTGTGCACCCGTGACGCCATATGTAGACCCGATACCCGTTGTAAGTCAGCTTCATCCATTTCAACAGTATTTTTTTTAAACGAGTCTTTTTGCCTTCGAAAAGGATGGTCGCTTGGTAGCAACCGCCGATGGCAATCAAACCAGCATGCTTTCCCACCATGTTTCAATACAAATGATTTGGTATCTTCCATACAGTAAGGACATGCTAACCTCCCATGTGTGCTCCAACCAGATAGCATTCCATATGCAGGGAAGTCACTTATTATCCAGATCAGTGCAGCCTTCATAATAAAATTTTGCTTCCTATATGCATCATAAGTAACAACTCCATCAGTCCATAAAAATTTGAGCTCATCAATCAACGGCCTGAGATATATGTCCAAATTTTTTCCGTGACTTTTTGGACCAGGAATTACTAAGGACAAAAATAGATTTTCTCGCTTCATGCACATGTGTGGCGGAAGGTTGTACGGTGTCATGAACACTGGCCAACAAGAATAAGATGCCACTGAACCACCGAATGGATTAAAACCATCTGTGCATAAATCCAATCGAACATTACGTGACTCCCTTGAAAAGGCAAGATGAGTACGACTAAAGTGAGTCCAAACTTCACCATCGGCAGGATGACTGATTATATCATCGGCACGACGTACTCTTTCGGTGTGCCATGTCATATGTCGAGCCGTCTTTGAGGACATATACACCCGCTGCAGCCTAGGCACAAGAGGGAAGTATCGCAACGCCTTGTAAGGTACATCTTTTGCCTTTGAATTGACCCCCCCCTTAGGTTTGAATCTGTCATGGCCACAAATGGAACATGATATCTTATCTGCATCATCTTTGTAATATAACATACAATGATTCGGACATGCATCTATTTTCACATATCCAAGTCCTAAGTCATTGACCATCTTTTTTGCACGGTAAAAAGTTTCTGGCAACTTCTCGTCTCGAGGCAACATACTCTTGATCAAGAGGAGGAGACGGTCAAAACAAGTCTCACTGATGTGAAATTCAGATTTCAAGTTCAACAACTGTGACACTGCAGACAATCGAGTGTGCTTTTCACAACCATCCCACAGCGGCTCATCAGCATCCCTAAGTATTTCATAAAATCTTCCGGCTGTCTTATTCGGCGCTTCCTCATGAACATTAAAATTAGGACCAGCAGCATCTACAACCATATCCACGTACCCACTTGTGCCTGCAATATTGTCGGGCTCATACCTCAATATTTGCTCACCATGACACGTTCAATTCGTATAACCATCCACGAACCCTTTCGTGTACAAATGATGTTGCACATCCCATGTTGAACACCACATCAAGTTTCTACAACTTGAATAAGGGCATCGAATGTGACCGTCGCGATCTATTGCTGCATTTGGATTCCCCAATACAAATTGAATGAAACTCTCAACCCCAAGCTTAAAGTCATCTGACACCACCCGGTCAACTATTCTACGATACATCCATGAACGATCTGTCGACATTTTGCCTGCACCCAATAAATGACAATACACATCCTAACTTTCAAATCATTACTCATGATATTACACCCGACCCTTCACATCGTCATCATAGACCATTTGCAGTTGGAAGAGGAATATTAATTAGATTATCACTTTTTAACCCATCCACGAAGGTTTGATCGCACAATCACTTACTATATGTGCTGCACGATTTGCTGAAAATTTCGGCATCATCTCCCCACACTTCTCCGATATACCAAAAATATTTATTGATTTTAAATTTTCTTAAACACTTACAAGTAAGTGGTTAAGAAAACACTCAAAATCAATAATGGTATATCAGAGAAGAGTGAGGAGACGCAACCGAAATTCTCAACAAACCATACAAACACATATAGTAAATGACTGCCTAAGTGCGATCAAACATTCACAGACTGTCCAAACGGGATAATTCAAGACTTTGAGGTAGATATATACATTCTCATAAACAAATGAGAACATACACATCAATCCCAAAGTCTTGAACGGGAAGGCACATTGACACGGTTGTAACGCGCTCTCCTGAGGTGTATGTAATGTTAGGTCGCACACACGCACCTCAGCTCACAGGGAATACCACATGCATTTATATAACAAAAAATTAAATAACAACGTAATTATCATTATGCATATATCAAATTAAATATTATCATGAAGAATATCATCTCACGGTTCGGAGTGCCAAGCAGTATCATTACCGACAACGGACCCCAGTTCGTCTCCCAAGAGCTCAAGGACATATGTAAGAAGTTCAATATTGCATTACATTATTCATCTCCATATTATCCTCAAGGCAATGGTAAAGCCGAGGCCACCAACAAAACCCTTCTCAAAATCATAAAGAAAACATGCGAATCTCATAAGTTTTCCGATTGGCCAGAAAGATTAGTGGAAGCTATATGGGCTTACCGCACCTCCGTCCGTACTCCCACGGGACAAACTCCCTATGCTCTTACCTATGGGATGGAGGCGGTGCTCCCATATGAGATCTTGATCCCTTCCCTTAGAGTGCAGCTCGATAAGGAACATAATCTCGACGAACTTCGAGAGGCGTTGCTTGTTCAGCTGGAACTCTTAGATGAGAAGAGGATGAACGCGGCCGATCACGTATCCATTTACCAAAAGCGAGTTTCGCGTTATTTTCAAAAGAAGGTGATTGAACGTAAATTTCAAAAAGGTGATATGGTTTTGAAACGTAAATCCATTCGGTCTGCAGGTCCTAGGTCTAAATTACAACCTAACTGGGAATGGCCGTTTGTTGTAAAAGAGGCTTATCCAGGGAATGCTTATCGATTAGTAAACGCAGAAGGTGAGGAGCTCTCTCACGCTTGGAATGGGTTGTATCTTAAGTGTTTCTTTCCTTGAGAGTCTAATCAGTGCCACCCCGACAGCGAGGGATTCCCTTCCTTTCGCTATAAGGGTCCCGAGTACGGCAATCACACACTACACGACATCCCTGGTCAGGTTTCTCACGTTGAAGACATCGTTTCTCCTCGGCCATGCTTTGGGGGAAAGTCGAAGTCCCTGTCCGTTTCTTTCCTCGACTGAATCCAGGGGTAAGAGGTGAATAAGGAGGCGATGACCAATCTAGGCACCCTGACGAGGGAGGTCTCAAATAGGGGTAGTCCGTTATGACCTGACGCCACAGAAAAGAAGCAAGAAAAAAGAAAGCAAAGGAGCAATCTTTGTGACAAAAGAAAAAGCATTATCTCAAAAGTCTACGCTACCTATACTCAGAAAAGCTCCGGAAGAAAGAAAGAAGGCTAGGCATGGCAAGAGAGGCAGTACAGTTCCCCGCGGGACGAATGAGCCCGGTCGCATGCTTGCCTAGAGTGGACTAAGGTTCGATGACGGACACAAAGCCCCGGCGCAACAAACCAAATCTCTAATGGGTTATCTGGAGAGGAACCCAAGTCCTAAAAGCTTCTAGATCTGGCCTAAGCTTACTCCCGTCTTCTATTTTCCTTTTTTAGGATAAAGACTAGTACCCTGGGTATGGCCTGTAAGGTTTCGCACAGCACCTACGGGCGACGCAGCGGATAACAAAAATTTCATTTGCCCGATCCCGGTGTTATGGAAAGCTTAATATGTGCTCTAATCGGTGTTTCTAATACCCTAATTACGGGTTACGTGTTTCACCTTGCGCGGAACGACGCTGTCCGCTAAGCCCGATGCAGAGAAACCGAGCCGCACAGCTGTACGGCCTCTAGAGACGATCCACACGGACCCTTGCGCAGCGACGGTACCTCCCCGGCACGACTATCCCCGACTCTACCACCTTCTAGAGAGAGAGAGAGCAAGAGGGAGAAATGGGGGAGACTAATCCTCTCCCTTAAGCTTAATGCCTGGTTAGCTTAAGGGAAGGAAAGAAGAAGCTCGAATGAGCTTCACGTAGCATCTATATATAGAGTTTAGACTTTTTAGAAAAGGATTCCAAAAGATCGAAACTGTATATATGTCCTATCTATTATTATACATATGTATTAAGCTCCATTTACACTCCTTTCCAAAAGGAATTAAAAGGAATTAATACATACACTTGTATAACAATAATCCGTCACCCAAGAATCCATTGTGTGTGATCCTCTAGGCCCATAGTCACTCTAGTTTAAGGTCCATTAACTTCTAAATCCCAATTAGAAGTAAATTAAACATATTCTTCGCTTCTACAAGAGCCGAATAATAGTTTAATTTATTTCGAACATTTCGATCACGTTGGGTCAAGCAAATTCGCGTGATCCTAGAGGACGCCGGGTTTAAACCAGCCTGTCTGGTACCTGTAAGTCCACAGTTACCGCATCGATATAATCCCTCGCTCCTTCTATGAGTCTGGTACGATCGAGGGTACGGTTTCTGTCAAACCCCATGATCGTACCATTTGACTATGACCTCCTTAAAGTGTATGACGTCCGTTCTAAACGAACTCACACGACCCTGGCCAGGGATTTAACGGAGCGTCAATGTCATGACCCATTAACTGTCTGATATATACCCGACAGTGAGCGATCCCTTCTTGACCATTGATGATCTTCACACGTATCCTGGAGTGGTTAACGACTCGGCAACTCATGACTTATGGTTAAAGTCACTTAGCCAAGTGATTAAACCATTCCAATCCTCGTGTAAGATCCGATCAATGCCTCAGGTCAAAGGACCAACGATGCTACTGAGACAGTTAGATCTTCAGTTGACATTAGGTATAATCAACAATCTGAAGATCCAATAGCGGATCAGTTCAGTGTACATCCTCCAAGGACATACACCTACACATATGTGTTGGTGCCCCGCACCAATGACCATGAGACTGGTCACTGACACATCATGTGTACTGGTTTAATAGGTAATCAAAGTCCCCGAGTGATTACCCTCCAACCAGGAACAGTTTAAGGTATGTGTTCATGTAAAGTAAGTCTCATGTTCGAGATCTCATCTCGAGTTGACTTTACAACCACATATCCTAGGGACAACGTAAAGTAACAAAATCGCATATTTACGCTCAAACACCGCTATATTAATGAACAAGATCGTACAACTATTGGGCCTACCCGACCCGAAATTGACCTGTAGCACACCAACACTAACATGGCCCTGGTAGAAGCACCGTCATGCAAGTTGGGCCTTGGTCAGGGATTGTCACCCTGTTGCACGCCAACCTCGGGAACTCTCGTTACAATAAGAAGCACCCACGTTATCAGGGGAAGGCATTGGTTTCAAAATCTAACAAAAACATCATATATTTTCAAAATCCATTAAAATCATATATTTCAAAATCCAAAAAAATCATATATATCAAAATCCAAAAACATCATATATTTCCAAAATCCAACAAAAAAACCACATATTTCAAAACCCAAAAACATCAAATATTTCCAAAATCTCACAAAAATCAAATGTATTTCCAAAAAACTCCAAAAACACCATCATACGCATTGCATGCATCGCATTATTTCTATTATGTTTTCCGCTTATTTAATAAGGCTCCACCCCTTGACCAAATATCAAGAAACGGTCATTTTCTAAAGGCAAGGGGTTGAGTCTAAGAACGGATCTAACTTGTCTCTTATCTAAGTGTGTGCAGAACGCAGGATCAAGCTCAGGGCTCAAATCTCACAATTATGCAGGTTCAGGACTGTGACGCGCCAGGTTCAGGCCGTCACACTCATCTAACGGCCCATCCTGGACCGTTACTTTGTCTTCAGGTATTGGCTTTATTCTCCCAGTAGTTATCTCTCTAACGGTCTGGGTCACGACCGTTGCTTCCTTCTAACGGTCTATCGTTTGACCGTTATACCCTCCAGAGAACTTAATTCTCAGTCTATTCTTCCTAACGGCCTATCTCCTGACCGTTACATCATTCTAGCGACCCTGCTCAGGACCGTTACATTCTCGAGAGGCTTCGTTTTCAGATCATTCTAGCCAAGGCAAGCCACAACTCATGCACATACAACTAAGGCACTCTCATCTCATTCAAGAACTTAATGAAACATAATATTAATGAAATTTCAATTCTGATGGTCAATTACAGCAACACCTTTCAACATCTTTCATGAACAAAGTCAAATTACATTCAATTTCTTATCCGCAAGAGGGCGGATTTTCCTCAACTCTTTCACATAGCCACGGCATGCTTCGTCGTTCTCTTCCACTTCTTCTTGCCACGGACACACCTTGCTGATCTCCCACATGGTCAGTGCGTTCCGGACCGCTCTTTCATCCTCCTCGGTCCCCATCTTCCTAGGTAGAAGGGGAGGGTAGTGTGATAGTGCAGGGGCTTCAATCCGAGGTAGTCCGATCTGAAGGTGGCACCGGTGCGGGTTGTAGATCGCCATGGTAGTATTTCCCACTAGCTGGAGGCCCAGGCCTTGACGCCGCGGTATTCTAAGCAAAATGCTCCGAAGGATTCTTGGTCGCATGATGAATTTCTCCGTTGGCAAGGTGTTGAAGAAGAGGCGCCATTCATCCCGTATTTTCTTGTCCGCCGTCTTGCATTCAACCTGTGAAGAAAATCCAGAAGCGCCTCAATAAAGAACAAAGGGTGGCTCCCGAAGATCCGGCCAGCAGAAGTTACGTCTTCATTGGGTTGGAATTTGATTCTCACTCCCATCCAACACTCAAGAAGTATCATGGAACTGAATAGGGGTCCTCCTAAGCAAGCGGAGCTTAGTCCTTCATAGAGATATGAGAGGATCGCTTGAGAGATGGACATTCCCCGCCACAACCCACTAATAATGCTGAGATTTAGGGTATCTAAGAGGTGGTCGGTAGTGGTGAAAAAGAAGACTCCGCATTAGCAAACCGACACCGCCTTGGCTATGGCTTCATATCTCTCCCACTTGTTTTTACAATGAGAGACTATCCATTGTGCCATGGGTATCAAATGAATGTGGTGCGGGCTGATCATGGTCCTCACGTCCTTTGGATTGTGAATGAAATCACTCAAGATCAAGGACGGGTCAATAGGCTCCACCGTGTAGCAAACTAGGTCTTCATCCCCCGCCTTAGTCTTAGGAAGGGCTAGGTAGGTTTCTACCTCCTCTAATAGGACTGTAGCTTCAAAAGAAGGGAAGATGAAAGTATGTGTTTGTGGATGCCACAATTCTATGAGGGCTGAAATGCTTGGCCAATCTAAAGATAATTTCTGAAGGTTCTTGGCTAAGACCAACAAGGGTTGGAGGTGCCATGCCCTAAGGATTGCTACAACTTCTAAAGTGAGTTCATTGATCATGGGAGCCACCCACTTCAAATTGGAATAGCATCTTGGACCGGGAAGAGGCTAAGAAGAAGAAGAAGATCATGAGGAAAGATGAAGTGCAGAATTGATGAACTTGGCTAAGGTAATAGAAGCTTACCACCCTTTGAGCATTAGAGCTCAGATGTTTGGGAATCGATGTCAACCTTTGTAGCTCTCCATGCTCTTTTCTTGCAGTCTTAGGTCCGGTGTAGATCTTCTCCTCCATGGCTATCACCTCAAGGCTTCTCTTCATCATGTTTCCTGCCCTTAGAAGAGGTTCTTCAGCCCTTGTAGCAGAGAATTCAGCAAAGGTACGATTTTTGGCTAAGTTTCCAAGTTTTAAAGGCTTGATTTTGGCTTTGAAGTGATAAGATTTGGATTAGAAGGCTTTATCCTAAGTCTGGGAGAAGTCTAGAGCGGATTGAAGGGTTCTTATCTCGGATTTGGCCTCTGACGGCACAATCCATCTCGGAGTACACTTCGTTCTCTAACGGTCTATCGTAGGGCTGACATTTGGCTCTGACGCGCCAGCCCTGGGCCGTCACATTTCCTGTGGATTTAATTTAGCCCAATCTTGTTCTGTCAAGCCTGACGGTCTAGCATCAGACCGTTACTTGTTGTGACGCATGGACTCTAAGCCGTTACATTCTCTGCCGTCCAGTTTTGGCTTCTTCTTGTTCAATCATTCCTAACGGTCTTGCTCATGACCGTTACCTATCTCTGACGCCCCGCTCCTGAACCGTCGCATTTTCTGCTAGTTGCCCTGATATCTCATTGCTCTGCCATCTTTAACGGTCTATCATTTAGCCGTTACTTATCTCTGACGCACCAGCTACGGACCGTCACACTTCTTGCTGCTCGGTTCTACAAATTTGGCCTTTGTCCTCGCTGACGGCCTCCATCTGATGCGTTACATGATCCTGACGGTCTGAACCTGGACCGTTACTTTGTCTGCTACTGAGATTGAGCTATTCCTTTCTGCCTATGATTAAACCTGGTGGTCTTACACACTTTTCCTTCCGTTCATCCTATCCAGTCTCTCATCCACACATTACATCTCATCCATGCCCATTTCATCTACACAAATTCGTCCATTCTTTCACATGACCACATGCATTTCCTGCATTTCCAATCACACATTCTCACATGCATTTCTTGCATTTTCCAGTCACACATTCATTTCTGCATTCACTATATTCACACATTCATATAAAAAGAAGAACAAACAAAAGACCAAAAAGAAATTTTCATTCATTTATTTTCATTCCATTTTTCATGTAAGTCATGTACAATTAAAGTGATAACAAAATGATCAAAGTACATCACTCGACCGGTTTTTCTGCCGGGCCGTCGTCATCTCCACCCTCCGGTTTCCTCACCGGTGGCGCTATGGAGGCACTCTCCTCCTGCTGACCCCTCTCCGCCCTCTCATTCCTCCGTTGGCCGGAGGAGCTGACAAGGTAGTCTGCCACTGATCCAGCACGAGCAGCACTCGTCGGCGCTCCGCTCTGAGAGACGCTCCGCTCTGGTCCTCGGCCCATCATCCGTATGGTCCTCTCCAAGGTCCGGACCTCGACCTTCATGTCGTGCGCCTGGAGTCGCGCAGCCCGTGCCTCGGATCGGTATCTCTCTAGGTCTGCCATCTGCGTGGCCGTCCACTCAAGCTCTCCTTTCAAATGGGCCACCTCTGCTCGGAAGACCTCTGCCTCAGCCCAGTTCCTCTCCGCCTCAGTCTGAGCCAGTTTCGCCTCGGCCGCTGCTGTGGCTAGCTCTCTCGCCTGTAGTTTGAATTTCATATGGTTAGTCACATAAGCATTTAAAAAGCATTTAAGTCAAAGTATTTAGCATCCTACCCGCTCCGCGAGGGTGGCCTCCGCCTCCTTGGCCCGAGTAACTGCTCGGGCGAAATCGGTGTCTCACTCAGCTCTGCCTCCCGCAGGCTATGATGACGATGATGGAACGTTCGGTCCTGATCTTTGGGCTCCCTCGGCCCGCTGCATTTGGAAGTCATGGTCAGTCAATCACATTTGCATCATTAGCATCATAAACATAATTATTTAGGTCCAAGGTTTTGGGAATTTTACCAGAAGCTCCAAGGCAGCCCGATACTTGTCCCGCTGCTGGACGGTGGCATGGAGTAGCCCCTCGAGCTCGGCTATCCTTCCCTCGGGGTCTAGCTGTATTTAGAAAGCATATGAGTCAGTGCATATAGGAAATTTTCATATAAAAGCATTCATAGTTCAGGGTTTAGAATGGCATACCGATCGTCGGGTACCTTGGTACACCCGGTCCCCGTACCGCCGAGCGAAGGCCTTCAAGTACGCCTCATCGCTCTCATCCCGCTCCTTCACCGCTCTGCCCCGACGGTTCCAATCATGGACATACTTCACCTTTCGGGCGCACCAATCCACGTCGCCACTAATGCCCTTTGCTGACTTGCCCGGGCGCTCGTCACCACGGCGTGGAAAGGTCACCTCAGGCTGGTGTAGTCCCCAAGGCCGCAGGATCAGCCGGTAGTGGAGTGGCTCGATGACATGGATGCAGTGCAACCATATGTCTCATCCCCGGTACGAGAGGTCTGCCTCCACCCATGGCTGTCCCTCGTAGCTCTCGCCTCGGTATGGGGTCCATCTCACCTAGGAAGCATATAATCCATGTCAGCATATTCATCAGCATTTAGAAATATTCATAAACATTCATAGAAGCATTTAAAGCATTTAGAAAACATTTTTGAGTTCGGGCTTACCGTCGTGTGCGGAAAGGAATCCAAGTCGTCCTGGATCGCCCTGGTCAATCTGATGATCGACCCCGGGTCCCTCGCAACCACCCATCGCCTGGCGATCGGGATGCGACCGGGGTGGAGTAGTGTGCCTCTCCCGATGCCTGGGAGGTACATGTAGCTCCAGATCTGCATGTAGAAGTCTAATGTCAGTCTCATAATCATTTTCATTTGCATTTTCATGAGCATAATAAGAAGCATTTAAGTTTACCTGTAGGAAAGGCGAGAAGCCGCCCAGCATCGTCTATCGGTCCGTGGTGCTGAGAGACTCGAACAGGAAGGCTAGCACTGCTGCTCCCCATGCATATTTCCCGACTCTGCCCAAATCTTGGAGCATCGGCAGCAGCCTGCAGCTGATGACATCTGCTCGAGTCGCGAATAAGAGCTTCCCGAACAAATCATCTCAGGACACGGTCTCCTTCCTGTCCTGCCTCTGCCGCCACTCGTGGGCGCACCTGCTCTATCACTCTACCCAGATGCTCCTCTGGTAGCTCGCCCACAGCTATGGCTGCTCCTCTCAGTCCTAAGCTCTCCTGCAATTGTAATCTCGAGAGCTGGGATGATGTCTGTCCCGGCCTGATCAAATCTAGCCCCAGTAGCTCCTGGGCCATCTCTCGGTAGTCTCGGTATGTCCATCCCGTCACTGCAGCGCCATGCACTCTCAGTCCGGCAATCCTCGCCATGTCTTTCAGCGTGGGGATCATGTGACCCCACGGGAAGATGAAGGCCCTGCTGACCGGATCCCATCTCTCGTGCAACGCGTACAGCAAAGGGGTGTCCATCTTGATCACCTCAATGCTGAGCACCTCGGCAAACCCCATCGCTGCCAATCTCTCTCTCTGGTAGTCGGGCAGTGCCTGGTATACCGCCCGGATCTGGAGCCATGAGATCCTCGTCCGTCTCTTTCCCTGCATTCATTTAGAGCATAAGTCAGTCAATTGCATCATAGAACCATTGCATAAACATTCATATAAAATGAAAAACAAGCAAAAATTGAATAATTGAAAACCTAAAAAATAGTTTTAACCTCTGGTGATTGTGACGGCCCTGGGGTGGGGCGTTACATGGCTCTAACGCACCAAGGGTGATGCGTTAGGCTTGTGACGGTCCCTGGAAGGACCGTCACATTCTCTGCTAGAGGGCATTTTCCCCTTTGCATTCCGTTGGCATCTCACCTTGGCCAAAAGGCCTACATATGATCCTAATGGGTTCATAGACCCATTTTCTACCCCCCATTCATGCATGCATACACATAAAAAAAAACCATAAAAATTAAAAATTTGAAAATTAAGGCGAAGGGGCCTACCTCTCGGTCTTGCCCCCTTTTCCTCTTTTGCTCCGTCACAATGGGCTCTCCTTCGTCCTGGGGTGCTTCCCCTTGGTCCTCCTCAACTGTTGGAGCCCCCTCCTCCTCTCTTGGCTCTCTCGTCGCCGTCCGTTGCTCCTCGGCCGGTGGGACCTCCTCGCGGTCCACTCGTGCCCTAAACCGTCGTATGGCCTTCTTTTTCATTCCTCTCTCCCTCCTCTTCGGCGGTTGAGGCTCGTCGCCGACCATCTCGTCGGTGGTCGTCGGTGGTCCTCAATGGTGGCTCTCGGTTGGGGTTTTGGGGGTGTTAGGGCGAATGAGAGTGTGAATGATGGTTTGAGACCGTTCGGTTTTGTTTTTTTTGAACGCTCAGAAAATGTGACGGTCTATCGCCAGACCGTTACATTCTCTGACACGTAGTCCTTAGACCGTTGGGTCGTTTGAATATTATTTATTGAAGAATTTGAACCGCCATTGTCTAATGGTCCTGTCCTAGACCGTTACTTGTGTGACGCACCCTCAGTAGGCCATTACAGCTTGCAAGTTTCTTGATGAATAAAATGGTCTATTTAACGCTTGAATGGTTGCGTTTTCTTCCATGGTGCATATTATTGATGCTTCTCATACGTACAAATGGTTAGGCCTTATTTCATGCTCATACTTATTATTATTGGCTAACCTCTTTCTCCTGAGTGAAGTTATGAACAGCATCACGCTCTGCCGTTCGTCAGGCAGGTAAGTCAGGTATTGTATCTCGATCCCTTATCCCTTAATGCATTACTATATGGTATCTATGATATATTATCTCGAGAACCGGCTGGTCATTCATGTGTTCTGGGATCTGATGTTCCCCTTAAACAAAAATGATGATGATCTAAGTGCACGTGCTTAATCGTTGGAAAAGCCGTTAGGTTGGAAAAATTTGGGGACGGCGGTTCTGTCATGCACGCCGTGGTTGCAGATAGTGTCCTGACCCTGATTTCTCCGGTCTAGCAATACTATTCTCGAGTATCTTGTTATCTTACCTTTCTTTGCATTCGCTTTGATGATTTCTTTTATTTTAGCCCAGCATGCATCATACGCATATTTGAGCATTCATGAGTCTCATCTGTTCAAAGCATCTCGATGATGGTGAATAGTTGTGTTCTTGATCTCGAATGAGGAGAGTCGTTCCATTCTGAGTTAGAAGGTTTCCTTCGATCTGTTCGCTTGATCTAGTTAGCTGAAGATTCCGGTCTGGAGTTAATCGTCTCTTTCCTTTCCGTTGCTTTCGGCGGCTAGCCGTGTTTTCCTTTCCTAGTTGGTAGTTACTCCAGACTTGCGTCCTTTGGTTGGCTATTTCCTTGTGATTGGTTTGAAGTTTTCCAGAAAATTCCTATCGCTTGTTGGTTGAGAACGGGTGTCGTTTGCCTTAACGCCCGCTTTTCAGTCCGCTCCGCCTCATTTCCGCTTCATCTCCATGTTCCATTTCGCTTTCGCTTCACCTCCGCTCGCTCCCCTGCAAAGAGGATGTTAAGGAGGGGCATCTGTTGACACCCATTTTATGACCAATAAGTTGGGTCATCTCCTGGTTCATTCTATATGATGCTCCAAGTTGTTCATTCTTCATTAAGCCCTCTTGATCAGTTGGAGGCTTATTTCTTGGGTCTTAACCTCTTGGTTGAATTTGGGTTCCTCGGCGCTTTCATTGGATGAAGCTTAGCAAGCTCTTATCATTTTTTTGATCCTCATTATCTCTAACGGTCCATACCAGGGGCGTTACATCCTTCTAACGCATTAGCCATGGACCGTTACATCTTGAGGAGTCCTACAGCTTGAGGCCTTTGTTTCAATCCTTATCCTTTGGCCTGTCCATTGACTCTAACGGTCTGTCGTGCAGCCGTTACGTCCCTCTAACGCGTCAACCCATGGCCGTTACATTCATTCAAGAGTCCAACTATTTTTGATCTTCTTCCCGTTGATCTTATCTTCTTGGGGATAAGGTTAGTGTGACGGTCTCTCCCTGGCACGTTACATACTTGTGACGGTCTGTCGTGCAGCCGTTACATCCAACAGAGAGTCCTGACTGGTCTGGTCTTTTCTCTGCTACTCCGTGGTCGAGATGAGAGTTTGATCTTGTGATTTCTCTTCCAAATCTGATCCTCAGAACCTTCTGTTTGATTCTATGGACTCTTGGGAGTATTATCTTCAAGAGTTTGCTAAGAGTTATCATCTCTTGCTGGATTATCCTCTGCTCGCCCAGAGATTTTGAGGTCCTATAAATAGCACCCTTAACTTCATGGCCTGAAGGGGAAGAAATCTGGGGTTTGCGTCGAAGTGCTGCCGCTTTCTGGAGCCATATTCATCCAAGAGGAACTGATTTCTACGTCCATCTGCATCACAGCCCAGGGAGTACTTCGGTTTTGGGTTTTAAAGTGCATGGTTTGCATACTTATGTTCCTCCCTTTCTCTTCTCATAACAGCATTGTCCCACTCCTTTCTCCCACGTTCTCCATCTGTTTTCATTATCTAAACATCATTCCCACGTTTTAAAACGCTCAGAGGGGTTAAAAAACCAACACTTCCCCGGTATTCCCCTTTCCTTTTGATGCCTTTGAGTTTATTTGAGGATTGATACTACGCTTGTTTAAAGGGCTAATTTGGGATTGTTTTCTTGTGTTTCACGTTCTTTGGCAGGTTTACAGGGTTTATTAGACGAGGCCCAAGCTTTCTGGCCGGCTGGAAGGTTTGGAGTTCAAAGAATTCACAAGTTGTTGCTGCAGGTTCTCTGACGGTCTTGAGCAGACGCGTCAGGTTCATATAACGGTTCATCGGGCGACTGTCACATCCCTGTGACGCACAGGTTCCAGACCGTTACATTCCAAGCTGATCTGCAGATTTCACTGGTTTCTCTCTCCCGTGGGCGGGTGCATCATCCTCCTATTTCTAAGGTATTGATCAGGTTTTTTCACTTGTTTTATTACCTTAGTGGCGATCACGTTCTTTCCTTAGTATTGGGCATTGATTTCTCTCTCATATCTCTTATTTCCTTTGCTTGTTCCACCCACGTGGTGTGTTTTTATTTATTCCTTGCTCCACGCTCCGGCGTGTGTTTTTCTTTGCCTTCTTTAGCTTAGTTCGATTGAGATAGCATTGCCCATGCTAGAGCTTGTTCTGATTGCCTAGGTTCATGGTTCACATGTCCATAGGTTGATTGAGATCATTGATTTTTGCTTATCATCTTTATCATCTCATCACACCAACAAAAGAAGGAAGCAAACAAATCAACACCGATGAAGAGGGTTCTTACTTTGATTACCCTTGAAAAAGATGAATAAACAAGCAAAGAGAGAATGGATTAGAAAATTAGATAGTGTAGTATCAATCCTCAATATGAAAAGAGCAATAAAATATATATATGAACACACCTTGTGTGTTTGTTTTAAAACCCCTTAAGGGGTTAAGGGAAGGAAAGGAATGATGAATGCCAAAGGAAAATAAAAACTCTTAGCAACGGATGCTAAGGATGGATGTGCGATGCAGATTATGCTAAAAATCAAAACAGAGAGAGAGGAGGAGAGATGGAGGTTGGCCCCCCAAAACCAGTTTTCCAAAGTAGCTAGAAGATAGAAGCAGTAGCTTCCTCTTCTTCCCATCGCAGAGACAGAGAGAGGGAGGGAGAGCGCGTTCAAGCTCCGAGGCCTTCAGAAGTTCCCTCACGACCTTTCAAACACTCAAAATCTTCTAAGCTTTTCAAAAGCTTCTGCAACTGGAGCTCCTGTAATCTTTTGGAAGCATTCAATCTCAAAAGCATTCGTTCGTTCGCAACCTCAAAAGGCATTACATAACCTTCGACCAAGAGCTCCAGTGGACTATTTATAGGACAAAAATCTTAGTTCTAATGGGTTTTAGAACAAGGAAATAGGTCCACGACGTGGATCACCTTCCCTCGAAAGCCAAAGATCCAAATCCTGCAGAGGAGGTTGCGATCGAACCAAACACGGAACAGAATTGGCGTCAGCGAAGCTGACGTTACTTAAATGAGCGCCCAGTGCTGACGTTGCAAATTCTTGGATAAAATACGGAAATAAAAAGGTTTCCAAAATTAAAAACCAGAATTCGCGTCCAGGACCATGACATTAATTAATTAGCGCCTTCGCAGAGAGGCGCTGATTCTTTTGAAATATGAATTTAAAATTCAAATAGAAATCCAAAATAGAAGGTGAATTGGTGTCCAATATTTAGACGTTAATTAATATGTGCCTCCGTAAAGAGGCACAAATTCCCTAAAATATTGGATTTTAATTGAATTAAAATTTAAGTAATTGAAAGAATTTTCGTCATTCATATTGACGTTATGTAGTGCATAAAGGCGCCAATTTCTTCAATTTAACTGAAAATATGGATTTAACGTCAGTGCATAAAGGTGCCAATTCTTCCTCTGACTGTGAAGGCCCTGAGCCAAGTCAGTCGACTAAAAAAGGAACTCTGTAGACTTAACAATGAAAAAGTCAGCTAAATTAGTACGCGTCTCTCTGCGAAGGCACCAATTAAAGAATTGACGTCTTGGTCCTCGACGTTAATTCTTTTTTTGAATAAAACCCGAAAATGAGAAGGAAAAAATGTTAGGAAGGAATTAGTGCCTTTCTGCGAAGGCGTAGATTCCTGAAATTGGCATCCAGGTCAAGGGCGCTAATTCTAAAAATGTCCAGAAATATAGAAAAAGCATCTTATTGAACCAGTAATGAAGTCCACTTTGAGACATTATGATGTAACATGGGATCTGCTTATCTTAGTGTCAATTTTGGTGTTTCTACACCTATCTCGGCTGAAGTCTAGCAAAACCAAGGATGTTCAAGAATATATCTCAGCTCGAAAATCAGCGAAGAAGCTTAGACAGAAGCCTAGCCCTGAATTGCCAAAAATTTTCATAGATGACTTCATGCAGTCTCTTCAAAGCCTAAGCCAGGTTGGAACGGCCCGGCTGGACCTGATGAACTTTCCTTTTCCGACTGAAGAGAGTATAGCTCCTTCCCGTATTTGCGTCCTGAAGTGGACCATTCCTATCCATTCCGAAATTTCACGAGGAAAGAGGATAGAGAGCCCGAATATTATCAATATACAACCTAGTTGTTCTTTCTCCTTCAGGTTCACGGGCTTGCAGGCTTGCAACTGAGGAGCGAGCCGAGGCTATACTAGACTGGGGCCTCAATTTATCCTTCAATTATGCTGATGGGTGGGGAACACATGGACCACCTCAACTTATATCGCTACCTCTCCTCTCACAACCATCTAGATTTATCCAACCATGCCGATCGCTGTCTTAAGATCGGAGATGTATGCTGGTTGGTTAGGGAGGTGACTTCTAGGGACAAGGAGGCGTCCCTGACTTATTGGTCCATTTCTCGCCTCTATAATGGCCCGGCATGTATAGTGCTTCTTCCTTTTCTGGTTTATATTCAGCTCACTAGGCTGTGGGTGATAGTATTTCAGCACTCATTATTTATTATATTCACTTTCCCGCAGATAAGCCCACCGGCCACAAGATGAATAGCTACCGGCGGCTGATTTCAATGGCGGGAAAACCAGCACATTCTACCGAGCCAATGAAAGCCCCGACAACTACCCCACTGTCGTCCGGTAGCAAGCGTACGCGAGCACGATAGCCAGTGAAGCAGGTAATATCTCAAGTCAAGGGGGGCCTGAAGAGGGTAGCCAAGAGGAGGCGTACCGAAGTAGAAGATCCAGCCTCGGTTGTTCCTTCTATTCCTAGCATTCCCTCCTTCGAAGAATTTGCTACCTCTAGGCCCTCACCGAGTCCCCCTGTGAGTAAGGCTCTAGGCTTCCACGATTTACTTGCATGCACGGAGTATTGCTTTCTGACTCCGCCATTCTTCAAATTTTTTAGGTAGCGCTCGGGAACCTTCTCCAGTTATCGTCCCTGGAGAGGAGACTGCCGATACTTCCGTAGCAGGACTAGACAAAGATAGCTCCATATTGCCTACTTCTATTAGTGAAGGTGAGAGAGGTATCCTCCTCGGTTAACTGACACCCCCTTTTCTTTCAGCATTTTCCTATATGTTAAGGCTTGCTTACTTAAGCTAATCCATGTTTGACAGGCGTTGCAATACCAATGTCGGAGCCAAAGTAGGGATGTCAAAAATACCCGCAAACCCGATTACCCGCATCACCCGACCCGTGATGGGTCGGGTAATACCCGAATAAACGGATATGGATTCGGGTTCGGATATGTTTAAAATACTCGTTTCATATTCGGATATGGTATGGATTTAGTGCACCCGAATCCATACCCGATCCGAATCCGCTCTTAATAACTTATCGTGCATGTTAGGCCTATGATTTTGACATGAACTTAACCCGTTGCTCGTCTTGTTGAGTTTGTGAGTTTAGTCTTCTTGCTAAATTGTAAAGACGTTTTTATAAAACATAAAAATTACTTTAGAAAGGAAAGAATTGACCGAATTTCTATTTTTCTAAGTCTCATAAATGTCACATTTTCTTGGAGGTTGATGTAGACTCATGCTTTATGGATGGATACGGATATCCGCGGATATATCCATACCCGTGACAGATATACCCGTATCCATACCCGCCAAAATAATAGGGTATTATCTGGGTATGGTATTTATAAAATTTTCATGGATAGTGTATGGTATTGGCCTACCCAAGCCGAACCCGATCCATTTACATCCCTAAGCTAGATGTTATTTCGGCCATCCCTCCTGCACTACGCGTGACCCCGCACATAGTACTGCGGGCCAGGAAGCCTACCAACCTCACTCAGACAGAGGAACCAGCGGCGACGGAACCCAAGAAGGGTGTGCCCTCAGAGACTCCCAAGGCACCTACTCTGGATGAGTCTTCGTCGAGCGAAAAGTCGACTACGACTACTCTTCAGACACGGAGTCTCCTGGTAGAGATGAATTTCGGGAACAAGCGGTGAATATCGCCTTTGAGGGCCAGGAAGGCCCCGAAGCTATTGAAGTGGCCCCCGGCTCGCCGGACATAGAGGGTACATTACGCGCAGCTGGGCTGTTTGACGATGACGTTCCCATTTCTACACCGCCGCCTACTGTCTCATCCACTTCCTCAAGTCTGAGCCTGCCCGAGCTGGACGTAAGTATAGACTGATATGTCACCAGTTCGATTGATTATGCCTTGATATCAACTATTAATTCTATCTCGCATGGATAGGTACTTCTTGCATTGGGGGATGCTCCCGTTCTTCAAATTTCTGCACCTAGCGTTGAAGCTCTGAACTTCACAGGCCCTATGCCATAGCGTAGCCTGATGCCAATTACAGGGGCACATATGAGGGCTCCGCTATTTATTTGGAGACATGTGGTATCAGGGCTACCTTCGGTGGTGCACCCATTACCTCGGCATTTGGACACGCCTTTGGATGCGTAGATGTTTGGGGATATTTTGGAACGAGTCTTGCCACCTCCGTTGGCGCGTGAAGCACTCCCGGAAGTGGGTCAACTGGGAGAAGCTTCTACCTCCGCTTTCATGGTAACATGTTCTTCCCTCGGGGTTTCCGTCCCGACCCTGGTGGAACACGAGATGGCCCCGAGCTCTACCTCGACGGCCATGATTGTGCGGGATGCCTCTCCTGAAGCCGAGACGCCAGGCAGCTCCACTTTAGCCCTTCCATCTTCTTCGGCCGTGGTAGATGTTGATATTTGGGCTGCTGTAGACATCAACGTTGAATTTACCTTTCCTTCAGTACCCTCAGTTGGTTTCACCGCTTTAGATCTCCTGATGAGGTAAAATCTGGCCTTGCTGTAGTTGATGGTGTCTTCCGACCCACAACTCACATATCAAAATCTGAAGGCACTGATAGAGAAGATGACAGAGCTGTTGCAGATGACGGGTTGCCCCTAAGAAGACTGGTCACGGTGCACAATTCAACTTTTGAAATACGTGAACCGCCGTGAATTCCTTGTGAATCAACTCCCCAGTCATTTTGCACCCATTCGACTGCAGATGAATGAATATCAGCGGGCTTTAAAACCCCGGGAAGAGGAAGTAGTGCGGCGTCAAAAGGTTGTGGAGGATCGTCGCAGTCGTGCAACCTCTCTAGTAGATAAGATAGAGAAACTTGAGGCCGAGCTTGCCTTAGCCCGAGCCGAGCTTCAAAGTACTGAGGTGGCCCAAGCCGAGGATCACCTTCAAGAGTTGAGGTCAGAGCTGGATCACCTTCAAGAGCAAGAGGGACAATTAACTGAAATGATGTACTTCCCTTTTGTCGGGATCTTATCCCTTGAAGAGATCTTCCGGGGACTGAGCTGAGGGTCCAACCTCTCTCGTGTACCCCCTTTTTGGCTTTCTTTATCATTTGTCATTATCATTTTTTGCTACTCATTTTTTTTCATTTTTATCATTGTATGATAGGGGTATGCCCCGAAGCACATGTATTAAAAGTTATGCTAGGAATATAACATCATTTTTCCTATATCCCTTGCATGGACTTGTTCATAAAAATCTCTCTTTTCTTCTTTTTCTTCTCCTTCTTTCTTTTAGTCGTAACCCTTGGAACGTAATGGTAGAGAATGAGTTCCGCTAGGCAATTTATTAGAAGGAATTTAGCTCTACTAAGCGGAGAGACCCGAGTGAGTATACGGAAGAGCGCTCGCCCCTTCAAAAAAAGGACGAGGGAACCGCTCCACCGTACTGAACACGCGAGTCGTTAGGAAGTGTAAATCAGCCCGGGTGAAAGGGTCCGGTGCTGGAGGGGTTTAATCATTGGCATGGGTCTAATGCCGAAGCAAGGAGGAAGGGTTTTATGGATAGGCTTAGACGGAAGGTCTAACCCAACA